>OX463868.1:5356635-6023505 GCA_949825065.1 Odontocerum albicorne
ACACCTCTCTAAACGGTGATGGTATGTACGTATATTGTAACACACCTCTCTAAACGGTGATGGTATGTACGTATATTGCAACACACCTCTCTAAACGGTGATGGTATGTACGTATATTGTAACACACCTCTCTAAACGGTGATGGTATGTACGTATATTGTAACACACCTCTCTAAACGGTGATGGTATGTACGTATATTGTAACACACCTCTCTAAACGGTGATGGTTTGTACGTATATTGTAACACACCTCTCTAAACGGTGATGGTATGTACGTATATTGTAACACACCTCTCTAAACGGTGATGGTATGTACGTATATTGTAACACACCTCTCTAAACGGTGATGGTATGTACGTATATTGTAACACCTCTCTAAACGGTGATGGTATGTACGTATATTGTAACACCTCTCTAAACGGTGATGGTATGTACGTATATTGTAACACACTTCTCTAAACGGTGATGGTATGTACGTATATTGTAACACACCTCTCTAAACGGTGATGGTATGTACGTATATTGTAACACACCTCTCTAAACGGTGATGGTATGTACGTTTATTGTAATACACATTTCTAAACGGTGATGCTATGTACGTATATCGTTATGAAACTCTTTTAATATGAACCACTGCATCGAAATATACTATGTGTGATATTATCGGGATTGTCACACGAAATAATCGATTAAAATAGTCACACACGTGCCGAAAAAAACATGATAAATGGTACTTCGTATATATATATTTATGAACACTTTATCTTATAATAAATTGCGATTAGCATTCATTTGCTGGGCGAGAGATAAGGTGGCGTTTATCTGAAACTCGAGATATCATCATTGATAAAAATACTCCGAATTCGAGGGGAAATAACACGTTATAGGTATTGGCTAAAACACTTATCCAGTTACATACTCGTATTTGCTAATAATTTATTACCAAACGTGTAGTCATGTCTCTGGTCTTCACAATATTCATGTATCGCGAGGAGACTTGGGCCCTGATAGCAAGGGAGAGACGTAGAATAGATGCATTTGAAATGTGATGCTGGAGAAGGGTGTTACGGATTCCATGGACAGCAAGATGAACTAACATCTCTATTCTTGAAGATCTGAGAATCACCTCCTCCTAACGACCTCCATGTCCTGGTGGTAAGACACTTGTCTGCCGATCCGGAGGTTGCGGGTTCGATCCCCGTTGGAACCCAGATTTTTTAAAATAGGATTCCAGTCTGGTTAACACTAAGGGCCTATATAAACATATTTCTGATTGGTTGGAAGAGATTACCACGTGGCAATAAACTCGCCAGGTTAAAAAAACAACTTGTGATGTAATAGTTCTAAAGCTTGTGCATGGGCGGCGTAATGAGGAGACCATATTGATGAGTTGTAGTCAAGGCGACTACGTACCAAAGAGCAGTACAGCAGTTTTAATGTTCGGAAATCCGAGAAATGTTTGGCAGATTATTTTAATTGGTTGGAAGAGATTGCAACATGGCAATAAACTCGCCAGTTAAAAAAAAATCACCAACAGATTGTCGACAACATGCCATCGACGAGTCCTCCAATTCTTTAAGCACATTGCTCGTGTCCGAGGAGACAGTTTGGAGAGGTTTGTGGTTACTGGAGGCGTGGAAGGACGACGCACAAGAGGAAGAATCCCAATGCGTTGGACTGACCAAGTGAGAGACGCTACTGGACTACCCTTAACAGTTTGGAGAGGTTTGTGGTTACTGGAGGCGTGGAAGGACGACACACAAGAGGAAAATATCCCAATGCGTTGGACTGACCAAGTGAGAGACGCAACTGGACTACCCTTAACAGTTTGGAGAGGTTTGTGTTAACTGGAGGCGTGGAAGGACGACGCACAAGAGGAAGAATCCCAATGCGTTGGACTGACCAAGTGAGAAACGCAACTGGACTACCCTTAACAACTACCCTTCGAGCCACATACATATTGTATTGTACTATTTTACACTTTCGTTGTATACAATATAACCTGGCGTGCATATTGCTATGCGGAAACCTTTTCCAAACAATCAGAAAAAATGTTAAAAAGGCCTTAAGTGAAAATCAAACTGGAATCCTTGTAAAACAATCTGGGTTCCAGCGGGATTTGAATGCGCAACCTTAGACACCAAATGAAAAATGTAACTGGACTATCATTCGAGCCTCGGAGTGCAGGGATGGATGGAGAGAAGTAATCAGAGGCTATCATGGGAGTCACGATGCTGTCATGAGCTATATGACAGGATGATGATCAAAATAATTTCTAGCAAAAGGGAATAACACTATGGCTGTCTGTGTTGTTACCTTTGAGAAAAGTCACCTCTCTAAACGGCTTTATATATGAAAATGGGAGTCACGATGCTCAGTCATGAGCTACACGACAGGATGATGATCAAAATAATTTCTAGCAAAAGGCAATATCACCTATGGCTGTCTGTATTGTTACCTTTGAGAAAAGTCACCTCTCTGAACGATTCTATATAAATTGTCTTTTTTTATTATTATAGATATTAAACTGAAAATGAAATAGTTTCTGAATAAATTAAATGCCAACAGCTGCGAGCATTCCACGACCTAATTTGCTAATATTCAGACGAGATAATAGACTGCCCGTCCAACAATTCCAGAACGGCAATAAAACCTGCGTTAGGTTGTAAAAATACCATCGAATATCCATCTATCCAGGCACTGTCAGCCTGAAGAACACCATAAACCTTCTCACGACTGTTCAACACTTTTCAATGGGGTATAAATGTCAACGTTCAATCAGGTGCTCCCCAAACTTGGCGTTTCTCAAAATATTGGGTGTACAAATAAGTCACCGCCGTTTGACAAAAGTTGGCGCCACCAGTAAGTTATGGTTAAAATTGTCAGATGTAAAATGTCATTATCGTAAGGTTGGACATCTGTCAACAACATGACCTTGAAATATTAGTGAATTATTATCAGTATAATATATTTTTTTGTGTTCGAAAATGTTAAGTTTTGAGCCGAATAAGCGTCATTTGCGGGAACTTTTGATTTACTTCTTCAATTTGAAGAAATCTGCAGCTGAGGCGCATCGATTGCTTGTAGAAGCATATGGTGAGGCTGCCTTAAGTGAGAGAAGTTGTCGTGAGTGGTTTCAAAAGTTTAAGAACGGTGAATTTGACATCGAAGACAAAGAACGTAGCGGAAGGCCGAAAGTGTACGAAGACGCGGAATTGGAAGTATTATTGGATCAAGATTCGTGCCAAACGCAAGAAGAACTTGCACTTACATTAGGAGTGACTCAACAAGCAATTTCACATGGGTTGAAATCATTGGGAATGATTCAAAAACAAAGAAATTGGGATTCATATGAACTGACACGGAGAAACTTTGAATGCCAATTTTCCACATGTGAAATGCTGCTTGCCAGGCATAAACGAAAGGGTTTTCTGCACCATATAGTCACTGGTGATGAAAAATGCATCCATTATGATAATCCAAAAAGGAAGAAAGCATGGGGATCCCCTGGTCATGCTTCAACATCTACGGCTAAGCCAAATATTCATGGAAAAAAACTCTTGTTGTGTATTTGGTGGGATCAGCTTGGTGTCGTGTATTATGAGTTGCTCAAACCGAATGAAACCATTGCTGGGGCTGTCTACCGAACATAATTGATGAGATTGAGTCGAGCACTCGAGGAAAAGCGCGCCCACTACTACGCCAGACACGACAAAATTATTCTCCTGCATGATAATGCTAGTC
Organism: Odontocerum albicorne; assembly: GCA_949825065.1. Lineage (NCBI taxonomy): Eukaryota > Metazoa > Arthropoda > Insecta > Trichoptera > Odontoceridae > Odontocerum > Odontocerum albicorne. Next base: position 5,360,380 of record OX463868.1, read on the forward strand.
CACATGTTGCGGCACCGGTCAAAACCTATTTGGAAACACTCAATTGAGAAGTTTTACCCCACCCGCTGTATTCACCAGACATTGCTCCTTCTGATTACCACTTGTTTTGATCGATGACGCATGGCCTGTCTGAGCAGCACTTCACATCATATGAAGATACCAAAAATTGAGTCGATTCGTGGATAGCCTCAAAAGATGATGATGATGACTGACGCGGTATTCGTATGCTGACAGAAAGATGGGGAAAAGTAGTGGCAAGCGATGGGTACTACTTCGAATAAAACATGAGGTTCCGTTCTTTCACAATAAATGTCCATTTTTTTATAAAAAACGGCGGAAACTTATTTGTACACCTAATATTAATATTTTCAACACACTATACCAGTATATTATTTATAGTTAAGGCATTAATAACACTGTGGAAGTTTAAAGACATTATAATTTGTTTAGATAAACACTGTTTATCCCAATTTATATAACAGTATAACCCTACCGGTTTCACTTCATCACAAAATAGATCTGGAATACCACAAGGATCAAATATAGGTCCTTCTTCTTTTTTTCAGTGTCATGTCAGGTCCCCTCAACGTTGAATATCACTTGAGAGTAGATTTGTCCCCGGCAGCGCGAAAAAGATCTCCAACGCCTCTTATGCCAATCCAATCACGTATATTGCGGAGCTAAGAGATTTGCCTCCTGCCAACACCTCTTCGACCCGCTATTTCGCCTTGGATGATCAGGTGCAGTAATTTATACTTTGCTCCTCTAAGTACATGACCCAAGTAGGACACCTTTCGGATTTTAATATTAGTCAGCAACTTTCTATCAACTTTGTCTCTTTGAAGAACCCTCGTGTTGCTGACCATATCCGTCCAAGGTATCCGTAGCATAATCTGGTGCATCCACATTTCGAATGCTTCCAATCGGTTCATACTATCAACTTTGAAGGTCCATGATTCCACTCCATGCAATAACACTGACCAAACGTAGCATTTGACTAACCGTTGTCGAAGTTTCAAGTACAACACACTATACCAGTACATTATTTATAGTTCAGGCATTAACACAGTGGAAATTTAAAGACATTGTAATTTGTTTAACCTTTCCCTTCCTGTGCTAAAAAAATCCGCGCGTTTTGGAGCTGTGTATTCAATACACATGTAAAAATGAGCGATTTAAAATCGGAAAAATAAAAATATTCATAGCCAATCGCTTATATTAATTAAATTTGAAGTCAAAAGTGATAAAAATTGAAATTTAATTGCTGAAAACACAAAAAAAAAACATCGGCAGACGTTCACAAAACGGGCAAAAAGACCACCTCAAATGGATGCCCCAGAGCTACTGAGAACTGAGACGGGACTCGGTCTCAAACTGTTATACCTCGAAGGAAGAAATACAATTGGGAACTGAGATTCTATTTATTGCATTCCCATATGCCGAAGTAAAGTGAGAGTGAGACGTGAATAGCGTCACTTCCTTACCCATAGCGGCTTTTTAGAATGAATGTATATTCACACACTGGCACACGTTTGATTGTATCGGTGAATTTATTCCCGATTATCACAAAATATCTCTGATGTGGCCGATAAGTGTTAATTGTTATTAATATTATTTTTTCATTCAATGCGTAAATGTATTACGAAGGAATACCTAAAATCTGAATCCAGTATTTATTATATTTATAGAGATATTAAAGTTTTTAGAAGCAATGTGTACTAGTTACACATCACAGGGAAGGAAGGGTTAAATAAACACTGTTTATTCCAATTTATATAATCGTATAACCCTACCGGTTTTACCTCATCACAAACTAGATCTGGTATACCACAAGGATCAAATATAGGGCCTTTATTTTTAATACTTCTTGTTGAGGATATCGAAAACTCTTTGAATCGTTCATCTTCTCTACTGTTCGCTGACAATCTCAAGATGTTCAAGAAAATAATTACTATATTATTTATAGTTAAGGCATTAACACTGTGGAGGTTTAAAGACATTTTAATATGTATAGTCCAACACTGTTTAAAAACCATGGTTTCAATGATAGACTGTTGGATTGATGTATATCTAGAGTTATATCCCTTATTTACACCAGTTATAATACACATACGAGGGTCATCCAGAAAGTAAGGTTACAACATTTATGTAGGATCGAAAAATCCTTGTATTTAATTGAAATTCACAGGATACTTCACAAATATATTAAACTATTTTTCAACATAATCGCCATCGAGATCGAGACATTTCTGTAGTCGGAGCACCAGCTTTTGTATGCCAGTGTCATAGACCTCCGCTCCCAGCTCTTTCAGCCACTTCTTCACAGCTTCCTCGACCTTCTGATCGTTAGAAAATTGTTGGGGTGTAGTGACACACCCACGTCTAATCCCCCGTCACGATAGAGCCCAGAAAAACTTCTCCCTCCTGTGCTAAACAATTCAAAGATTCACGCGCGGCGGTCACGCGATTTTGACGGTGCTCCGGTGTGAGCATTCTGGGCACCCATCTCCCACACAACTTCTTGTAACCAAGTTTTTCCGACACAATATTACCAAGGAGACTTCGAGAAATGTCGGTAAATTCTTCGTGAAGGTCGTCAAGCGTCACACGGCGGTCGTTTCGCATTTGTTCTTCAATTTTTTGCACAAATTCGTCAGAAATCACTGCCTTGCCTCGTCGTATCAGTACGGCCTTCTCTGAACAACCTAACCCACTTCGTGACATGTTGTCGACTCGTCACATCACTACCATAAATTTTTACGAGCTTCCGATTGATATTCGCGGCGGTATTGTTCTATAAAGTTAAAAAACTGATGACCGCGCGGGTCTCGCACGGACGAGAGTTGACGGGAAGCGCGCGACGACCTCTCCATCGGAAGAATTTACTGTGACTGAAGAAAATGGTCTACAAACACGCGGGACCAAACAAACTGACCGTTAGGATCTCTCCTACACGCCAGGTGCACCAACTTTGAAACGAAAAAATTCCCCCGGCCTCAGGAGCCCTTGTAACCTTAGTTTCTGGATGACCCTCGTATATCCCAATCCAATGTCCATCGGTGTCTAGTATCATGTTTAATTATATTAAGATCAGTTACTAGCTGTAAAAAATGAGATATGGGACAATCAGATAGGATAGAACATGCTACCTTTGCCAAGAGATCAACAAATTTATTACCAGTGATACTAATATGTGAAGGGATCCAAGCCAGGGAAACATTTATAATTTATTGACAACAATTGGAATAACTTAGCTTTGATTGAGCGAAGAATATCTTTATATGAGTTACTCAAACAATTATTGAAATATTTAAGTACTCGAGTATTCAAATAATCTCTTTTAATTAAATTAATTAATTAATGAAATGTTTGATAATCCGTGGTAAAGAGATATCAAGGTGTGTGTCAAATATATTGATTTTTCATGAAACTAGTTCACCTATCAAGGACGAAATGGAAAGCGGACTAAATTATCTTCATAAATTATAGATTTCGTAGCAAAACATTCATAAAGGTTAAAATAGGGGTGGAAAACACTGTGCTATACTTCTGAGTCACTCCGTACCCCAAAAAATTGGGGTAAGTAATGAATGACTCAGACTTTTGGTCAAATGGTATATATTTTATCTGTACCTACCATTCGAGAACACAAATGCTGTCACTCCCGTAATGCAAATGGATGGAGAAACATTACCAAATTGTGACTCCTTTAAGTATCTCGGGTCACTCATCCATAGCGATGGAGGATGTGCAGCAGATGTAACACATAGAATTAGTGTGGGATGGATGGAGTTTAGATCAATGTACTAGCAGTATCTCGGGGCACTCATCCATAGCGATGGAGGATGTGCAGCAGATGTAACACATAGAATTAGTGTGGGATGGATGAAGTTTAGATCAATGTACTAGCAGTATCTCGGGTCACTCATCCATAGCGATGGAGGATGTGCAGCAGATGTAACACATAGAATTAGTGTGGGATGGATGGAGTTTAGATCAATGTACTAGCAGTATCACGGGCCACTCATCCATAGCGATGGAGGATATGCAGCAGATGTAACACATAGAATTAGTGTGGGATGGATGGAGTTTAGATCAATGTACTAGCAGTATCTCGGGTCACTCATCCATAGCGATGGAGGTTGTGCAGCAGATGTAACACATAGAATTAGTGTGGGATGGATGGAGTTTAGATCAATGTACTAGCAGTATCTCGGGTCACTCATCCATAGCGATGGAGGTTGTGCAGCAGATGTAACACATAGAATTAGTGTGGGATGGATGGAGTTTAGATCAATGTACTAGCAGTATCACGGGTCACTCATCCATAGCGATGGAGGATGTGCAGCAGATGTAACACATAGAATTAGTGTGGGATGGATGAAGTTTAGATCAATGTACTAGCAGTATCTCGGGTCACTCATCCATAGCGATGGAGGATGTGCAGCAGATGTAACACATAGAATTAGTGTGGGATGGATGAAGTTTAGATCAATGACGGGAGTTCTATGTGATCCGAAAATGCCAGTAAAGTTAAAAGGAAAAGTATACCAAACGATTGTCAGACCCGCACTCCTCTATGGCTCCGAATGCTGGACGATGTATAACTCTTACTCTAGGCAACTAGAAACTGCTGAAATGCGCATGCTAAGATGGTCAGCTGGTGTGTTCCTAAGAGACAAAATAAAAAGCTCACGCATTCGTGGAAGCCTAGGTGTTACAGACATCAACAGTAAGATGGAGGAGAGGCGGATGGATTGAGATGGTATGGGCATGTTGGACGCAGAGCACCCGATCACATTGTGAACCAGGCAATCTCCATGGATCTTCCTCGAATAACAACCAGAGGAAGACCAAAGAATTCGTGGGTGGTGTAAAAAGATAACCTGATGCAGAGGCACGGCCTGGGGAACGTAGTCCGGGACAGAAGAACATACAACCTGAGGAGGAGGCATCGTCCAGCATTCGGAGCCATAGAGGAGTGCGGGTCTCACAATCGTTTGGTATACTTTTCCTTTTAACTATCCTACCCTTCATTTAGTATCCTACCCTTTATTTGTTATCAGAAAACAGAAAGATCCCACAAAGTTGTTAACAAAGTGCATATAAACTATGTGTCCATTTTAATGGACGCCAGGTCTGAAGAGGTTAACAACTAGAATTATAGTTTCCATAATAAACAATCTACCAGCATGATGATTTGAATATCTGACAGTGCATTGCACAGCTGAGCTGTTAACAAACACAATGATTATAATTACGCCATTAAAAATTATAATTAACAGTCATTTTGTCTGAGTCATCTACCTGACTCAAACAGAGATGGTTTATTGGCCTTTCCAGTTAATCGATCTTTTTTTTGTTACATCGTCCTTTACTGTTCATGCAGTGAGACTCTGTAACCGGTTACAAACCATTTTTAGACTCGCTACGTCCTTGGCATGCTTTAAGAAGCGACTGAAAAAACTCTTAATTTCTAGTCAGTAAAATAACGTGTTTCATTCCATTCCCGGTTTCATCCCTTCCTTTCTTTTTGATGATGATATCTCACTTTATATGAAAAATAATGTTCGGGTGATTGTCCGTCTTTGTGGGGTTTGTGGGCATGTGCTCACGTATGTGTTTATGGATTACGTGAGGATGGATAGTTATTTGAATGTTTTTTTTGTGACCATATAACTTGCTTCATTAACTTTTGTCTGGTTGGTAGAAAGAGATTGTCACCTGACAATAAATCCAAAAGATTGTATTTGTAATAAAAGTGTTAAATAAATAAAATATGTATGCCAGAATACAGGATGAAGTGATAAAGGATAAATGTAAATGTAAGACTGATGTGTTGAGTTAGATGAAAAAGATCACTCTGAGATGGTTTGGGCGTGTATAATAAAACGAATGAACGAAGAAAGATTAACAAAATGAATATACTTTGAAAAAGTGAGTGAAAAGCGTATCAGGGGAACATCAAAGAAAATGTGGTTGGATTAAGTGATATTTAAAAAAAAGTTGGCACCAAAATACCATCATATTTCAACGTTAAATTTAAAAAAAATTAGCATGCGTTACACATGGTAATCGTCTGAATCATTGCGTTGATTTATCAAAGCAAATTCAACGAAAATGTGCCGGATTTAGATTAGATACGATACAATATTTAAAGGCCTTTATTTATTTTAAAACTCCGTGACTAATAAACTCATACGAAAATTATCACTTTACAAAACAAATAGTTACATTTAAATTGTATTGGATGTTAACATAAGTTGTGTCCGTTTTTTTTTTTTCAATTTAAAAATGAGCACCAAAAGTAAAACAAAATGGTAAAGGTAAAGGTCGTCATTCGAAAGAAAATGTTCTGCTCTACAAGATATTGTGTTTGCTTTTACGTTACATCTTCTCCCTGTCTCCATCCCAACTCACTGTCTGCGAAGACTGTTGGGGTCAGCTCTCCTCGTCCTCAGGTGGTATGCTCTTCTGTCCCGGACTTCGTCCCCCAGGCCGTGCCTCTGCATCAGGTTATCTTTTTGCACCACCCATGAATTCTTTGGTCTTCCTCTGGTTGTTATTCGAGGAAGATCCATGGAGATGGCCTGGTTCACAATGTGATCGGGTGCTCTGCGTCCAACGTGCCCATACCATCTCAATCGCCTCTCCTCCATCTTGCTGTTGATGTCTGTAACACCTAGGCTTCCACGAATGCGTGAGCTTTTTATTTTGTCTCTTAGGGACACACCAGCTGACTATCTTAGCATGCGCATTTCAGCAGTTTCTAGTTTTACGTTACATATATTATTTTATTTGATTACAAGCCTTCAAAATTGAATGGCAAGTAGACGAAAGTGAGCATTTTCGATATCTCCTTCTGTTCGCGTTCAATCGAAGATATAAAGTTGCCAAAGCTGCTTGCGATATTTGCGAAGTGTACGGTCATTGCGTTTCAAAGACGGTAATTTCGACCTGAAAGACATGCAGCATTCCGGACGACCAGTGGACTTCGACGAAGACCGCTTAAACCATATTATTCATCAGCTAGGACTCTTCTCATACTGCTAGGCGGTGCCGAGACTTTATCCACAGTGTCACTCAGTTGGTTCAATATCTCTATACCACGCGTGACTATAGCTGAGTGTTTAGCCATGATATTCCTTCTGTAAGTTGCTATGTATTATAGAACAGAGGGTGATTCCTTGCACGGATATATTTATTGGGGACATATAAACTTAATGCTTCTAGAATCGCGGGACAGTTAAAGCAACCTTCAGTAGGAATACCGCGATGGATTCTTGCCTTCTTGTTTCGAGGCTTTTATAATTACACATCGTGAGAAGTTCGACATGGTGAGCATAGATCGTTTTTGCGTTTCAAAGACGGTAATTTCGGCCTGAAAGACATGCAGCATTCCGGACGACCAGTGGACAACCTTTATTAGGAATATCGCAATGGATTCTTGCCTTCTTGTTTCGAGGCTTCCATAGTTACACACCGTCAGAAGTTCGACATGGTGAGCATATTTTGGGTAATCCCCCTTTGTTCTGTACCATAGATATCTGAGGTTTTTTTTTTGTATTTGTTCTATATTGTTTTTATATTTGAGCTGATGAGGAGACCAAACCGTAGATGCATATTCTAATTTGGATCTAATTAGATAATTGTATAAGTTTCGTAGGATATCGGTCCTGTTAAATTCTCTTGATATTCTCATTATAAAACCGAGTAGTTTGTAACAGTCCGATATCAAACGTGAGACATGGTTAAGGAACGTGAGTCCGACATCAAAGGTTACGCCCAAATCTTAGAATCCAGAAACTCTGTTTAGTGCCACTCCCTGTATAGTATACTGATGGTGGATTGATGAAAACGATCGACTATAAGATACACAACACATTTATTTATATTGAACAGAAGATGATTTAGTTCAGTCCAGGAGACTAGGGAGTCTAAGCCCTGTTGTAACTGTGCACAGTCGGGAAGTGAATCAATCTTATTGAAAATATTATCAAGTCATCAGCGACCAATAAACATGTCGAGTGACTTCTGGAATATCACAACAATATTTAAAAATAGCTACTAACTGTGCTCTCCTTTATTAATATAAATAACGTAAGTAATATAAACAAAACATTAAGGACAATACTTTGCCTCTGGAGTTGAGTAACCCTGCATCAACATGTAGGAAGGTTTTAATTCTGCAAAGCAACTTGCATCTCGTTCTACTAATGAGGCCGTGTGTTTTCTATATCTCAATATCTATCCATAAAATTCCCACAAAATTCTCAAAAAATCCAATATTTTTCTATATATGCGTTATTTCACTAAAAACAAATCTGAGTTCTTTACCTCTATAAAATAAGTCTTGGACAATTACGTAAGTCTGCTTGGTGAAGTTTGGTAATATTTTGTGGTATACATACATAACATATATTGAACTTAAATATACATATAATTAATTATTAAATAATTTTAAAACAATGACTGTAATTTATTATTACTACTGCTTTTTTATCTTCATGTTATTTTAATATAAAGTTGTATTATTTGTCAATAATTTTAAGTACGTGTATAACCTGTCACATGTTCATTTGTATATAAAGACACTGTTGTGTCGTTAATTAAATTAAATTTAATTAAATTAAAAATATTTAGAATATCGTCTATTAATATGAGGAATAGCAGGGGACCTAAATTAGATCCTTGTGGTATACCAGATCTTGCGATGAAATCCACAGAAGACTTGTCCCGGATTGTTACGTATTGAGATATTTATTTTAGGTATGAAGTAAATAATCTAATCAGATTATTGCTGAAGCCAAGGTTATGCATTTTGTTAAGTGATATATATTTCAACGTAGTAAAAATGTGAACTTATTTGTGTCAAAAGAGTAACGAAGTATTTACTATCTGATAAGCCCATCCTTGGATGTGCGAAAATAATTACAAAATACTTGTTAACACCTTAAGACCCGGTCGAAATTAAGACAACGTTTCCCTCATGCCCACGTTGTTTAAAAAGGAATGCTTATTTTTATGAAGGGTTTACTAAAATTGCTATATCTAAGTTAGTTAAAAATATTGTCATAAAATCCGTTGGAATCGAGATTTTTTTTAAATAAAACGTTCTAGTCTGGTTTTCGCTAGTGGCAAACTTTATATTTTGCTGATACACGAGCACGTAGACATACAAATGTTGCACTTGCAAAAAGACGATAAGCCGGTATAGAAGCCGCCTGATAAGACTTACCGTCTTTGTGCAAATGTTGCACTTGCACAAAGACGGTAAGCCTTATCAGACGACTTCCATGGCCTAGTTGGTAAGATGCGTTCCTCGTTGTAATCCAGATTTTTTTTAATAAAGCATTCTAGTCTGATTTCTTCTAATGGCAAAACTTGATATTTTGCTGATACATGAGCACGTAGACATACAAATGTTGCACTTGCACAAAGACGGTAAGCCTTATCAGACGACTTCCATGGCCTAGTTGGTAAGATGCGTTCCTCGTTGTAATCCAGATTTTTTTTTAATAAAGCATTCTAGTCTGATTTCTTCTAATGGCAAAACTTGATATTTTGCTGATACACGAGCACGTAGACATACAAATGTTGCACTTGCACAAAGACGGTAAGCCTTATCAGACGCCCTCCATGGCCTAGTTGGTAAGATGCGTTCCTCGTTGGAATCCAGATTTTTTTTTAATAAAACATTCTAGTCTGGTTTTCGCTAGTGGCAAACTTTATATTTTGCTGATGCACGAGCACGTGGACACACAGATATTGCACTTGCACAAAGACGGTAAGCCTTATCAAACGCCCTCCATGGCCTAGTTGGTAAGATGCGTTCTTCGTTGGAATCCAGATTTTTTTTTAATAAAACATTCTAGTCTGGTTTTCGCTAGTGGCAAACTTTATGTTTTGATGATGCACGAGCACGAAGACATACAAATGTTGCACTTGCAATAGGACGATAAGCCGGTATAGAGACCGTCTGATAAGACTTACCGTCTTTGTGCAAATATTGCGCTTGCACAAAGACGGTAAGCCTTAGCAGACGTCCTCCATGGCCTAGTTGGTAAGATGCGTTCCTCGTTGGAATCATTTTTTTTTAATAAAGCATTCTAGTCTAGTTTTCGCTAGTGACAAACTTTATATTTTGCTGATACACGAGCACGTAGACATACAAATGTTGCACTTGCAAAAAGACGATAAGCCGATATAGAGGCCGTCTGATAAGACTTACCGTCTTTGTGCAAATGTTGCACTTGCACAAAGACGGTAAGCCTTATCAGACGTCCTCCATGGCCTAGTTGGTAAGATGCGTTCCTCGTTGGAATCATTTTTTTTTATAAAACATTCTAGTCTGGTTTTCGCTAGTGGCAAACTTTATATTTTGCTGATGCACGAGCACGTAGACATACAAATGTTGCACTTGCAAAAAGACGATAAGCCGGTATAGAAGCCGCCTGATAAGACTTACTGTCTTTGTGCAAATGTTGCACTTGCACAAAGACGGTAAGCCTTATCAGACGACTTCCATGGCCTAGTTGGTAAGATGTGTTCCTCATTGGAATCCAAATTTTTTAATAAAGCATTCTAGTCTGGTTTTCGCTAATGGCAAAACTTGATATTTTGCTTATGCACGAGTACGTGGACATACAAATGTTGCACTTGCATAAAGACTGTAAGCCGATATAGAGACAGTCTGATAAAACTTACTGTCTTTTTGCTAATATTGCACTTGCAAAAAGACGGCAAGACTTATCAGACGCCCACTATGGCCTAGTTGGCAAGATGCCTGTCTCCCTGCTCGGGGTTACGGATTCGATCCTCGTTGGAATACAGATTTTATTAACAAAGCGTTCTAGTATGGTTTTCACTATTTATTTATTTATTTTACACATGACAAGAAATATACATAATTTGCGAAAAAACAACAGGTCATTTAATTTGGACACACAATTTTAATGGATCTGGGTTTGTTGCCTTTCATTTGTCGTGTCCCCAGTAAACTAGGCTTTTGCCTGTATCTCACTGAGGACATATAGCGTGAAAAAATAAATTGTATTCTTTCCGATTTTGGATTATATAAAACCCCGTTGCACATTCTCATCAACCTGACAAACAGTGACACTCAATTACACATGTATACATCACACGAAATCAAACTCCTCACACTTCATCACTCCAGACAGACCAAAACGTTCATCCCACAATATACCGCACATAATCAGAAAAAAAATCGCAAAGATTTTATATTGGCAAAGACTTTATATTTTGTTGATACACAGGTACGTGGCCATACCAATATTGCACTTGCACAAGGACGATGTTTTTGAGTAATTCTTGTTTTTATAAAAAGTTTATTAAAATTACTATTTCTAAATAAATATTAAGAATGTTGTTATGAAACTTTATATATTTGTTTAAATGCTTTATTAATTTACTTCAGTATAGTAATTCTGTCAACATTCCCCTTTGTGGAGAGCTACATCACCCTCCTTACACATGTACAGGGTCTCCCCTCCCTTCTATTCTTGTGTGCAGCACACACCTTGCAAGTTCTGCAGAGTGTTTCTCTTTTGTCAGTTGATGGAATGCATGTGAATCAATTAATGCATATTTTCATAACCTAAAGTGCGCGGACGGATAAACGCGGAACAAACGTTAAGCTAGCGCCGGCTGACAACATAAGCGGTCCGATTGAGATACTTGCAATGTGCGATGGGCTCTTCTTGTGCTTAGCGCATACCTTGCAAGTTCTGCAGGGATTTTCTCATTTGTCAGTTGATAGAATACATATCAACACATGATGTTCTTTGATAACATATTTAGAGGTTCCTAGAAATCGATTGTAGTTGGTCTCCAGGTTTATATGTGAAAATCAACCAACAAACCGGTTACACCGCCATACTAGATCCAATGGCATACAGAAGTGAGTCGGTCGGAGCAAACTGATATGTGGATTAAATGCCTTATTAACCTTTCCCTTCCTGTGCTAAGAAAATCGCGCGTTTCGATGCTGTGTATTCAATACACATCAATACACATTTAAAAATGAGCGATTTAAAATCGAAAAAATAAGAATATTCATAACCAATCGCTTAAATTAATTGAATTTGAAGTCAAAAGTGATAATAATTGAAATTTAATTGCTGAAAACATGAAAAAAAAAAAACGGCCGACGTTCACAAAACGGGCGAAGAGACTGTCGATATGTGGGTACATTTCATCTTCACAATACTCTGTGTCACAATGCTCTGAATATATTTAGTACAGTGTTGTTACAAGTTTGTCTTGCCCTATATAAGAGCTGACAATGTGTCACTTGATTCCCGCATTAAATAAACTTAACAGAGACCACTTCAAATGAATGCCCGCGAGCTACTGAAGCGAGCGAACTGAGATTCTATTTCTTGCGTTCCCATATACCGAAGTAGAGTGAGAGTGAGACGTGAATAGCGTCGCTTCCTCACCCATAGCGGTTTTTTTAGAATGAATATACCTGCGTCACACACTGGCACACGTTTGATTGTATCGGTGAATTTATTCCCGATTTTCACAAAATATCTCTGATGTGGCCGATAAGTGCTAATTATTATTAATATTATTTTTTCATTCAATGCGTAAATGTATTACGGAGGAATACCTAAAATCTGTACCCAGTATTTATTATATTTATAGAGATATTAAAGTATTTAGAAGCAATGTGTACTAGTTACACATCACAGGGAAGGAAGGGTTAACTAGTGGTACGTTGCGACCCCAGATCTATACTTCTTCTCAACCCTCCAGTACCCTTCTTTATTATCTTATCTATTCACTCTCATAACAACTTTATACGAAATATGCAAAAAAATATATAAATTCGACTCACCTCAATCCTCCACACCTCGACCCCTTTCACGGTGCCTGCGTTTTCAAATGCCGGATGCTCCATTCCTCGTCTTTTAGTGTCCTGAAAAGAAAAAAAACAATTCTTTTAACTTTCATCAAAAATTCAAAGGAAACCTTATGTCACCCAGGTTGTTCAATATTTACATAGATTCTTGTATAAATAAACTACAAAAGTCAATTGAAAATATATGTACAGTACCCGGCGGTAAGTAATACACATAGGGCTTAAGAAAGAGACTGTCGGCCATAATCGGCTAACTTCAGCTTTGTAAAGCTTCATCTCTGTCATTATAGATACCAGACTGTTAGCGCATCGTGTGACAGAGACAACGCTCTACAATGTCGAAGTTAACCGATTATGGCCGACAGTCGCTTTCTTAAGCCCGATTTTTATTACTTACCGCCGGGTACTGTACAGTATATTATTTATAGTTAAGGCATAAACATTGTGAAGGTTAGGTTAGGTTGTAGATGCCGGACTGTTAGCGCATCGTGCGACAGAGACGACGCTCTACAAAGTCGAAGTTAGCCAATTATGGCCGACAGTCGCTTTCTTAAGCCCGATTTTTATTACTTACCGCCGGGTACTGTACAGTATATTGTTTATAGTTAAGGCATTAACATTGTGGAGGTTAGGTTAGGTTGTAGATACCGGACTGTTAGCGCATCGTGCGACAGAGACAACGCTCTACAATGTCGAAGTAAGCCGATTATGGCCGACAGTCGCTTTCTTAAGCCCGATTTTTATTACTTACCGCCGGGTACTGTACAGTATATTGTTTATAGTTAAGGCATTAACATTGTGGAGGTTAGGTTAGGTTGTAGATACCGGACTGTTAGCGCATCGTGCGACAGAGACAACGCTCTACAATGTCGAAGTTAGCCGATTATGGCCGACAGTCGCTTTCTTAAGCCCGATTTTTATTACTTACCGCCAGGTACTGTACAGTATATTGTTTATAGTTAAGACATTAACATTATGGAGGTTAGGTTAGGTTGTAGATACCGGACTGTTAGCGCATCGTGCGACAGAGACAACGAACGCTCTACAATGTCGAAGTAAGCCGATTATGGCCGACAGTCGCTTTCTTAAGCCCGATTTTTATTACTTACCGCCGGGTACTGTACAGTATATTGTTTATAGTTAAGACATTAACATTGTGGAGGTTAGGTTAGGTTGTAGATACCGGACTGTTAGCGCATCGTGCGACTGAGACAACGCTCTACAATGTCGAAGTTAGCCGATTATGGCCGACAGTCGCTTTCTTAAGCCCGATTTGTATTACTTACCGCCGGGTACTGTACAGTATATTGTTTATAGTTAAGACATTAACATTGTGGAGGTTAGGTTAGGTTGTAGATACCGGACTGTTAGCGCATCGTGCGACAGAGACAACGCTCTACAATGTCGAAGTAAGCCGATTATGGCCGACAGTCGCTTTCTTAAGCCCGATTTTTATTACTTACCGCCGGGTACTGTACAGTATATTGTTTATAGTTAAGGCATTAACATTGTGGAGGTTAGGTTAGGTTGTAGATACCGGACTGTTAGCGCATTGTGCAACAGAGACGACGCTCTACAATGTCGAAGTTAACCGATTATGGCCGACAGTCGCTTTCATAAGCCCGATTTTTATTACTTACCGCCGGGTACTGTACAGTATATTGTTTATAGTTAAGGCATTAACATTGTGCGGGTTCAAAGACATTGTAATTTGTTTTATCAAACACTCTCCATTCAATTTTATATAACTTGAGTCTTGTTTGTGCTTCCCTGAAGATGAGGTGTGCACCTTGAAACCGGTAGGGTTATACCGTTACAAAAAGTGGAATAAACAGTGTGTGATACAAACAAATAACAATATATGTACAGTGTATGGGCGACAATGCAATAACTGATCGTGTGTGTTAAATGCGGTTTAAAAAAATTGTTGTTATTACCGAGCCTCGAAGTCGAGGATTCTACCATCACTTCAACATCAATATTGAACCGTTCTTCCACATCGATCATGTGATCTTCTGTGACATTTGGACCCTGCTGAATCAGTCCAGCTATATGCGCAAAACAGTCCGATCCTAGATGCGTACTCTCTCCCGCAAATGCCACAGACATGTGTACTCTGCTGAGCCGCCTGACCATGCTGACGTATGTTCGCAGCGCGCTGACTATTTCTCACACGTCTAGACGCTGAAACGCCATCAGCCCGAGAGAATAAAATAATTGTAATGGTGATACGACACTTGAAGATGTCCACTCTGGAAGATGGCGACCAAATCCTAATAGCCGTAGCAACTTCATTTATAATCCTTACATTCAACTTAAATGAGTTTAATTTTATTTTTATTTATTTTTTTAACCTGGCGAGTTTATTGACATGTGGCAATCTCTTCCAACCAACCAGAAAGATGTTTTTATAGGCCCTAAGTGAAAACCAGACTGGAATACTATTTAAAAAAATCTGGATTTCAACGGGGATCGCATTCGCAACCTCCGGATCGGCATGTGTCTTACCACCAGGCCACGGAGTTGCTTATTTTCACATATCTCGAAAAGTTTGAGAGAAGCAAAGCCAACGAATGGAAAGACAATGAAAAAAATCAATTAGGGTCACACCGTAGAGTTGGATTTATGGTTCAGACAAAGAAAAATGATCTCTAAGAGAACTTTTAAAGGCATTAAAACTGTCCTCAAATATGTCCGAGACTACAGTATAGGCATCACCCAGTCGATGCAATCTGGGTACGGGAGAATTCGACAAAAAAATAAAACGAGAGACTTAACTATAGTTCGGAAATTCTAGGATGAGTCCTGTGACAGCTCACAAATTTACCCCAATACAACCTTGTAACGATGTTCAGTAATTTTTATTATTTTATTAACTTTAATATAAGCCTCGATTCTAATAAATAGCAAGTTATTTAGGTAAATACATTACACAAGGTTGTATTGGGGCAAATTTGTGAGCTGTCACAGGACTCATCCTAGAATTTCCGAACTATAGGCACATTTTATTCTAGACGCATAATTAATCCACTCCAATACAAAAAAAAGCACATCTAACCTTCAACATATTTACAGATATCTCGAAAAGTTTGAGAGAAATTAAGTCAACAAAAAGAAAAGGAGAGAAAAATCAACAACAGTCACGCTGTGGCGTCGGACATATGATTCAGACAAACAGAAACACTCTTTAAGAGGATTTTTATTGGAACTGAGACGGTCACCAAATATGTCCGAGACTACAGTATAGGCATCACCCAATCGATGCAATCTGGGTACGGAAGAATTCGAATCCTATAGTTCGGAAATTCTAGGATGAGTCTTGTGACAGCTCACAAATTTGCCCCAATACAACCTTGTAACGATGTTCAGTAACTTTAATTATTTTATCAACTTTAATATAATCCTCAATTCTAATAAATAGCAAGTTATTTAGGTAGATACATTACATAAGGTTGTATTGGGGCAAATTTGTGAGCTGTCACAGGACTCATCCTAGAATTTCCGAATTATAGTTAGTTCTATAGGTACAACTCTCGTACAGGAATATATCCTGCTGTCTTGTACTTCTAGAAAGAGTTCGGAAGTCAATCCATTCCAGTTACTTCGAACAGTCAATTATCCGATTAACTATTTTGAAAAGCAATATAAAATATCAACTCATTCCTGATTTTTCTTTTCCTTTCCTCTCCACCATCCCTTCCTTTCCTTTTGATTGATGATATCTCACTTTATATAAAAAAATAATGTTCGGGTGATTGTCCGTCTCTGTGGGGTTCGTGGGCATGTGCTCACGTATGTGTTTATGGATTTCGTGGGGATGGATAGTCATTTGAATGATTTATGCGACCACGTAACTTGCTTCTTTTACTTTTTGTTTGGTTGGTTGGAAGAGATTGCCGCCTGGCAATAAGCCCGCAAGATTGTATTTGTAATAAAAGTGTTAAATAAAAAGTTACATACAAATAAATACAATCACCCTGTCTCGTCATCGGTGTAGGCAGAAAGGGGAGAGTGCCAGACTTTCCTATCGCGACAAACATATTTCACCTCTTCTATTATAAATACGTACACCTTCTCACACAACTCCTACGATTTTTTTAATACGTACACCTTCTCATACAACTCCTACGAATTTCCTTATTTCAAAATATTTACTTGATCCAACTATCTTATATTAGTCTCCATGACTAAAGAGCGTCAATTATACTTTTAACTACGAGGCGTATCCAGAAAGTAAGTGTACTGAGGCTCTCACGACCGGATGGATTTTATTTTCGACATGTTGGCTACACTTCCGTGTAGCCTGACCCTTCCCCTCCGCAACGAGACCGGTTCGAGGTCAGTACGTTGAGAAGTGTCGACGCTACAACACGTTTCGTGAAAAATGTCAATCTAATCTCCCGCCGAGTGCGATATACGCGGCGACATCCGTTATCTCGTTTGGAAGGGTAAACCTCCGGTTGAGGTTTATAATGAGGTGAAAACTGCGTATGGTGATAAAGCTATGAATCGTACGAGTGTGTACAAGTGGTGTCGCGAGTTTGAAAACGGTCACGTCACACCTCTTCACCCTCCGCTAAAAAGTTCAAAACCACTATTTCAGCCAAGAAAATCATGGCATCCGTGTTTTGGGACTGTCAAGGCATAATTTTAATTGAATATATGCCTCAAGGGGAGACCATCAACTCTGCAAGATACTGTGAGACCCTAAAAAAATTGCGGAGGGTGATTCAGAACAAGAGGAGAGGCATGCTGACAAAGGGAGTCTGCCTGCTGCACGACAATGCCAGACCACACACGGCCAACGCCACGAAGGAACTGCTCGCCTCGTTTAAATGGGATGTCCTGAACCATCCCGCGCATTCCTCTGACCCAGAACCTTCAGATTACTATCTCTTTACCTCCCTGAAGCTGCACGTGGTTGGAAAAAGGTTTTCAAGGTAGAGGAGGAGGTGGAGAAGTGGACGGAGGGGTTGGCGGGAAACTACTTCGAGGAAGGCATCAAAAAGTTGATACCCCGCTTCACCACCGTCATTGAGAGGAATGGCGACTATGTCGAAAAATAGCTTACATATGTACTGCGGTAACCACGTATTTTTTTGTTTAAATAAAAAAAATTGTAACCTACAAAAATTCAGTACACTTACTTTCTTTGCTTGCTTTGAAAAGCAGGGTCAAATCTAAGAAATTCTAAAGTCAATTATGATTTGCATGGTTTGAACTGTCCATTTTACTATATCCTAGACCAAATAACAGCATCAGAAGATAAAATATTTGACAGAAGAGATGTTTACCACGATATATTATGTAGATTATAAAAAGATGCTGTGAGAGTGTCTCTCCGCGAATGTATATTAATGAAGGAACGGCGCGTGCTCTTTCAAGCGTGGTGGCAATGAACGGTTGATGAGTAAATACTGAAGGAAACGCGGAACCACACTTGAAATTAATTAGCCACACGGCCACAGTATGTTTTATCTCATTTATATAAAATAATACTCTAAACCATAGACGTTAAGAGAGTGTTGTCACAAGGAAAGTATTGTTGGAACAAGCGAACGATTTTCTGAAAGAAGGGAAGTCGGAGAAATTGTAGAAGTTGTATCAGAAGGTTTATTTATTTAACACTTTCATTGCAAATACAATCTGTCGGGCATATTGCCATGCGGCAATCTCTTCCAACCAACGAGACAAATGTAAATTAATCAAGTTAAACGGTTGCATAAATCATTCAAATGACTATCAATCACCAGGAAATCCATAAACACATACGTGAGCATATACCCACGAACCCCACAAAGACGGACAATCACCCGAAAATTCCTTTTCATATGTCATAAAGTGAGAAATCATCAATCAAAAGAAAGGTTGTATGTCGAGATAGAAAAGTATGGCGCTTTGTCCTCTCTGCGTACCCAGCGAGAGAAATGGCATGTAAATTCGACCCACTCATAAATGATGATAAAACCTTCCAAAAAGGGTGGCATTTAAGTGCTTCTTAAAGCTGCATACGCCACCTTATATCTCTAAGACCTCGGCCACACAGGTAGGAGCCTTGCTTGGTGCTTAGAGCTACGCTGTGAGCTAGGTGACATATCCTAACAAACCAACGCATGCATACTATCGCAATGGCCACACTGCACGCTTCGCGCCACACTACGTGACGATTAGCCACCTAGTGAGTCTCCTAGCTAACAGACGTATTGGTTAATTTTATTGTGTCACCAAACGATTTTACAAGATGGCGGAAGTTTTAATAACAGCTGTGTATAAAAGGGAGCCTTTGTGGAACCCATCGAGCAAATCATACAAAAATCTACCTATAATAAAATCACTTCGAAATGAAGTTTTTTTTTAACCTGACGAGTTGATTGCCATGTGAAAATCTCTTCCAACTAACCAGAAAGATGTTTTTATAGGCCCTAAGTGTTAACCAGACTGGAATCCTATTTAAAAAAAATGGGTGCCAGCGGGGATCGAACCCGCAACCTCCGGATCGGCAGACAAGTGTCTTACCACCAGGACACGGAGGTCGTCTTACCACCAGGCTACGAAGTTGCGCAAGAAGTAAATAAAGATAAGGTAAGTTGTAATGGAATTGTTTAGGTTTGAGAGTGGCATCGTTTGTTGACTCAACCGCTCCCAAATGTCAGATGAATTTGTGCGAAGCACTTTGGTGTGGCCAAGCATGAAGTCACCTAATCTATTAGTTACGTAGCACCTAGCGAAGCACTTTGCTGTGGCCTTTACCTAACACTAGGAGGCAGACTATTCCACGCCACAGAACCAACAAAATCTCTATCATAATTATCTACTTAATAGGATTGATTTGGACCAACCAATTTATTAGAAGAAAAACAAAGCAACCTCAAAATTTTACTTTTCTTCGAAGGAATATACATCCCTCAGACACAGACACGACCTTCGTGTCCTAGTTGGTAAGACGCCTGTCTCCTAAACAGGAGGTTGCGGGTTCAAATCCCACTGGAACCCAGATTAAAAAAAAAAAGGATTCCGGTCTAGTTTTCTCCTTAAGACATTGTAGGGAATACCGTCGTCCCGAAATATTGTCAACATGCACGGTCAACGACCGACGAAACGAACTTTGGATATGTCCAAAGTTCGCATACCAGAACATCAATATTGTTTACACGCAAATAATATTTACGTTACATTCCACGGTGGAAAGAGAACGCATCGCGTTGTCTCACCGTCTCGCCAATAAATATTCTACCCACTATATTATCCGCAACGTCTGCAAACACCTCGGCACGCGCAGGAGTGAGATAAAGTATATATTGCGGGCGCATTCACGCACATCTATAAATACCTACTTATCGATAAATAAAGATTATTATTCACTTGACCATTCATTGCTGTTTACTATTCATTGATTGTTCACTCTCACTTTCCGCATTCCTAATCGACGTATTTTATTTTAAATACAAAACAATCATAATCATCACGACGTATCAATAAAGCATCCCGCTAAAACATCTTTAACATCTTTCTGGTTGATCGAAAGAGATTGACACAAGGCAATAAGTCCACCATGTTGTATTGTATACAATAAAAATGTAATTACAGATTGGAAAGATACAATGGATACTTCCTATTAAGGGACTTGAATACAGAGAAACAAAGTTTGAAATCAATCCTTTCGTGACACTTAAGTCAGTATAAACTTTTTAGAAGCGGACCAATATCACAATATTTATGACTACCATATATCAGCCTAACAACTGTATTGAAAACAGACTGGAGTCTAGAAATCTGTGAGTCAGGCAAACCAGAATAAATAGTTACAACGACGATAATCCAGAACAACGACGATAATATGTTTTGACTCTTTCGCAGTTCTTAGTTGTTTTAGAAGGTCTTTCGTAATTTTACGCTGAAAGTAGAACATGTATTAGAGTGAATCGTACCATAACTGAGTGATTTAATATTTCGAAAGGGGTGAAGCAAGGATTCGTTATGTCACCCTGGTTGCTTAATATTTATATAGATTAATGTTTTAAGGAACTAAAGAGGTCAATTGATGGCATACAAGCAGCGGAGGGATTCTTGGGATATATGTGTTTTCCAGATGTTCACCTCGATGCATTGACTTATGTTAGATATTTCTAGAGCCTCGAATCTGTCTTATTTATTTTCATTACTACCGATATGCAAGAATTTCGCATCATCAATTTAATATTTCGAAAGGGGTGAAGCAAGGATTCGTTATGTCACCCTGGTTGCTTAATATTTATATAGATTAATGTGTTAAGGAAATAAAGAGGTCAATTGATGGCATACAAGCAGCGGAGGGATTCTTGGGATATATGTGTTTCCCAGATGTTCACCTCGATGCATTGACTTATGTTAGATATTTCTAGAGCCTCGAATCTGTCTTATTTATTTTCATTACTACCGATATGCAAGAATTTCGCATCATCAATTTAATATTTCGAAAGGGGTGAAGCAAGGATTCGTTATGTCACCCTGGTTGCTTAATATTTATATAGATTAATGTGTTAAGGAAATAAAGAGGTCAATTGATGGCATACAAGCAGCGGAGGGATTCTTGGGATATATGTGTTTGCCAGATGTTCACCTCGATGCATTGACTTATGTTAGATATTTCTAGAGCCTCGAATATGTCTTATTTATTTTCATTACTACTGATATGCAAGAATTTCGCATCATCAATAGAAAATATCTGATTTGTTTAATCTACATGTGTTATATATTGAAAAAAAAATATTCTACGCACAATTTAGCATATTTTTTTGAAACCACAATTACAGATATATATTTTTTTAGTAAATTGTCCGAGATAAGATTAAAGTCGTTTGATAAGAGCAATCATAGAAATGATAACGATTGGTTGTAAATGTTTATCAAATTGTAAAAACTAATTACACAATCATTAAACAACGAGAATGATGACTAAAAAATCACTGTACGAGATTTCACACAACATCAATACTTATATTGCGTGTAATTTACATGCATACCATCACGCTATTTGCGTTTTGGGGTAGGCAGAGAAGACAGAATGCCAGACTTTCTTATCACGATACAATTTTGACCACCTACATCGACAGTCTGTTATACGATTTCATAGAATTTGTACATTTATTTCTTTCAAAATAGCATACTATACACGATGCCTTGCATGCCTGCATTTTTATAAATGTCATACATTACACTTCTCAAATGTCACAAGATCCAGGCAAGTTCGCGACGCCATCTGTGATTTATCCAAGAATTAAAAAATACGCTCAATTTGAAAGACTTTACTATCTAAATAGCAGGATACCTCAGCTTGCTAAAATCTTTCATTACTCACCCATATATCGCATTTACTTTTCCTTTCATCCTTTTTTAACACCATTATCATATTTAAGATAAAATGTAGCTGAATAAAACGTTGAAAATATGACAGGTGACAATATATGACGGAATACGGAATGAAGTGATTAGGGAGGAATGTGAACTTAAGTGTGATGTGTTGAGTAAGGTGGAGAAGGGCGCGCTGAGATAGTTTGGGCATGTGGAACGAATGAATGGAGAAAGACTAACAAAACATTTATAAAGTGCAAATATGAATGGTAGAGGTGTGAAAGGAAGACCAAGTATGGTTTGTTCAAGTGTATCATAAATTGAAAGAAGAAAAATTAGAAAATTAAAGAAATCGAAGGAGTTATATGAGAAGATGTATGAATATCTGACGACCTCCGTGGCCTGGTGGTAAGACATTTGTCTGTCGATCCGGAGGTTGCGAGTTCGATCCCCGCTGGAATACAGATTTTTTTAAATAAGATTCCAGTCTGGTTAACACTTAGGGCCTATAAAAACATCTTTCTGGTTGGTTGGAAGAGATTGTCACATAGCAATAAAATCGTCAGGTCAAAAAAATATATATATTTGTAGAAAAGGTGAAATATATGTCGAGATAGAAAAGTTTGGCGCTCTCTTTGTTATGCCTTTCTCGACAGTGTGATGGTATATATTTATCAAATAAAATTGTTACAAGATCAAATTTACATACATATATATACCATCACGCCATTTCCCTGTCGGGGTAGACAGAGAGGACAGAGCGTCATACTTTCCTAACTCGATACATATTCTTAACCTCTTCTTTATTCATACAGCTACTCAACCAACTTATACGATTTCTTTGATTTTATATTTTTCCTACTTTCCGAATATATTTCACATGATCCAACCATATTTTCTTTGGTGTTCCTCTCACACGACTTTCACTCACATTTGCAGTATATCATATATCTGTTTTATTAGAATTTCTTCATTCATTCGTTCCATATGTCCAAACCACCATTCATCTTATTTATGGTAACGCCTTAAGTTCATTTTCCCTCCTGATCACTTCATTCCGTATTCTGTCATACATTGTCACTCTGTGTATTTTTCTCAGTGCACGAATTTATTTGGCTCCTATAAGTAATTATTTATGCCCACGTTTCACTTGCACACATCGAATTGTATTGTATTGTATTATATTACACTTTTGTTATATAAAGTACCACCTGGCTGGTTAATTGTCATGTGTTTATTGTCTTGATCTAACTATATTTTCTTTAATTTTCCCCTCATACGCCTTCCATTCACATCTGTAATTTATCTGACATAAATGGTAAATTAAGAAAAATCTACATTATTTTGATTTACATTAAAAAAAAGTATCGGAATTAATGTTCATTTTTTGTCAGAAGGATCAAGTTAATCCAATCATATTTTCTTTGGTATACGCTATCCACTCACATATGTAATTTATCTGACAGAAATGCTAAATTAAGAAAAAAGTACATGATTTTGATTTGCATTAAAAAAGTATCGGAATTAATGTCCATTTTTTGTCAGAAAGACCAATAAAAATATGGTTGGATTAACTTGATCCGACCATATTTTCCTTGGTATACGCTTCCCACTCAAATCTGTAATTTATCTGACTGAAATGCTAAATTCAGAAAAAAAATACATTATTTGGATTTGCATTAAAAAAGTATCGGAATTAATGTCAATTTTTGTCACAAAGATCAAAGAAAATATGGTTGGATTCAATCTGTAATTTATCTGACAGAAATGCTAAATTAAGAAAAAAATACATTTTTTTGATTTGCATTTAAAAAAGTATCGGAATTAATGTCCATTTTTGTCAGTAAGACCAAAGAAAATATGGTTCGATTAACTTGATTCAACCATATTTTCTTTGGTATACGCTATCCACTCACATCTGTAATTTATCTGACAGAAATGCTAAATTAAGAAAAAAATACATTATTTTGATTTGCATTTAAAAAAAGTATCGGAATTAATGTCCTTTTTTGTCAGAAAGACCAAAGAAAATATGGTTGCATTAAATCTGTAATTTATCTGACAGAAATGCTAAATTGAGAAAGAAATACATTATTATGATTTGCATTTAAAAAAGTATCGGAATTAATGTCCATTTTTGTCAGAGAGACCAAAGAAAATATGGTTGGATTAACTTGATCCAACCATATTTTCTTTGGTATACGCTATCCACTCACATCTGTAATTTATCTGACAGAAACGCTAAATTAAGAAAAAAATACATGATTTTGATTTGCATTAAAAAAGTATCGGAATTAATGTCCATTTTTTGTCAGAAAGATCAAAGAAAATATGGTTGCATTAAATCTGTAATTTATCTGACAGAAATGCTAAATTAAGAAAAAAAATACATTATTATGATTTGCATTTAAAAAAGTATCGGAATTAATGTCCATTTTTGTCAGAAAGACCAAAGAAAATATGGTTGGATTAACTTGATCCAACCATATTTTCCTTGGTATACGCTTCCCACTCAAATCTGTAATTTATCTGACAGAAACGCTAAATTAATAAAAAAAATACATTATTTTGATTTGCATTAAAAAAGTATCGAAATTAATGTCCATTTTTGTCAGAAAGACCAAAGAAAATATGGTTGAATTCAATCTGTAATTTATCTGACAGAAATGCTAAATTAAGAAAAATATACATTACTTTGATTTGCATTTAAAAAAGTATCGGAATTAATGTCCATTTTTGTCAGAAAGATGAAAGAAAATATGGTTGGATTCAATCTATAATTTATCTGACAGAAAGCAAAGAAAATATGGTTGGATTAACTTAATCCAACCATATTTTTTTCCTTGGTATACGCTTCCCACTCAAATCTGTAATTTATCTAACAGAAATGCTAAATTAGGAAAAAAAAACATTATTTTGATTTGAATTAAAAGTATCGTTATTATTGTAAATTCCAATAAAATAACGTTTCGAATTTAATATAATTAAAATAATACTTAATTATGTAAAATTTCACTGATTTTTTATGTTATATTTAGTTATTGTAAATAAAATAATAATGTAAATGTGAACTTACTTTACTTGTCAAAGGCAAAGGCTGTGTTGCAACAGCCGGTCTAGCTATCCCGCGTCCTCCTGTCGCACAGTACACCGCGGGCAGAGCACAGAGGAAAACTGTCGCGCCCAGCAGCGCGGCAAACTGACGCGGACGCATGGTGGCAACCTCACGGGACGGGGGATCAGCTGGGAGGTGAGATAAATTGTTTTTTTTTAATTCTCTTAGTTGGTAAGATTGGTTAACCTTTTAGATACGATAGAAATTTAACATAGATTAACGTAAGTTGTATGAAAATGGATCCGTGGTATAATTCGTAAGACGTTTGTCTCCCAGTCCGGAAATTTATTGTATATTCGCTTAATCATTTTTTCATCACTCTTCACATATTAAAATAATCTTCGAGTTCCTTTCTTCTCTTAAAATATCAATTCATTCATTTTTGACTTCTTAATTCCAGTGGATTACACATTGAAATAAAAATACTGCACTCTTAATGATATTCTGAAACTCAAAAATAAATTACAATTTGATTTTACACAATCAGTAAATGATCTTTTAAATAAAATTAAACATGATACTTGGCACTGATGGGAGTTGAATTGGAATATAACTGGTGTAAATACTCGTACATAAGGACTGTAGATATAAATCAATCTAACAATCTATCCCTTTGAAACCATAGTTTAATATAATAAGAATGATTAGAATTAGTGTAAAAAGCTGGCTTTATGTGACTTGGAATATTTTTGGTTATTTCATATGATATGTTTTTTTATAAATAGAACTTTGCTCCATTTATAGGTATGCTTATAGGTGGCGTTAAATATATAATCTTTTATAAGTTTCTTTTTTGTTTTGTTTTTTAAAAGTGAATCAATGAGGCTTCCAGGATAGACATTATTTGTAGCTATTTTTTTATGGTTATTAATTCCTTTTTAAAATTTTCGTCGGTTAATGGGACACTGAGCAATCTATGAAGCATACAGTTAAAGGCGGCGAATTTATGATTATTAGGATGGTTGGAAGTTGCTGGAATTATAGAGTCTGAATAAGTATTTTTCCTATATATATCAAAGTCGAAAATTTTAAAAAGGAATTAATAACCATCAAAAAAATTGCTACAAATAATGGCTATCCTGGAAGCCATCACTTTTAAAAAACAAAAAAGAAACTTATAAAAGATTATATATTTAACGCCACCTATAAGCATACCTATAAATGGAGCAAAGTTCTATTTATAAAAAACATATCATATGAAATAACCAAAAATATTCCAAGTCACATAAAGCCAGCTTTTTACACTAACTTTAATCTCCGGAAACTCTTATTTAATGGGAAAGGCAAAAATGGAATACTTAGCAACAGTGGTGTGTATACACTTTTATGTGCTGACTGTGATAATTTCTATATAGGAAAGACAGGAAGATCTTTTGAAAAGAGATTTCGTGAACACAAATCCGCCTTAACAAATCCTCTAATTTATTCTGAAATGGCTAATCATTGTCACCGCGAGAATCATACTTTTTCTATCGATGATGCCAAATTCTTACATATCAGTGGTAACGGAAATAAATTGGACAGATTAGAGGCCCTAGAAATGTCTAAATCAGTACACTGATCGGAACATCTGTTGAACAGTTATTTACCCAAACTCTCCGCTCTTGGCCGAAATTGTCCCATGCCTTTCTCCCCTCCTAAAAATAAACTGCTATGCTGAAATATAAACTGCTGTGCAATTTGACACCCGCGCCAGAAAGGTTAATATTTTGTTTTAACATTGAACCAAACTCGTAACTTTCAATGCCCATAAAACGCAGTAAGACCGATTCACAATACTTTCCGTTTGATGGTATTTGTTATGCCGGATTCGCGGTAGCGTGTACGAATAATATAGTATATGTGCCACTGAGTCCGCATGCAGTGGTGTGTGAACGGAATCTCAAATGACTTAACAAAAAACATTAACTCGTGTACAGTGGTTGACAATCAGTGGTTTTCGGGCAATAATATTTTTATATATATTTTTTAAATGTTATATTTTCTGACTCATTCTGATATGTTGAAGAGCGTGACCGGGAAGCAATATCGTATTCAGACTCATTAATTGACTGTTCCGCCGCCCTCTCGTATCTCACCGAAATTTTTCAACGTCTTTTCATTTTGGACTATGCAGACGTCTGTTATTTGGAAATTACGGTACAGTAGAGCGCAGATTATCCGTAGTTCAATTATCCAAGTGGTCCTTTGTGATACAATTTTTTTTTAAACAATCCCGAAATGCTTTCTAAACGGTGATTTATAAATTGTCATTTTATTTTTATTAAACTAAGGATTTAATTGAGAATAAGTATACTAGAGAAAATGTAGGATTGTCCCTGTGATGTTTGAAATGCCATGTCTCAAAGGGATGGGGTAAAATCGTTTTTTTTACAAATCGAATTGTTTTTTTATAAATCGAAAAATTGTTTTTCTCTAAACTGACGTTTTAATTCCTAATTTTCACTACACTGACTTTCTAATGTATTGTATGATTTGTATCTATCTTTAAATAGGCCAAGATCCACTATGAATTAATACTAATTACGAACATTTCATTTTAGGTATAAAAAAATTGAAAATCCAATAATCGTATACCCCATCCCTAGCCAATGTAGACTAACAAATATTATTTGTTTTTAACAAACTGTCACATTTTTGCTAATTTGTAACAAGATGTATTAATTTGTCATTATTGTTAGTTTTATGTAATGTATTTACCTAAATAACTTGCTATTTATTAGAATCGAGGCTTATATTAAAGTTGATAAAATAATTTAAATTACTGAACGTCGTTACAAGGTTGTATTGGGGCAAATTTGTGAACTGTCACAGGGACCAGGCTAAATTTTCTAAAGTATAGTGTTCTACGACACAAAAGATAGCTGACATAATGAAAATATTGAAAACCCTCGTATTCTGTATTTATTTAAATATAAAAAAATTGCGTTTGAATTCGATCTAAAAGTACAAAATTACTTTCCTAACAACATAATAAAATAAAGAGCACTTAGTAAGTTTTTAATCATTCATTCGTTCTACATGCCCAAACCATCCCGAAGCTTTCTTCGTCTTACTCAATGCAAATCTTAAGTTCACATACATTCCTTATCCTTTCGTATTCTGTCATACAAGTGTTGCAAACATTCCTGCCTGCTTAAACATATAAATAATAAAAAATACTCGTGCAATCTCTGCTGTTTCCCATTTTAGACTATGCGGACGTATGTTATTTGAATATTATGGAGGAACCGCTGAACAAATGACAACGTCATCAAAATGCCTGTCTAAGATTTATTTTTAACCTGATAAAGTGCGATCATATCACTTCATACCAGAAGGCGCTGAACTGGTTAAACGTGAGAAATAGGCGCCAAATCTACATACTATATCTATTGTATAATTTTCTTACCTGTCCCGCCACCCTTTCTTATCTCGTCGAAAATTTTCAGCGTCTTTCCGACCATGGACTTGCGCTACGCTCAAACAGGGATTGTTTATTGGCCTGAAGGAGCTGAACTGATTAAACGTGAGAAATAGACGCCTAGTTTATATATTATATATCTTCAACTATTCCACCGCCCCCTCTTTTCTCGTCGAAAATTTTCAGTGTCTTTCCGATCCATAGACTTACTCGCCCTGCACTCAAACAGAGATTTTTATAGCCATTCCCAAGTCTTATGTTAGAAGTAATGGATTTATCCGTTCGAGACTTTAAAAAAAATACACAGCGTATCAACACAAGAAATATATTAAATAAATTAAACTTGAACTGCACTTTACCCGTACTGAGGAGAGTTGATAGTGTAAGTGGAAGGTGATGAGGCAGATGGAGAGATGTATTGATATTTTAATATCTTATAATAACCCGAACTTTTTAAGATCTGACTTAAATGTATTTTCTGCAGTATCAGAAATAGTTGTCGACCCCTCTTGAAATCTCGCTCAAATATGGTTAAATTCCCATCCAACCTGTTTCTTTGTATCTTATAATAAAACAAGTTGATTTTTTCCTAATATTATTATAGTTTCAGGGTTAATTTATATCTGATTATCCTCAAATTCTGACAACCTTGATATAAGGAAATTTTTGGAGCAATTCATACAACAATATAAAATCGGTTATAATATGGCATATAATATACTTACGTCTGTGTGCAACATTAGGTGTTGCCATAGTTTTAACTTAGCAGTTATTATTTATATTTTTTCGTCATAGATGGAACATTTTTGTTTTTTTTTTTAATATGATTATTAAGAAATAATAGATGTCATATATTTAGGCAGTCGATCGGAGTGTGGTTGTTATTGCGACAGGATTTTGAGTACTTGGGCTTTCAGGATGAATGACGTGTGGAAAATATTTGTGTGGGTTCTTGAGTGTGGGTTTCTTCTTGTTGTTTTGATTTTTGTTGTTTTGTGTTTGTGTTTCTATATACGAGGCATATCCAGAAAGTAAGTGTACTGAATTTTTGTAGGTTACAATTTTTTTTATTTAAACAAAAAAATTACGTGGTTACCGTAGTACATATGTAAGCTATTTTTCGACATAGTCGCCATTTCTCTCAATGCAGGTGGTGAAGCGGGGTATCAACTTGTTGATGCCTTCCTCGAAGTAGTTTCCCGCCAACCCCTCCGTCCACTTCTCCACTTCCTCCTTTAGCTCCTCGTCGGTTGAAAACCTTTTTCCACCCATGTGCAGCTTCAGGGAGGTAAGGAGATAATAATCTGAAGGTGCTAGGTCAGGGGAATGCGCGGGATGGTTCAAGACATCCCATTTAAACGAGGCGAGCAGTTCCTTCGTGGCGTTGGCCGTGTGTGGTCTTGCATTGTCGTGCAGCAGGCAGACTCCCTTTGTCAGCATGCCTCTCCTCTTGTTCTGAATCGCCCTCCGCAATTTTTTTAGGATCTCACAGTATCTTGCAGAGTTGATGGTCTCCCCTTGAGGCATATATTCAATTAAAATTATACCTTGACAGCCCCAAAACACGGATGCCATGATTTTCTTGGCTGAAATTGTGGTTTTGAACTTTTTGGCGGAGGGTAAAGAGGTGTGACGCCACTGTTGAGACTGCCTTTTGGTTTCAGGCGTGTAGTGTGCAACCCAAGTTTCATCTCCAGTAACGATGGAGCGGAGAAATTCATCTCCATGGAGTTTGCAGCGCCTCAAAAA
Source organism: Odontocerum albicorne (assembly GCA_949825065.1). Lineage (NCBI taxonomy): Eukaryota > Metazoa > Arthropoda > Insecta > Trichoptera > Odontoceridae > Odontocerum > Odontocerum albicorne. Next base: position 5,390,866 of record OX463868.1, read on the forward strand.
CTCTTGCCTTTTTACAAAATTTCGCACTTGGCGGGAGGTTGGGTTGACATTTTTCACTAAACGTGTTGTCGCGTCGACACTTCTCAACGTACTGACCTCGAACCGGTCTCGTTGCGGAGGGGAAGGGTCAGGCTACACGGAAGTGTAGCCAACATGTCGAAAATAAAATCCATCCGGTCGTGAGAGCCTCAGTACACTTACTTTCTGGATACGCATAGTATTTTTGTGTTAATTTTTATTCATATGATTGTGTGCAGTATATTATGAGATGAACATTTTTGGTTTTATTTTTGTTTCATTTTGGGTTCATTTTTGGTTTCACTTTTGTTTTTATTCTTATGATTGTGTGCGGTATTTATTTATTTAAAACTTTTATTGCAATACAATCTGGCGGGCGTATTGCCAGGTGGTAATCTCTTCCAACCACCAACCAGACAAAAGTAAATTAAGCAAGTTACATGGTTGCATAAATCATTCAAATGACTATCCATTCCTATGAAATCCATAAACACATACGTGAGCACATGCCCACGAATCCCACAAAGACGGACAATCACCCGAACATTATTTTTCATATAAAGTGAGATATCATCAATCAAAAGGAAAGGAAGGGATGGTGGAGAGGAAAGGAAAAGAAAAAATCAGGAATGAAACACGTTATTTTACTGACTAGAAATTAAGAGTTTTTTCAGTCGCTTCTTAAAGCATGCCAAGGACGGAGCGAGTCTTATATTGGTTTGTAACTGATTCCAGAGTCTCATTGCATGGACAGTAAAGGACGGTATATTATGGGATGAACAAGTTTGGTCTTTCTGGAGTGATGATGTGTGAAGAGTTTGATTTTGCAAGATGTTTCCAGTTGTAATTGAGTGTCACTGTTTGTCAGGTTGATGAGAACGTGCAACGGGGTTTTGTTTTTGTGTAATCAAAAATCGGAAATAAGTATTGATTTATTTTTTCATGTTAAATATCCTCAGTGAGATACAGGCAAAAGCCTAGTTTACTGGGGATACGACAAATGAAAGGCAACAAACCCAGATCCATTAAAATTATATGTCCAAATCAAATTACCTGTTGTTTTTTCTCAAATTGTGTATATTTCTTGTCATGTGTAATAGTAAATAAATAAATAAATAAATATAGATGTCGAATGGGAACGTATACGGATTACTTATATGCAGATAATAAAGTGATGTTGGCGGAGAGGGAAGGTGAATTGCAGAGTTTGGGACTCAAGTTAAGTCTTGTTTATCGCGTTAAAACACGGGACCAGGACTTAACACATAAATCTGGTTAATCACGTGAAAATACGGGACCGGGACTCAACACAAATTTAGTTTATCACGTGAAAACACGTGACCGGGACTCAACGAAAGTCTTGTTTAACACGGGACCGGGACTTAACATAAATCTAGTTAATCACGTGAAAATAAGGGACCGGGACTCAACACAAATTTAGTTTATCACGTAAAAACACGTGACCGGGACCCAACGAAAGTCTTGTTTAACACGGGACCGGGACTTAACATAAATCTAGTTAATCACGTGAAAATACGGGACCGGGACTCAACACAAATTTAGTTTATCACGTAAAAACACGGGACCAGGACTTAACACATAAATCTAGTTAATCACGTGAAAACACGTGACCGGGACTCAACGAAAGTCTTGTTTAACACGGGACCGGGACGTAACATAAATCTAGTTAATCACGTGAAAATACGGGTCTGGGACTCAACACAAATTTAGTTTATCACGTTAAAACGCAGGATTGGGAAACCAAGTGTCGTTTATTGTGTTAGTAAATAAATATGTAACAAAACCATAAGTTGTTTTTTTTGTAAGAAATTAATATAACTTATAGCTAATGAAATAGAATACTTACTAAAGCTAACAAAACCATGATTTAATAAAATAAGAATGAACAAGATGGAAGTGTCTGCCATGTGTGGTATGGGGACAGCCCCCTGCGTGGTGACTAGTCACCTTTACAGAATAAGGCTATTGTGGAGAACCCTGGACAGGATGATGGGACTATAGACAAAAGATGCCCAAAGTGGTATATATGGACCCCCAAGGGTCGATTTCCACTTGCAGGGGGTCTATGTCAGCGAGAAAAGAAAATGGGGGTGCACGAGATGTAAATGGAGGTCCACGTGAGCGGACCCTATTTAGGCAGATCATCATCAATATTTAGGTGTTCCGTAAATGTCTTATTACACCTAACACAGATTGTGTGTACATAATACTTATATTAGACATAGAAAATACTTATATAAAGACATCGAATGCAAATCACTGAACGTGGAGATTTAAGACTATACCTCACTAATTCGAAGCCAAATATTGAACCATCGCTATCAGAGCATCAGGTCCACCAGGTCCACCAGGTCCACCAGGTCCATCCCTCTCATTAACAGTATTATTTGTGTATTCATTTTATGTAACCATTTTACTAGCTTTTGATTTGTTCCGTTCCAATCCAAATATTGAACCATCGCTATCAGAGCATCAGGTCCATCAGGTCCATCAGGTCCATCCCTCTCATTAACAGTATTATTTGTGTATTCATTTTATGTAACCATTTTACTAGCTTTTGATTTGTTCCGTTCCAAAGCCAAATATTGAACCATCGCTATCAGAGCATCAGGGCCATCAGGTCCATCCCTCTCATTAACAGTATTATTTGTGTATTCATTTTATGTTACCATTTTACTAGGTTTTGATGTGTTCCGTTCCAAAGTCAAATATTTACTTGCATTTTGTGTATTTTCAATAAAAGTATGAATAAAAATTGTACATTTTTTTCTGTTTTTGCAATTGTCCACTCTACGAAAAACCCTATCAAGGTAAACAGCACAGCACTGTGTCAGCTGTCAAAAACACATTTGAAGTTAATAAGTTTAGGAAAATTCAATATTAGGCAGGCAGAGGGGGTCTACGGGAAACAAAAAAATCGGCAAGGGGTCTACGGGGCGAAACAGTTTGGGAAACTGTGCTAAAGACCATTTATTTTTTGGTTGTCCTTTACGAGACAGATTTGATTTACTATAATTCGGAAATTCTAGGATGAGTACTGTGATAGCCCACAAATTTACCCCAATACAACCTTGTAACGATATTCAGTAATTTTAATTATTTTGTCAACTTTAATATAAGCCTCAATTCTAATAAATAGCAAGTTATTTAGGTAAATACATTACATAAGGTTGTATTGGGGCAAATTTGTGAGCTGTCACAGGACTCATCCTAGAATTTCCGAACTATAAAAGCCCATATCTTGACCGCGTCCAATGTATGTTCCGTCTCTTCTCTCTCCGTGGAACTTTTCCACTTATAGATGGATTGTTACACTTTTGAAGCTTAATCAGTTGAAACTTTGAATTATCTAGAATTGACATACGAGGCGTATCCAGAAAGTAAGTGTACTGAGGCTCTCACGACCGGATGGATTTTATTTTCGACATGTTGGCTACACTTCAGTGTAGCCTGACCCTTCCCCTTCACAACGAGGCCGGTTTGAGGTCAGTACGTTGAGAAGTGTCGACGCGACAACACGTTTCGTGAAAAATGTCAATCAAATCTCCCGCCAAGTGTGAAATACGCGGCGTCATCCGTTATCTCGTTTGGAAGGGAAAACCTCCGGTTGAGGTTTATAATGAGGGGAAAACTGCATATGGTGATAAAGCTATGAATCGTACGAGTGTGTACAAGTAGTGTCGCGAGTTTAAAAATGGTCGTACGTCTGTGCATGATGATCAGAGGAGCGGAAGACCTTCAATTGTGACTGACGAAATTGACGAAATTGTTTTGGGACTGTCAAGGCATTATTTTAATTGAATATATGCCTCAAGGGGAGACCATCAACTCTGCAAGATACTGTGAGACCCTAAAAAAATTGCGGAGGGCGATTCAGAACAAGAGGAGAGGCATGCTGACAAAGGGAGTCTGCCTGCTGCATGACAATGCCAGACCACACACGACCAACGCCACGAAGGAACTGCTCGCCTCGTTTAAATGGGATGTCCTGAACCATCCCGCGCATGCCCCAGACCTAGCACCATCAGATTACTATTTCTTTACCTCCCTGAAGCTGTACATGGGTGGAAAAAGGTTTTCAACCGACGAGGAGCTAAAGGAGGAGGTGGAGAAGTGGACGGAGGGGTTGGTGGGAAACTACTTCGAGGAAGGCATCAAAAAGTTGATACCCCGCTTCACCACCTGCATTGAGAGGAATGGCGACTATGTCGAAAAATAGCTTACATATGTACTACGGTAACCACGTAATTTTTTTGTTTAAATAAAAAAAATTGTAACCTACAAAAATTCAGTACACTTATTTTCTGGATATGCCTCGTATTTCAAAATATATTATATTACAATATATTGCCTCATATAATTGCATAGTGACTTTAATTTGGTGGTACAAATCATCCTTGTTTGGGAGGATTGCCTATTATGATTATAAAAATCTAAATTTAATGAATCATTTTATAATTCACTTGAAAGTAAGAATTAATGCTTCAATCGTTGCATATACTCGTATATGTATGGTGTGCATTACTCGTAACGTTTCTTATTGCAATTTCAAAATAATGCACAAAAATTCTGTTACGAACGTTGATGCAATATATATTTCGTAATAAATTTAATGAGAGTTAACAGAGACAATGCCAAATATTTTCGCAATCTTTTAAGAATCTATTTCAAGTACATCGTGATTGGAAATATAAGTATTTTCACTTAAGGCTGTATTCCCACTACACAGCTGTCAAATTCCCATTATACAGCTGTCAAATTCCCACTATTCAGCTGTCAAATTCCCACTATACAGCTGTTAAATTGAAGGGTTTTTATTAAACTCCGTTTATACATATATTTTTTCCATGTCCTTTGCACATAACAGGTTTCCCTAATCCATACAAGGACCAAACATAACAAGTACAAAAAAAGACAAGACTTATTTGATAAGGACAATAGTAAAAATGTATACCATATGTTACGCTAAAACATTATGACAAAATGTAGCATGTTATACTTGGGAAAATGTAGGATGGTTCCTGTGACGTTTGAAACGTCATGTCTCAAAGGGATGGGGTAAAATAGTTTTTTTTTACAAATCGAATAGTTTTTTCATAAATCGAAAAATTGTTTATCTCTAAACTGACGTTTTAATTCCTAATTTATCATTACACTGACTTTCTAATGTATTGTATGATTTGTATCTATCTTTAAATAGGCCAAGATCCACTATGAGTTAATACTAATTACGAACATTTAATTTTAGGTATAAAAAAATCGAAAATCCAATTATCGTATACCCCATCCCTAGCCAATGCGGACTAACGTAGTGACCTTTGACAAACGTCGCTAAATATTATTTGATTTTAACAAACTGACACATTTTTGCTATAGTTCGCAAATTCTAGGATGAGTCCTGTGACAGCTCACGATAAATAACTTGCTATTTATTAGAATCGAGGCTTATATTAAAGTTGATTAAATAATTAAAATTACTGAACATAGTTACAAGGTTGTATTGGGGCAAATTTGTGAACTGTCACAGGGACCATGCTACAATTTCTTAAGTTATAGTATAAAAATATGTAATTATTTCAAGTGTTACACTTAATTTAAGAAAATTTCCCTGAAGAAGCTGAGTGACACATGAAACACGTCTATATGAAGACACACACTGTTAAACAGTGGGATTGCTCCACCTGCCACCGGCATCTCCAAAGGCAGGCTGGTTCCACTTATAGGTTGATAGAATAGTCTATGGGTGCGTTGTCTCAGATAATTATCCGGAACATACAAACCAAGGCTATTCAGGACGGATGGGTTAACTAGATTACCCCTGAGCAAACAAAACAAGTGGACACCCAATCTATGAGGTCTTCCCCTCTCTAATGATCTGTAACTAAGCATCCCCAGTAAGGAGACACTTGGATAAAGCCAGGGATAATATCCACACTCTCTCATGTAGAGACAACGGAGACATATTTTCTGGACACTTTCTAGTATGAGTGAATACGTTATCCCTGCGGGCACCCATATTATAGAGCAATATTCTAAGTATGTTTAGTGAATGATTTGGTTGTACAAATTACAAACCCAAGCATCTTATTTTCTTTATTGCAGACTGATTTGATTTTCAAATCAAACGTGTTAAGTTTATTTAATACGGGACACAAGAGATACATGGCTTGCTCTTATATAGGGCAAGACAAACTTGTAACAATACTGTACAAAATATATTCAGAACATTGTGACACAGAGTATTGTCAATATGGTGAATACAAAATGTACCCACATATCAACAAAACGATAGGTCACTTTCAAATAAAGTATCCAAATCTTTTATTTTATTCTTCCTAGACAGTTGTTGACCAATCAACGTGTTCCTCTACACTGTACTTGTGAAGGTTGTACTGTCAGATTTCTCTCGTACGAATTACAACATAGTTGTGCGAACTTAACAATGATTCCAAAAATTGTTTAAAATGAAGAGATTTATTTTTTTTAGTTTTTTTTTTTGGTCAAAATATACTAATTTTGTGGTTCAACAATGAGAGTTCAGTGGAATTCGTTTAACACGAAAACGCTTTACACGCAAAATCGGTTAACATGAAATAATATTCAGATCCCGACAAAATGCTATTTATTTATTTATTTAACACTTTTATTGCAAATACAACCTTGCGAGCTTATTGCCAGGTGGCAATTTCTTCCAAATAACCAGACAAAAGTAAACTAAGCAAGTTACGTGGTCGCATAAATCATTCAAATGACTATCCATCCCCACGAAATTCATAAACACATACGTGAGCATATGCCCACGGACCCAACAAAGACAGACAATCACCCGAACATTCTTTTATATATAAAGTGAGATATCAATGCTACGTAATGTCGTACATTTTTTTTTTTTTTTTTAAAAGCAGTTCAAAAAAAGCTCTTCATAAATCCTCAAAAGACACGCTGGATTCTATAACGAGGCTAAATATTCGGAAGAGGCTTTTCAGTCCCTCCTTATACAATAGATCAGTAAACTCTAAATACATCCGAGACCGCAGCGTACTTATTTACGATCCCGTGCAGTCTAGGTATGGGAGAATTCGCTAAATAAATTTCAAATAGAAATGTGTCCTGGTCATTGTTATCGAGACTTGAATGCTTATCAATTTCAAATTCAAACAGGTTGTTGAAGAACGTGTCTAAACCTGTGTTGGTATTTTTTCCATCAACTAACCAAAAAAAAAAAAGGAAACCCTTCAGAACTTGCAAAGGTATGTGCTAAACACAAGAAGAGAAGTGATACGTGATTTAGCAAAGAATGTGATGTAGCTCTCCACAAAAGAAAGTTATGTAGCTCTCAACAAACAATGTGATGTAGCTCTCCACAAAAGAATGTTATGTAGCTCTCAACAAACAATGTGATGTAGCTCTCCACAAAAGAATGTTATGTAGCTCTCAACAAACAATGTGATGTAGTTCTCCACAAAATAATGTTATGTAGCTCTCAACAGAAGAATGTGATGTAGCTCTCCACAAAAGGATGTTATGTAGCTCTCAACAAACAATGTGATGTAGTTCTCCACAAAATAATGTGATGTAGCTCTCAACAGAAGAATGTGATGTAGCTCTCCACAAAAGAATCTGGTGTAGCTCTCCACAAAAGAATCTGGTGTAGCTCTCCACAAAAGAATCTGGTGTAGCTCTCCACAAAATAATGTTATGTAGCTCTCAACAGAAGAATGTGATGTAGCTCTCCACAAAAGAGAATGTTGGCCAAATTATTTAACACTTTTATTGCAAATACAATCTAGCGGGTTTATTGCCAGGCGGCAATCTCTTCCGGCCAACCAGACAAAAGTAATTGAAGCAAGTTACGTGGTCACATGAATCATTCAAATGGCTATCCATAAACACATACGTGAGCACATGCCCACGAACCCCACAAAGACGGACAATCACTCGGACATTATTTTTCATATAAAGTGAGATATCATCAATCAAAAGGAAAGGGAGGGATGGTGGAGAGGAAAGGAAAACAAAAATCAGGAATGAAACACGTTATTTTACTGACTAGAAATTAAGAGGTTTTTCTGTCGCTTCTTAAAGCGTGCCAAGGACGGAGCAAGTCTTATATTGGTTTATAACTGGTTCCAGAGTCTCACTGCATAGACAGTAAAGGACGACGTTAAAAAAGCGGAGCGATGAACTGGAAAGGCCAAGTTATCATAAAGAACTAAATTTTTTAAGTATTTTAAATAAACATACAAAGTTTCTTTACAATATTTCTAATATTTATTTACATATAGCAATTTTCTGTAAACCCTTCACAAACATCTGAATTACTCAAAAATATCGTCGTTGTGCAAGTGCGACATTTGTGTGACCACGCGCTTATGCATCAACAAGAGCAGGGGACCGCGTAATGATAATTATATTTTTTTAATCGTTTGATGTTGTCAAAAAGTTGAGAAACAATATTAAAGATTATAAATATTCAACGTTTTTATCATAGTTAAGTTATCAGTTATGTTTCGTGACCTTTCAGGTTAGTTTAAAAGCGATACACTCTGCTAAAAGTATATGTCATTGAGAATATTATGTAAAAATATTTAGAAATAAATTTATATGGTAAAATATTTAGGATTGCCGTAGCAGACATATATAGTATCTAATAGAGATCATGAAGACGCAGCATCCCTTCTAAGTCTCAGACACTTTTCTGTCACTCTAACATCTCTCAGACACAGACTCGAAAGACACAGTGAAGCTCAATCGTAATACTGTAGAATTGATTTGAAACAACCAATTTAATAGAAGAAAAACAAATCGACTTCGAAATTCTACTTTTCTCCGAAAGAACATCCCTCAGACACAGATTCGAAAGACACAATTGAGTTCCACGAGTATCATAATACTGCGCCCTGTAGGATTGATAAGGAACAACCAATTTAATAGAAGGAAAACAAATCGACTTCACAATTCTACTTTTCTCCGAAAGAACATCCGTCAGACACAGATACGAAAGACACAGTGGAGTTCCACGAGTTTAATAATATACAGCCATGTAGGATTGATTTGAAACAACTAATTTAACAGAAGAAAAACAAATCGACTTCAAAATTCTACTTTTCTCCGAATAAACATTGTTCAGACACGGATACGAAAGACACAGTGGAGTTCCACGAGTTTGATAATACTCAGCCATGTAGGATTGATTTAAAACAACTAATTTAACAGAAGAAAAACAAATCGACTTCAAAATTCTACTTTTCTCCGAAGGAACATCCCCCAGACACAGATTCGAAAGACACAGTGGAGTTCCACGAGTTTGATAATACTCAGCCATGTAGGATTGATTTAAAACAACTAATTTAACAGAAGAAAAACAAATCGACTTCAAAATTCTACTTTTCTCCGAAGGAACATTCTTCAGACACAGATTCAAAAGACACCGTGGAGTTCCACGAGTTTGATAATACTCAGCCATGTAGGATTGATTTGAAACAACTAATTTAACATAAGAAAAACAAATCGACTTCAAAATTCTACTTTTCTCCGAAGGAACATTTTTCAGACACAGATTCAAAAGACACAGTGGAGACATTAAGGAACTTGAATATTTTGAAATCAATCTGTTTTCGACACTTGCTGCAGCCTCTCGTTAGACAGATTTTTTTTTACATAAAAATTTAATTCAGACACAAAATGGACCATTCCACGCAACAGCCCGCACTGCGCAAAAAATACTAAGACAAATCATCAAAAACAAAGTATAAAAGACATAATCAAACAGTTGTAACTTCACAAGTCCTCTTAACTCTGTGTCCATTATAATGGACGCCAGATCTGAAGAGGTATATAATGGTGAATTTGTATGTAATAAACATTGATAGTTCAAATTATCCGGTTTATCAGTGGGTCGAGCAATGATTCGAGCCCACGCGTCCGGCCACCGAGTAGCTGTCCATGCGAAAGTGAAATTTAAAACTATTTGGTCATATCTACATTGCGTAATTGTCATTTATGTCAGTTTCGTTAATTTCGTATCACACAATAACTCAATAATATTCAATGTAACATATTTATTTATTTAGCGCTAGTCCATGATCGGAAAGACGCTGAAAATTTTCGGCGAAATAAGAGGGTGTGGCGGGACAGTTAAGGATGTTATACAATAGAGACAGTATGTGTATTTGGCGTCTATTTCTAACAAGCGGCAATCTCCTCCAACCAATCAGACAAAAGTAAATGAAGCAAGTTAACATACATGGTTGCATAAATCATTCAAATGACTATCCATCCCACGAAATCCATAAACATATACGTGAATACATGCCCACGAACCCCACAAAGACGGACAATCACCCGAACATTATTTTTCACATAAAGTGAGATATCATCAATCAAAAGGAAAGGAAGGGGTGGTGGAGAGGAAAGGAAAGGAAAAATCGGGAATGAAACACGTTATTTTACTGACTAGAAATTAGGAGTTTTTATCAGTCGCTTCTTAAAGCATGCCAAGGACTTAGCGAGTTTTATATTGGTTTGTAACTGGTTCCAGAGTCTCACTGCATGGACAGTAAAAGACAACGTAAAGAAAGAGAAATGGTGAACTGGAAAGGCCAATAAACAATCTCTGTTTGAGCGTAGCGCTAATCCACGATTGGAAAGACGCTGAAAATTTTTGGCGAAATAAGAGGGGGGGGCGGGACAGTTAAGGATGTTATACAATAGAGACAGTATGTGAATTTGGCGTCTATTTCTAACATTCAACCAGTTCAATGCCTTCTGGTATGAAGTTATATGATCGTACTTTCGTAGGTTGAAAATAAATCTTAGACAAACATTTTGAAGACGCTGTAATTTATCCAGCTGTTCCTCTGTAACATCCAAGTAACATACGTCCGCATAGTCCAGAATCGGAAAGAGCAGAGATTGTACGAGTTAAATTTTAGTTTTAGTTGGTAGGAATCTTTGCAACACTTTAAGGGAATGAAGGCTGAAGAAGATCCTTCGGTTTACCTCATGTATTTGATCTCGCCATGAGAGAGTGTTATCTATTAGCACTCCAAGGTTTTTAACAGTTTTATGTAATGGTATGATAGAGCCATCAAGTAATATTGGAGGAAGTAAGTCAGTGTTGAATTTACCGAGAAGCTGAGGGCTGCCAATGAGGATCGCTAGAGACTTCTTAGGATTTATGAGTAAGCCATGCTCCTTAGTCCACTCTGAGATCGATTGAAGGTCCGTATTTAAATTGTTCAAAGCCGCGTGAAAGAAATTTGGATCAAAATTAATATATATCTGCAGGTCATCCGCATACGGATGATAAGAACACTTAAGAGACGATGTTATTGGGTTGATGAATATAGAAAAAAGGAGTGGAGAGAGAATTCCACCTTGGGGAACGCCTGCAGAGAGATCAGTCCATTCAGATATACGCTCATATTTACATACATAACTAACAATGTCATATGTACATACATAACTAACAATGTCATATGTACATACATAGCTCTTGGTATTTACAGGATTGTTGTAACATACTCATATGTACATACATAACTAACAATGTCATATGTACATACATAACTAACAATGTCATATGTACATACATATGTTGTTTATAGTTAAGGCATTAACGTTGTGGAGGTTTAAAGACATTGTAATTTATTTTTAACAAACACTGTTTATTCCACTTTTTTATGACGGTATAACCCTACCGGTTTCAAGGCTTTCACCTCATCTTCAGGGGAGCGCAAACAAGACTAAATGCTGTTCGAACTGGTACCGATATAGACACTTCAACGGTTGGAGGCGGGAGGGGTGAGGGGAAGGCTAGGTATTATTTCGGCCAAGAGCGGGGAGATTTTGGGGAAATAACTATTCAACAGATGCTCTGATCGGTATATTGACTTAGAAATTTCTAGGGCCTCCAATCTGTCCAATCTATTTCCGTTGTCGCTAATATGTAAGAATTTGGCATCATTGATAGAAAAAGTATGATTCTCACGGTGACAATGATTAGCCATTTCAGAATAAATTAGAGGATTTGTTAAGGCAGATTGGTGTTCACGAAATCTCTTTTCAAAAGATCTTCCTGTCTTTCCTATATAGAAATTATCACAGTCAGCACATAAAAGTTTATACACACCGCTGTTGTTAAGTATTCCATTTTTGCCTTTCCCATTAAATAAGAGTTTCCGGAGATTAAAGTTAGTGTAAAAGGCTGGCTTTATGTGACTTGGAATATTTTTGGTTATTTCATTTGATATATTTTTTATAAATAGGACTTTGCTCCATTTATAGGTATGCTTATAGGTGTCGTTAAATATATAATCTTTTATAAGTTTCTTTTTTGTTTTGTTTTTTAAAAGTGAATCAATGAGGCTTCCAGGATAGCCATTATTTGTAGCAATTTTTTTGATGGTTATTAATTCCTTTTTAAAATTGTCGTCGGTTAATGGGACACTGAGCAATCTATGAAGCATACAGTTAAAGGCGGCGAATTTATGATTATTAGGATGGTTAGAAGTTGCTGGAATTATGGAGTCTGAATAAGTATTTTTCCTATATATATCAAAGTCAAATGTGCCTTTTTTCCGAGATAATGTTAGGTCCAAGAAAATTAATTTTCCGTCCTGTTCTGTTTCTAATGTAAATTTTATAAAACTTTCTATAGAATTTAAATATTTAAGAAAATGGTGTAATTGTCTATCGGTACCCGTCCAAACACAAAGAATGTCATCTGCATACCTAAACCAGCACAAAACATTTTTGGTTAGCTTAAACTTACTCCTAAAGATACATTTTTCAAAATAGTTCATAAATATTTCACTGAGAAGGGGAGACAACGGCGAGCCAATAGCTAAACCATTCGTTTGTTTATATATTTTATTGTTGAAGTTAAAATAATTTTGTTTGATGCATAAGTCCATTAGTGAAATCAATTCTGAATTTTTAACAAGGTCCTTACTTTTGTCATTTATGATGTTTTTTGCGAGCTCTAAGGATCTCCAACCTGGTATGCTTGGATATAGGTTAGTGACATCAAAGGATACCAGTTTTGCATTATGAGGCATTTCTATGTTTTTTAATTTATCAATTAATTCCAATGAGTTTTTGATTGAGTATTCAGCTTTAAATTGGGTTAGATTATAAAACTGTTCTTTGACAAACTTACATATTTTATAGGTTGGTGCCTGGTTATATGAGACTACAGGTCTTATAGGTATATTGTTTTTGTGTAATTTGGCTAAGCCATATAATTGCGGTATTTGTGGATTCATTATACACAAATTCTTTTTAAAATTTTGGTTCATGATGGAGCTACAATTTTTAAGGACGGATTTTACTTTAGTCTGCAGAGAATTTAAAGGGCTGGTTTTTATTACTTGAAATTTATTGTTATTCAGAAATTCTAGGACTTTTTCTTCATAATCCTTTCTATGAAATATAACTATTGATTCACCTTTGTCTGCCTTGGTTAATGTTAAATTATTATCTTATTGTTGGTTATGTATGTACATGTCATATGTACATACATAACCAACAATATCATATGTACATACATAACTAACAATGTCATATGTACATACATAACTAACAATGTCATATGTACATACATAGCTCTTGGTATTTACAGGATTGTTGTAACATACTCATATGTACATACATAACTAACAATGTAATATGTACATACATAACTTACAATGTCATATGTACATACATAACTAAAAGCCTTGGCCCTTACTTTTTACTTATATAAAAATGAGAAAACATTCCTGATTTTTCTTTTCCTTTCCTCTCCACCACCCCTTCCTTTCCTTTTGATTGATGATATCTCACTTTATATGAAAAAGAATGTTCGGGTGATTGTCCGTCTTTGTGGGGTTCGTGGGCATATGTTCACGTATGTGTTTATGGATTTCGTGGGGACGGATAGTCGTTTGAATTTTTTTTTACGACCATAACTATACTTGAGAAAATGTAGGATGGTTCCTGTGACATTTGAAATGTCATGTCTCAAAGATATGGTATAAAATCGTTATTTTTTACGAATCGTATAGTTTTTTTTATAAATCGAAAATTTGTTTTTCTCTAAACTGACGTTTTAATTCCTAATATTCATTATACTGACTTTCTAATGTATTGTATGATTTGTATCTATCTTTTAATGGGCCAAGATCCACTATGAATTAATACTAATTACGAATATTTAATTTTAGGTATAAAAAATCGAAAATCCAATTATCGTATACCCCATCCCTAGCCAATGCGGACTAACGTAGTGACTTTTGACAAATGTCACTAAATATTATTTGATTTTAACAAACTGTCACATTTTTGCTAATTTGTAACAAGATGTATTAATTTGTCATTATTGTTAGTTTTATGTAATGTATTTACCTAAATAACTTGCTATTTATTAGAATAGAGGCTTATATTAAAATTGATAAAATAATTAAAATTACTGAACGTTGTTACAATGTTGTGTTGGGGCAAATTTGTGAACTGTCACAGGACCCGTGCTACAATTTCTGAAGTATAGATGTCAGTAATTTGTGTTTTTTTTTGCAGACTTATCGATCACGTGAAAATACGGAACTTAGACTCAACGCAAATCTAGTTTATCACGTTAAAACACGGGACTGGGACTTAACGCAAATCTAGTTTATCACGTTAAAACACGGGACTGGGACTTAACGCAAATCTAGTTTATCACGTTAAAACACGGGACTGGGACTTAACGCAAATCTAGTTTATCACGTTAAAACACGGGACTGGGACTTAACGCAAATCTAGTTTATCACGTTAAAACACGGGACTGGGACTTAACGCAAATCTAGTTTATCACGTTAAAACACGGGACTTGGACTCAACGCAAATTTAGTTTATTACGTTTAAAACATGGGATCAGAACTCAACGCTAATTCAGTTTATCACGTTTAAAACACGGGACTGGGATTCAACGCAAATCTAGTTTATCACGTTAAAACACGGGATTTATACACAACGTGTTAAACTATAACTCAGGACAATAAAAAAAAATTATGAAACTGTATTGAATAAATTAATTACAGAATTCGCAACGCATTTTGCAATCTGATTGAATAATTAATTAGAAAAATGTGTAATCAATCGGGTTTACTCACATTATAAATGTATTACTCGGTAGGAGAACTCTGTCGAGATGTGAACTCACGTCCGGAGGGTACGAAGTAAGTCACTAGAATAAACGCTTTTATGACCAATTGCGTAATTGTTAAGGACAGAGTGTTTTTATATCACTGTGCTGGACAGCGGAATCAGAGTTTCTTCAATAGTTAATTCATTTCATTTTATCCACACAAACTGGGATGATTTGTGCAACAAAATTAAAAGTCATTATGCCATAATATGAGTTAATATAAAAAAAACAGATGCGTGATACTCTCGCGTGGTAGAAGTGAAACTTCTTAGCTCCTAGGAAAAGTTGATTTTATGCATTGCTTTTTTTCCATTTGTTAACGATTTTTTTTTAGGATTAGGAAATGGTTATATGGAATTTAATTCAAGAAAATCTCTCCAAAATAATTTTTTTTTAATAATTAATAATACACTTAATAATATTACATTTATATTTTTGAATAATAAACAATACACTTAATTATATTACATTTATATTTTTTAATAATAAACAATACACTTAATAATATTACATTTATATTTTTTAATAATAAACAATACAGTTAACAATATTACATTTATATTTTTTAATAATAAATAATACGCTTAATAATATAACATTTATATTTTTTAATAATAAATAATACACTTAATAATATTACATTCATATTTTTTAATAATAAACAATACACTTAATAATATTACATTTATATTTTTTTATAATAAATAATACACTTAATAATATTACATTTATATTTTTTAATAATAAAAAATACACTTAATAATATTACATTTATATTTTTTAATAATAAATAATACACTTAATAATATTACATTTATATTTTTTAATAATAAATAATACACTTCAACATATTACTTTTTTTTTAATAATAAATAATACGCTTAATAATATTACAGTTATATTTTTTAATAATAAATAATACACTTAATAATATTACATTTATATTTTTTTAATAATAAACAGTACACTTAAAAATATTACATTTATATTTTTTAATAATAAATAATACACTTAAAAATATTACATTTATATTTTTTAATAATAAACAATACACTTAATAATATTACATTTATATTTTTTAATAATAAACAATACACTTAATAATATTATATTTATATTTTTTAATAATAAAAAATACACTTAATAATATTACATTTATATTTTTTAATAATAAACAATACACTTAATATTATTACAATTATATTTTTTAATAATAAATAATACGCTTAATAATATAACATTTATATTTTTAATAATAAATAATACACTTAATAATATTACATTTATATTTTTTAATAATAAATAATACACTTAATAATATTCCATTTATATTTTTTAATAATAAATAATACACTTAATAATATTACATTTATATTTTTTAATAATAAATAATACACTTATTAATATTACATTTATATTTTTTAATATTAAATATGTATACCGTGGGCTGATATGATCACCGATTCGGAGGTCTTGAGGAAAGCTAATTGCCGTAGACAGCTGCTGACAGATATTAAGGTCCGCAAGATACTATATCCTATCTGGGTCACATTTTACGTGGAGAGAAGTACGAAATCCTCCAGTTGACACTGATGGGCAAGATCGAGGGGCAGCGTAGTCCTGGTAGAAGGCAAACATCTTGACTGCACAATATAAGAGACTGGATGGGGATGGGGCGTGTGGAGGACCTGTTCCGGGTTGCGCAGGATTGAGAAGCCTTTGCCAGAGTGATTGCCAACGTCGGGGGGACCTGATGGGGCACGAAAAGAAGAAGAAGATGTAGAGAATTAATTTTTAAATTAATTATTTTTAAATGTTTTAATTATTATATTATTAATAATATATTAGGTGTACAAATAAGTTTCCGCCGTTTTTTTATCAAAAATTGGGCATTTATTGTGAAAGAACGGAACCTCATGTTTTATTTGAAGTATTGCCCATCGCTTGCCACTACTTTTTCCCATCTTTCTGGCAGCATACGGATACCGCGTCGGAAGAATGCTTCACTTTTTGAGGCTATCCACGAATCGACCCAATTTTTGGTATCTTCATATGATGTGAAGTGCTGCTCAGACAGGCCATGCGTCATCGATCGAAACAACTGGAAATCAGAAGGAGCAATGTCTGGTGAATACGGCGGATGGGGTAAAACTTTCCAATTGAGTGTTTCCAAATAGGTTTTGACCGGTGCCGCAACATGTGGACGAACATTATCATGCAGGAGAATAATTTTATCGTGTCTGGAGTAGTAGTGAGTGCACTTTTCCTTGAGTGCTCGACACTCACTTTATATGAAAAAGAATGTTCGGGTGATTGTCCATCTTGGTAGGATTTGTGGGCATATGCTGACGTATGTGTTTATGTTATAGATTTCGTTGAGATGGATAGTCATTTGAATGATTTATGCAACCATGTAACTTGCTTTAATTACTTTTATCTGGTTGGTTGGAAGAGATTGCCGCCTGGCAATAAGCCCGCCAGATTCTATTTGTAATAAAAGTGTTAAATAAATATACCAGACTGTTAAAAGCGACTTATAAATCAAAATACTTTGAGAACCGCAACAAAAAGCAGTGACCCATACGTTGACCTTCCCCAGATATGTCATCCGGAGAGCGGGGTACGCGGAGATAACACCATGTACATGTCGGCCTATATCATACATAGAGATGCGAAATGTTCTGTTTCTCAGCAAATTGCTGCTTCCGAGTATTGCGTTCGTTTTATTGCTTCAATGTCAACAGCAACAGGTTGAATTGACATCAACAGGACAACACCAATTAAAAATGTTTCTTAATGCGTTTTCTATTTTACATTTTTATGTTTCATATCAAACCAGTGGCGTGACAAGGGTTTTCTGCGCCTGAAAACAAGTAATAATAATAAAAAAGGCAATTTTTATAGCGCCGTGGCACTAACTCATTTAGAGAGCTTAGTCCTCTCAAGGGCGCTCTTAGTCGAGCTCAGTACTCAAGGGTGCTCTAACTCAGGATTTTATTAAAGAATAGATATGACCAAAGTCATAGGTATCCTTATACCTTTGAACACTAGACGGATAAAGTGCCTGTGTCGTTCGAGGGGAGTAGCACAGCGCGGGGTTCGAACCGACGACCTTCCGCACGGAAGTTCAGTGCGTTACCGCACGGCCATGCACCTCATTATTATTATTGATAGATTAAAAATATAACATGATATCCATCATAGTATTTTGGGGCCAACTTTAGTGTATGGGAGTGAAATGTTGACGTGGCAAAATATTGAGAGAATACAAATAAATGGTGTAGAAATGCGTGTATTGAGGAATGAAAACTGATTGTTAAGTAAGATGAAGAAGGGCGAGGTGAGATGGTTTGTGGAACGAATGAATGATGAAATACTAACGAAATAAATATACGAACAGCGGATATCGAACGGCGTGTAGCGATAGGAAACAAAGTCAACGGGACACTGAAACATATATACTCGAAAGGGACAGTATCAATATCTGCTAAAGTTGATAGTTCGAATAGTACAATATTTTGATGCAAACTTTAATGGAAGTGAAACGTGGACGTGGAAAAATACTGAAAGGAGTCGAATAAATGTTGTACATTGAGAAGAATATGTAGAGTAACAATGTATGACAGAATACGGAATGAAGTGATACGGGATGAATGTGAACTTAAGTAAGTTGAATAAGATTACGTTGAGACGGTTTGGGCATGTGGAACGGATGAATGAAGCTTAATCTTATAAAACAGATATACATAGTACAGATGGGAGTGGAAAGCGTGATAGAAGATCAAGGAAAGTATTGTATTGTATTACACTTCCGTTGTATACAGTACAACCGGGTGGACTTATTGCCATGTAGCAATATCTTCCAACCTACCAGAAAGATGTTAAAGATGCATTAAGTGAAAACCAGACTGGAATCCTTTTAAAAAATATCTAGCTTTCAACGGAAATCGAATCCGCAATTTCTGTCTTAGGTTAGGTTAGGTAAGGTTAGGTTACGTTAAGTTAGGTTAAGTTACGTTAGGTTACGTTAGGTTAGGTTAAGTTACGTTAGGTTAATTTACGTTAGGTTAGGTTAAGTTAGGTTAGGTTACGTTAGGTTAGGTTAAGTTACGTTAGGTTTTTTTTTTTGGAGTGAGTTGTCTTTGGCCGCCTTGTTTATTACATACAAGGCTTATCAGCACGATTCTATTTATTTATTTTATTTTTTTACGTTAGGTTAAGTTACGTTAGGTTAGGTTTAGTTAGGTTAGGTTACGTTAGGTTAGGTTAGGTTAAGTTACGTTAGGTTAGGGTTTTTGCAGTTCAGTTGAGAAGTTATCTTGCTTATAACGTACAAGGTTTTAGGTTCGAAATATGGGTTTATCAGTAACAAACTGTCTCGCTACGGATTTATCCTTTTGGTATTCCCTGTTTGCGTTGTTCAGTGTCTCGTGTACTTCCTTGTTGATATTTGTGTATGGGATAGGTGGGAAAGCGTCTGCGCACGACTTTGCTTGGTCCCACCCCCGCGTTTGCCTTACTTTAGGTATGCCGTCAGATACAGTACACCAGTGTGGCCAATAAGTTTGTTATCAAACACTGGTCATTCCACTTTATGTAACGGTATTAACCCTACCGTTTTCAAGGTTTTCACCTCATCACCAGGGAAGTACAAATAAGACTGAATGCTGTTCAAACTGTTACCGACATACTTGCTTCTAATAGTAAAAAAATGGGTTGGGAATTGTGGAGGAAGGAAGGCAGTAGACAACTTCAGCAAGTAGCGCTGAGATCTTGGGAATATATGTGTTTGGCAGATGTTCATCCCGATGCGCTGACTTGGAAATTTCTAGGGCCTCTAATCTGTCCAATTTATTTCCGTTACTACTGATATGTAAGAATTTGGCATTGTACGGCACCGGTACAAAAGACTGTAGCAATAGGTGGATAGCTGCTGCATAATGCTCGGAGATTTCGGCTCACGGTGAAAAGTACCAGGGTGAAGAGATTCCTCTTTAGCAGGTAGTAGATGGTCGCAAGTAAAATGCAGTAGACAGAGTGAACTGAGAATGTATTTTTTTACTTTGGCGCTCCTTATGTGCGTCCAATCGCTCATCGCATGCGCCTGTTTTCGCCCGTGCAAGCCCTCATGACTTGCTAAATATCACAATTCTCGCAAGCTTTCGCATGCATGGGCCGGCCGACTTTTGATACTGTATCGCGCGATAGCCACGCATAAGGAACATTTCAGTTACGGTCATGACACAACACGGACCTCAACAAACATACTCGTAAAATCATACATAAAATAATACCAATATTATACAGAAAACAAATAAATATGTTTTAGGTGATGCATATATCCAATACAGGCATCATTGATAGAAAAAGTATGGTTTTTATGGTGACAATGATTAGCCAGACTGAGTTCTGTTCAAACTGGTAACAAACAACATACACGCTTCTTACGATGAAAATTCGGGCGGGGGATTTTGGGTGGAGAGGGGCAGGTGACAACTTCAGCAGGCAGTGGTTAGTTAGATCTTGGGATATATGTGTTTGCCAGATGTTCCCCTCGATGCACTGACTTGGATATTTCTAGGGCCTCTAATCTGTCCAATTTATTTCCGTTATTACTGATATGTAAGAATTTGGCATCATCGATAGAAAAAGTATGGTTCTCACGGTGACAATGATTAGCCATTTCAGAATAAATTAGAGAATTTGTTAAGGCGGATTTGTGTTGACGAAATTTTTTTTTTGAAAGGATCTTTCTGTCTTTCCTATATAGAAATTATCACATACAAGTTTATACACACCACTGTTGCTATAGTTCAGAAATTCTAAGATGAGTCCTGTGACAGCTCACAAATTTGCCCCAATACAACTTTATGTAATGTATTTACCTTAATAACTTGCTATTTATTAGAATCGAGGCTTATATTAGGTCCTTACATATGAAATTGGCGTTTTGTTTGGGAGGAACATAAAGTTGATTTTTTTTTAATATAATATATTTATTTAATCAAAGTATGTACCATTGCTATCTATGCACTTTTGCCATCTCATAGGTAGTTCATCGATCCCTTTACTAAAAAAACCATTCGGACGGGAATCAATAAAATCTTTGAAGTCGGTTTGGACTGCCCCATCGGAGTTGAATTTTTTCCCTTGCAAGAAGTTATCCAAATTTCGAAAAAAATAGTAATCTGTCGGGGCAAGGGCCGGAGAGTACGGTGGATGTCTTAGACATTCCAATTGAAGCTCTTCTAATTTGGTAGCCGTCTGTTGTGCAGTGTGTGGTCTAGCGTTATCATGAAGCAGCAGTGGCCTAGAGCGATTAACCAGCCTCGGTTGTTTAGCAGCTAGCTTTTCCATCATGGTTTGCAGTTGCTGACAATAGACATCTGCCGTAATCGTCTGGCCAGATTTAAGAAAGCTGTAGTGAACGACACCAGCACTAGTCCACCAAACGCTCACAAGTAACTTTTTTGGAGTCAATTTTCGCTTGGGGCATGGTTTGGCTGGTTCGGCAGGGTTCAGCCATTGCGATGAGCGCTTCCGATTATCATACAGGATCCACTTTTCATCACAGGTAATGATTCGATTCAAAATCCCTTCATTATTGTGCCGGTTGAGTAATGCAACGCAGCAGTCAACGCGCGTTTGTTGATTTGCTTCACTCAATTCGTGAGGTACCCACCTTTCAAGCTTTTTCACCTTCCCAATTTGCTTCAAGTGGATTAAAACAGTTTTATCACTAACATCGCAGCCTGCAGCTAACTCGGACGTGGTTTGCGATGGATCCGCTTCCACAATAGCCTTCAATTCTTCATTATCAACTTTGGTCTCCGGCCGTCCACGGGGTTTGTTCTGCAGGTCGAAATTTCCAGAACGAAAACGTTGGAACCAAAAACGCACTGTGTTTTCTTTTGCGGCACCGTCGCCATACACATCATTAATCCTTCGAGCCGTTTCTGCAGCACTGGTGCCACGGTGGAACTCGTACTCGTAAATAACGCGATATTTCAAGTTTTCCATTTTGTAAACTGAGTGACGCAAAGAAAAAAACAATTGAGGAAAAAACAAATGAATTATAATTTTCGAAACACAAATACTTGAGTAAATAGCTGTATAAATTTGAATTTGGAATTCCTAACCAAAGAGAAGATATTTGAGATCAAAGTTGCCAGTACGGCAAAACGCCAATTTCAAATGTAAGGACCTAATATTAAAGTTGATAAAATAATTAAAATTACTGAACATCATTACAAGATTGTATTGGGACAAATTTGTGAGCTGTCACAGGATTCATCCTAGAATTTCCGAACTATAAGTATGAATTAATTAACCTTTCCTTCCCTGTGTTGGGTATCTTTTACACGTTGCTTCTAATAACCATCAATATCTCTATAAATATTATAAATACAAGGTTAAGATTTTAGGTATTCCTCCATAATATATTTACGCATTGATTTAAAAAATAATATTAATAATAATCAGAATTTATCGACTACATCGAGGTGTTTTGTAAAGATCGAAAACAAATTCGTACTTAAACGCTGCGAGTGCCTCGCCTTGACGATAGGTGAATAGTATGCGGGAAGCGCGACACTATATTCGCATCTCACTCTTGCATACTAGACTGAATTGCGAGAACCTGAATTGTCTCAACGTCGCAAGCAAAGGCGTAAGCGCCGGGGTATGCGACTGACGTTCCGCGCCACTAGTAGCCTCTAGGCTTGCAAATAGGTTAGACGTACGCCCGTTCCGTGAGCGGTGCCAGATGGTTTTTTAATGTTTTCAGCAAATAAATCTCAATTATTATAATTTTTAACTTCAATTATAATTAATTAAGGGGATTATCTATGAATGTTCTTATTTTTCCGATTTAAAATCGCTAATTTTTTATTACGTACTCACTACCCAACATCGGATCACGCGTATTATTTTTATCACCGTAAGGGAAGGGTTAACTCGTACAAAGAACTAACGTGTAAACAGAATTTATCTCTAGAAAGTTGCGAGAAATATTTACTTATTTCAAGAAATAACAGAATAATAATAAATATTTAGTGAAAACATTAACAGATCTATACAGAATTGAGTTAATTCGAGGAATAACGTTTGTTATTGCCCATTATAGTATATTGTTTATGTTTTTGATAAATTTATCAGTTCTTTTGAATACTGTTATCTTAAAGTTACCATTGCTTGCGAGTCGCAATTAATTTGCGAATATTTAAAAATATATAACTCATTAATGCCTAATTAATTATAAAGGAAAAGCAATTATACTAAAGAAAAAGTAGCATGGTTCCTGTGAAGTTTCATTTTCAACCTACGAAAGTACGAAATACTTCATACCAGAAGGCATTGAACTGGTTGAATGTTAGAAATAGACGCCAAATTCACATAATGTCTCTATTGTATAATATCCTTAACTGTCCCGCCGCACTATCTTATCTCGTCGAAAATTTTCAGCTTCTTTCCAATCATGGATTAGCGCTACGCTCAAACAGAGATTGTTTATTGGCCTTTCCAGTTCACCGCTCCTCTTTTTTCACGTCGTCCTTTACTGTCCATGCAGTGAGACTCTGGAATCAGTTACAAACCAATATAAGACTCGCTCCGTCCTTGGCATGCTTTAAGAAGCGACTGAAAAAACTCTTAATTTCTTGTCAGTAAAATAACGTGTTTCATTCCTGATTTTTCTTTTCCTTTCCTCTCCACCATCCCTTCCTTTCCTTTTGATTGATGATATCTCACTATTATATGAAAATTGTCCGTCTTTGTGGGGTTCGTGGGCATATGCTCACGTATGTGTTTATGGATTTCGTAGGGATGGATAGTCATTTGAATGATTTATGCGACCACGTAACTTGCTTCATTTACTTTTGTCTGGTTGGCTGGAAGAGATTGCCGCCTGGCAATAAGCCCGCCAGATTGTATTGCAATAAAAGTGTTAAATAAATAAATAAGTTTTACAATTTGGCCCCAGTACAACCTTGTAACGACGTTCAGTAATTTTAATTATTTTATCAACTTTAAAACACTGCTGCCTATCGTAGGTAGAACCCTTAGAGATAGGATACCTAATGAGGAAATCCGCAGAAACTGTAACATTGAGGGCATCGTGAGATGGAGTAGGCAGAGAAGACGATTCAAGAGGGACCACGTTGAGAGGATGGACCCCACGATAATTCCTAAGATTGTAATGCACGAGATTCCAGAGGACCGTCGACCACCGGTACATCCACCAAAGAGATGGAGAGAAAGTTGGACATCTTCGTCACAGGACAAAAACTGAAATACTGTTTAAACAGATTGCAAGATATTTTAGGAACTGTGTTCCTTAAAGGAGAGATGATGATGATGGTTTGTTGATAAATAAAACTCGTTTAGATCGCAATGCGGAAAGAGAAATTTTATTGATAGACGTAGGTATTTATACCATTCTTGAATGTGTGCGGGAATGCGCTCGCGATATGCCGCCGTCTCGTTTCTGCATTCGCAATACGATTAATGTCGTATGTAGGTATCATTCAGATTTGGGAACTGGCGCGACAGATGGGCTACCCTCTCGCTCTAACATGGAATGCGCTCCACGCCTGACAGTGAGTTGAATGACCGGCGTGTGGACCTTGCACTTGTTTGTTTTGAATTGTCAAGGTATGCAAAGGTCGTATCGCTGGTCATTGACCGAGCGTACGAACACCACAATATAGAAGAAGAAGAAGAACTTTAATATAAGCCTCGATTCTAAAAAATAGCAAGTTATTTAGGTAAATACATTACATAAAACTAACAATTATGACAAATTAATACATCTTGTTACAAATTAGAAAAAATATATTAGTTTGTTAAAATCAATTAATATTTGGTGACGTTTGTCAAAAGTCACAACGTTATGTTGAATATTGCGAGGTGTGAGCGTTTGCTATGACCGACTGACCGTTCAAAAGAAGGGTCATTTTGATTTTTGAATTATATTCTCAGTACAATCTACCTCCTGTGTTTTCACTTGAGACCTGCTATACCTGCCATAAGAGGAATCTCTTCACCTCGCTACCATCTTCTCATCGATCTACGCCTTTTGGAATTCGCAACTGAATTCTCCGAGCATTGCGCAGCAACCATCGCACCTATATACAGGTAACCCCCGTTGATCGCGGGAGATACGTTCCGGACATGGCCGCGATAAGCGAAATTCCGCGATCAACGGGGGATTTAAAAAAAAACATTTTAAGATTCTAAAAAACGTTTTATTTTTAAAATAAACATTAAATAACAATGTCATATAAAATATTGTTCATTATTTTTTCCGCTTTGCAAAAAAGAATCTCGATTTCCTTTTTTGCCCTCTATACGTTTGTGTAAAATTTGTCTATAACCGTCAAATAATCCATTACAACCACACTTTACAGCACTCACTCGCTCATAATCTTCCTCATTTCCTTCTAACAACTGCATGCACTGATTGTGAAGAGAAAGGGCCTTTTCCATTATTTTAACACTTAATATCTTCGAAGATATTTTGAATATCACTTTCATAATTCATTCGATCATCAATTTCTCTGAACAACCTTTTCCAAACGCTCTTCATACAATATTGGGTGACTTCATTCCACGCTTCGTCCATGTTTCTGATAGCTACATATTTTGTCTCACTCGCGCTCGTGAATTTACGTATATATGTACATGTGTATTATGTGAGTGAACGAAAAAGAAAGATAGCTCGCTCGTGCAATTACACATTATGACGATTCCTGGAATGTGTCGAAGCCGGACAAGTGTTGTTTAAAATACCGCGTTATAACGAATCCGCACTCACCAGGGTCGCGATGAACGGGGGCTACCTGTGCAGTTCTTTGTGCCCTGTCTGGTACAATTTTATTTAATATTTTGTGATGGGTTCACAGGTTCCTTTCTTTGAGATGTGTGCGGAACATGGAAACACCATGATTTCGTGGTACATTATGTTGACTACTTTTGCGCAATTCCCTCTTTTTTTCTTGCACATATAAATTGATAAGCCGCACACACAATGAAAAAATTAGGGGGAACGTTGGTGGTGTGTATCTCGGCTTGGGGGATATTATGAAATAAGCCTAGACCTTTTGATAGCTTTTCTCTTAAATGTATTTTCTCATATTTATCTTGAGATATACGAGTATATGTGTATATGATTTTGGAATCTAGCAAATGGGGAACGTTGGGGGGGTGTATCTCGGCTTGGGGGATATTATGAAATAAGCCTAGACCTTTTGATAGCTTTTCTCTTAAATGTATTTTCTCATATTTATCTTGAGATATACGAGTATATGTGTATATGATTTTGGAATCTAGCAAATGGGGAACGTTGGGGGTGTGTATCTCGGCTTGGGGGATATTATGAGATAAGCCTAGACCTTTTGATAGCTTTTCTCTTAAATGTATTTTCTGATATTTATCTTGAGATATACGAGTATATGTGTATATGATTTTGGAATCTAGCAAATGGGGAACGTTGGGGGGGTGTATCTCGGCTTGGAGGATATTATGAGATAAACCTAGACCTTGTAGGGAATACCTACGTCCCTAAATAAATTGTCAAACATACAGGGTCAACGACCGATGAATCAACCTCTGGACATCTACAATTGTCACATACCAGAAACGTCAACACCGTGTTCTCGCAAATATTATTTACGCGGCATTCCACGATAGAGGGAGAGCGCATCGCTTTGTCTCGCCGTTTCGGCAAATAAATATCCTACCCGCTATACTGGGGCACGCGCAGGAGTGAGACAAAGTATATATCGCGGGCGCATTCACGCACAACTATAAAATACCTACTTGTAGACAAATAAACATTATTATTCACTCGACCATTCATTGATTATTTACTCTCACTTTTATCCGCATTCCTGAGTTTTGTATTTATTTTAAATACAAGACATATCAAAATCATCACGACGTATCAAGTTAAGCATCTCGCTACAACCTTTTGATAGCTTTTCTCTTAAATGTATGTTCTGATATTTATCTTGAGGTATAAGAGTATATGTGTATATGATTTTGGAATCTAGCAAATGGACACAAGAAAATTCACAAGCTACACCAAAATGAGATGATCGGAATACACTGGCATGTTTATCTTCGTCTTTTTTCGAAAGATAGATATGACCAAAGTCAAAGGTATCCTTATACCCGTGAATATTAGGCAAATAAAATGCCTGTGTCATTCGAGAGTAGTACAGCACGGGGTTCGAACTGGTGATATTCCTCACGGAAGTCAAATGCGATACCGTGTGGCCATGCACTTGACAAATAAAATAGTACATACTATGTTGCTATCAAACAATCTATATTTATTTAATGAACGAACCAGCGAAATGAAGGTACTCAGGAGTATCGCTGGCAAAACCCTTCGTAATAGAGTACGTAACACAGAAATCCGAAGGATGTGCGAAGTTGAAGATATTGTCAGATGGGGACGACAGAGAAGAAGGTTCTGGAACGAACACGTATCCAGAATGGCGGAACCAAGAGTCTTGGTAAGAATGGCCAGGGACAGTATCCCCCAAGCGAGCACACCTCCAGGACGACCTGCCAAAAGATGGAAAGACAGCTGGCAGTCGACGTCGCAAGAGGGAAACAATGATGCAGGACCATAACAGGCCAACAGGCCTAAAATAGGATGAAAAAGAAGAACAAACAACTTAAGGAAAAATACGAAGAAATTAGATTCAAAATATATTTTATCTGAGTAATTTGATTGTATCAATGGAAATCATTCAATCATACTTACAACAATGGAAACGATTGTAAAGAAACAATGAGGAAATTTCGGTTTGTGGTTTGACTTAGTCATTATTGATTAAAAATCTGATTCAAAGTAATGTTTTTTTACAGTAAATTTAGTGTAATTCTGTTTTTAAAATGAGTCGTTACTTTCGATGATTAATAACTTAGTAACGTTGTCGACCATTGTTGAATATTCAACAATGGCCGACAACGATAGACTAATGTTTTTTTGAAAAAGATTTTATTCAACTAAAAGATAATAGAATCAGTGCAACATTTCAATCAACTAAAAGATAATAGAATCAGTGCAATATTTTATTCAACTAAAATATAATAGAATCAGTGCAACATTTCAATCAACTAAAAGATAATAGAATCAGTGCAACATTTCAATCAACTAAAAGATAATAGAATCAGTGTAACATTTCATTCAACTAAAAGATAATAGAATCAGTGCAACATTTCAATCAACTAAAAGATAATAGAATCAGTGCAACATTTCAATCAACTAAAAGGTAATAGAATCAGTGCAACATTTTATTCAACTAAAAGATAATAGAATCAGTGCAACATTTTATTCAACTAAAAGATAATAGAATCAGTGCAACATTTCAATCAACTAAAAGATAATAGAATCAGTGCAACATTTCAATCAACTAAAAGATAATAGAATCAGTGCAACATTTCAATCAACTAAAAGATAATAGAATCAGTGCAACATTTCAATCAACTAAAAGATAATAGAATCAGTGCAACATTTCAATCAACTAAAAGATAATAGAATCAGTGCAACATTTCAATCAACTAAAAGATAATAGAATCAGTGCAACATTTTATTCAACTAAAAGATAATAGAATCAGTGCAACATTTTATAAATTGAATTATTCAATTTATAAAATGTTGGGGTCTTGTGACATTTGAGAAGTGTAATGTACGATATTTATAAAAATGGAGTCGTATACAATACAACAACGCATTCAAATTGTTGAATTGTTTTCAAGTATTGTAACCTCCGGAAACGGTGATGTTAATTGCCCACCAAGATCATGTGATCTGACACCGTTGGACTATTTTCTCTGGCTTTATGTGAAAAGCCAGGTCTATAAGAATGACCCCCGATCAATTCCTGAGCTGAAGGACGAAATTATTCGCGTTATTGGCGAGTTAGAACCGCAATTATGCCGAAATGTCATCGAAAATTTTGACAAAAGAGTGGACATCTGCGGAGCTGCAAGAGGTGGACATTTGGCGGATATTGTTTTTTGTGTTTAAATATCATACATTATACTTCAATGACCAATAAACAGTTTTTTGAAATCAAAGCAAATTGTGTGTTTTATTCAAGAATTAAAAAAACCCGCTCAATTTGAAAAACCCTTTGTGACAGAATATGGAATGAATTTGAACTTAAAACTAATGTGTTAAGTTAAATTAAGAAGAAGATGTTGAGAAGGTTTGGGCATGTAGAATGAATGAATGATATACTATGTAGATGTAAGTGGAAATTATATGAGAAGAAGACCAAGGAAAGCATGATTGGATCAAGTGAATGAAAGAAGGAAACGTAGAAAGTCTCATAGAAATTGTATGAGAAGCTGTATAGATGTGGAAGAAGCTAAGGATGTGTATCGAGATAGGTAAGTCTGGAGCTCTGGCCTCTCTGCCTACCCCGATAGGGAAATAGCGTGATGATATGTATTTATATTACAATGAAACTCTTTTAATATGAACCACTGTACCGAAATACATTAGTCGAGATAGATTTATCGAGATTGTAAAGTGTGGCAATCTATCCTCTCTGCCCACGCCAACAGTGAAAAGGCAGGTCTATAAGAATGACCCTCGATCAATTGCTGAGCTGAAGGACGAAATTATTCGCGTTATCGGCGAGTTATAACCGCAATTATGCCAAAATGTTATCGAAAATTTTGACAAAAGAGTGGACATCTGTGGAGCTGCAAGAGGTGGACATTTGGCGGATATTGTTTTTTGTGTTTAAATGTCATACATTATACTTCAATGAACAATAAAAAGTTTTTTGAAATCAAAACAAATTGTGTGTTTTATTTTATTCATGAATAAAATAAACTGCTCAATTCGAAAGACCCTTTATATTAGGATTATTTTTCTGTAAGTTATTGAAAGTTCCTTGAACGCTTCCGACAACCGCAAGTTTCTCCAGGTTATTTAGCTTTCTACTCACGAAGTGGTCGAAATACTGCGGGACACGTCACATATGGTACACAATGACGAGAAGCGATCCTTTATTGTGAGCTCGACTAAGATGGAGACACATTTCTTCTTATGACTGTCCATGGTATCCGGAGCATTCTGCGCCAACACCACATTTTGAAGGTGTCGATCAGTCGTCTTTCCGATTCTCCTAACGTTCAAGTTTCAACACCATACAAAAACATTGAGAAGATCAGTGTTTAGACGAGCCTCATTTTCGTGTTTTTTGGTGTGGTCTTTCCATATTTTCACAAGACGTCCCATAGCATTTTTGGCCGTTCCGATTCATCTTTGAATCTCCACCCCACAACCTCTATACTAAAGAAATGGTAGCACGGTTCCTGTAACAGTTCACAAATTTGCCCCAATACAACCTTGTAACGACGTTCAGTAATTTTAATTATTTTATCAACTTTAATATAAGCCTCGATTCTAATAAATAGCAAGTTATACATTACATAAAACTAACAATAATGACAAATTAACACAGCTTGTTACAAATTAGCAAAAATGTGACAGTTTGTTAAAAACAAATAATATTTGGTGACGTTTGTCAAAAGTCACTACGTTAGTCCGCATTGGCTAGGGATGGGATATAGGATAATTGGATTTTCGATTTTTTTATATCTAAATTGAAATGTTCGTAATTAGTATTAATTCATAGTGGATATTGGCCTATTTAAAGATAGATACAAATCATACAATACATTAGAAAGTCTGTATAATGAAAATTAGGAATTAAAGCGTCAGTTTAGAGAAAAACTATTTTTCGATTTTATAAAAAAACGATTCGATTTGTAAAAAAACGGTTTTGCCCTATCTCTTTGAGACATGACATTTCAAACGTCACAGGAATCATCCTACATTTTCCTAAGTATAGTGTAATATATATAAGCTATATATGAAATGTGAGGACTTTGATTTCGCGTGATGTATACATGTGTAATTGAGTGTCACTGTTTGTCAGGTTGATGAGAATGTGCAACGGGGTTTTATATAATCAAAAATGGGAAAGAAGTATTTATTTATTTTTTCACGCTATATGTCGTCAGTGAGATACAGGCACAAGCCTAGTTTACTGGGGACACGACAAATGAAAGGCAACAAACCCACATCTATTAAAATTGTGTCCAAATCAAATTACCTGTTGTTTTTTCACAAATGATGTATATTTCTTGTCATGTGTAAAATAAAAAAATAAATATAACCTCTATATGAGTGGTTCAGAAGCCAAGTGAACTAAGTCCAAAATAAATAAATATAACATCTATATGAGTGGTTCAGAAGCCAAGTGAACTAAGTCCAAAAATATTGAATTTAAGATCACTGCATTAAAGGTGTGCGAAAAACTTTAGCTTTTAGCAGAAAATGCTTTCGTACAAAGTAAGTGTAATAAATGTACTCAATATAACACTTTTCAGTTTTTTTTTTTTTATATTTTTTTTATCCACTTTGCACGGATTTCTCCTGTTACACAAAGAGGGTCTGCTTCTAGTGTTAGCTTATTCGTTAGGAAGAATATCAGCCAGGACTCTTCTCATACTGCTAGGCGGTGCCGAGACTATATGCACAGTGTCACTCAGTCGGTTCAATATCTCTATACCACGCGTGACTATAGCTGAGTGTTTAGCCATGATATTCGTCCTGTAAGTTGGTATGTAGAACAGAGGATGATTCCTTGCACGGCTATATTTATTGGGTACATATAAACTTAGTGCTTCTAAAATCGCGGGACAGTTAAAGGAACCTTGGAAAACCTTTATTAGGAATATCGCAATGGATTCTTGCCTTCTTGTTTCAAGGCTTCTATAGTTACACACCGTGAGAAGTTTGGCATGGTGAGCATATTTTGGGTAATCGCCCTTTTTTCTGTACCATAGATATCTGAGGATTTTTTTTTTAATTTGTTCTATATTGTTTTTATATTTGAGCTGATGAGGAGACCAAACCGTAGATGCATATTCTAATTTGGTTCTAATTAGATAATTGTATAAGTTTCTCAGTATATCGGTGCTGTTAAATTTTCTTGATATTCTCATTACAAAACCGAGTAGTCTGTAACAGTCCGATATCAAACGTGAGACATGGTTAACGAACGTGAGTCCGACATCGAAGGTTACGCCCAAATCCTTGAATTCAGAAACTCTGTTTAGTGCCACTCCCTGTATATGGTAGTATACTGATGGTGGATTGGTGAAAACGATCGACTATAAGATACACAGACACATTTATTAATGTTGAACAGAAGATGATTTAGCTCATTCCAGGAGACTAGGGAGTCTAGGTCCTGTTGGAACTGTGCACAGTCGTGAGGTGAGGTGCGATCATACCCTTACAGAATTAGAAACACTCAAATAGGTTTGAACCCAGTATACTCAAAACTATCCACAATGGTCTTAGTTCACTTGGCTTGTGAACAACTCATATATAAGCTATATAAAATAAATATCTATTTTTAAAGGAAGTGGCATCATATAAAATAAAAAAACATACATAAAATCAATTATTTTTAATTTGATTATTAAAAAAACCATAAATTTTTAAGCATCACATTGTTCGTTCATAAAACTTATCTTTGGTACAAAAATTAATCTAAAAATTTAGCCTCAATTATGAATGTTCTGATCTCCATCGGTTGAAGTTCGATTTCAATATAATCATCTCTATCCTGAGATCTCAATTTCTTCTCGTTATTACTACGGTCACTCGGTATTTGTTCGTGCGGATAGTAATCGTTCAAATACTCGTTCAACTTGTCTTTCTTTTCCTTGTTCAAATGAAGATTTAACTTAGTTTTAGGTTTCTGTATTTTATGAATAGTCTTTTGAAGCTTAATAAGCTGTTCTTCCTGTTCGTGCACTTGTATCTTCAACTCTTCTATCGCCAATTTATACGTGTCTTCTTTGTTCAGTTCTAAATCCCCGTTCACTTGATTTGTTTTATAATAGTTTCTGTTATAGTCTTTCTTTTTATCTGCTACCCACTGGAATCTGTTCGAATCGTTGAGGTATTGATTAGCTCCTAATGTCGTCTCCTTGATTGAAATAATTTCGATATCTGAGAAGACTCGGTTCAATCTGATTGTGACTGGTTTTGATAGTTCCTCTGGGTCGTCAGTCTTCTGAAGGTAGTGTTCGAATCTTACTAAGACGGTCCTGTCCTTCCATGGCTCTAGAGTCAGAATGTGAACGTTAGATGGAAGCTCCGACACCAAACCGCTGAACTGTAAAAGAAACATTAATTTTTCAATTAGATGCAATTATTCATTTTTAATTCTTCAATATGATTATCTCCGTAGCAAAAACCAAGTGTATGACATTCTTCAAAAACCCACTAGAGTGCCGAATCTCAGTACGTGACGAGCCAATTAAACAAGCAACCCAGTTCAGATATCTCGGCAGTGAACTGCTCAGCTCTCATGACCTCCCCAGAGAAGTAAGGCCTCAGGTAGACAAAGCTGCAGTTGTGGCGGGCTGCCTGAGAGATGTCATATGGAGGAATAAAGATATGAGAACAGATAGCAAGGTACGCATTTATAAGACCTGTGTGCGACCTATCCTCACATATGGCATCGAAGCGAGGGTGGACACTGTCGGGACAAAAAGTATGCTAAGGACAACGGAAATGAGAACTCTGCGCGCTATTGCTGGGAAGACTTTGCGTGATCGTGTAAGGAACACCACAATCCGAGAGGTCTGTGATGTCCAAGATGTGGTCAGATGGGGACGACAGCGTCGACGATACTGGTACCAACATGTACAGAGAATGAATTCCACAAGAATTCCATAAATAGCTCTGCATGGGGTACCGGATGGACGGCGTCCACCAGGGAGACTCCCGAAACGATGGAGAGATAGCTGGAGCTCAGCATCACAGGAGGACAATCCTGCAGTAACAGACTCTTGAGAGTCTATAGAAAGTTTAAGAAGAAGAAGAATTCTTCAATGCAACTGGATGGGGAAATATTAGCCGGCTGCGACTCATTTGAGTATCTTGGCTCACTCATTCACAAAGACGGAGGGTGCGCCGCGGATGTTGACCATAGAATAAGTGTGGGATGGATGAAATTCAGGTCGGTAACAAGAGACTTGTCTGACCCAAAAATACCTATAAAACTTAAAGGAAAGGTATACCAGACTATCGTTAGACCCGCAATTATGTATGGCTCAGAATGCTGGACTGTGTACAGCTCCTACTCTAGGCAACTTGAAACAGTAGAAATGCAAATGTTTAGGTGGTCGACAGGAGTCTCACGGAAAGATAGAATTAAGACCTCGTGCATTCGTGATAGCCTGGAGGTTACTAACATAAATAATAAGCTGGAAGAGCGACAGCTGAGATGGTACGGACACATAAGACGGAGACCACCAGACCACACTGTAAATCAGGCAATGTCTGTGGATCTTCCTCGACAGCCGTCCAGAAGAAGACTAAAAAACATCTGGATGACTCAATGCTCAAAAATCCTGCAAAGAAACGGCCTAGATGATAGCGACACCCAGAACCGAAGAACATGCAGCCTGAAAATAAGGAAAGCCGACCCCAACAGACTACCTAGGCAATGAGTTCGGACAGTGCCAGGAAGAAGACATATGGAAAAGGATCAATATTTGACTGTTTATTTATTTATATAACACTTCATTGCAAATACTATCTGGAAGGTTTATTGTCAAGTGGCATTATCTTCCAATCAACCAGACAAAAGTTAATCCAGCCAGTTATATGGACACAAAATATATTCAAATAATTATTCATATTTATGAAATTTATGTGCATATATATAGGGTGGGGCACGAATGTTGCTACAAAAACAAATTTACTTGAATGTTGTTACAAAAACAAAATTACAAAAACAAATGACTTTAGTTCATAATACGAGGCTTATCCAGAAACTTAGTGTACTGAGGCTCTCACGACTAGATGGATTTTATTTTCGACATGTTGGCTACACTTCCGTGTAGCCTGACCCTTCCCCTCCGCAACGAGACTGGTTCGAGGTCAGTACGTTGAGAAGTGTCGACGCGACAACACGTTTCGTGAAAAATGTCAAACCAATCTCCCGCCAAGTGCGAAATTTTGTAAAAAGGCAAGAGTTTTTGAGGCGCTGCAAACTCCATGGAGATGAATTTCTCCGCTCCATCGTTAATGGAGATGAAACTTGGGCTGCACACTACACGCCTGAAACCAAAAGTTCAAAACCACAATTTCGGGCCAAGAAAATCATGGCATCCGTGTTTTGGGACTGTCAAGGCATAATTTTAATTGAATATATGCCTCAAGGGGAGACCATCAACTCTGCAAGATACTGTGAGAAACTAAAAAAATTGCGGAGGGCGATTCAGAACAAGAGGAGAGGCATGCTGACAAAGGGAGTCTGCCTGCTGCACGTCAATGCAAGACCACACACGGCCAACGCCACGAAGGAACTGCTCGCCTCGTTTAAATGGGATGTCCTGAACCATCCTGCGCATTCCTCTGACCCAGAACCTTCAGATTACTATCTCTTTACCTCCCTGAAGCTGCACATGGGTGGAAAAAGGTTTTCAACCGACGAGGAGGTAAAGGAGGAGGTGGAGAAGTGGACGGATGGGTTGGCGGGAAACTACTTCGAAGGAAGGCATCAAAAAGTTGATACCCCGCTTCACCACCTGCATTGAGAGGAATGGCGACTATGTCGAAAAATAGCTTACATATGTACTACGGTAACCACGTAATTTTTTTGTTTAAATAAAAAAAATTGTAACCTACAAAAATTCAGTACACTTACTTTCTGGATATGCCTCGTACAATTGCAGGATTTTAAAATGCTCAGGATTGAAGACGCAGATAGAATACGAGTGGTGCTATTATGAACTAAAGTCATTTGTTTTTGTAATTTTGTTTTTGTGGCAACATTCAAGTAAATTTGTTTTTGTAGCAACATTCGTGCCCCACCCTACACATATTAAAGTAAAAGTGAGATATCATCAATCAAAGGAAAAGGAAGGGATGGTGGAGAGGGAAGGAAAGGGAAATCAGGAATGAAACACGTTATATTTGTGACTTGACATTAAGAATTTTTTCAGTTGCTTTTTAAAGCATGCCAAGGACGGAGCGAGTCTAAAATTGGTTTGTAACTGGTTCCAGAGTCTAACTGCATGGACAGTAAAGGACATTGTAAAAAAAAAAGAAGAGCGGTGAACTGAGAGAACAAATTAACAGTCTGTCTGAGCATAGCGTAAGTCTATGATCGGAAAGATGTTGAAAATTTTATGCGAGATAAGAGGGGGCAGCGGGACGGTTAAGGATATTATACAATAGAGATACTATGTATAATAGATTTGACGTCAATTTATCACATTCAAAAAGTTCAGCTCCTTTTTTTTTAAATTTAACCTGGTAAGCTTATTGCCATGTGGCAATCTCTTCCAACCAACCAGGATGATGTTTTGAAGGCCTTAAGGGAAAACCAGACTGAATTTCCTTTTTTTTTTTTTATGTGAGTTTCAGCGGGGATCGAACCCTCAACGTCCGGATCGGCAGACAAGCGTCTTACCGCCAAGCCACGGAGGTTGTCTTTTGGTATGAAGTGATATGATTTTACTTTCTCAGGTTGAAAATAAATCTTAGACAAACATTTTGAAGGCACTGTAATTTGTCCAGCTGTTCCTTTGTAATATCCAAGTAACATACGTCCGCATAGTCCAGAATCGGAAAGAGCAGAGATTGTACGAGTATAATTAAGGTTTTAGTAGGCAGGAATCTTTTCAACACTTTAAGGGAATGAACGCTGAAGAAGATCCTTCAGCTTACCTCATGTATTGGATCTCGCCATGAGAGAGTGTTATCTATTAGCACTCCTAGGTTTTAAACTGTTTTTTTTTTTATTTATTTTATAACTGTTGTTGAAATATAATACGAACCTCGTTCCTTGCGTCCTGCCATTGTGGGAAGGTGATATTGTCAGCTGAAGTGATGAGAATTGTAGGCTCCAACTGTTTTAACAGCACCAACTGTCTGCGGTACACTGGTCCTGAAATATTGATATTATATTATAGCCAATGTTAATATCTATATCAAGTTAACCTGTCATATGTTCATGGAGAGACAGCAAGGGGAAAGTAAAGGAAACAGAACAGCACTCCTGGGTTTGTGTGTAGGAACTTGTCCAGACGTCTCATACACTGGTTCAATGTCACAGCACTCATACACTATAGGGCAGTATTATCACTATAGCCAGGCAGCATGGATGCTGTTAATATCTATATCAAGTTAACCTGTCATATGTTCATGGAGAGACAGCAAGGGGAAAGTAAAGGAAACAGAACAGCACTCCTGGGTTTGTGTGTAGGAACTTGTCCAGACGTCTCATACACTGGTTCAATGTCACAGCACTCACTGCACTATTGGGCAGTATTATCACTATAGCCAGGCAGCATGGATGCTGTTAATATCTATATCAAGTTTACATGGCATGTGTTCATGGAGAGACAGCAAGGGGAAAGTAAAGGAAACAGAACATCGCTAAAACAGCACTCCTGGGTTTGTGTGTAGGAACTTGTCCAGACGTCTCATACACTGGTTCAATGTCACAGCACTCACTGCACTATTGGGCAGTATTATCAGTATAGCCAGGCAGCATGGATGCTGTTAATATCTATATTAAGTTAACCTGTCATATGTTCATGGAGAGACAGCGAGGGGAAAGCAAAGGAAACAGAACACTACTAAAACATCACTTCTGGGTTTGTGTGTAGGAACTTGTCCAGACGTCTCATACACTGGTTCAATGTCACAGCACTCACTACACTATTGTGCAGTATTATCACTATAGCCAGGCAGCATGGATGCTGTTAATATCTATATCAAGTTTACCTGTCATATGTTCATGGAGAGACAGCATGGGGAAAGCAAAGGAAACAGAACACTACTAAAACATCACTTCTGGGTTTGTGTGTAGGAACTTGTCCAGACGTCTCATACACTGGTTCAATGTCACAGCACTCACTACACTATTGTGCAGTATTATCACTATAGCCAGGCAGCATGGATGCTGTTAATATCTATATCAAGTTTACCTGTCATATGTTCATGGAGAGACAGCATGGGGAAAGCAAAGGAAACAGAACACTACTAAAACATCACTTCTGGGTTTGTGTGTAGGAACTTGTCCAGACGTCTCATACACTGGTTCAATGTCACAGCACTCACTGCACTATTGGGCAGTATTATCACTATAGCCAGGCAGCATGGATGCTGTTAATATCTATATCAAGTTTACATGGCATGTGTTCATGGAGAGACAGCAAGGGGAAAGTAAAGGGTACAGAACAGCACTCCTGGGTTTGTGTGTAGCAACTTGTTCAGACGTCTCATACACTGGTTCAATGTCACAGCACTCACTGCACTATTGGGCAGTATTATCACTATAGCTAGGCAGCATGGATGCTGTTAATATCTATATCAAGTTTACCTGTCATATGTTCATGGAGTAACAGCAAGGGAAAAGCAAAGGAAACAGAACACTGCTAAAACTGCACTCCTGAATCTGTTCTCTTAACAATAGTTTATAAATCATCCTTTCATTATTATTATTATTATTTTTGTTCTTTTAAATGTGTATTTGAGACAGTGATCCGAAAGATACAGTGTACGCATCCCAATTTAAAAAGTCTGGTTTACAAGTTTGTGCCAAAAATAATAGAGCTTTCGCACATCTCGGATGATCACAAGAGATCGCAAGAATTAAAGTTTCCCATACCTTTGTCTTGACGCTTGCCGACGAAGAGGTAATGTGTTCCTCTGGCAACGAGACCCTTTCCTTCAGCAGTTTCTGTTTCGTTCAACGCTTCACCTACTCCAAAGGCATCGTCCCTCAGCAGTCTCCTGTGAACCTGTCGATAAAGAAAATTTCAGTACAGATTTTGGCAGATATTGGATGTTTAAACAAGATACAGAGTACTCAAAATTCGGAACTGTCGACCTCCGTGGCCTGGTGGTAAGACACTTGTCTACCGATCCGGAGGTTGTGGGTTCGATCCCCGCTGGAACCCAGATTTTTAAAATAGGATTCCAGTCTGGTTAACACTCGGGCCTATAAAAACATCTTTTTGGTTGGTTGGAAAAGATTGCCACATGGCAATAAACTCGCCAGGTTAAAATTTTTTTTTTTAAAAACTGTCCAATCATCATGCTATATTTTAACACTTGTAACAGAAGAGCAGAAATATATCGAAAAAAAATATAAATTTATCGCAAATGGAAAGACTTGTTTTGATTGAAAAACTATTGTTATTTACTCATATATTAAAAATGGTTCGTCAATAATATTATGTAGTTTATAAGATTAGAGTTCCCAAAGTTCGAGGCTTCTATAGTTACACACCGTGAGAAGTTCGGCATGGTGAGTATATTTTGGGTAATCCCCCTTTGTCCTGTACCATAGATATCACTTGTCACCCTATGATGGATAGTGAGTGACCTGGACTTACATAATAAAATAATTTTATAGCTAATTACAAAAAATAACCTAGCAGATTTTGCATAATTTAAATTTAAAACACACATTTTTCACTGGATGCTGAGCGTCCAGCACAGTGGCTGGCGGAGTTGTTTAGCACAGTAAGGCAAGTGTTAAACCATGGTTTCAATGATAGACTGTTGAATTGTTCACTGGATGCTGAGCGTCCAGCACAGTGGCTGGCGGAGTTGTTTAGCACAGTAAGGCAAGTGTTAAACCATGGTTTCAATGATAGACTGTTGAATTGTTCACTGGATGCTGAGCGTCCAGCACAGTGGCTGGCGGAGTTGTTTAGCACAGTAAGGCAAGTGTTAACTGAGGATTTGTTCTATATTGTTCTTATATTTGAGCTGACGAGGAGATCAACCTACAGTTGGATATTTTTGAGCTGTGCTTGAGTGTGGCTATTATAAAAATTGTGGATTTGTTTCCCGAGTTGGAGTGCCTTTAAAGACAGTCTGCTGCCTTTAAACAAAACAAAATTTTAGAAAAGACAGATTAGAAGTTCCCTCACTCACCATGAGTTCAATTTCTCCATCCTTGAGAGATGCTCCACCCTGTGCTCTGTCGGTGAGGACCGTCAGATCCACCTCCTGCTCTGGATCGTTGATGGCGATCATGCTGGTAACCGGATAGTAGTTACCTGGAAACATCATCCTCATCATGAAGTGCAATTGTAAAGCGTGTAATGAGTGAGGTGAAACGGGGCATTGAAAGAAGGGTAGTGACAGGGAACAAATTGGGAAACAGGGCATTGAAAGAAAGGTAGTGACAGGGAACAAATTAGGAAACAGGGCATTGAAAGAAGGGTAGTGACAGGGAACAAATTAGGAAACAGGGCATTAAAAGAAGGGTAGGGACAGGGAACAAATTAGGAAACGGGGCATTGAAAGAAGGATAGTGACAGGGAACAAATTAGGAAACTGGGCTTTGAAAGAAGGGTAGTGACAGGGAACAAATTAGGAAACAGGGCATTGAAAGAAGGGTAGTGAAAGGGAACAAATTAGGAAACGGGGGCATTGAAAGAAGGGTAGTGAAAGGGAACCAATTAGGAAACGGGACATTGAAAGAAGGGTAGTGAAAGGGAACAAATTAGGAAACGGGGCATTGAAAGAAGGGTAGTGACATGGAACAAATTAGGAAAAGGGCATTGAAAGAAGGGTAGTGAAAGGAAACAAATTAGGAATCAGGGCATTGAAGAAAGGGTAGTGACAGGGAACAAATTAGAAAACGGGACATTGAAAGAAGGGTAGTGACACGGAACAAATTAAGAAACGAGGCATTCAAAGAAGGGTAGTGAAAGGGAACAAATTAGGAAACGGGGTATTGAAAGAAGGGTAGTGACAGAGAACAAATTAGGAAACAAGGTATTGAAAGAAGGGTGGTGACAAGGAACAAATTAGGAAACGGGGTATTGAAAGAAGGGTAGTGACAGGGAACAAATTAGGAAACAGGGCATTGAATGAAGGGTAGTGACAAGGAACAAATTAGGAAACGGGGCATTGAAAGAAGGGTAGTGACAGAGAACAAGTTAGGAAACAGGACATTGAAAGAAGGGTAGTGACAGGGAACAAATTAGGAAACAGGGCATTGAAAGAAGGGTAGTGATAGGGAACAAATTAGGAAACGGAGCACTTTGTGTTATATATAACAACCGCGCTATATCAACAGTCGCAAATATGACAATACATAAAAGTGCGGTGGTGCCTACCTTGATGAATATGGAAGTGCAACTTGAACGTGACAGAATAAGGATTAATGCTGTGGAGATGTGTTTATTTTATACAATGTACGACCTCTTATCGACTTGAAAATAAAAAGAACTAATGCTACAAAAATGTATACCTCCCACAGGTTCTTCCAAGGTCAGGTTCCACGTTGGTCTGTAGTCGATCTTTCTCTTCAGCAGTTGCCTTCCGTTGGAGTCGGTGTAGAAGGTGCCGTTGCTCTTCAGGTCTGTGCTGAATCTGGAAATTACCTCTTTGCCGGCCATGTCACTGGA
This sequence comes from Odontocerum albicorne, assembly GCA_949825065.1. Classification (NCBI taxonomy): domain Eukaryota; kingdom Metazoa; phylum Arthropoda; class Insecta; order Trichoptera; family Odontoceridae; genus Odontocerum; species Odontocerum albicorne. The sequence continues at coordinate 5,432,576 of OX463868.1, forward strand.
AATTTAATAAAAAAAAATGTATTTTTCCATAGACAACGTACTCCATTTACACGAATTCACTTGTTTGAAATTTTATATATATATTAGTGACAATTACATACGTACACACCCCTCCATTTCTCTATTGGCATGGGCAGAGAGGATAGACTGCCACACTTTACAATCTCGACATTTGACTAATGTATTTCGGTACAGTGGTTCATATTAAAAGAGTTTCATTGTAATATAAATACATACCATCACGCTATTTCCCTATCGGGGTAGGCAGAGAGGCCAGAGCTCCAGACTTACCTATCTCGATACACATCCTTAACTTCTTCCACATCTATACACCTTCTCATACAATTTCTATGAGACTTTCTACGTTTCCTTCTTTCAGAGTATTATTTACTTGATCCAACCATACTTTCCTTGATCTTCTTCTCACATGATTTCCACTTACATCTACATAGTATATCATTCATTCATTTTACATGCCCAAACCATCTCAACATCTTCTTCTAAATCTTACTTAACACATTAGTTTTAAATTCACATTCATTCTTTATCACTTCATTCCGTATTCAGTCATAAAGGGTCTTCCAAATTGAGCGGTTTTTTTTTAATTCTTGAATAAAACACACAATTTGCTTTGATTTCAAAACACTTTATGTCGGTTATTGAAATATAATGTACGACATTTAAATACAAAAAACAATATCCGCCAAATATCCACCTCTTGCAGCTCCACAGATGTCCACTCTTTCGTCAAAATTTTCGGATGACATTTTGGCATAATTGCGATTATAACTCGCCGATAACGTGAATAATTTCGTCCTTCAGCTCAGGAATTGATCGGGGGTCATTCTTATTGGCCTGGCTTTTCACGTAACCCCAGAGAAAATAGTCCAACGGTGTCAGATCACATGATCTTGGTGGGCAATTAACATCACCGTTTCCGGAGATTACAATACATAAAATACGAGTAATTCAACAATTTGAACGCGTTGTTGTATTGTATACGACTCAATTTTTATAAATGTCATACATTACACTTTTCAAATGTCACAAGACCCAGGCAAGTTCGAGACGCCATCTGTGTTTTATCTAAGAATTTTAAAAACTGCCTAATTTGAAAGACCCTTTACATTGTTACTCCTGTCCTTCGGACACATTTCTACAGCATCTATTCGATTTCTCTCAGTCTTTTTCCACTTTCTTTGGTGATAAAAATTTACTTACAGAATTGGAATAGGTCCGACAAGCCATTCGAATTCCACGTGTTTCTGATTTTTGTACACTCTTATAATCTGTGAACTCCAGTTTGAGAAGCGCTGGTGGATTTCCTCTACCAAAGGACCCTGAAAATATTAATTCATGTTTTACTTTCAAAATAAAGTGAATAAAAATAAAATTGAAAAAATGTTCTTTTTTTTTTTTAAAGAATAAATATGACCGAAGTCATAGGTATTCTTATACCCTCGAATACTAGGCTAAAAAAATGCCTGTATCATTCGAGGAGAGTAGTACACAGACAGACGACCGCTGTGACCTGTTGGTGAGACGCCTGTCTCCTAACCCGGAAGTTACCCGCTCGAAACCAGATAAAAAAAATCCAGTCTGGATTTCACTTAAAGCATCTTTAACATTTTTCTGGTTGGTTGGAAGAGATTACCACATAATACCACATAATAAGTTCTCCAGGTTGTACTGTATACAATGAAAGTATGATATTTGTAATTTGTTCAATCTAACACTGTTTATTCTACTTTAATATATATAATAGATTGTTTATTGGCCTTTCCAGTTCACCGCTCCTCTTTCTTTACGTCGTCCTTTACTGTTCATGCAGTGAGACTCTGGAATCAGTTACAAACCAATATAAGACTCGCTCCGTCCTTGGCATGCTTTAAGAATCGACTGAAAAAACTCTTAATTTCTAGTCAGTAAAATAACGTGTTTCACTCCTGATTTTTCTTTTCCTTTCCTCTCCACCATCCCTTCCTTTCCTTTTGATTGATGATATCTCACTTTACACGAAAAATAATGTTCGGGTGATTGCCCGTCTTTGTAAGGTTCGTGGGCATATGCTCACGTATGTGTTTATGGATTTCGTGGGGATGGATAGTCATTTGAATGATTTATACGACCTCGTAACTGATTGATTTACTTTTTTCTGGTTGGTTGGAAGAGATTGCCGCCTGGTAATAAGTCCGCCAGATTGTATTTGCAATAAAAGTGTTAAATATTGTAAATAAAAATAAATAACGGTATAACCCTACCGGTTTCAAGGTTTTCACCTCCCTATCAGGGGAGCACAGACAAGAGTCGTGTTTATGCTATTTATGACATTATTACAATCAATCATACCTTGTAAATGACATTCTCCGGTTTCGTGGTGGTCGGTTGAGCTGGAATGGGTTTCGGTCTCAGAATGTATGCACCGGAAGATCTAAAAAAAAATTTTTTTTTCAAAAGACAAACAAAATGTATGCTGTAATAAAAATTTCTAGTCATACGTTAGTCTCTGGTACGTTTATCTAATTGCTTTATAAAATGTTTGACTGTTATAATTACGCAAAGTAAAAACAACAATATATAATCGCAGTTCTATCACGTCTTTCGAAGTGTTGTACCGTGGGTTTTGACTTATAATGCTGACGTTTCGAAAACGTTATAATTTTCATTTTCAGGGTTCATTTATAGTCAACTTTGGCATAATTATATGCACAGATAGATACAGAGTTCCAGGAACCTTCTCCTTTCAGTATAATATTTATAGTTAAGGCATTAACATTGTGGAAGTTTAAAGACAATGTAATTTGTTTTATCAAACACAATTTATTCCACTGTATGTAACGGTATAACCCTACCGGTTTCAAGGTGCACACCTCATCTTCAGGGGAACACAAACAAAGCATACCTATAAACGAAGCAAAGTCCTATTTATAAAAAATATATATGAAATATTCCAAGTCACATAAAGCCAGCTTTTTACACTAACTTTAATCTCCGGAAACTCTTATTTAATGGGAAAGGCAAAAATGTAATACTTAGCAACAGTGCTGTGTGTATAAACTTTTATGTGCTGACTGTGATCATTTCTGTATAGGAAAGGCAGGAAGATCCTTTGAAAAGAGATTTCGTGAACACAAATCCACCTTAATGAATCCTCTAATTTATTCTGAAATTGCTAATCATTGTCACCGTAAAAACCATACATTTTCTATCAATGATGCTGCCAAATTCTTACATATCAGTAGTAACGGAAATATATTGGACAGATTAGAGGCCCTAGAAATTTCTAAGTCAGTGCATCGAGGTGAACATCTGGCAAACACATATATCCCAAGATCTGCTCGCCAAGGTTGTCCCACGCCTCCCTCAACCCCCAGTCACCAACCCGAATTTTTAACGTTAGAAGCGTGTATCTCGGTACCAGTTCGAACAGAATTCAGTCTTGTTTGTGCTCCCCTGATGATAAAGTGACAGCGTTGAAACCGGTAGGGTTATACCGTTACAAAAAATGGAATAAACAGTGTTTGATAAAACAAATTACAATCCTTTCAGTGTTTTATCACTCAATTTGAGTGACACTGTGGATATAGTCTCGGCACCGCCTATAGTTCGGAAATTCTAGGATGAGTCTTGTGACAGCTTACAAATTTGCCCCAATACAACCTTATGTAATGTATTTACCTAAATAACTTGCTATTTATTAGAATCGAGGCCTATATTAAAGTTGATAAAATAATTAAAATTACTGAACATCGTTACAAGGTTGTATTGGGACAAATTTGTGAGCTGTCACAGGACTCATCCTAGAATTTCCGAACTATAGCAGTATGAGAAGAGTACTAACGAATAAGCTAACTCTAGAAGTAGACGCTCTTTGCGTAACAGGAGAAATCCATGAAAAGTGGATAATAGAATACTTGCCCATAATAAAAAATTGACATAGAGGTATCTTCTAAGTAGGGATCGGTTCATTATGTGGTTATGAAAGGTTCGTTATGTGGTTGTGAAAGGTTCGTTATGTGGTTGTGAAAGGTTCGTTATGTGGTTGTGAAAGGTTCGTTATGTGGTTGTGAAAGGTTCGTTATGTTGTTTTGAAAGGTTCGTTATGTGGTTGTGAAAGGTTCGTTATGTGGTTGTGAAAGGTTCGTTATGTGGTTGTGAAAGGTTCGTTATGTGGTTGTGAAAGATAGCCTATCTTATTGTATTAATCACGAAAGATAGTCTATTGTATTGTATTGTAAATATTCATTATATCTACCTGTTGGCAGCAATTTCATTGTTTCCGACCTGTCCCTCATAGTAGAGGAGCTCCTGCTTCAGGGGTACGGTCAAGTTGTACCGTGCGATGAACAGTTTGTTGATGAAGCCAGTGTCTGGGTCTACCGATATGCTGAGGTGCTGGAAAATGGAAGATAAAACAAAATGTTACACAGGTGGGCCAGAATAAAGTACACTTTTGTTCCCTTTATATTGTAATATATACCACTTTGTTATTTATAGTTAAGGCATTAACACTGTTTATGCCACTTTATATAACGGTATAACCCTACCAGTTTCAAGGTGTTTCCCTCATCATCAGAGGAGCATAGACAAGAGTCTTGTTTATGCTATTTACTTTACAAATAATATATTTGTTATATTATTTATAGTTAAGGCATTAACACTGTGGAGGTTTATTAAGATATTATAATTTGTTTAGTCAAACACTGTTTATTCCACTTTATATAATGGTATAACTCTACCGGTTTCAAGGTTTTGACCACATCGTCAGGAGGGCACAAACAATAGTCTTGTTTATATAATTTACTTTACAAATAATATATTTGTTATATTATTTATAGTTAAGGCATTAACATTGTGGAGGTTTATAAGACATTGTCATTTGTTTAATCAAACACTGTTTATTCCACTTTATATAATGGTATAACCCTACCGGTTTCAAGGTGCACACCTCATCATCAGAGGAGCACAAACAAGTCTGAATTGTGTTTGAATTAGTACCGACATACACGCTTCTAACGGTAAAAATTCTGGTTGGGATTGTGGGTGGAGGGAAGGAGACAACTTCAGCAAGCAGCGGTGAGATCTTAGGAATATACATACTTAACTGTCGGGTTAAATAACTGACAAATATTACTCTTTCATTGTATACAGTACAGCCTAGCAGACTTATTGCTATGTGGCAATATCTTCCAATCTACCAGAATGATACAATCATAAATAGGCCTTAAGTGGAAACCAGACTAGCACCCTTTTTTAAAACCATCTGAGTTTCAACGGGAATCGAACCCGCAATCTCCAAGTGGGATACAAGCGTCTTACCAACTAGGTCACAGACGTCGTCCTTTATTACTCAACAACGCATGAAAATGAAAGGACAAGGAAGACGCCATTTACTCGATTAGTTCTGGTAGTTTTAGTCGCCATGAGTCACTTTGCAACAGCGCGCGTTTTACGTGACATTTTAACGAGTTGAGTACCAATTACACATTGTTCTACAGTGGCCGAGCAACAACTTAATTAAGAAATAAATTAAAAGATTTGAATAGACTGATTCCACGCTAAAAAAGCTCGACTCCAAGATTGCCCGCGGATTTCTCAAATAGAGCAAGTCAATAAGTCTGTGCACGCCGATCCAACGCTATCAACCCTATGGCGTTCGGAAGCGTTAGTGATGATCGTCTACAACCTTGCAGCGAATATTATTACTTGATTCAAAATTCCATCCTTCTACCCGAGAGCCTCGGGATAGAAGGTAGAAACATGCGTAACAATGATTAATTTCTAAAATATTCTGACATGGAGCCGAAACATTTGACAAAATAAACAATTATTCTTACTTCATTTCCAATTGTGTTTTCTTCATCCAAGACTTCATTGAACCTTCTGACAAGATCATCCGAGTCTTCAGCCCTTTCCTTGAGAAGTTCCTCCTTCTCGAAGACAACTGGCTCATTGCTTGGAGCGTCCATCATCATCTCTTCCGATACGACATCTTTTTTTAACTTCTTAGCATCGCTGGAGCTGGCCGTGATGTAGTAGGACCTGTAACCCACTGGTGGAAGATTCGCAGCCAAGAAGATGAGCTCAGCTGTTGCTGTTGAGTTCCTGCCGTCCAACTGTTCCAGCAAACTCTTGGATAGTGTCATCAGTTGTGTAGGCTGTTCCACTCCTGGAATTATAAAATAATCATTTCTTGTTGAGAGTGAATAATAGAAGTGATTAAAAAAACTCTAGTTAGTAATATAACGTGTTTCATCACTAATTTTCCTTTCCTCTCCACCATCTCTTTCTTTTACTTTGATTGATGATATCTCATTCTCACTTTTACTTCGATTGATTTTATTTCATTCTCACTTTTACTTTGATTGATGATATCTCATTCTGACATTTTCTTTGATTGATGATATCTCATTCTTACTTTTACTTTGATTGATGATATCTCATTCTCACTTTTACTTTGATTGATGATATCTCATTCTCACTTTTACTTTGATTGATCATATCTCATTCTCACTTTAATTTGATTGATTTTATTTCATTCTCACTTTTACTTTGATTTATGATATCTCATTCTCACTTTTACTTTGATTGATGATATCTCATTCTCACTTTTACTTTGATTGATCATATCTCATTCTCACTTTTACTTTGATTGATGATATCTCATTCTCACTTTTACTTTGATTGATCATATCTCATTCTCACTTTAATTTGATTGATTTTATTTCATTCTCACTTTTACTTTGATTGGTGATATCTCATACTCACTTTTACTTTAATTGATGATATATCATTCTCACTTTTACTTTGATTGATGATATCTCATTCTCACTTTTACTTTGATTGATGATATCTCATTCTCACTTTTACTTTGATTGATGATATCTCATTCTCACTTTTACTTTGATTGATCATATCTCATTCTCACTTTAATTTGATTGATTTTATTTCATTCTCACTTTTACTTTGATTGGTGATATCTCATACTCACTTTTACTTTAATTGATGATATCTCGCTCTCATGTTTACTTTAATTGATGATATATCATTCTCACTTTTACTTTGATTGATGATATCTCATTCTCACTTTTACTTTGATTGATGATATCTCATTCTCACTTTTACTTTGATTGATCATATCTCATTCTCACTTTAATTTGATTGATTTTATTTCATTCTCACTTTTACTTTGATTGGTGATATCTCATACTCACTTTTACTTTAATTGATGATATCTCGCTCTCATGTTTACTTTAATTGATGATATATCATTCTCACTTTTACTTTGATTGATGATATCTCATTCTCACTTTTACTTTGATTGATGATATCTCATTCTCACTTTTACTTTGATTGATCATATCTCATTCTCACTTTAATTTGATTGATTTTATTTCATTCTCACTTTTACTTTGATTGGTGATATCTCATACTCACTTTTACTTTAATTGATGATATCTCGCTCTCATGTTTACTTTAATTGATGATATATCATTCTCACTTTTACTTTGATTGATGATATCTCATTCTCACTTTTACTTTGATTGATGATATCTCATTCTCACTTTTACTTTGATTGATCATATCTCATTCTCACTTTTACTTTGATTGATGATATCTCATTCTCACTTTTACTTTGATTGATCATATCTCATTCTCACTTTAATTTGATTGATTTTATTTCATTCTCACTTTTACTTTGATTGGTGATATCTCATACTCACTTTTACTTTAATTGATGATATATCATTCTCACTTTTACTTTGATTGATGATATCTCATTCTCACTTTTACTTTGATTGATGATATCTCATTCTCACTTTTACTTTGATTGATGATATCTCATTCTCACTTTTACTTTGATTGATGATATCTCATTCTCACTTTTACTTTGATTGATGATATCTCATTCTCACTTTTACTTTGATTGATGATATCTCATTCTCACTTTAATTTGATTGATTTTATTTCATTCTCACTTTTACTTTGATTGGTGATATCTCATACTCACTTTTACTTTAATTGATGATATCTCGCTCTCATGTTTACTTTAATTGATGATATATCATTCTCACTTTTACTTTGATTGATGATATCTCATTCTCACTTTTACTTTGATTGATGATATCTCATTCTCACTTTTACTTTGATTGATGATATCTCATTCTCACTTTTACTTTGATTGATGATATCTCATTCTCATTTTTACTCCAAGTATGTACAAGTACGAGTATATTATTAAAAAAATTTATGTAAGATGAATAATCATTTGAATATTCAGTACATATGTTTTAGTGCCCCATTGACTATAGTGTTTCCTATCGCTACACCCTCGTTCCATATCCCTCTTAACTATTCCATCATCTGAGAAAATACTCCCCAAATAGCAGAACTCTTCAACCTGCTCCAATATTTAATTATTCCCCCATATATCACATTTACTTTTCCTTTCCCACTTTTCTATCACAATTACTTTGTATTTTTCAACATTCATTCTCAGATCTTTCTCTTCACATCTCTCATACAATTTACTTATCAAACTCTGCAATACATCTTCATTATCCACCAACACTACCATACCATCTGCATACAACAATCAGTATACGTTCCCATTCGACATTTGTATGCGACCAATTAATCTCTATAGTTATTTCAAACATATCATAAATCTATATAAATATTGAACAACCATGATGATATAATGCATCCTTGTTTCACGCTTTTCGATATATGTATTATACTGTATAGAGTAATAATAGTTTAATAATGGTGTTGGATGGCCGTCAAATTTGTCGAGTCCCTTACAGGCATGCAGCTTGGGCCAACAACCAGACAGCATGGCCTTATCATGTCCAGTGCTTCACCCATACTACCTTGATCAAAAAGTTTTGGGACTTTATTCATAAAATCGAAAATACAAGTTTATTCATCAAAATCGATATGGTCCCCTTCAAAGTACTCCCCATCGACTGCAACGCACTTACACCAGCGCTTGATCCAATCCTCGAAACACCGCTGGTACTCAATTTTCGGTATGTCCATCAGAGCCGTTTCGATTTTTTCATGACATCCTCTCGGTTGCTGTAACGCGTTCCGCGAAGCGGTTTTTTAAGTCGGTTGAACAGGAAAAAGTCGCAGGGAGCCAAATCAGGTGAATTCAAAGGCTGCTGGATAGTAGTCGTGTTGTTTTTGGTCAAAAACTCATGGAAATCATGTCTTTCGCGATTTCAACGCGGTCCTTTTTTTGCATGAAATTGAGGTCTTTCGGCACCAGTTTTGCAGCGACACGTCTGAGGCCTAAATCACTAACCAAAATGTCTTGAGCGGATCTATAAGCGATGTTCAAGTCCTCTGCAACTCTCTGATGGTCAATTTGCGGTTTTCGACCAACATTTCTTTGATTTTATCGATGTTTTCATCGGTTTTCGACTGCCACTGCGTTCGTCATCCTCGACCGACTCACGACCACTTCTGAAGCATTTGTGCCACCGAAAAACACTTTAACATTTCCAAGGTCTGCGGACGGTTAAATCCGTTTTTCACACAAAGTTTAATGCAAACTCGTTGATGCACAGTTGATGCCATTTTCAAACTTGTAAAAAATTGAAAACACGCACAAAGGTAGATGTACTAAGTACAGCGTAACTTTAACAAATGTCAAGCTATGACGCTGAAATTTGAAGGGATGTGTCAATGATAGATGTGGCAACCTAACAAAAAAAAAAGAATTCCAATCGGGTGATTGACAGCGCCACACGGTGGCCGGTCCTAAAACGTTTTGATCAAGGTAGTATTGTAAAGGTCCTAGTCTTTTGCTGCCTCCGAAGACGAACCTCATTTATACATGTTTAAACTAGAAGAGGTCTTCATACCTTGAGGATCCCTGACAGTGAATCTCTCCCCGGATACTGGCAGTCTCACGTAATGATCTATTACGTGTCCTAATGGATTGTAGACTGTCACCTAGAAAAGTAAAAATTGCCACTGTAAAACTGTTTATCTGACACGAGGGCATCACGAGAGAACAGAGAACCATTGCAATAAACATCTGACATTTTTCTACCAGTCATCGTAATTCCCAATTTCCACCTTCAATTGCACCCCCATTATGCAATTGCACCCCCATTATGCATTCACACTAAAAAATATAGAATCAGAACACAACCTTGTTTTACCTCCTTCTGCACTCGAAACTCACCCATAGTAAAGTTCCAGAGTTTGACAAATGCTGCATTTGTCTTGTAGAGATAAATAAAGACTATCAGATATTCTGATATTCCCATTACTGTTAAGTAACACTTTCAATGTTTGTTCCCATTTCACATAAAAATAGGCAGCATTTATTAAAGTGCCTGTTGGCAGCCTTATTCTAACGGTTAAATTAGGTTGAAAGGGGTTAATTTGTGGAGTGGGCAACCTTGCTTATCGCAGACAAGGTTTTAGGTTTGATTAACGATTTATTATCTTATGGTGTTCCCTGTTTACAGTGTTCAAGTTCCAGACTGTGGTGTATTTGATGGCAGTACGCGAAATAGGTGGGAAGGCATCTGCGCACGACTGTGTTTGGTCTCACCCTGGCATCAGCCTCATGACTGAGGAATTTCAGTAAACTCACTCAGGATGGCCGGTAGGATAAGATAACATTAGGTTAGGTAAGGTTAGGTTAGGTTTAGTTAGGTTAGGTAAGGTAAGGTTAGATTAGGTTTGGTAAGGTTAGGTTATGTTAGATTGACACTTTCCATATTTGATCCCATTTCACATGAAGTTAGACTGCGTTTATTAATCTGCCTGTTGGCGGCCATGGTCTAACGGCTAGAATACACGCCAAGTAAGAAGGCACCCCAGATTCGACTCCTGGCAGATTCACTTCTGGATTACAATAATTTAACTCTTAGATCCTCTTACATAAAAATTTAAACTATCAATAGTTTGCTCGTATATGCAGCATTCCATAAATTCTTTAAAAGTTATAAAGTAACAAAAAAAAAAGGTTTTATGAACCTCGGCTTAACTATAGTCTGCGGTAGACTAACTCTATCGAACGTCTTAGAATTTCGATCTCATTGACATCGGAACCTTGGGTTTGATCTGTCGAGACTGAATGCTTGCTGAAGTACAACAGCTTGCACACAATAAACCAATAGACGAACAGACATCTTCCCTCAACAAAATGCCTGACAATCATAGTCGATCACGAGGGATTGGATCTACTATAATCACCATGTGGGAAAGTTCCCATGGATTCAAGACCCATTCTCCATCACGTCGGTAGACAAAGAGATACTGATTGAGGTACATTAAAACCAGAATCTGTTGATATGGACTTGATACAGTTTTAGATATTAGTAAAGGATGTTTAAATGTCTTCTTAACCCTTCCTTCCCTGTGATGTGTAACTAGTACACATTGCTTCTAAACACTTTAATATCTCTATAAATATAATAAATACTGGGTACAGATTTTAGGTATTCTTCTGTAATACATTTACGCATTGAATGAAAAAATAATATTAATAATAATTAGCACTTATCGGCCACATCAGAGATATTTTGTGAAAATCGGGAATAAATTCACCGATACAATCAAACGTGTGCCAGTGTGTGACGTAGGTATATTCATTCTAAAAAACTGCTATAGGTGAGGAAGCGACGCAATTCACGTCTCACTCTTACTCTACTTTGGTATATGGGAACGCAAGAAATAGAATCTCAGTTCGCTCGCTGTGAGCGTCGGCCGATGTTTTTTTCATGTTTTCAGCAATTAAATTTCAATTATTATCACTTTTGACTTCAAATTTAATTAATTTAAGCGATTGGCTATTGAATATTCTTATTTTTCTCATTTTTACATGTGTATTGATATGTATTGAATACATAGCACCGGAATGCGCGGATTTTTTAGCACAGGAAGGGAAAGGTTAAGAAGATAAGGATAGACTACTGTACTATAATCGACCAGCTTTACAAATTTTCAATAGTATTTGATGGTTTATACATAAAAAGTGCTGCTTTCTCACCACAAAGTTTTCCGACTTTTCAGTGATGGAGCACTGAGTTATATTGAGCTCGCAGAGGGTCATGGGCATGTACGGAGCCTTGGGTTGGTGTTTATTGCTTCCTGGTGGCTTCTCAGACATCAGTTTGCTAAAAAAAAAATTAAAATACATAAGGAAAAATGCACATCATGTTTAAAAATAAATGGACTCCAACGGAAGACCACACTGACTTACTCCCTCCAATATAACTTGATGGCTCTATCATACCATTACATAAAACTGTTATAAACTAGGAGTGCTAATAGATAACACTCTCTCATGGCGAGATCAAATACATGAGGTAAGCCTAAGGATCTTCTTCAGCCTTCATTCCCTTAAAGTGTTGCAAAGATTCCTACCTACTGAAACCTTAATTTTACTCATAAAGGGTCTTTAAAATTGAGCGTTTTTTTTTAATTCTTGGATATAACACAGATGGCGTCACGAACTTGCCTGGGTCTTGTGACATTTGAGAAGTGTAATGTATGACATTCATAAAAATAGAGTCGTACACAATACAAAAACGCGTTCAAATTGTTAAATTTTGCATCGTGTGTTAATCTTTATAAAGAGTCTTTTAAATTGAGCAGTTTTAATAATTCTTCGATTAAACACAGATGGCGTCACGAACTTGCCTGGGTCTTGTGATGTTTGAGAAGTGTAATGTATGACATTCATAAAAATGGAGTCGTATACAATACAACGCGTTCAAATTGTTGAATTATTTTATGTATTGTAATCTCCGGAAACTGTGATGTTAATTGCCCACCAAGATCATGTGATCTGACACCGTTGGACTATTTTCTCTGGGGTTACGTGAAAAGCCACGTCGATAAGAATGACCCCCGATCAATTCCTGAGCTGAAGGACGAAATTATTTGCGTTATTGGTGAGTTAGAACCGCAATTATGCCAAAACGTCTACGAAAATTTTGACAAAAGAGTGGACATCTGTGGAGCTGCGAGAGGTGGACATTTGGCGGATATTGTTTTTTGTTTTTAAATGTCATACATTATACTTCAATGAACAATAAAAAGTTTTTTGAAATCAAAGTAAATTGCGTGTTTTATTCAAGAATTAAAAATATTAGAATTAAAAAAACCGCTCAGTTTGAAAGACCCTTTATAATTTCTGTTTTTTCCCATTTTCGACTATGCGGACGTATGTTATATAGATGGCGCCCAAAGTTTATATAGATGGCGCCCAAAGTCGATAATACAGTATCCTGCACTTAATTTGTTATCATTGAGAACAGAAATATACTACAAACTTGTTTTAAAACAATATTCTGGTTCGTGAGTGTATAATTTACACTAAATGCAACATTATGTCATAAGTTTAGATAGATGGCGCCCAAAACGTTCAAGGTCGATAATACAGTATCCTGCACTTCATTCGTTATCATTGGGAACAGAAAAATACTATAAACTTGTTTTAAAACAATATTCTGGCTCGTGAGTGTATTATTTACAATAAATGCAACATTATGTCATATAAGTTTATATAGATGGCGCCCAAAACGTTCAAGGTCGATAATATAGTATCCTGCACTTCATTCGTTATCATTGGGAACAGAAAAATACTATACACTTGTTTTAAAACAATATTCTGGCTCGTGAGTGTATTATTTACACTAAATGCAACATTATTCCGTATTAGTTTATATAGATGGCGCCCAAAACGTTCAAGTTCGATAATACATTATTTTACACTTCATTTGTTATCATTGGGAACAGAAATATACTACAAAGTTGTTTACAAAGTGCATATGAACTATATGTCCATCACAATGGATGCCAGGTCTGTAGAGATTAATCAAGACATGAAATTTAATCTAACTACATCCTCAAAACTTCTCCGAAACCCTCGGAAGCCTGCCGTGTAGTCAGTCAGGTCAACTTACTTGAGAGCTTCCCTGGTGGTGACGAGGCAATCCTGGACGGCCAAGTCCAGCATGCGAGCGTAGTCTCTAGCCACGTGCTGCTTCTCCGTGCCTGTCACTGCATCGTGGTGCTGCATTACACCTGGAATATACAATAATATATTATAAAGTTGTGAGAAAAGTAGATCGACTTGGACAAGAGATCTTATCGAGATATGTCACCAGACAACAAAGATGACACCAATATCTTATCCTAAAACTCAACTTTTTTTGTAATATTTTAAATGTCAATAATAATGGGATTATAGTTAGAGCACCTTTGAAGAGAGTCTGCTCTCTAAACTGCACTATATAAATTTTATTTCAATTGTTATTATTATAGGTTATTTTTGAAGTGAAACTTGTATAGGCGCGTTAGGGCAAATTGACCTGAACGTCACGAAAAGTGAAACGGTGTTTTAAATTATTATTTTATTATTATAAAATTATTATTAATTATTTTAATATTAATCATTATTTATGATTAATAATAATTAATATTATTTTAATATTATTAAGTGTATCATATTATTAAAATTATTATTTATTATTAAAAATTATATTTTTTGTTATATATTATTTTTATATTAATATATTTAATAATTATGAATTTTATTTTATATTAAATTATTTTATTTTATTTAATATTTACTTTATATATACATACATACATACATACATGCATACACACATACACAGACAGACAGACACACACACACACATATTTATCAACATAGTCTCCTTCAAGAGCGATACATTCATTCCAACGCTTTCCTAACTTTTCTATGTCAGCCGTGTAGAACGATTTATCTTTGGTTTCAAAATAGGCGTTAGTTTCGGCAATCACTTCTTCATTGGAGCCAAATCTCTTTCCCTGTAGCGTCTTTTTGAGGTCTGCGAACAGCCAATAGTCGCTGGAGGCCAAATCTGGAGAATACGGTGGGTGCGGAAGCAATTCGAAGTTCAACTCGTGCCATTTGGCCATCGTTATCATTGACTTGTGACACGGTGCATTGTCCTGATGAAAGAGAACTTTTTTCTTCTTCATAAGGGGCCGTTTTATTGCAATTTCTGCCTTCAAACGCTCCAATAACACTATGTAATATTCGCTATTGATGGTTTTTCCCTTTTCAAGGTGACCGATGGATATTATATCATGCGCATCCCAAAATACGGAGGTCATAACCTTCCCGGCTGACTGTTGAGTTTTTGATCGCTTCGGACGACTTTTACCGGCTGCTCTCCACTCAGCTAACTGCCGATTTGATTCCGGAATATAGTGGTGGATCCAAGTTTCATCCATTGTCACATACCAATGTAGAAACTTCTGTTTATTTCGCGTAAACAGTGCCAAACAGCGCTCTGAATCATCGATGCGTTGTTGTTTCTGTTCCATTGTGAGCAAACGCAGCACCGATTTCGAAAAAAGCTTTTTCATGACCAAATGTTTATGCAAAATAGTGTAAACACTACCAAATGATATCTTCAGGATGTCAGCTATCTCACGTAACTTTACTTTGTGATTTGCAATCACGATTTTGAGTTTTTTTTTAATGTTTTCTGGTGTAATAGCCTCATTTGGACGACCAGAGCGTTCAGCATCATTTGTGTCTGTACGACCGCGTTTGAAATCAGCATACCACCGACAAATGGTTGTTTTCGACGGAGCAGAGCCCGGATAACACTTTTCAAGCCATCGCTGAGTTTGAACGGTATTTTTTCCCATTAAAAAGCAATGTTTTATCAACACACTAAATTCGGTTTTTTCCATTGTTTTGAAAATAGCAAAAGTAACGTCACTAAAACCACTGTAACTCAATGACACAATATCGGAATGTCATGAAAGTTTGACACGTAACTTCTAAAGGTTGGTGTACTAATAATATAATAGTATAATATAACAAAAAGTGCAATGCTTACCCATCACACTCCTCAGCATGTTGAGATCAACTTTGTCCTGCTCATTCAAGTTAGTCATGGCGTAGAGCTGTTTGCAGACCTGGAAACAAAGAACGCATCAGTCAGAATAAAAAGCAGGCAGGCTGTAATTATACATACTATTTTTTTGAAGCATCCGTTTAATTAACAGGTTAAAGTTGTCTAAGACGCCTAGCCTAGCCCAAGGCACAGATTCATAAACTGTGAGCCCACCAAATTGTTTTTGTTTTTGGTTAGCAATGAGCCAACCAAATTGTTTTTGTTTTTTGTTGGCAATGAGCCAACCAAATTGTTTTTACAAATAACTGTTTAATAAATAAATAAATTAAATAAATGGGAACTGTTTATCCAAATATTTACATTACCTTATTTATTCACCATTAACAATTTGTTCCGTCCAAGAAAGTTTTTCATTACGGAAACGATCAAAAACACATTTATGGTCCACGTTAAAACAAAACCGACTAAATGCATCAGCCATTTTATCAATAGAAGGGTTGAATTAAAATAGGCACTAAGTACCAAAAAAAAAAACAAAAAAAACTAAGTATGCAGTTTCATTATATATGACATATAGAACGAAACTGCATACTTAGTTTTTTTTGGGGTTTTTTTGGTACTTAGTGCCTATTTTCATTCAACCATTCAATAGAACAAGACGTAACAGTAAATAAGGACTTGAATGACAGCGCTGATGGATTTGCGGAAAAGAAAGCAAGATTTAAACTAAAGTGGTTTATTGTGTGGATGAAATATAATATATCAGGGATGGCAAACCTATTGCTTCAAGTGTATCAAAGAATATGTATTGTGTATTGAACGTATGCATCATTGTATCAGACGTATGCGTCACCCAAAACATATTTGTTTTCCTATTTGTTTACATTTTGATGTTATTTAGTATTTTTTATGTATAATTTAATGTTTGTTGAAGTCCGTGCTGTGTCACGACCGTAACTGAAATGTTTCTTATGTGCGGCCATCGCGCGAGACAGTATCAAAAGTCGGCCGGCCCATGCATGCGAAAACTTGCGAGAATTGTGATATTTCGCAAGTCATGACGGTATAAACGGGTGAAAAAAGGCGCTTGCGATGAGCGATTGGCCGCACATAAGGAGCGTCAAAAGTAAAAAATACATTCTCAGTTCACTCTGTCTACTGCCTTTTACTTGCGACCATCTACTTCCTGCTAAAGATGAATCTCTTCACCCTGCTACTTTTCACCACGAGCCGATATCTCCGAGCGTTGAGCAGCAGGCATCCACCTATTCTACAGTTCTTTGTACCGGTGCCGTACAGTCATGTAAAATAACATAACATATATGATTTATTTGTAATTGTTGTGTACCTTTTATAATGAAATGTTTCTTATGTGTGACCTTCGCAATAGTAACTATAAAAAATCGGACGGCCCATGCAAGCGAGAAGCGCGTAGTATACATAGTGTTTAGTAAGTCATGACGCATACACGGGCGAATAAAGGGACTTACGATGAGCGATGGGCTGCACGTAAGGAACGAAAAATATATTCTCAGTTTCTGGAACGTCTACTGTGTTTCATTTGCGACAAACTTCTACCTGCTAAAGAGGAATTTCTTCACCCTGCTACTTTTCTTCGAAAAACGCAAGAAGTAAACCGGAGTATCAGAGAATTTAGCGGCAGCCATGCACCTATTTAAATCTTCTTTTTTTTTAACCTGGCGAGTTTATTGTAATGTGGCAATCGCTTCCAACCAGCCAGAAAGATGTTTTTATAGGTCCTAAGTGTTAACCAGACTGGAATCCTATTTAAAAAAATCTGGGTTTCAGCGGGATCGAACCCGCAACCTCCGGATCGGCAGACAAGTATCTTACCACCAGGCCACGGAGGTTGTAAGATTTATAATATAATATTTATAATAATTTATAATTTATAATTACAATCTTTATACCGGTGCTGTAAACCTTCCACTCACATTCGCTCGGTATATTCTAAAAGTTTTTATTATAATTTTTTATTGGTTTTACATGTCCAAACCATTTCATAGTGCGCTCTTTTCTTAGTATCAATAACTCGTGTAAATGGAGGGATTCCTGAAAGTAAAAATATGTTCAAGAACAAAATAGAATGTGTTTATTACCTGCAAGAAACTGTTGGATTTCCTTTCGAAGTATTTGAGCGTGGGTCTGGAGGTAAAATACCCAGTCCAGTACGAATTTCCATCAGAAGCATATGGGAAGAAGTCATCACTCTTGGTTGGCCATGTGATATTAGTATCGTGCAGGCTCTTCAGGTAGCAGGACGGAGTTGAATAGAACAAATTCACACTTGGCTCCTTTGCATTGACGTATCTACAGGGACGAAATTAAAAAAAAATTACATTTTAGAGAAATTTATGTAAGATTTTAATTTTTATTTAAAAGAACATATACAACAAATTTATGAAAATACAACAAAGCATTTTTTAACATAAGCAACGATAAAAATCCCAATTTATTAAACTCCAATTATCACTTTTTTTTTCAAGTATTTTGCACATAACAGGTTTCCCTTATTCGCACAAGGACCAAACACAACAAGTACATAAAAAAGACAAGACTTATTTGATAAGGGCAATAGTAAAAATGTATATACGAGTTTGATGGCCAAATGTTCATGCAATATTGAATGTATGCAAGTGGAAGCAGCATCTATTACGCTAAAACATTATGACACATGCTAAATGATATAAAAAAATTTTTTTTTTCAAGTAATTTATTTTTATCAAACACTGTTTATTCCACTTTTTTGTGACGGTATAACCCTAACGGTTTCAAGGCTTTCACCTCATCTTCAGGGGAACACAAACAGGACTAAATGCTGTTCAAACTGGTACCGATATACACAATTCAACGGTTGGGGGCTGAGGAGTGAGGGAGGCATGGGACGATTTCGGCCAAGAGCGGAGATATTTTTGGGATATAACTGTTCACCAGATGTTCGGATCGATATACTCGTATATCGGTACCAGTTCGAACAGAATTTAGTATTGTTTGTGTTCCCCTGAAGATGAGGTGTGCACCTTGAAACCGGTAGAGTTATACCGTCACAAAAAAGTGGAATAAACAGTATTTGATAAAAATAAATTACGTCTTTAAATTACTATAAACAACATATATTTAAGATATTTTCCCTGAAGAAGCTGAATGAGTGACACATGAAACACGTCTATATGAGGACACACACGGTTAAACAGTGGGATTGCTCTACCTACCACCGGCATCTCCAAAGGCAGGTTGATACCACTTATAGGTTGATAGAACAATCTATGGGTGCATTGTCTCAGCAGGTCAATGAAAATACAATTTAATTGCAGTACAGTAAAAGTCCGTTAGTAAAATAAACGATAATTCGTATTAATCGCTATTTTCTAGGTCCTGAAATCGAGTTTTCATTATAAATTCTACTGTTAAAACAAACAAGTATTCACTATAAATTCCACTGTTAAAACGAACAACCGCGTATTTCGTATTGTTTTTTACGCCAAAAAGTATTTATGGATTCTAATTAATGAAATATTTTCCAAAATGTGGATTCACTTAGAAGTCAGCCCTCGCGGTAGGATGGTCGGTGTATTACGCGCTAGCAAGCAGTCGAATTCTCGGGGCTCTCCTTATATTCAAATATTGAATATCGAAATATCTCAAGATTATTATCGCAAGTATGGGGAGACGTTAAGACGATGATGTTAAGATTAAGATTTTCAGATGATGTTAAGCTAAAGACGATGATATTAAGCTTAAAAATTTCAGATAATGTTAAGCTAAAGACGATGATGTTAAGCTTAAGATTTTCAGATGATGTTAAGCTAAAGACGATGATATTAAGCTTAAGATTTTTAGATGATGTTAAGCTAAAGACGATGATGTTAAGCTCAATACGATGATGTTAAGCTTAATATTTTCAGATGATGTTAAGCTAAAGACGATGATGTTAAGCTTAAGATTTTTAGATGATGTTAAGCTAAAGACGATGATGTTAAGCTCAATACGATGATGTTAAGCTTAATATTTTCAGATGATGTTAAGCTAAAGACGATGATGTTAAGCTTAAGATTTTCAGATGATGTTAAGCTAAAGACGATTATGTTAAGCTTAATATTTTCAGATGATGTAAAGCTAAAGACGATGATGTTAAGCTTAAGATTTTCAGATGATGTTAAGCTAAATACGATGATGTTAAGCTTAAGATTTTCAGATGATGTTAAGCTAAAGACGGTGATGTTAAGCTTAAGATTTTCAGATGATGTTACGCTAAAGATGATGATGTTAAACTTAAGATTTTCAGATGATGTTACGCTAAAGACGATGATGTTAAGCTTAAGATTTTCAGATGATGTTACGCTCAAGACGATGATGTTAAGCTTAAGATATTCAGATGATGTTACGCTAAAGACGATGATGTTATGCTTAATAAGCTAAAGACGACCTTCATGGCCTGGTGATAAGACGCTTGTCTGCTGATTCGGCGGTTGCGGGTTCGATCCCCGCTGGAATACAGATTAAAAAAATGGGATTCCAGTCTGGTTTTCACTTAGAACCATTAAAACATATTTATGTTTGGTTGGAAGAGATTGCCACAAGGCAATACGTTCACCAGGTTTGAAAAAAAAACTAAAGATATTCGACAGCGTATAGCAACAGAAACAAGGTTAATGGGGCACTAAAATATACATAATCAAATTGGACGGTATCAAAATCTGCAAAGATAGTCCATAAGTATTTTAAAACCAACTTTGATGTATGGAAGTAAAACGCAATTCATCCTCAATATACCATCAACATACATTCCCATTCGATTATTTTAAAGCACACAATGATCTACTTGATAGGACTTGGCTTAGTTGGTAAGACGCTTGTCTCCCAACCCGGGTGTTCGAGCTCGATTTCCGTTGGAACCTAGTTTAAAAAAAAAAGGATTCCAGGCTGATTTTTAATCATAAATTATTTAATATCTTTCTGGTTGATTGAAAAAGATTGCCACATGGCAATAAGCCCGCCAGGTTATAGTGTATACAATCAAATATAATACAATACAATGACATATGAATCATAGTTGCTTCACATACGAATCATTACAAATTTGAAACAATCAAGATGACATAACACATCCTTGCTTTACCCCTTTTGTAATATCGAACCACTCAGCCAAGGCACCGTTCTCTAATACGTGCGCTACTTTCGGCGAAAGGATTGTTTGAGAGACATAAGGCATGCTGAGCATCTCACACTTTCTTTTCAGCCTTTCTTATCATCCTTTCTACCAAATAAATATCAGTACAGTGGTTTTTACTACACACAGTAAATTAATGACTCTATAATTTCCACACTCCATTTTTGCACCCTTACTTTTAAGTAACGGGACAAACTTTACAATCAAGAATGTATTTACTTAAAGTATATACTCACTTAATAAGTTTGTCCATATTCTTGTACCAAACTTCAGCATGCATGTACGTGAAATCACCGCCCATCGTGACAGTGGTATGGTTAGTTCTGTAAGACTCTGCTTCCAGTCTGAGATAGTTTAAAAGCATTCCTACCTGCGGTGGACAATCACAAACGAAAACGGTCAGAAATATGCATAGAAACTATTTCAAAGTGTTCCTGTTATCTATTATATATTTGGTAATCGCATATTTTGTTACGACGACGTTCTACATCTACCAACGCCCTTGGTATCTCACTGACAAGGTACCAGCTTCTCTCCGGTCAGCACTCAACTCAAGCAGAATTGTCTCTTGACAATTCCAGTTTATTGGTCTTCCTTCTTATCGTCCTTGACTATCCCTACTGTTAGACTCTGGAATATCAGCAACAGCTGTCATAAAGCTTGTACCGTTACAAGCTTACTTCAAAAAACTATTAAAAATAATTATGTATGTACTCGTACTCTGCAGACCTCCAGAAAACGTATTTTTCAGACGGGTTAAAGAAGTTGGAGCATCGCTGGGTCAAGTGTATCGAACTGAAAGGAGATTATGTTGAGAAATAAATCGCCACTTTTTCAAAAATTTTGTTATTCTTTTGTAGGCTAAGTACTTATCGGACCACCCTCGTATGTATGTATGTACGAGTATTTATGTATGTATGTACGAGTATGTATGTATGTATGTACGAATATGTATGTATGTATGTACGTATGTATGTATGTATGTACGTATGTATGTATGTATGTACGTATGTATGTACGTATGTACGTATGTATGTACGAATGAACGTATGTATGTACGTATGTACGTACGTATGTACATATGTACGTATGTATGTACATATGTACGTACGTATGTACGTATGTACGTATGTACGTACGTATTAAGTATGTACGTATGTATGTACGTATGTACGTATGTATGTACGTATGTACGTATGTATGTACGTATGTACGTATGTACGTATGTATGTACGTATGTACGTATGTATGTACGTATGTACGTATGTATGTACGTAAGTACGTATGTATGTACGTATGTACGTATGTATGTACATATGTACGTATGTATGTACGTATGTACGTATGTATGTACGTACGTATGTACGTATGTATGTACGTATGTACGTATGTATGTACGTACGTATGTACGTATGTATTTATGTATGTACGTATGTATGTATGTATGTATGTACGTATGTATGTATGTATATACGTATGTATGTATGTATGAACGTATGTACGTACGTACATACATACGTACGTACGTATATATGTATGTACGTATGTATGTATAATAAAATAATTATAACCGTGTTGCATTGTATTTAAGAGAAATGACGTGTGAATGGATGGAAATTAGAATTTGGGAGGGCTTTTGTTCATAAACCCGCTTCTTACAAAACAGTCACCGTTCGGTATTGTTTGTCATTCAGAAGTCCAGTCCAAGCGAGCTGATCCCTTTATTGTGTCAGGTTTACAGGTAGTAGGGACAACAATTCACCGTTACGTGAATTCTGCGTCTAATTTACTTTTAGCTTTCAGTCTTCAAATGTCCTCGATAAAGTGCACTGTGTTCATTTCAAAACTTTCAAAAATCTCGTGTCAAAATGGTCAAAACTCGAAAATATTATACCGAAATCCGTTCAATGGTGGTGGCTTGTTCCAATATGGATTAAAATGTTAGAACATTAGTTACTGCAATCAGTTTATTTGGAGAAATTAAATAAAATATAAGTCATGGTCACTCGCTATCCATCACAGGGCGGCAAGTGTATTATAAGAATATGTAAGAACTTCTGTGCTAATAAATATTGAAATAGTTCAGTAGGGCAATAAATGAATGGAGAATTGAACGCGAGTAGATGGGACATGTTGAACGGACGGTGCGCAGAGGACACTCCAAGATAACATGGTCGAGGGTCTCCTCACCCATTCCACACGTGCGTGCAGGACTTTCCTTTATATGGCTTCTATAAAGGTGGCTTCCTATCAGACATTGGCATATTCTTATCTTGCATACGACAGACACAGTCCGTTTGGACATGTTTCTTTTGTGGAACAAAGGTTTTATCGATGTTAACATTAAGCAAGTTTGCAACGAAGTTACTAACGAAAATTCAATTCTAACAATATATCTGAGGAATTTAAAAATCTTTCCGGAGAACTCAATATATCATCAAAAGCAACAGTATAACTGTAAGTCAGAAAAAAATAACTCAACGTTATATAAATTCCTTCATAGTATAGATGTGTTATATAAAAGTAAGTGGGAATTGATTCTCGAGTCTGCAATCGAAACAAACGATACTGACAACAATTGTATGTGTTTGAGCAGTCGAGTGGATGCACCGGAGAATGCTACGGACACCCTGGACGGATATGGTCAGCAGCATAACACGAGGGTTCTTCAAAGAGACAAAATTGATAGAGAGTTGCTGACTAATATTAAAATTCGAAAGGTGTCCCTACTTGGGGCTTAGAGGAGCAAAGTACAAATTACTGCACCTGATCATCCAAGGCAAAATAGAGGGCCGAAGAGGTGATGGCAAGAGGTCAATCTCATGGCTCCACAATATATGTTACGTGACTAGACTGGCATAAGGGGCGTTGGGGATGGTCAAACACCCCAGGAGTGCTGTTTTAGCAGTGTTCTGTTTCCTATAATTTCCCCTTGATGTCTCTCCAAGAACATATTCCAGGTAAACTTGATATAGATATTAACAGCATCCATGCTGCCTGGCTATAGTGATAATACTGCCCAATAGTGTAGTGAGTGCTGTGACATTGAACCAGTGTATGAGACGTCTGGACAAGTTCCTACACACAAACCCAGGAGTGCTGTTTTAGCAGTGTTCTGTTTCCTTTCATTTCCCCTTGCTGTCTCTCCAAGAACATATGACAGGTAAACTTGATGTAGATATTAACAGCATCCATGCTGCCTGGCTATAGTGATAATACTGCCCAATAGTGTAGTGAGTGCTGTGACATTGAACCAGTGTATGAGACGTCTGGACAAGTTCCTACACACAAACCCAGGAGTGCTGTTTTAGCAGTGTTCTGTTTCCTTTCATTTCCCCTTGCTGTCTCTCCAAGAATATATGACAGGTAAACTTGATATAGATATTAAAAGCATCCATGCTGCCTGGCTATAGTGATAATACTGCCCAATAGTGTAGTGAGTGCTGTGACATTGAACCAGTGTATGAGACGTCTGGACAAGTTCCTACACACAAACCCAGGAGTGCTGTTTTAGCAGTGTTCTGTTTCCTTTCATTTCCCCTTGCTGTCTCTCCAAGAACATATGACAGGTAAACTTGATGTAGATATTAACAGCATCCATGCTGCCTGGCTATAGTGATAATACTGCCCAATAGTGTAGTGAGTGCTGTGACATTGAACCAGTGTATGAGACGTCTGGACAAGTTCCTACACACAAACCCAGGAGTGCTGTTTTAGCAGTGTTCTGTTTCCTTTCATTTCCCCTTGCTGTCTCTCCAAGAATATATGACAGGTAAACTTGATATAGATATTAAAAGCATCCATGCTGCCTGGCTATAGTGATAATACTGCCCAATAGTGTAGTGAGTGCTGTGACATTGAACCAGTGTATGAGACGTCTGGACAAGTTCCTACACACAAACCCAGGAGTGCTGTTTTAGCAGTGTTCTGTTTCCTTTCATTTCCCCTTGCTGTCTCTCCAAGAACATATGACAGGTAAACTTGATGTAGATATTAACAGCATCCATGCTGCCTGGCTATAGTGATAATACTGCCCAATAGTGTAGTGAGTGCTGTGACATTGAACCAGTGTATGAGACGTCTGGACAAGTTCCTACACACAAACCCAGGAGTGCTGTTTTAGCAGTGTTCTGTTTCCTTTCATTTCCCCTTGCTGTCTCTCCAAGAACATATGACAGGTAAACTTGATGTAGATATTAACAGCATCCATGCTGCCTGGCTATAGTGATAATACTGCCCAATAGTGTAGTGAGTGCTGTGACATTGAACCAGTGTATGAGACGTCTGGACAAGTTCCTACACACAACCCCAGGAGTGCTGTTTTAGCAGTGTTCTGTTTCCTATCATTTCCCCTTGCTGTCTCTCCAAGAACATATTCCAAGTAAACTTGATATAGATATTAACAGCATCCATGCTGCCTAGCTAAAGTGATAATACTGCCAATATTGTAGCGAGTGCTGTGACAATGAACCAGTGTACGAGACGTCTGCACACACAAACCGAGAAGTGCTCTTTAAGTGGTGTTTTGTTTATCCCTTGCTGTCTCTCCATGAACATATAACAGGTAAACTTGATATAGATATTAGCAGCATTCATGCTGCCATATTTTTTAATGTGGTTATTACACTGTACAAGTATTTATTTAATGTAAATAATAAGCCAATTTATTTGATTTGACCTCAGATAGACGATTTCAATTACCAAATAGTCCATTTCTATGCATATTTCTTAACCTTTCAACATGCGTGATGCTCACAAAAAATCGATCTGAATTCATATTGCTTAATGTTTTTAATTTTAATGGCATGCTTTATTGGAAGAAAAGTAACAGCAGGCAATAGAGTGAATGGTGTGATGGGTTATACAATGTGTTGGGTGTACCCACCGAAGCATTTCAAGAGGACAAAGGTGGATGCTCATAATGGACACAATCCTGGTCACATCGGATGGGCACGCCAAGTGCGATATTGCGAGAAGAATGGCAGCAGGCAATAGAGGGAATGCTGTGCTGGGTTATAAAGTGTGTTGGGTGTTTCAGCCGGAGCATATCAATTGAAGCAAAGGTGGATGCTCATAATAGACACAATCCTGGTCACATCGGATGGACACGCCAAGTGCGATATTGCAAGACTAGCAGCAGGCAATAGAGTGAATGCTGTGCTGGGTTATACAGTGTGTTGAGTACCCACCAGAGCATTTCAAGAAAAGCAAAGGTGGATGCTCATAATGGATACACTCCTGATCAATCTTGGAAGCGTGTTTACATCGGATGACCGCGTGATATGTACTATCGAAAGAAAATTAGCAACAGGCAATAGAATGAATTTAAAAGAAGCAAAACTGTCTGCTCGTATGCCATCTTATCCCAACATTAGTATATGCAAGCGAAATTCGTACGTGGTAAAAAAGTGATGAAAGATGAATGCGGTAGAAATGAGTGTGGAAAAAGAATGAGAATATTAAGAAGAAATGTGGATGAAATATTATGAAGAATATTAAGATGGTTTGGTCACGCAGAAAGAATGAATAATGGTTTGAGAAATGAAGGAAGACTTAATGAATTAAATTATCAAAAAGGCAAGAGGGCCTAGTTGTTAAGACGCTTGTCTCCCAATCCGGAGGTTGCGGGTTCAAATCCCGCTGGAACCTAATTTTTTTTTTAATTATTCCACTCTGGTTTTGAGGCCTTTTAAACATCTTTCTGGTTGGTTGGTTGGGAGATATTGCCACATGACAATAAGCCCGCCAGGTTGTACTGTATACATCGAAAGTGTAATTCCTAGGCGGGAATAATGCCTGTGTCGTTCAAGGGGAATAGCACAGCGCGGGGTTCGAACTGACGACCTTCCACACAGAAGTCCAGTGCAATACCGCGCAGCCTTTTAATATACTTGTCAAGTGAAATGGGCATTCATTAATTCATGCATGACGAGATGTATGAACCTGGCAGAATCTAAATATATGTGTGCCAGAATATAATAATGAAGTAGACATCTGTCATCTCTGTCTGGTGTTAATGGTGGATGCATGTTATGACCAGGTTAGTTATTGTTAGCGATACCCTCACAAGACACGGCAGCATGCTAACACATGTCTTGGATGTCTTGGATGGCGGACTCACTTGATCAACTTGTCCAAGTTCTTGAACCAAACATGCGCATCCTGATAATGGAAATCTTCTCCCATTGTGATTATAACGTTGTTGGTTTTGTAGGACTCGGACTGGTGTTCGACGTACTCCGTAAAATTTTTGACCTGAGTTAGCAAACAGAACAAAAAATTCATTTTTCTTTAGCTGTTTGGGTATTCCTGAAGCTGTGCACAGTGTTTCATTATACTCGTATTTATAGTCTATTTCCTTGATTGGTTTGAGTCGATAACAGTTTAATCGATAACAGTTCAATCGATAACAGTTTAATCGATAAGTTTAGTCTATGACAGTTAAATCGATAATAGTTTAATCGATAACAGTTTAATCGATAACAGTGTAATCGATAACAGTTTAGTAGATAACAGTTTAGTCGATAACAGTTTAGTCGATAACAGTTTAGTCGATTAACAGTTTAGTCGATAAAAGATTAATCGATAACAGTTTAATCGATTACAGTTTAATCGATTACAGTTTAATCTATAACAGTTTAGTGATAACAGTTTAATCGATAATAGTTTAATCGATAACAGTTTAATCGATAACAGTTTAATTGATAACAATTTAATCGATAACAGTGTAATCGATAACAGTTAAGTCGATAACAGTTTAATAGATAACAGTTTAATCGATAACAGTTTAGTCAATAACAGTTTAGTCGATAACAGATTAATCGATAGCAATTTAGTCAATAACAATTTAGTCGATAACAGTTTAATCGATAAAAGCTTAATCAATAACAGTTTAATCGATAACAGTTTAATCTATAACAGTTTAGTGATAACAGTTTAGTGATAACAGTTTAATGATAACAGTTTATTATATAACAATTTAATAGTTAACAGTTTAGTCGATAACAATTAGGTTGATAACAGTTTAATCGATAATAGTTAAGTCGATAACAGTTTAGTCGATAACAGTATTATTATTGTGTAATAATAAATAAATTCAGAATGATGATGAGAAAACAGAACCTGACATTCTACGGTAGGAAGTGCAAAACGCTATAAGCGGTATGGAACCAGGAAATCGCCAGGGTCTGATGGACCTTTTATTGACATCCTTAAAGAAACGGGCGAAGAAGTAGACAAGGTGTTAGCGAAAATCTTTACATCGTTTCAACAAAACGTAGATATTCCCGAAGAATGGAAAAATGCCACTACCATCCCACTTCACAAAAAAGTGAACAAAGAAGCCCTTAAGAATTACCGGCCCATTAGCTTAAAACAGCTTTTGATGAAAATCAAACGAGAGGACAAGATGGATTTAGGTTACAGCACAATGAACCACATTGTATTGTATTACAATTTCGTTGTACGCAGTACAACCTGGCGGACTTATTGCTATGTGTCAATCTCTTCCGAACAACCAGAAAGATGTTAAAGTAGCCTTAAGTGAAAACTTAAGAAAACCAGACTGAAAATATTTTTAAAAACATCTGGGTTCCAGCAGGATTTGAACCCGCAACATCCGGGCTAGAAGACAAGCCTCTTACCAATCAGGCCACGAAGGTCTTCAACACATTCAGGTAGTAAAGGAAATTGAAGAGCGCTATCGAGAATACCAGCTTCTACTGTATATTGCGTTTGTAGACTATTCTGTCAAGAAATCCGCTATAATCAAAGCCCTACTTTATCAAGGAATACGAAAACGCTACGTTAAACTCTTCAGCAATATATACAATGATACGACAGTAACAGTAAATCTTCATCAAAGTACCGATAATTCCCAATAAGCAAGGGAGTCCCCCAGGGTGATACTATATCGTCAAAATTATTCAACACTACCCTTGAAGATGTGTTCAAGATGGGATTCAATGGGATTCATGAGATTCAATGGGAAACTAAGGGAATCTGTATAAATGGTGAACGAAATATAGTAGTCTCATTTTTAGACAATACTCGTATCAGGGTTTTTCTTTACAACTTTATGTATATTATAACAAAAACTTAATTGCAATTGGTTGAGTTGTTAAAGTTCGGAAATTCTAGGATGAGTCCTGTGACAGCTCACAAATTTGCCCCAATACAACCTTGTAACGTTGTTCAGTAATTTTAATTATTTTATCAACTTTAATATAAGCCTCAATTCTAATAAATAGCAAGTTATTTAGGTCAATACATTACATAAGGTTGTATTGGGGCAAATTTGTGAGCTGTCACAGGACTCATCCTAGAATTTCCGAACTATAGTAACCAGTTGACAAAACAGCGTTTAAAGTAAAAAGTACTGCAATTGTTCAAGATAGCACATTACAGGTCTTTCTATATCAACTCATCTTGCAGAGATGCACATTACAGACCTTCTAAGATCAGCCCATCTAACAGAGATGCACATTATACGAGTAGACCTTCTTAAATCAACCAATCTAGCAAAGATGCATATTACAGACCTTTCTAAATCAACCCATTTGCAAAGATGCACATTACAGACCTTCTAAGATCAACCCATCTAACAGAGATGCACATTATAGACCTTCTTAAATCAACCAATCTAGCAAAGATGCATATTACAGACCTTCCTAAATCAACTCATCTTGCAGAGATGCACATTACAGACCTTCTAAGATCAGCCCATCTAACAGAGATGCACATTATAGACCTTATTAAATCAACCCATCTAGCAATGATGCATATTACAGACCTTTCTAAATCAACCCATCTTGCAGAGAAGCACATTACCCTTCTAAGATCAACCCATCTAACAGAAATGCACATTATAGACCTTCTTAAATCAACCAATCTAGCAAAGATGCATATTACAGACCTTTCTAAATCAACCCATTTGCAGAGATGCACATTACAGACCTTCTAAGATCAACCCATCTAACAGAGATGCACATTATAGACCTTCTTAAATCAACCAATCTAGCAAAGATGCATATTACAGACCTTTCTAAATCAACCCATTTGCAGAGATGCACATTGCAGACCTTCTTAGATCAACCAATGCAGCGGAAATAGACATTCGTAGATCAAACCATCTTGTAAATTTATCCATAATAGACAATTCATAGATCAAGCCATCTAACAGAGATACACATAACAGAACTTCCTAGATCGAGCCATCTAGCAGACATGCACATTAGACCTTCTTAGATTAACCCATTTAGCAGAGATGCACATTACAGACTTTTCATAGATCAACCCATCTAGCAAAGATGCATGTTACAGACCTTCCTAGATCAACCCATTTAGCGGAGATGCACATTACAGACCTTCATAGATCAACACATTTAGCAGAGATGCACATTACAGACCTTTCTAGATCAAACCATCTAGCAGAAATACACATAGCAAAACTTCCTCGATCAAGTCATCTAGCAAACATGCACATTAGACCTTCATAAATCAGCCCATTTAGCAGAGATGCACATTACAGACCTTTCATAGATTAACCCATCTAGCAAAGATGCAAGAATAAGCTGTAAGCCACTAACTTGATGAGTTTGTCTAAGTTTTTGAACCACACGTGAGCGTCTTGATAGTTGAAATCATCTCCCATGGTCACAATGACGTGGTTCGTTCTATATGATGCACTTTGTATCAGCAAGTAGAACTGCAGTATTGTTATCTGAATAGCATCACATCATTATAAGTTATACAGTCAAATTATAACAACAATAATAATTCGCATTTTTCAACAGTTCATTCGAAAAACTGCGTCTTTCCTTGTTTTTGTTTTCACCAAAAAGCTTGCATGAAATCAAATCATTCAAAATATCCACGAAAATCAGATTCACATACTATGATAGACAGCCCTTGCGACGCGCCGGTGAACGTTGAAATTTCAATAAAATCATTTCTTTCCTCCCTTTCCAAAGCAGAATCTTGCCGGCCCAAAGCCTAATGTCACCCTTAATCGATTATGGGGATGTTTTTTATCTCGATGCTAGTGTAAAATCGTTGAATAGACTACAAAATGTATTTTTAATCTAAATAAATAATATCTTAAGACAAACCCCCTTTAATAACTGTTAACCCTTACAGGCTTAGTGGTCCACGTTATGTACCACTTTTTTTTGACGCAGTACTGCACAATGGTACACGAAAAGTACCACTTATTAAAACTCTCTCTATTGCTGCACGATCGCTCAGATTATGTACCACTTCGTATAATATAATACTTATGACTCGTATCCGCACAGCTGCAGGTCTGGTCCTGTTCAAATTCATTTAGCTTCTAATATTATTGACAGTCAGTTGTTCTCGGTGTGCCGACTTGTGCGTATAAAAGAAAACGTTATATATTTGTATTAAATTTTAATAAAAAATAGTTGTGTCGTGATAAAATTGACTTCAGTAATTGTGGTAAATTTATATTTAGGTTAAAAATTTATTTTACTCGGATGTATTTCGGCATTATTTGGTGGTACATTAGAAGTACCAGTGGAAATATGGACTTGTGGTACATAAGTTGTACCACCTCACCGGGAGTTCCTTGACCTACCGAGGAAGTGGAATTATGTTAACTTAGCATTTGTATGTATCATTTTTCAAATACATTAAAAAAATAAGTGAAGTTTACCTAAGGCTGTAAGGGTTAACAATCCTCTTCGAAGTTTTGAACGACCCAAGCTGCCCTGAGAATCTGCTTGGGAATTTCAATTCTCTATCTGACCATGGGCTGTCGTCTATCGTATCTGATAATAGCAGAATCCTTTGTATATCAACGCATCAAACAGCATATTTTGCAGTTCACTCAGCTTTAAACGATCGTCCTTCTGCATTCATTCTTATCAGTTTTTAATTGAGAAAAAGCACTATTTATCTAAAAACACCCTTCTTCTTTAGCTTCTATACAATTCCCATCCTTATATCTATTTTCCTGATGGACCCTCAAAGTTGGTAGTATGAACCGACCGGAAGCATTCGAAATATGGATACACCGGAGAATGCTGCTACGGATACCCTGGACGGATATGGTCAGCAACACGAGGGTTCTTCAAAGAGACAAAGTTGATAGAGAGTTGCTGACTAATATTAAAATCCGAAAGGTGTCCTATTTGAGTAATGTACTTAGAGGAGCAAAGTACTAATTACTGCACCTGATCATCTAAGGCAAAATAGAGGGTCGAAGAGGTGTTGGCAGGAGGTAAATCTCCTGGCTCCGCAATATACGTGATTGGACTTGTATAAGGAGAGTTGGAGATCTTTTTCAGGCTACCGGGGACAAAGATGTCTACTCTCAGGTGATAGTCAACATTGGGGAGACCTGACATGACACTGGGAAGAAAAAGATATCTGTTTTCATCGAGATTAATATGTTGTTCCGTTTATTCCTAAATAATTTACTAGCTTTAAGACAAGTTTCACACAAGCGCTCTCGTGTAAAATTTCAATAAGAACAATCTTTGTCTGCCTCAAAGTGTTAAGATATATGGGTGGCATATTCAGCTTTAGGAAGCACCGGAAGACGTGTGTTATCAAAATATATCAGACTATCAAAAATCGACGTGTGTTATCAAAATATATCAGACTATCAGACTATCAAAAATATGTCTATGACGAGTCCTTTGAAAGTAAATGAACGATTTAATTATAGATGCATTTGAAATGAGATACTGGAGAAGAATGTTACGAGTTCCATGGACAGCAAGGGGAGCTAATGACTCCATTCTCGAAGTACTGAGAATTACTGATGACAGATTGTCGACAATATGCCTTCGACGAGTCCTCCGATACTTTGGGCACATTGGTCGTGGCCAAGGAGACAGTTTGGAGAGGTTTGTGGTTACTGGAGGCGTGGAAGGACGACCCACAAGAGGAAGAATCCCAATGCGTTGGACTGACCAAGTGAGAGACGCAACAGGACTACCCTTAACAACTGCCCTTAGAGCCGCGGAGTGCAGGGATGGATGGAGAGGAGTCGACAGAGGCTATCATGGGAGTCACGATGCTCAGTCATGAGCAAGACGATAATATAAAGTTTGAAGAGGATTATGGTCACTGAAACCATGGAAGAACAACGCACAAAAGAAACAGTTTAAGATAGTTTTAGAATAGTTTCAATCCGTAGTATAGTATCTCACTAGATAATAGTTGCTTTTTAGTGTACTCAAAATACCAACTACAAACGTGGCAACAAGATTGCGTCGATGTTGCCTCGTTAATAGAACTATACTATAGAAAATGTAGCATGGTCCCTGTGACAGTTCACAAATTTGTCCCTATACGACCTTGTAACGACGTTCAGTAATTTTAATTATTTTATCAACTTTAATATAAGCCTCGATTCTAATAAATAGCAAGTTATTTAGGTAAATACATTACATAAAACTAACAATAATGACAAATTAATACATCTTGTTACAAATTAGCAAAAATGTGGCAGTTTGTTAAAATCAAATAATATTTGTTAGTCCGCATTGGCTAGGGATGGGGTATACGATAATTGAATTTTCGATTTTTTCATACCAAAAATTAAATGTTCGTAATTAGTATTAATTCATAGTGGATCTTGGCCTATTTAAAGATAGATACAAATAATATAATACATTAGAAAGTCAGTATAATGAAAATTAGGAATTAAAACGTCAGTTTAGAGAAAAACAATTTTTCGATTTATTAAAAAAAAACTATTCGATTTGTAAAAAAAAACGATTTTACCCCATCCCTTTGAGACATGACATTTGAAACGTCACAGGGATCATGCTACATTTTCTTGAGTATAACAAGATCTTATGAAGTGGACATCACTTGACACTGGCGTATGGTTATTCATATATGTAGGAATTTATGGACATTATCCAAGAATAAAAGGCTTTGGGCAAAGTAAAAGAAACAACAGAACCACTCTTTGAATTGCGTAGTGGAGGTATGAATGAAGAGTAGTCTTCAAGAGCTATAAAGGCGTCATAACGCTCAATCATGGCATGACAGGATGGATGGAAGACATGCTCATGTATACTGATAATATATTTTTAATAAAAAGTTAATTGATCGAGATCGAGAAAATTGTTTTAAAGCCCACCAGATGCATAATAAAATAAAATTCAGATCGATTTAAGGTTTCACTAAGCTCCATAAAGCGTGACTTCACTAAGCTCCATAAAGCGTGATTTCACTAAGCTCCATAAAGCGTGATTTCACTAAGCTCCATAAAGCGTGATTTCACTAAGCTCCATAAAGCGTGATTTCACTAAGCTTCATAAAGCGTGATTTCACTAAGCTCCATAAAGCGTGATTTCACTAAGCTCCATAAAGCGTGATTTCACTAAGCTCCATAAAGCGTGATTTCACTAAGCTCCATAAAGCGTGATTTCACTAAGCTCCATAAAGCGTGATTTCACTAAACTCCATAAAGCGTGACCATCAATTATTGACTTCCACCTTTTTTCTCTATGAGTAAACACTCACGCAATCAACTTATCCAAGTTTTTGAACCACAAGTTAGCATCTTGGTAGTGGAAATCGTCTCCCATCGTAACGATAACATGTTCGGTCCTATACGAGTCGTTCTGCAACTTCAGGTACTTCATCAAGTTGTCAACCTGAATTATTACAATAAAATAGTAGATAACAGTTAAATACAACAAATTTATAGATTCTGGAAGAATTCCGTTTATCTTTAATAATATACATACGAATCATCAGATATTTCAGCCATTTTACCAAACGAGAAGTCGTCATTGCTGAGTCCCGTAGTTGAGGGTCCACTATTCGAACTTCAATTTAGTTCGAAAGCGAAACTGTGTCGTGGAGTTTTCGTTCATTTTTTTTCTAATTTATTCTCTCCACTTTAACCCTTCCTTCCCTGTGATGTCTAACTAGTATACATTGTTTTTAAAAACTTTAATATCTCTATAAATATAATAAATACTGGGTTCAGATTTTAGGTATTCCTCCATAATACATTTACGCATTGAATGAACAAAATAATATTTATAATAATTAGCACTTATCGGCCACATCAGAGATATTTTGTGAAAATCGGGAATCAATTCACCGATACAATCAAACGAGTGCCAGTGTGTGACGTAGGTATATTCATTCTTAAAAAAACCGCTATGGGTGAGAAAGCGGGTTGCTAACCCATCTCAACAGCTCACAAATCATCAACCCTCGTCTGCATGTTGTGCACACACTGTGAATTGACAACCAAGATGGTATATCTGTATGTGGTAACTAATGTCTTTGCACATGTGAGGTGAATGAAATGACTTCTACCAGGGCAACTCAAGCTCTGTGGATGGCCTTATCATATGTTGTTCTGTGCCACAGGATAACCGCTGTAGCACTGCACACCACAGGATAACCACTGTAGCATTGCATACCACAGGATAACCACTGTAGCACTGCACACCACAGGATAACCACTGTAGCACTGCACACCACAGGATAACCACTGTAGCATTGCATACCACAGGATAACCACTGTAGCACTGCACACCACAGGATAACCACTGTAGCATTGCATACCACAGGATAACCACTGTAGCACTGCACACCACAGGATAACCACTGTAGCACTGCACACCACAGGATAACCACTGTAGCACTGCACACCACAGGATAACCACTGTAGCATTGCATACCACAGGATAACCACTGTAGCACTGCACACCACAGGATAACCACTGTAGCACTGCACACCACAGGATAACCACTGTAGCACTGCACACCACAGGATAACCACTGTAGCACTGCACACCACAGGATAACCACTGTAGCACTGCACACCACAGGATAACCACTGTAGCACTGCACACCACAGGATAACCACTGTAGCATCGCACACCACAGGATAACCACTGTAGCATTGCAAACCAAGTTGAATAAGAATTTTTCCAGTCTTGAATAAACCTTTTTATGGCTTTTGATAAATAGTAATAACTTATTTGAAATAATTAATTGGTGTTTGTACCATGGCGTCGACATTGTAGTCAGGGCTGCTTGGATCATCGATGACTGGATCGTCTGCGCAGAGGATGTCAAAGCAGAAGCCTGGAGGAGGGGAGTAGGTGTTGAACATCACTCCAGTGAAGAGGTCACCCGCCTTGCCTGGAAAAAGGAACAAATACCAATAAAATCATCATCATCGCTATAGTCATATCATCACCATAACCATTCTCATAACCAAAACCATTCTCATCACCAAAACACTTTTAATCATCATCGTAATCATTGTCAATCTCATCATCATCATTGTAGTTTTAATCATCAACAAATCCATTATCATCGTTACCATTCTCATCATCACAGCTATTGTCATCACCAAAACCATTCTCATCACCAAAGCACTTGTAATCATCATATCCATTCTCATCGTCAAAATTATTATCAATATCATCATCATAACTATTCTCATCATCATAACTATTATCATCATCATTGTAGTTTTAATCATCAACATATCCATTATCATCGTTACCATTCTCATCATCATAGCTATTGTCATCACCATAGCCAATCTCATCGTCATAACAATCATCACCATACCCATAGTCATTATCATCACCATTCTCATCACCAAAACACTTATAATCATCATGTCCATTATCATCATCATTATCAGTATCATCATCATAACCATTCTCATCATTATAATCAATATAGTCATTACCATCATCATATCCATTATCAAAATCACCATAATCAGCCTCTATCTTACCCAAGTCATCGCTGGCTTGCCAGATCATCTCCATCTCCTTGTCCAGCCTCCTGCGGCTCTTGTCCTGGTAGTCGATCCTGCCCAGCAGCAGCCCGTCGTAGCCCATGGCCGCGAACAGGTTCGCCTGCTCCTTGGAGTGGCCGAACGGGTCGATCTGCCAGCCTGCTCGCGGTCGTCCGCACTCCCCGAAGGTGTCATTCAGCTTCCTGCAATCGACAAT
The DNA here is from genome assembly GCA_949825065.1 of Odontocerum albicorne. Classification (NCBI taxonomy): domain Eukaryota; kingdom Metazoa; phylum Arthropoda; class Insecta; order Trichoptera; family Odontoceridae; genus Odontocerum; species Odontocerum albicorne. The sequence continues at coordinate 5,469,640 of OX463868.1, forward strand.
ATTTATTTAATATCAAGCCTAAGCGAAAACAAGTTGATCATTCCTATCGTGATTTATCAAACGCATTCAATTGCTTGTTGATAAAATCAAAAATATAGAAAAACTCTGCAGAACTTGCAAGGTATATGCTGAGCACAAGAAGAGTCCATCGCACATCGCAAGCATCTCGATCGGACCGCTTATGTTGTCAGCCGCGCTAGCTTAACGCTTGTTCCGCATTTATCGCACGCAGGGGCCGTCCGCGCACCCTAGATTATGTAAATATGCATTCATTGATTAACATGCATTCCATCAACTGACAAAAGAGAACACTCTGCAGAACTTGCAAGGTATATGCTGAGCACAAGAAGAGTCCATCGCACATCGCAAGCATCTCGATCGGACCGCTTATGTTGTCAGCCGCGCTAGCTTAACGCTTGTTCCGCATTTATCGCACGCAGGGGCCGTCCGCGCACCCTAGATTATGTAAATATGCATTCATTGATTAACATGTATTCCATCAACTGACAAAAGAGAAACACTCTGTAGAACTTGCAAGGTATATGCTGAGCACAAGAAGAGTCCATCGCACATCGCAAGCATCTCGATCGGACCGCTTATGTTGTCAGCCGCGCTAGCTTAACGCTTGTTCCGCATTTATTGCACGCAGGGGCCGTCCGCGCATCCTAGATTATGTAAATATGCATTCATTGATTAACATGTATTCATCAACTGACAAAAGAGAAACACTCTGCAAAACTTGCAAGGTATATGCTGAGCACAAGAAGAGTCCATCGCACATCGCAAGCATCTCGATCGGACCGCTTATGTTGTCAGCCGCGCTAGCTTAACGCTTGTTCCGCATTTATCGCACGCAGGGGCCGTCCGCGCACCCTAGATTATGTAAATATGCATTCATTGATTAACATGCATTCCATCAACTGACAAAAGAGAACACTCTGCAGAACTTGCAAGGTATATGCTGAGCACAAGAAGAGTCCATCGCACATCGCAAGCATCTCGATCGGACCGCTTATGTTGTCAGCCGCGCTAGCTTAACGCTTGTTCCGCATTTATCGCACGCAGGGGCCGTCCGCGCACCCTAGATTATGTAAATATGCATTCATTGATTAACATGTATTCCATCAACTGACAAAAGAGAAACACTCTGTAGAACTTGCAAGGTATATGCTGAGCACAAGAAGAGTCCATCGCACATCGCAAGCATCTCGATCGGACCGCTTATGTTGTCAGCCGCGCTAGCTTAACGCTTGTTCCGCATTTATTGCACGCAGGGGCCGTCCGCGCATCCTAGATTATGTAAATATGCATTCATTGATTAACATGTATTCATCAACTGACAAAAGAGAAACACTCTGCAAAACTTGCAAGGTATATGCTGAGCACAAGAAGAGTCCATCGCACATCGCAAGCATCTCGATCGGACCGCTTATGTTGTCAGCCGCGCTAGCTTAACGCTTGTTCCGCATTTATCGCACGCAGGGGCCGTCCACGCACCCTAGATTATGAAAATATGCATTCATTGATTAATATGTATTCCATCAACTGACAAAAGAGAAACACTTTGCAGAGCTTGCAAGGTGTGTGCTGCACACAAGAAGGGAGGGGAGACCCGGTACATGTGTAAGGGAGTATGATGTAGCTCTCTACAGAGGAGAATGTTGACAGAATTACTGTACAGTACCCGGCGGTAATTAATACACATCGGGCTTAAGAAAGAGACTGTCGGCCATAATCAGCTAACTTCGGCTTTGTAGAGCGTCGTCTCTATCGCTTGACAACGGCTGACAAATTGCGACGGAACACGTGTATGAAGACGACGCTCTACAAAGCCGAAGCTAGCCGAATATGGCCGAAAGTATCTTTCTTAAGCCCGATGTGTATTACTTACCGCCGGGTACTGTACTAAACTATATTATTAAAGTATTAATAACAAACACATTACAATATTCCAAGTATTTACTTAGATATAGCAATTTTTCTAAAAAAACACTTCATAAAAATAAGAATTACTCAATAACATGCCGAGCTCTGGGTCAGCTTGTCATGATTTTGATCGGGTCTTAAAGTGTTAAGATCGAGAGGGCTTCCACCGAGCATGTCCTGTAAGCCATATGTAGTGAAGATGTCATTTTTTTACTATAACATTGCCTGGCAATGCGGTAGATATAGCTGACGTGGTATTGTATATATCGATCGATACACGGTTTTATACGTTCAGGTTGGAATCTTTTGGACCTTAATGGTTTGGACATAAAATGCGTCTTGCTATCGAAAAAATTATGGTATATATATCGGACATATTGGTCACATAGATTCGTCATTTTTATTTTATATTACCTGTAAACATTGCTTTAATATTGTTGTATTGTAGTAAAACGTCCCTCTGTGTTGTCCTCTCATTATCACTTCGTATGATCGGACGGCCCCCGCGCGCGATAAACGCGTGACAAATGTTACGCTAGCGCAGAGTGTTGACATAAGCGGTCCGATCGATGCGTTTGCGATAGACTAAACATAAGGGACGCAAAATATATTTTCGTGTGAAATGTCATACTTTGTTTTTATTTCTACAAAGTTCCACCTGTCAACGAGGAATCTCTTCCTACAGTTTTTCACCGAGACTCGTTGAAGTCATACTAGAATCTCCAATGATTGAAAAACAATCATCCACCTATTCTAAAATCTTGGTATTGGTGATGTACAGTATGTTTACCTCAATCCCCATGTGAACTGATCTACCACGCTCTGGTAGTGCACAGTAGCCTCGTCGTTCATGGACCAGGCCCCTCCGACGAACTCCAGCCTTCCCTCGTTCACCAGCCTGGTAACTTGGTGCCTCTTCTGGTCGTTCTGTTCATTCCACCACTTCCAGAAGAAGGCTGTCTCCACGTAAATAAACCTACGAAGTCAAACAATAATTAGGAACATTTGTACATATGATAACTACTAAAGTAATGCTAGTTTAGTAGTTAAAATATTTAATTATAGCACATCATCACGACATTTCCCTGTCGGGGTAGATAGAGAGGACATAGCGCGATACTTTCTTTACACACATATTTAGCTTCTTTTACACCTATACAGCCTTCTTATACAACTTCTACGATTTCCTTGACTTCTTACGTTTCTTTCTTTCACTTAATCCAACTAAATTCTTACTTTTCTTGTTCTTCCTCTCGCACGCCATTAACTCACATTTGCACTTTATATAAGTGTCAATCATCTCAGCGTGCTCCTTCTCCACCTTACTCAACACATCACCCTTAAGTTCACATTCGTCCCTTATCACTTCATTCTGTATTCTGTCATACATTGTCACGCCATATATTCGTCTCCAAGCACACAGTTCTATTGCAGTTATTTGGCTACTCTCAGTTTGTCATGTCCACGTTTCACTGCCACAAGTTGGCACCAAAATATTTATTTATTTAACACTTTTATTGCAATACAATCTAGCGGTATTATTGCCAGGCGGCAATCTCTTCCAACCAACCAGACAAAAGTAAATGAAACAAGTTACGTGGTCGCATAAATCATTCAAATGACTATTCATCCCCACGAAATCCATAAACATATACGTGAGAGCATGCCCACAAACCCCACAAAGACGGACAATCACCCGAACATTATTTTTAATATAAAGTGAGATATCATCAATCAAAAGGAAAGGAAGGGATGGTGGAGAGGAAAGGAAAAGAAAAATCAGGAATGAAACACGTTATTTTACTGACTAGAAATTAAGAGTTTTTTCAGTCGCTTCTTAAAGCATGCCAAGGACGGAGCGAGTCTTATATTGGTTTGTAACTGATTCCAGAGTCTCACTGCATGGACAGTAAAGGACGACGTAAATAAAGAGGAGCGGTGAACTGGAAAGGCCAATAGACAATCTTTGTTTGAGCTTAGCGCTAATCCGTGATTGGAAAGACGCTGAAAATTTTCGGCGAGATAAGAGGATGCAGCGGGACAGTTAAGGATATTATACAATAGAGACAGTACTATAAAGGACTATCATAACAGATTTTGATACTGCCCGATTCGAGTATATACAATATGTTTCAGTGCCCCAATGACTTTATTTCCTATCGCTACACACCGTTCGATATCCCGCTTAACTATTCCATCATCTCCTCCTTTCACACTTTTCTATCACCAAGACTTTTGATTATTCAATTTTCTCTCTCAGATTTTTCTCTTCGCATTTCTCATACCATACCTACCATCATTCCATTCCAAAAAACATACCGATTATATCCGATCATCTCACTGAAGTGTGCCATCGGATCCAATACAGCGGCGTGAGTTTGCTGGTATGCAACGGTTCACTTACTCAAAACAAACTCAAGGTCACAGCTTCGTTTTCCAACTGAATTGACATTGGAATAACGAGAGGATCTTCAACTTCGCGGGCCAGCAACGACCTTGATATATTTAGTTTTAATATAAAAATAGCAAATAGCTTACTTTCTAGTTTCATCCTTGACAAGAGCATCGACGACGGAGTCCAAGATATACTGTACTCCGGCCTTTTGTGTCATGGTAAGACCTGAGGAAGAGAAGTCACCGTGTGTTAATCTTTATAAAGAGTCTTTCAAATTGAGCGGTTTTTTTTTAATTCTTGGATAAAACACAGATGGCGTCGCGAACTTGCTTGGGTCTTGTGATATTTGAGAAGTGTAATGTATGACATTTATAAAAATAGAGTCGTATACAATACAACAAAGCGTTCAAATTGTTGAATTATTTTATGTATTGTAATCTCCGGAAACGGTGATGTTAATATGCCCACCAAGATCATGTGATCTGACACCGTTGGACTATTTTCTCTGGGGTTACGTGAAAAGCCAGGTCTATAAGAATGACCCCCGATCAATTCCTGAGCTGAAGGACGAAATTATTCGCGTTATCGGTCAGTTAGAACCGCAATTATGACAAAATGTCATCGAAAATGTTGACAAAAGAGTGGACATCTGTGGAGCTATAAGAGGTGGACATTTGGCGGTTATTGTTTTTTTTGTGTTTAAATGTCATACATTATACTTCAATGACCGATAAAAAGTTTTTTGAAATCAAAACAAATTGTGTTTTATTCAAGAATTTAAAAAAAAATTATTTAAAAAACCGCTCAATTTGAAAGACCCTTTATAATCATTAGAATAAAACAATTGGGTCTGGTAAAACCATTTGAATATCATTTGACAGAAGAACCAAAAGGGCATTAGATCGATATTCCACCGACGCAGTTTCCTTTCATCCAAAAATAAGCTTCTCCTCTATTAAACCCTTATCCGTTCTTTATTTGACCTATGCTGCACTCGTTTGGGGTAGTGTGAGCAACACTGGTTACCTGAAGCGTCAACAACGAGTGCCGAACAAAGCATTCAAGATCTCTTTCAGCACCCGTCTCAGAATAAACCTCTTCAGAAGAAGTCATCCAACAGCATATGCTTCCTTGGACTGTGAAGTTATATAAAAGACAACGGGACCACAGAAGCAATTACAAAAAAAAATGAATTTAAGTTAGTATAGAAGATGGTTGCTACAGCCATAAGATTATTCGAAGGAGCCTTCTCATACTCAGCCAGAAAATACAAGAATTAGTTGCCGCTGACCTTGAAATGCTCTGAAATGTTACATTCTAAATACGAGTTAGTGATTTTTCGTTGTGATTTGGACTCTTTGCTTTCTCTTTTTTCGCTGGCGATGAATCAGGGGTTGTGTGTTCGTTCTCTTCTCATTAATATAATATTTATATAACTGCTTTTTCATTTTCATTTTTCGTTTTGTGGTTTGTATGTGTGAACATCATTTTCAGTTTATGATTCTAACATATTTTGATAAAATTTGCCCTCCTGGAGGCTTTTCTCTTTTTTTGCTGACAGTTAATCTGAGGTGGTATTTGTGGGTTTACTTTTTCAGCATTTTTTTCCATAATCTGCATGTACAAAGCTGTGGGCTGAAAAACATTCTGATGTCCTCGCGGCCGGGCTCGCCCTGTATTGATGGAGTATATCTCAATCGGGGGGATATTATGGGATGAGCCCAGACCTTTAGATAGCTTCTCTTTTAAATGTGTTTTCTGCTATTTATCTTGAGATACTATACTATATATGTTATGTGAGATTTTGGAATGTATATATATATATGTACATACTATATTGCTTTATTTATTATTATTATTATTAGGTATTTCCCCGTGTTCAACATATTTGGTAAGAAAACCGCAGAAAACTTAACGTAGCAAGAACTACAAATTAACCTTTATAGTTCTTCCGATAAGTTATATAAAACATTCAGCTTTAGGTGGAGTCTAGTGTATCATATGTATGCAGTGTCATATATTATCATTAATTTTGATAAAACCTCTCAAATAGGGTTATTTTCATGTGCTTCCTAAAGCTGTTGCTGGTGTGCCACAGCTCACTCACTTAAAAAAAACTGCACAGTTTCGCTTTCCGACTGAATTGACGTTGGAATGACGAGAAGATCCTCGACTACGAGGCCCAGCAACGAAAATGACCTAAAGCTGTACACGCCACCTTTGAGGCAGACAAAGATCGATCCAGTTGGAATCATACTTACTTCCATAGTAGTACTGGTCCACAGTCTTGAGCCATCCAACATCATCATGGGTGTGAGGGATCAGATGGACGTTGAGGACTCCATCCTTGGTAACGGGGCAGGACTGTTGACAAGAAAACATTCAGGGTTTATTAAATATGTTTTAATATCTGTACCTATTGTAATGAAATGTTCCTTATGCGTGACCTTCGCAACAGTCATTATAAATAATCGAACAGCCCATGCATGCAGAGAACGCGCAGTATACATGGTATTTAGCAAGTATCTAGTAAGCCGTGACGGCATACACGGACGAATAAAGGGGCTTACGATGAGCGATGGGCTGCACATAAGAAACGAAAAATGAGCAAAATATATTCTCAGTTCACTCCAGTCTACTGCCTTTTACTTGCGACCATCTACTACCTGCTAAAGAGGAATCTCTTCACCCTACTACTTTTCACCGTTCACCGAAATCTCCGAGCATTAAGCAGCAGCCATCCACCTATTCTACAGTCCTTTGTACCGGTGCCGTACAGTCATGTAAAATAACATAACATATATGATTTATTTGTAATTGCTGTGTACCTATTGTAATGAAATGTTTCTTATGTGTGACCTTCGCAATAGTAACTATAAAAAATCGGACGGCCCATGCAAGCGAGAAGCGCGTAGTATACATAGTGTTTAGTAAGTCATGACGCATACACGGGCGAATAAAGGGACTTACGATGAACGATGGGCTGCACGTAAGGAACGAAAAATGAGCAAAATATATTCTCAGTTTCTGGAACGTCTACTGTGTTTCATTTACGACAAACTTCTACCTGCTAAAGAGGAATCTCTTCACCCTGCTACTTTTCACCGAAAACCCAAGAAGTAAACTGGAATCTACTAGTATTGAGCGGCAGTCATCCACCTGTATATTTTACAGTCTTTGTACCGGCGCTGTACAATGGGTTTAGTAGACTTGGAAAAAGCATATGACCGCGTGATAAGAGATAGGAAACAAAATCAGTGGGGAACTAAAATATATATACACGTACTGGACAGTTTCAAAATCTCATTGTCCATAATAGTATTGTATGTTGGTGCTAACTTTGATGTATAGAAGTGAAACGTGGACGTGGAAAAAGACTGATAAGAGCCGAATAAATGCTGTAAAAAGGAGAACCCTTCAGAACAAATTTACTCGATTAATTTATAGTATTACAAAAAGTGATCCAAACGGCCGTAAAAATTACAACAAGGCAAGATTAACCCTTCCATTCCTGTAATGTGTAACTAGTACACATTGCTTCTAAAAACTTTAATATCTCTATAAATATAATAAATACTGGGTTCAGATTTTAGGTATTCCTCCGTAATACATTTACGCATTGAATGAAAAAATAATATTTATAATAATTAGCACTCATCGGCCACATCAGAGATATTTTGTGAAAATCGGGAATAAATTCACCGCTACAATCAAACGTGTGCCAGTGTGTGATATACTCGTATATCCATTATAAAAATCCGTATGGGTGAGGAAGCGAAACTATTCAAGTCTCACTCTCACTCCACTTCGGTATATGGGAACGCAAAAAATAGAATCCCACTTCATGCGTTTAGTAGCCAGCCGGCTTTCGTTCGAAGTGGTCATTTCGCCCGTTTTGTGAACGTCGGCCGATGTTTTTTTTTTCATGTTTTCAGCAATTAAATATCAATTATTATCACTTTTGACTTCAAATTTAATTAATTTAAGCGATTGGCTATGAATATTTTTATTTTTTCCGATTTAAAATCTAGCATTTTTACATGTTTATTGAATACACAGCACCGGAACGCAAGGATTATTTTAGCACAGTAAGGGAAAGGTTAAACAGGGCAAGAAAATTCCCATGAGTAGAGAGAGTGATGACGTAATCCAATTGATATTTATATGGATGCCGAGATGTGACCTGATGCAAAGAAAATATTTAAATGTCTGTCTTCCCACAGAAGATGACCGTCAATCAATCAATCAATGGCACTACAGCCCACTGTGGGCCCCGGCCTCCTCCAGCAGTCGTCGCCATTCCCCCCTATCCTGGGATGCATTCCTCCAGCCCCTGGTGCCAACCACGCTTGTATCACTCTGCACCCCATCCATCCACCTGAGCTTTGGTCTACCCACGCTACGTCTTCCTTGGGGCTTGGAAAAGAGTACCTTGTTAGGCATTCTCTCTTCTCCCATTCTTGCTACATGCCCGGCCCAACGTATCCTCCCAATTTTGATGTATTTTATAATGATGGGCTGGCCGATGACCGTCGTTGTTACTAAATTAACAAATGGGTCTCTAGACAGGCTTCAAGGATCACGAGGTAATCATTTCTGACAAGGGATGAAAGCAACTGCGCAAAGGAAACTAGTGACTCGATAATTGTTGCATTCTGTGCGATATCCTTTTCACTCGTACTCGTACAGCGATACAATTATCGCGCATCACCATCTGTCGCGTTCCACTGCGTAAATTATAATTGAACCTTTATGTGAATATCCTATCTGTATGCTTATGTGATCTGTGAACTAGCATATAAAGCAGTTTGAAAGTCATAAAAACATGGTAGTCATAAATGCAAAGAGGTCAGACATCACACTGTGCAGGAGATAAGGAGAACTCAAGTATGTATTATAGATAATATGTAAGTATCGAGTGTAAACATTTTATTGACGTGTTACGTACTATCTTGAAAGCGAATTAACAATATCGAAAGAACAGTAGCTGCAAGCAATATAGTGGATTCTGTGATGGGTTATACAGTGTGATGGGTGTACCCACCGGAACATTTCAAAAGAAGCAAAGCTGGTTGCTCATAATGAAGACAATCCTGGTCACTAGAAGCCATTGCAAGAAGAGTAGCAGAAGGTAATAGAGTAGATTCTGTGCTGGGTTATACAGTGTGTTGAGTGTACCCACCGGAGCATTTCAAGAGAAGCAAAGCTGAATGCTCGTAATGGACACAATTCTGGTCATATTGGATGGGCACGCCAAGTGCGATATTACAACACTAGCAGCAGGCAATAGATTGAATGCTGTGTTGGGTTATACAGTGTGTTGAGTGTACCCATCGCAGCATTTCAAAAGAAGCAAAGCTGAATGCTCGTAATGGACAAAATCCTGGTCATATTGGATGGGCACGCCAAGTGCGATATTGCGAGACGAGTAGCAGCAGGTAATAGAGTGAATGATGCGCTGGGCTATACAGTGTGTTGGGTGTGCCCACCGGAGCATTTGTTGGTTATACAGTGTGCTGGGTGTACCTACCAGAGCGGAGCCATTGAGACGTCATCAGCCCGAGAACAGGGCTCTCTACTTTCCACGGCCTTGAGCCACCCGCTCCCAGTCCTCGGGCGCCCCGTACAAATTCAGCGACTCTCGCAGACTGTCCTTATATTGGTGTGTATAAACTTTTATGTGCTGACTGTGATAATTTCTATATAGGAAAGACGGGAAGATCCTTTGAAAATTTGAAAAGACATTTCGTGAACACAAATCCGCCTTAACAAATCATCTAATTCAGTGCTTCCCAATTACTTTCATGTAACGGCCCCCTAAATCTGAAGTAATTAATTCCCCCCCCCCCCCCCCAAAAAAAAACAAAAATTATAGGAACTTGCTTAAAACTTTTTTTTAAAATAAAAACTATACTCACATGAAACAATTTAATGAGATCGCATGTTTTAACTGTTAAATATATACATTTCCTAAATATTTTATGCGAAAAAATATTCATAAGTGAATATTTGTACTTTGTACTGAATATTTTCGCGACCCCCACGAGAAATCCCGCGGCCCCCAATTTGGGAAGCACTGATCTAATTTATTCTCAAATGGTTAATCATTGTTACCGTGAAAACCATACTTTTTCTACCGATGATGCCAAATTCTTACATATCAATAGTAACGGAAATAAATTGAACAGATTATAGACCTTAGAAATGTCTAAGTCAGTACACCGAGGCGAACATCTGGTAAACACATATATCCCAAAAATCTCTCCGCTGCTGTCCAAGATCGTCCCAAACCTCCCTCAGCCCTCAATCCCCAACCCGAATGTCCCCAACCGTTGAAACGTGTACTCGTATATTGGTACCAGTTCGAACAGAATTTAGTCTTATTTGTGTTCCCCTGAAGATGAGGTGTGCACCTTGAAACCGGTAGGGTTACACCGTTACAAAAAGTGAAATAAACAGTGTTTGATAAAATAAATTACAATGTCCTTATAAGCGCTTTCTCTGTCCACCAAACCTTCGCTTGCCCACTACTTCTACATACAAGACGCGTTTTGGGGGCCTATGATCACCCATGAGAATCAAATGTCGAGTCCACCTCAGTTTCACCACAACCATATCCTCTATAGATTTACAGTTCGAGCGTTGCAGGACTGAGACATTAGTGACACACGGATGAAGACTAGAGAGACAGAGTTACAGATTAATTGAAGGATTAATGTACCATAATTGTAGTTCATGTCACTGGCGAAGCGCGGAAGTTCTCAATAATAGTTACATCTAATCTTCAATTTAACCTTTGCGTCTTGTGTATGACCTTGCTCGATAAACCCTTGTACCTAAGCCGCTACATTTTATCTAACATAATGTTTAAACATTTATAATTAATAATAAACACTTTAAAACTCGATCACTTTTTATTAAGGGATTCTGATTTTCACAAACGTTTCACTATCATTACTGTATCACTTTTAGCGAAAGGTACCGAGGTACATTATTTGAAAAAGGTACCGATCACGTGGAAACACGGTACCGGAACTTAACACAAACCTAATTTATCACGTAAAAACACGGTACCGGGACTTAACACAAATCTAATTTATGACGTTAAAACACGGTACCGGGACTTAACACAAATCTAGTTTATCACGTTAAAACACGGTACCGGGACTTAACACAAACCTAATTTATCACGTTATAACACGGTACCGGGACTAACACAAATCTAACTTATCACGTTAAAACACGGTACCGGGACTTAACACAAACCTAATTTATCACGTTAAAACACGGTACCGGTACTTAACACAAATCTAATTTATCACGTTAAAACACGGTACCGGGACTTAACACAAATCTAATTTATCACGTTAAAACACGGTACCGGGACTTAACACAAATCTAATTTATCACGTTAAAACACGGTACCGGGACTTAACACAAATATAGTTTATCACGTTAAAACACGGTACCGGGACTTAACACAAATCTAATTTATCACGTTAAAACACGGTACCGGGACTTAACACAAATCTAATTTATCACGTTAAAACACGGTACCGGGACTTAACACAAATCTAGTTTATCACGTTAAAACACGGTACCGGGACTTAACACAAATCTAATTTATCACGTTAAAACACGGTACCGGGACTCAACACAAATCTAATTTATCACGTTAAAACACGGTACCGGTACTTAACACAAATCTAATTTATCACGTTTAACACGGTACCGGGATACAAAGTGTTATTAGTTTATCTTATAAACTACATAATAATATTGACAAACCATTTTCAATACAAATAACGATCGATTTTCAATCAAAACAAGCAAGTGTTTCCATTTGCGATAAATTTATATTATTTTTTAATAACAATATTTTTATTTTTGTTTATATAAATAATATTAATTCCATTCCAATCGTGTTGACACCACTAGATCTATATTCTATCAATCCTGAAAGATGTGGACGACCTCCGTGGCCTGGTGGTAAGACACTTGTCTGCCGATCCGGAGGTTGCGGGTTCGATGCCCGCTGGAACCCAGATTTATTTTTAAATAGGATTCCAATCTGATTAACACTTAGGGCCTATAAAAACATATTTCTGGTTGGTTGGAAGAGATTGCCACATGGCAATAAACTCGCCAGGTTAAAAAAAAAACTCGACGAAAATTTTCAGCGTCTTCCGATCATGGACCAGCGCTACGCTCAAACAGAGATTGTCTATTGGCCTTTCCAGTTCACCGCTCCTCTTTCTTTACGTCGTCCTTTAGGCCTCGGCCACACAGGTAGGAGCCTCGCTTGGTGCTTTGAGCAACGCTGCGAGTTAGGCGACATATCCTAGCGAACCAACGCACCGCATACTATCGAAATGGCCACACTGCACGCTTCGCGCCACGCTCCATGACGATTAGTCTCCGAGTGAATATCCTAGCAAACATACGTGTTGGTTAATTTTATTGTGTCACCAAGTGATTTTACATGATGGCGGAAGTTTTAATGACAGCTGTGTATAAAAGGGAGCCTTTGTGGAACCCATCGAGCAAATTATACAAAAATGTACCTGTAATAAAATCACTTTGGAATGAAGTTGCGCAGGAAGTGAATAAAGATAAGGTAAGTTGTAATGAAATTGGTTAGTTTTGAGAGTGGCATCGTTTGTTGACTCAACCGCTCCCAAACGTCAAATGAATTTGTGCGAAGCACTTTGGTGTGGCCAAGCCTGAAGTCACCTAGTATATTAGTCACGTAGCACCTAGCTTAGCACTTTGGTGTGGCCTTAGCCTTACTGTCCATGCAGTGAGACTCTGGAACCAGTTACAAACTAATGTTAGACTCGCTCCGTCATGCTTTAAGAAGCGACTGAAAAAACTACCAATTTCTAGTCAGTGATATTATATAACGTGTTTCATTCCTGATTTTTTCCTTTCTTCTCCACCATCCCATCCTTCCCTCTCCACCATCCCTTCCTTCCCTCTCCACCATCCCATCCTTCCCTCTCCACCATCCCTTCCTTCCCTCTCCACCATCCCATCCTTCCCTCTCCACCATCCCTTCCTTCCCTCTCCACCATCCCTTCCTTTTCCTTTGATTGATGATATCTCACTTTTACTTTAATATGTTTATGTCCAGAAATTTCATAAATATGAATAATCTTCTGAATATTTTTTTTCTGAATGGTCTTTTAAAGACTAGTAAAAAAGTTGACAAGAGTAATTACTCAAATTAGAATATTGAGTCCGCATGTATACAACTTAATTATAAATATTTACATGAACCTTTTTATTTTGGTAGGGGCAGGGAGGTTTTCGGGACCCTAAAATCAATAAACGTAGATGGAAAGCCGCTAGAACTTGTCCAGGAATATGTGTATCAGGGCCAACTTATTTCCTTTGTAGGTGGCATATCGGAGGAGATAGCACGAAGGACAAAACTGGCGTGGAGCTCATTTGGACGTTTGAACAACATCTTCAGAAGTAATCTCCCAATATCCTTGAAGCGAAAGGTCTACAACCAGTGTAGTCTTCCAGCACTTAGGTATGGCTGCGAGACATGGACGCTCACAGTAAAGAACATACAAAAGCTCCAGACCGCACAAAGAGGCATGGAGAGATGCATGTTGGGATATACTAAAAGAAACCGTAAACGAACCACCTGGATTCGCAATATAACAAAGGTAGAATACGTTATAAAGGTGTGCGAAATAATGAAGTGGCAATGGGCAGGACACGTAGCCAGAATGTCAGACTCCCGATGGACATCTGAAATAATCCAATGGTACCCAAGAGGCATAACATAAAGAGGCCCAGAAGAAGACCGAAGGTACGCTGGATAGATGCAATCAGGAAGCATGGCAGCATCACATGGCATCAACAAGCAAAAAACTGAACTATTTGGAGTCAACTTGTGGATACCTTCATCCAGCAGTGGATCGACCCTGGTTGACAATGATGATTACATGAATCGTATAAAAAATATATCTAAAAGCAGTATGTACATGCGTACCACTCCGCTACGCATTGAGACGAATCAAAGGAGAACTTTTAAAGGCATTAGGACTGTCACCAAATATGTCCGGGACTGCAGTATGCGCATTACCTAATCGATGCAATCTGGATACGGGAGAATTCGAGACAAAGTTAGTTATACAACTCTCGCACCGGAATATGCGTGAATATTGCGAAGACGAGAGACTTAAGTACGCGCATTTTATGTGTATATGTATGTCAATAGGATTTCATACATTGTTTAGTTATGGTGTATATTTTATTTATTTATTTATTTATTATTACACATGACAAGAAATATAAACAATTTGAGAAAAAACAACAGGTAATTTGATTTGGACATATAATTTTAATGGATTTGGGTTTGTTGCCTTTCATTTGTCGTATCCCCAGTAAACTAGGCTTTTGCCTGTATCTCACTGAGGATATTTAGCATGAAAAAATAAATCGATACTTTTTTCCGACTTTTGATTAAACAAAAAAACCCCGTTGCACGGAGGTATATGTATATCAATAGGACTTCATACATTGTTTAGTTATGGTGTATATGTATGTCAATAGGATTTCATACATTGTTTAGTTATGGTGTATATGTATGTCAATAGGATTTCATACATTGTTTAGTTATGGTGTAAATGTATGTCAATAGGATTTCATACATTGTTAAGTTAAGGTGTACATGTATGTCAATAGGATTTCATACATTGTTTAGTTATGGTGTATATGTATGTCAATAGGACTTCATACATTGTTTAGTTATGGTGTATATGTATGTCAATAGGACTTCATACATTGTTTAGTTATGGTGTATATGTATGTCAATAGGATTTCATGCATTGTTTAGTTATGGTGTATATGTATGTCAATAGGATTTCATATATTGTTTAGTTATGGTGTATATGTGTGTCAATAGGACTTCATACATTGTTTAGTTATGGTGTATATGTATGTCAATAGGACTCCATACATTGTTTAGTTATGGTGTATACATATGTATATCAATACGACTTCATACATTGTTAAGTTATGGTGTATATGTATGTCAATAGGACTTCATACATTGTTTAGTTATGGTGTATATGTATGTCAATAGGACTTCATACATTGTTTAGTTATGGTGTCAATAGGACTTCATACATTGTTTAGTTATGGTGTCAATAGGACTTCATACATTGTTTAGTTATGGTGTATACTCGTATGTATGTCAATACGACTTCATACATTGTTAAGTTGTGGTGTATATGTATGTCGATAGGATTTCATACATTGTTTAGTTATGGTGTATATGTATGTCAATAGGACTTCATACATTGTTTAGTTATGGTGTATATGTATGTCAATAGGATTTCATACATTGTTTAGTTATGGTGTATATGTATGTCAATAGGACATCATACATTGCTTAGTTATGGTGTATATGTATGTCAATAGGACATCATACATTGTTAAGTTATGGTGTATATGTATGTCAATAGGATTTTATACATTGTTTAGTTATGGTGTATATGTATGTCAATAGGATTTCATACATTGTTTAGTTATGGTGTATATGTATGTCAATAGGACATCATACATTGCTTAGTTATGGTGTATATGTATGTCAATAGGACATCATACATTGTTAAGTTATGGTGTATATGTATGTCAATAGGATTTCATACATTGTTTAGTTATGGTGTATATGTATGTCAATAGGATTTCATACATTGTTTAGTTATGGTGTATATGTATCTCAATAGGATTTCATACATTGTTTAGTTATGGTGTATATGTATGTCAATAGGATTTCATACATTGTTTAGTTATGGTGTATATGTATGTCAATAGGATTTCATACATTGTTTAGTTATGGTGTATATGTATGTTAATAGGACTTCATACATTGTTTCGTTTAGTGACTAAGTGATATTTCAAAATCAACAATAAGTTTTTTTAGATTAAAACGATACTTCACATTTGGGGACCTTTGACCGTGTACTCGTATCGTATCTTATCAGAGAGCAATTATTTAACAATCACAGATTTTGGTATTGTTAAACATAACAATTATGTGGCACTTTTGTTATCAGTTCAATCAGTTTTTTACAACACACTGTTGATTATTTATATCAAAATGTACTCAATGTTCTGAAAAATTGCTTGATTTCTTTATTGATAAGAATATTATAAAGGGCCGAATGCATAGTTCGATTTATATACTACCATATATCGTCATCCTTTCGTATCCCTTCTGTGGAAAAAAAATAATATGCAAGTATGTTTGACTATCCTAACTTTTATAGAAGTATGTGTGACCATCCTAACTATTATAGAAGTATGTTTGACTATCCTAACTTTTATAGAAGTATGTGTGACCATCCTAACTATTATAGAAGTATGTTTGACTATCCTAACTAAGTTAACTAATTATAGAAGTAAGTGTGACCATCCTTACTATTATAGAAGTAAGTGTGACCATCCTTACTATTATAGAAGTAAGTGTGACCATCCTTACTATTATAGAAGTAAGTGTGACCATCCTTACTATTATAGAAGTAAGTGTGACCATCCTAACTATTATAGAAGTATGTGTGACCATCCTAACTATTATAGAAGTAAGTGTGACCATTCTATCTATTATAAAAGTATGTTTGACCATCCTAACTATTATAGAAGTATGTGTGACCATCCTAACTATTTTAGAAGTATGTTTGACCATCCTAACTATTATATAAGTAAGTGTGACCATCCTAACTATTATAGAAGTAAGTGTGACCATCCTAACTATTATAGAAGTATGTGTGACCATCCTAACTATTATAGAAGTATGTGTGACCATCCTAACTATTATAGAAGTAAGTGTGAACATCCTAACTATTATAGAAATAAGTGTGACCATCCTAACTACTCGTATTATAGAAGTATGTGTGACCATCCTAACTATTATAGAAGTATGTGTGACCATCCTAACTATTATAGAAGTATGTGTGACCATCCTCACTATTATAGAAGTAAGTGTGACCATCCTATCTATTATAAAAGTATTTTTGACCATCCTAACTATTATAGAAGTATGTGTGACCATCCTAACTATTATAGAAGTATGTGTGACTATCCTAACTATTATAGAAGTATGTGTGACCATCCTAACTAGTATATAAGTAAATGTGACCATCTTAACTATTATAGAAGTAAGTATGACCGTACTAACTATTATAGAAGTAAGTGTGACCATCCTAACTATTATAGAAGTAAGTGTGACCATCCTTACTATTATAGAAGTAAGTGTGACCATCCTAATTATTATAGAAGTATGTGAGACCATCCTAACTATTATAAAAGTATGTTTGACCATCCTAAGTATTATAGAAGTATGTTTGACCATTCAAACTATTATAGAAGTAAGTGTGACCATCCTAACCAATAATTTAACAAAGATTAGCGTTAAATGTTCCCAACAATTACACTAGACTGCGCCGGCAAGAACTGTTCTCAATAACATACGCAAGAACGGGTCTTCCAGCCGCTATGTCTGTTGGAAGGGCCTTAACTCTTCTGAACGGGACTGCTTCGGATATTGACATATTCCATATCACATTACCAAAAGGAAAAGTAAATTATCTTCTAAGATTGAGCGCGTTAGAAAGCACTCATCAACGTACTTAAGTGACTGTGAATATATGTGTATGTACGTGTATGTTTGTGTGTATTTCATATGTGTACACGTATACATATTTTTTTATTTTATAATTTTGTTTTAATGTTAACATTTATTGTAATTTTCAATGGGACTAAGCCTGTTTTGAAAAGAAAAAAAAATCATACCATAATGGCAATTATATCGGGAAGTCCCGGATCTATATTTCGTGTCGGTGGGGACGCGGGATAACACTGCCAACTTATGTTATTAGCGTTTAGTCAATTGACATAATGTAAACCATAGATTTTATAACAGTTAAGGTCCTTACTTTGATTTTTTTAAACGTGGATGTTTTTAAAATATTTGGAAAAAGACATTTTTTTCGGGATTACTAAAAAAAATGCACTACAGAAGACTACGTTTAATCCGACACACGGATATTTGAGGTCCGGATAATCGGCGCTCTACTGTATTCCGAATATCAGACGATCTCCGTGGCCTGGTGTTAAGACACTTTTCTGCCGATCCGGAGGTTGCGGGTTCGATCCCCGCTGGAACACAGATTTTTTTTAAAAATAGGATTCCAGTCTGGTTAACACTTAGGGCCTATAAAAACATATTTGTGATTGGTTGGAAGAGATTGCCACATGGCAATAAACTCGCCAGTTTAAAGAAAGAAAAAAAAACAAACAAACTGGGAAAAGTCCATCAATTATTAAATAGTTTTCTGAATACAGATAAACGATTTGAAAAAAAAAAAGAAAACAGTTTGTTATCATTTTTTTATAAATCAAAGAAAAAATTATTATATAATCATAGATAATATCTAACATAAATAGTAACAAAAACAATTCTATTATAGAATACAAACAATACTAAATGATGAGTGATCGATGTTTAAGCGATAACTGATAATGAAATAATTAATCGATCGACAAGCAATACATTATTTATTAATTTGAATACAAATTCGAGAAAAACAACTTGAAAACTAACATAAGTTGTCACATCAGCAGATTAAAGCTGACGGTCGTCTTAGAAACTTTATTTCCTAACCATTGGAACTTTGGGTTTGACTGTGTATATGCTGAAGTGAAACAGCTTACACACAACATGCCATGTGAACTTAAGGCTGATGTGTTAAAGTAAGATAGAGGAGAGCACACTGAGATGTTTTTGACATGTGGAACGAATGTTTATATGCTGAAAGTCAGTCAGCCAGTTGCCAAAAATGTCCTCTTTAGCAAACTGGCTTAGGGCAGAAGGAGGCAAGGTGGTCAGTCTAAGATATATAAGGACGTACTATTTGGGTTTGACTGTGTATATGCTGAAGTGCAACAGCTTACACACAACATGCCTTGTGAGCTTAAGGCTGATGTGTTCAGTAAGATAGAGGAGAGCACACTGAGATAGTTTTGACATGTGGAACGAATGTTTATATGCTGAAAGTCAGTCAGCCAGTTGCCAAAAATGTCCTCTTTAGCAAACTAGCTTAGGGCAGAAAGAGGCAAGGTGGTCAGTCTAAGATATATAAGGACGTACTATAGCATGATTAATCAAATTACTAATGTTCAGCACAACTGGGAGCTAACAGCAGCAGATGGAGCTAATGGCGTGGAACTGTTGCTAGTACTATCAGGGACCCAATGGAGAGAGAAGACGCAGACAGACTATTGCAAGTACTGCAGCTCCTCGCCCTACATGGAAAAGGTTATCTAACCTATCAGAAGTCGGTTCACATAGTCATCTTCAGTGGCAGCAACGTCAGGTTGGCATATTCGTCAACTGAGTAACACAGAGTCAACCCTGAAGATCCTGCATTAATGATTCAAAGAAAGTTACTTACATCATAACCACAGGTCGCCTTCTTCTTCGGATAGAATCCTCTCGTTCTTGTCGGTGCCTCGTACTCTTCAGATTCCGTCTCGCCTCTTGGAGGTCTTGCAAAGACCGCTCCGCATAACGCTGTTACCAGTAACGCTTGGTATATCAGCCGCATGGCTGTTGTCTAAGAGTCTGCAACGAATAAAAGAACAATCAGTTAGAATTGTGTGGTGCTGAATACGATGGAGTTATCTGACCTGAGGAGTTTCGACTCCTTATCATATAATTTGCCTAATGCTGTGAAGCCGAAAATGAAACAAAACATACTGTGACCGTGAAGTGAAAATGATACCAAATATATATCCAGAAGCTACTGCGTAACGTGAGTATTTCAATTTTGAAACGCACGATATCTAAATAAAACAAGTCGGAAATGGGCAGGCAGATATTTGCAATAATAAATTAGTTCGTTATTTTTTTTAATAACAATGTATTTAAACCTTCACAGTGTTAATGCCTTAACTATAAATAATATATTTACTATATAACTTGCCTAATTCATGAAGCCGAAAATGAAACAAACTATACTGTGACCGTGGAGTGAAAATGATACAAAACATATATCTAGAAGCTACTGCGTAACGTGAGTATTCTAATTTTGAAACGCACGATATCTAAATAAAACAAGTCGGAAATGGGCAGGCAGATATTTGCAATATTAAATTAGTTCATTATTTTTTTCAAATAACAATGTATTTAAACCTTCACAGTGTTAATGCCTTAACTATAAATAATATATTTACTATATAACTTGCCTAATTCCGTGAAGCCGAAAATGAAACAAACTATACTGTGACCGTGAAGTGAAAATGATACAAAACATATATCCAGAAGTTACTGCGTAACGTGAGTATTCCAATTTTGAAACACACGCTAACAAAGTAAAACAAGTTGGTAATTATCAGGTAGGTATTGTATTATTGTTTTGTATTACACTTTCGTTGTATACAGTACAACCTGATAAGCTTTATGCGATGTAGCGATCTCTTCCAACCAACCAGAAAGATTTTCAAGTGGGCTTAAGTTAAAAAACCAGACTGGAATCCTTTTTAAAAAAATTAGGTTCCAACGGGATTTTAAACCGCAACCACCGAGTTGGAAGACAAGCGTCTTACCAACTAGGCCACGGAGGTTCTCTCTGCCTACCCCGTAAGGGACATTGCGTGATGGAATAGGATGTAAGTAGGTATAACAATTAACAAGTAATTAGTAATTGTTTTCGCATTTCATTGAATGGGGTTTTTCAGCTATTAAGTCATAATAAAGGAACAATTTATATTGTGCTGTTTTCGGAGCAGAATCTCACCGAGAGATAAAATTAGATCAGACTTGTAGTTATGGGCAAAAGTGTTTTTTTTATTTCGAATTGGTGTTTTTAGTGTTCAAGTCCCTTAATGGGATGTCTCCATTGTATTTTTCCAATCTGTGTCTGAGGTTTTTTTTTTTTAACCTGGCGAGTTTATTGCCATGTGGATGGAGAGAAGCTCTTGAAAAACCAATATAAGATTCGTTCCATCCTTGGCATGCTTTAAGAAGCGACTGAAAAAACTCTTAATTTCTAGTCAGTAAAATAACGTGTTTCATTCCTGATTTTTCTTTTCCTTTCCTCTCCACCATCCCGTCCTTTCCTTTTGATTGATGATATCTCACTTTATATGAAAAATAATATTCGGGTGATTGTCCGTCTTTGTGGGGTTCGTGGGCATATGCTCACGTTTGCGTGTATGGATTTCGTGTGAGTGGATAGTAATTTGAATGTTTTTTTTTGCAACTTGCTTCATTTACTTTTGTCTGGTTGGTTGGAAGAGATTGCCACCTGGCAATAATCCCTTCCATATAGTATTTGCAATAAAAGTGTTAAATAAATAAAATTTTAAAAAACTTTTAGGTCGATTTCGTCTTCAAATGGAAGAAACAACAAACTGTATAAACTTTTATGAGCTGACTGCGATAATTTTTACAAAAAGTTGGTAGGCAGAGAAAGCGCTATAAAGGAACAGTCTGCGAGAGTCGCTGCCTTTGTGCGGGACTCCTGAGGACTGGGAGCAAGTGGCTCAAGACCATGGATGATGGAGAGCCATCTGATGGCGTCTCAACTGCCAGACGTGTGAGAAACAGTCAACGTGCTGCGAACATGCATCAGCATTGCCAAACAATTCAGCAGGATCTCTATCTGCGGGTGGGAGTGCGCATCTAGGGTCGAGCTGTTTCCTCACAGAAGACCACATCGGCCGACGTGGAAGATCAGCTCAAGATTGACGTTGGAGCGGCTAGAGCATCCTTAACTACGAAGCCCAGCAACGACGATGGTATAAACATTTATGCTGATATAGTTTTAAGCGAATGAAAGAAGAAAGACTATATTTGAGAAAATGTAGCATTGTCCCTGTGACAGTTCACAAATTTGCCCCAACGACGTAACTTTGTAACGACGTTCAGTAGTTTTAATTATTCTATCAACTTTAATATAAGCCTCGATTCTAATAAATAGCAAGTTATTTAGGTAAATGCATTACATAAAACTTACAATAATGACAAATTAACACTTGCCACCCTATGATGGATAGTGAGTGACCAGGACTTACATAATAAAATAATTTTATAGCTAATTACAAAATATAGCATAGCAGATTTTGCATAATTTTAATTTAAAACATACATTTTTCACTGGATGCTGAGCGTCCAGCACAGTGGCTGGCGGAATTGTTTAGCACAGTAAGGCAAGTGTTAATACATCTTGTTACAAATTAGTAAAAATGTGCCAGTTTGTTAAAATCAAATAATATTTGGCGACGTTCGTCAAAAGTCACTACGTTAGTCTGCATTGGCTAGGGATGGGGTATACGATAATTGAATTTTCGATTTTTTTATACTTAAAATTAAATGTTCGTAATTAGTATTAATTCATAGTGGATCTTGGACTATTTAAAGATAGATACAAATCATACAATACATTAGAAAGTCAGCGTAATGAAAATTAGGAATTAAAACGTCAGTTTAGAGCAAAACAATTTTTCGATTTATAAAAAAACGATTCGATTTGTAAAAAAAACGATTTTACCCCATCCCTTTGAGATATGACATTTCAAATGTCACATGAAACATCCTACATTTTCTCAAGTATAACACAACACGTATTTAGTATAGTGAAAATGTGACTACTATAAGGCGTGTGAGAGAAATACGTAAAAGGTGTATGAATGTGGAAGAAGCTTAGGATGTATGTTGAGATAGGAATTATACTTCGGAAAGTCTAGGATGAACCGTGCGACGTTGTCACAAAAGGATGGGATAAAATCGTTTTTTTTTTTACAAATCGAATAGTTTTTATACAAATCGAACAATTGTTTTTCTCTAAACTGACGTTTTAATTCCTAATTTTCACTATACTGACTTTCTAATGTATTGTATGATTTGTATCTATCTTTAAATAGGCCAAGATCCATTTTGAATTAATACTAATTACGAACATTTAATTTTAGGTATAAAAAAATCGAAAATCCAATTATCGTATACCCCATCCCTAGCCAATGCAGACTAACGTTGTGACTTTTGACAAACGTCACCAAATATTATTTGATTTTAACAAACTGCCACATTTTTGCTAATTTGTAACAAGATGTATTAATTTGTCATTATTGTTAGTTTTATGTAATGTATTTACCTAAATAACTTGCTATTTATTAGAATCGAGGCTTATATTAAAGTTGACAAAATAATTAAAATTACTGAACGTCGTTACAAGGTTGTATTGGGGCAAATTTGTGAGCTGTCACAGGGTTCCTCCTAGATTTTCCGAACTATAGATTCTTAATGCACACATCTCCACAGCATTAATTTTACTCTCATCCTCGTTCTGCCAAGTTCAAGTTTCACTTACATACATCAAGATGGTCACCAACACACTAGTGTATATTGTCATATTTACTACTGTTGATATTGCTCGGTTGTTGTATATAACATTAAGTGCTCCGTCTACATTTTTTCTTGTCGCTATCTTTCTTTCAATGTCCCATTTAACTCGCCAATCGAAAGAATTGTGTATGAATAGAAATACCCAACATGTATCATTGCTGCTTACCTCAGAAGTAACATGGTTTTAAAAGAAATTTAAATATAAATAAATAACTTACCCTTAAATATATCACAAAAAAAAGTAATAAATTTCGATCGAATCCCGACACAGTATATATGAATCAATCTCGACTTCAGCACGACTTAACCGGTCGACTGACTCGAAGACACTGAAGTCAAACCGACTCTTCCTCTAATAAAAACAACGCTAATCTTGAGTCGATACACCAAGTCCTCGATTTACTTAAAAAAAAAAACAATCCATTGAAATTAATCATCGTCATCAACTTACTGCAGTGAGACTCTGGAATCAGTTACAAACTAATATTATAATTTATTTTTATCAAACACTATTTATTCTACTTTTTTGTGACGGTATAACCCTACCGGTTTCAAGGTGCACACCTCATCTTCAGGGGAGCGCAAACAAGACTGATGAGGTGTGCACCTTGAAACCGGTAGGGTTATACCGTCACAAAAAAAGTGGAATAAACAGTGTTTGATAAAAATAAATTACAAGATGAGGTGTGCACCTTGAAACCGGTAGGGTTATACAGTCACAAAAAACTGGAATAAACAGTGTTTGATAAAGCAAATTACAATGTCTTTAAACCTCCACAACGTTAATGTCTTAACTATAAAAAACACAAAAAAAACTAGTATTAGACTCGCTCCGTCCTTGGCACGCTTTAAGAAGCGACTGAAAAATCTCTTAATTTCTAGTCAGTAAAATAACGTGTTTCATTCCTGATTTTTCTTTTCCTTCCCTCTCCACCATCCCTTCATTTTCCTTTGATTGATGATATCTCACTTTATATGAAAAGGAATGTTCGGGTGATTGTCCGTCTTTGTGGGCGTATATTCTTTTCAGCGTCTTTCAAATCATAGATTAGCGCTACGCTCAAACAGAGATTGTTTATTGGCCTTTACAATTCACCGCTCCTCTTTCTTTACGTCGTCCTTTATTGTCCATGCAATGAGACTCTGGAATCAGTTACAAACCAATATTAGACTCGCTCCGTCTTTGGCATGCCTTAAGAAGGGACTGAAAAAAATATTCGTTTCTAGTCAGTAAAATAACGTATTTCATTCCTGATTTTTCTTCCCTCTCCACCATCCCTTCCTTTTTCTTTGATTGATGATATCTCACTTTATATGAAAATGAATGTTCGTGTGATTGTCCGTCTTTGTAAGGTTTATGGGCGTTTGCTCACTGTATGTGTTCATGGATTTCGTGGGGATGGATAGTCATTTGCATGTTTTTACGACCATGTAACGTGCATCATTTACTTTTGTCTGGTTGCTTAGAAGAGATTTCCACCTGGCAATAAGCCCACCAGATTGTATTTGCAATAAAATTATTAAATAAATAAATAAGAAGCAATTGAAAATTTCTTAATTTCTAGTCAGTAAAATAACGTGTTTCATTCCTGATTTTTCTTTTCCTTTCCTCTCCACCATCCCTTCCTTTCCTTTTGATTGATGATATCTCAATTTTTATTTTACAATGAGTATGTATAGTATATTGTTCATTAATTTCATTAAGACGAGTAATCCTTTGATCTTTTAGTGACCACGTAACTTCCTTTATTTACGTTTGTATGATTTGTTGGAAGAGATTGCCACCTGGCAATAAGCCCGACAGATTGTTTTGATAATAGAGTGTTAAATAAATATACAGTTTTAATATTGTTTTTAGGAAATCCATCCACAGTAGAATGATTTGTGCCACCAAATCAATGTCACTATACAATTATGGGTCAATATAATAAAAAATAAAAAAATCAAATGTCAATTTTGGACAAATTAAACTTTTTTCCCAATAAACACACAAAACTCAAGTAATAGCCGATCAGTGGTCAAATCTACCGACAGGTCTTAACATGCAAGTGTTGGCAGGCGAGCGTGTCGCGCATTGTCTGAAAGTACAACATAACATACATTGACAGGAATATGTGCGTGTAATGACTTGTTTATAATACGATACTGTAACTTGGTGACAGGTTTATAACCTTATTTAAATTCTTTCTGACAAAAAATACTAAATTGATAGCAACACAACACGTCCAGCTTTCTCATTAGTATTATTTTTAATGTTTTCCT
Organism: Odontocerum albicorne; assembly: GCA_949825065.1. Lineage (NCBI taxonomy): Eukaryota > Metazoa > Arthropoda > Insecta > Trichoptera > Odontoceridae > Odontocerum > Odontocerum albicorne. Next base: position 5,495,649 of record OX463868.1, read on the forward strand.
TGATTTTCATTTTAATATTATCCTTAGTTATCTTAATTTTCTTCGTTATCTTAATGTCACTATGATTTATACAGGGTGGCCACTGAAAGACTGAAGGGTTTGAAAAAGTCTTAACTTGTTCATTTTTAATCTGCTTTCTTTTTTTTTACATGTTATAGAGCTTTACGATTGGTCAAAATATATGTGTGGAATATTTTGATGTATGGTTGCCAGACATGGTGCATAGGCGAATGAAATCAAAAAAGATTGGAGGCCTTCGAGATGTTGACCTATAGACGAATTCTAAGGATTTCCTGGAGGGAGATACCACATTACAAATGACGAGGTTCTCAGCAAGATCGAAGAAACCAGGCACCTGTCAAACATCATACCGGAAAGGTGTGCAGAATGGATGGGTCATGTGCTGCGATATGAAAATCTCCTGCACAATACGAGTATACTGGAGGGAATGATTGAGGGATCGATTGGCAGAGGGCCCCCTCGCTGGGAGTATCTGGAGCCAATATGCCACGATATGGACTGCACCTCCAATACGGAGCTCAAGAGGATCGCTGAAGACCGAGCGAAGTGGGAGAGGAGATGCAAAGCTTTGCTGCTAACCAATCCCCAGGATTGAAACTGAAGAAGAAGTTTACTACCCCAAGATACTCAGCAGCGCCTGCAGTACACCATTTGATTTCAACACCTAGCCAGAGATAACAACTCTTTGAACAGCTTGATAATGAGTGACGAGGCCCATTTCCACTTAAACGGGCTCATCAACAAACAAAACTGAAGATTTTGAGGTACTGAGTATCCCAGGGAGTTACATCAGCATCAATTGCATCCCCAAAAATGCACTGTTTGGTGCGGTGCTATGGCTGAAAGTGTTATCAGCCCCTATTTCTTTGAAAATGAGGAAGGTCAGCCAGAAAGAATCAATGGGGCCTTGTATAGGACAATGCTTGAAAAATGTTTATGCCGAGCGTTCGAAGATAATCAGAAGGTATGGTTTCAATAGCATGGAGCTACTGCGCATACTGCCAGGGCGATGATGGTAATGTGCGCAGTACAGAGATGTACACCATTCAGCTTTTCATGGTGTCTTTCTTACAACATATTTCTTTACTATGTTGTAGAATGCAGCTAGAAATATAGGTACATAAAAAAGAACACTTATCTGTCACTGCAGATTTCTGTTTGTTCGCTTAAAGAAGGTAGTTAAAAAGGGGCGCTGAGTTTTTTTTTTTCTGAAAACGGGAAGAAGCCAAATAAGTTTGGGAACCTCTGCTCTAGAGAAACAACAACACGAAACAACAAAAAGACAATCACAGCGTCAAATCGAAAAAAAAAATCTGTCATTATTGACTGATAAATAAATTAAAATAAATATTATAATACAAAACAGGTGTAAAGATTGGTTACAGTGTACAAAGAATAAAAATGGCGGTCATGAGACGTGTTAAGGAAAATAGCCTTTAAAGACGGTTTATTCAATAAGTAAATTGTTTAACATAAGTAGAATAATTCAAAGATCATTTTGCTTTGATATATTGACCTATAGTTGACATCCATAAAACATACAGAGAAAACTGGTCTTTAAAAACAAGTTCAATCTCAAGCAAATCGTTCGAGACTTCCAAGAATTTTTAAAGATCATTTTTCTCTGTTAAAACTGTAAATTATTACTGAATACTAATGCAAAGGAAAATGGTGTTTAAAAGCACTTATATTTTATATGTATTACTTGAGAAATATGTTTGAACATTTAAGGTTATTTTTCTTTGAAATCTATTTTGTTTATGGTATATGTTGAGTTCTACGAAATGATAAGATTTTTGTTTATGGCGGCAATTTATTCAATAGAGGTTGTTTTTGAATGTTTTACAATGTGTCTTTGTTAGAATTATGAATATTAATCGAGTTAATTTATCAGAGAAATTTATTCCTTAATATACTATTTTCTTGATGCATTTTAAAAAATTACCATTTATGGATTTTAGTTTAATAAATAATTTGTATTGAGAGATGCGAACAGAAATATATTGGAATTAACGTTGTAAAATGCGAAGTAATTGTAATAGAAAAGCGAGAAAGGAAAAGAAAATGTGATATATGGGTTAATAATGAAGGATTGAAACAAGTTGAGGAATTCTGCTGTTTGGGAAGTATATTCTCAGATGATATGAAGAGTTAATTAAGAGGGGTATGGAACGGCGTGTAGCGATAGGAAACACTATAGTCAATGGGGTAATAAAACGCTAAAAATATAGTCTCGAATCGAACAGTTTAAAAATATACTAAGGTGATAGTTCACAATAGTGTTTTGGTGCCACGTTTGATGTATGTGGGTGAAACGTGAACGTGGAAAAATACAGAAAGAATATATGGAATAACAATGTATGACTATGGGAATACGAAATGATGTCAAAATATGCTAAGATGATAGGACACAATAGTGTGTTGGTGCCACGTTTGATGTATGGGAGTGAAACGTATACGTGGAAAAAGACTGATAGAATATATGGGATAACAATGCATGACTATGGGAATACGAAATGATGTCAAAATATGCTAAGATGATAGGACACAATAGTGTTTTGGTGCCACGTTTGGTGTATGGGAGTGAAACGTATACGTGGAAAAAGACTGATAGAATATATGGGATAACAATGTATGGCAGAATACGAAATGATGTCAAAATATGCTAAGGTGATAGGACACAATAGTGTTTTGGTGCCACGTTTGATGTATGTGTTAGTCTTACTTAAGATTCGAACGCTATCATAAATTTTGATAAGACCTCTCAAAAAGGATTGTGCTTACTAAAGCTGTACACGCCACCCATGTCTGTGATACTAGGAGGCAGACCATTGCACACTACAGGACCAGCAACAATAAAATTTATATCATAATATCCCACTCTATTGGATTAATTTGAAACAACCGATCTATTAGATGAAAAAGAAATCCACCTAAAAGTTCTATTTCTCTCTAAAGGAACATCCTTCAGACACAGATTGGAAAGATACAATGGAGACGTCCGATTAAGGGACTTGAATACAAAGAGACAGAGTTTGAAACAAATCCATTCGCGACACTTAAGCCAGTGTAGACTTTTTAGAAATGGACCAATACAGCAATATTTATGACTACCATATATCAGCCTAGCAACTGCATTGAAATCAGACTAGAGTCTAGAAATTTGTGAATCAGGCAAACCAAAATAAATAGTTACAATAATCCAGACCCGGCACATTAAACAGACTTTTTAGAAGTGGACCAAAATGACAATATTTATGACTACCATATATCAGGCTAGCAACTGCATTGATAACAGACTGGAGTGTTAGAAATTAGTGAATCAGCCGAATCAGAATAAATAGAGTTACAATAATCCAGACCCGACACATCAAATTTAACAGACTTTTTAGAAGTGGACCAATATGACAATATTTATGACTACCATATATCAGCCTAGCAGCTGCATTGGAAACAGACTGGAGTCTAGAAATTTGTAAATCAGCCAAATTAGAATAAATAGAGTTACAATAATCCAGACCCGACACATCAAATTAAACAGACTTTTTAGAAGTGAAGCAATATGACAACATTTATGACTACCATATATCAGCCTGGCAGCTGCATTGAAAACAGACTGGAGTATTAGAAATTAGTGAATCAGCCAAATCAGAATAAATAGAGTTACAATAATCCAGACCCGACACATCAAATTAAACAGACTTTTTAGAAGTGAACCAATATGACAATATTTATGACAACCATATATCAGGCTAGCAGCTGCATTGGAAACAGACTGGAGTCTTAGAAATTAGTGAATCAGCCAAATCAGAATAAATAGAGTTACAATAATCCAGACCCGACACATCAAATTTAACAGACTTTTTAGAAGTGGACCAATATGACAATATTTATGACTACCATATATCAGCCTAGCAGCTGCATTGATAACAGACTGGAGTCTTAGAAATTAGTGAATCAGCCAAATCAGAATAAATAGAGTTACGATAATCCAGACCCGACACATCAAATTTAACAGACTTTTTAGAAGTGGACCAATATGACAATATTTATGACTACCATATATCAGCCTAGCAGCTGCATTGGAAACAGACTGGAGTCTTAGAAATTAGCGAATCAGTCAAATCAGAATAAATAGAGTTACAATAATCCAGACCCGACACATCAAATTAAACAGACTTTTTAGAAGTGGACCAATATAACAATATTTATGACTACCATATATCAGCCTAACAATTGTATTGAAAACAGACTGGAGTCTAGAAATTAGTGAATCAGCCAAATCAGAATAAATAGAGTTACAATAATCCAGACCCGACACATCAAATCAAACAGACATTTTAGAAGTGGACCAATTATGACAACATTTATGACTACCATATATCAGCTTAGCAACTGCATTGGAAACAGACTGGAGTCTAGAAATTTGTGAATCAGGCAAACCAGAATAAATAGTTACAATAATCCAGACCCGACACATCAAATTAAACAGACGTTTTAGAAGTGGACCAATATGACAACATTTATGACTACCATATATCAGCCTAGCAACTGCATTGGAAACAGACTGGAGTCTAGAAATTTGTGAATCAGGCAAACCAGAATAAATAGTTACAATAATCCAGACCCGACACATCAAATTTATATATAAGAGTTTTTATTTCCCTTGTTGGAAGACATCGACGTACAAATTTGAACTCTCTAAGACTATAGAAACTTGAAGAAATCGTATAACCAATTTGTCTATCGAATGAGAGATACGGCATTTTTTCAATCTTAACTGTTGACTTGGAAACTGATTGTTTTAATTATTTTTTTATCTAAAGTATTTCGTTATTTGTACTTTACCCTATAGTTTTAAGTTCTCGTGGCCCTTGAGAGAGTTATTTTTTCATTCTTAAGTGATTTATCTTTCCTTGTTGTTGTGATAAACGTTGCTATTTTCATGCATTATAATTTGAAAGGGCGACAGGGAATAATATAAACGATGCACAAAGCCACAAATTACATTACATATTAATAATAAATAATAAAATGATAATTTAAATAGCCTTGTTAAGGGAACAAACACTCGTTCGAACATACTAATTTAAATAGCTTTGTTAAGGGAACAAACACTCGTTCGAACATACTAATTTAAATAGCCTTGTTAAGGGAACAAACACTCGTTCGAACATACTAATTTAAATAGCCTTGTTAAGGGAACTAATACTCGTTCGAACATACTAATTTAAATCGCCTTGTTAAGGGATTTAACACTCGTTCGAACATATTAATTTAAATAGCCTTGTTAAGGGAACGAACACTCGTTCGAACATACTAATTTAAATAGCCTTGTTAAGGGAGCAAACACTCGTTCGAACATACTAATTTTGTTTTTTTTTATCCACTTTGCGTGGATTTCTCCTGTAACACAAAGAGGGTCTGCTTCTAGAGTGAAGAATATCAGCCAGGACTCTTCTCATACTGCTAGGCGGTGCCGAGACTATTTCCACAGTGTCACTCAGTCGGTTCAATATATCTATACCACGCGTGACTATAGCTGAGTGTTTAGCCATGATATTCCTTCTGTTCACGATATAATTCCATTTTTGGCCGAGATTAATTTTTCAAGTCACTGTAAACAACACAAATAGCACTCGTATGACAAAACTTTCTGAGCACGTATACCATTAAAAATGTCAAATTTTACGATGCTGATGTCAGATTTGACGTATCTACACTGGTGTTGCCATATCTCAAAGCTTAAGTAGCAACCATTTCAGGGAGGAAAACATTTCAGGCCGTCGATCGGAGCGTGGTTGTTATTGCGACAGGAGTTTGAGTGATTGGACTTGCAAGAGGAATGACTTGTGGAAGAGGTTTGTGTGAGCTGTTTTTTTTTTTGTTGTTTTATATTTATATTTTTGTTTTTTTTTTATGATAATGTGCGGTGTATTATGGGAAGTATGTTTTGGTCTGTCTGGAGTGATGAAGTGTGAAGAGTTTGATTTCGTGTGATGTATACATGTGTAATTGAGTGTCACTGTTTGTCAGGTTGATGAGAATGTGCAACGGGGTTTTATATAATAAAAAATCGGAACGAAGTATCGATTTACTTTTTCATGCTATATGTCCTCAGTGAGATAAAGGCAAAAGCCTAGTTTACTGGGGACACGACAAATGAAAGGCAACAAACCCAGATCCATTAAAATTGTGTGTCCGAATTAAATTACCTCTTGTTTTTCAAAAATTATATATATTTCTTGTCATTTGTATAAATAAATAAATAAATAAATAAATAAATAAATAAATAAATAAATAAATAAATAAATAAATAAATAAATAAATAAATAAATAAATAAATAAATAAATAAATAAATAAATAAATAAATAAATAAATGAATAAATGAATAAATAAATAAACAAATAAATAAATAAATAAATAAAATCGATAAACTTAGTTTCGATAAATTTATGCTATGAAATTTCAACAATATTGTATCAATAATGGCGTAAACAAATTGCCTTACTGTTTGAGAACCACAAGCATTGTGGGTTGCTCTGATCTGAATGTATGTGACCCGTGTCTCATTGGTTTTTTGACTTTACAATGTTGTCCATTGTTATCGGTTGCCGTGCATTATCGTCAAGTTCTGAAATAGGACAAACTCTACAGTTTTATAGACACGATACAAAAAGTAACAGTGTTTATGTGATGGACGTTTATCCTATTTTTTAGTCCATAAAGTGAACCCGACGGTCACTTGTCTTATCACCAGAATGATTGTAAATCAATAGGAATTTATTTAACCCTTCCCTCCCTGTGATGTGTAACTAGTACACATTGTTTCTAAACACTTTAATATCTCTATAAATATAATAAATACTGGGTTCAGATTTTAGGTATTCCTCCGTAATACATTTACGCATTGAATGGAAAAATAATATTAATAATAATTAGCACTTATCGGCCACATCAGAGATATTTTGTGAAAATCGGGAATAAATTCACCGATACAATCAAACGTGTGCCGGTGTGTGAGGTAAGTATATTCATTCTAAAAAACCGCTATGGGTGAGGAAGCGACGCTATTTACGTCTCACTCTCACTCTACTTCGGTATATGGGAACGTAAGAAATAGAATCTCAGTTCGCAATTGTGTTTCTTCCTTTGAGGTATAACAGTCCGAGACCGAGTCCCGACTCAGCTCTCAGTAGCTCTAATGCATCCATTTGAGTTGGTCTCTTCGCCCGTTTTGTGAACGTCGGCCGATGTTTTTTTCATGTTTTCAGCAATTAAATTTCAATTATTATCACTTTTGACTTCATTTTAATGGGGTTCACACTTCTATGGGTGAGGAAGTGACGCTATTCACGTCTCACTCTCACTCTACTTCGGTATATGGGAACGCTAGAAATAGAATCTCAGTTTGCAGTTGCGTTTCTTCCTTCGAGGTATAACATACACGTGTTAGTCTGTCTCAGGTCTGTCGCTTAAGCGCATTTATCTAAGGTGGTTTCTTCGCTCGTTTTGTGAACTTCGGCCGATATTTTTTCATGTTTTCAGCAATTAAATTTAAATTGTAATCACTTTTGACTTCGAATTTAAACGATTGGCTATGAATATTCTTATTTAGCCGATTTTAAATCGCTCATTTTTATTGAATGCACAGCACCTGAATGGGCGGATTTTTTTAGCACAGGAAGGGAAAGGTTAACTAAATATTTTATCATTGTCTTAAGTTATCATTGGACAGCTTGCCTAGCCCCTACAGATACGAAAAGCGAGAGAAAAGTTGTTCGAGTATATGAACCGAAATATATGTTATGTTTTATGGTATTTAAAAAAAATGTATATACACTTGCATGCCTTGCCATTTACCTGAACTTGACGCAGAAAATGTATATACACTTGCGTGCCTTGCCATTTACCTGAACTTGACGCAGAAAATGTATATATAGTACTATACACTTGCATGCCTTGCCTTTTACCTGAACTTGACGCAGAAAATGTATATACACTAGCATGCCTTGCCATTTACCTGAACTTGACGCAGAAATTCGTCATATAGTACTGCGCATTCGTGAAGAGTTTAGGAATGAGGAGGACTCTTATTTCAAGTTAAATGAGTGGGTTTCATGAGAGTTTGCACTTTTTAATACATTGAGAAGCTTAGTGCGAAATATACAAATTGTATCAATGTATTAGTAAGTATCTTTGCCGTGATTGGTTGATGTGATCCGTTAGTATTCAACTTTGCCGTGATTGGTTGATGTGATCCGTTTATTTGACGAAAAATACGGTGACCATAATGTCTGAAGTTAGGAAAAGGAAGAGCATAGTGTGGACAAACTAAAGAAATGGTAAACTATCCACATTTGCATTGAATATCTATGTAAATACTTAGTGAGGAAGAATATAATATTTTTTTTTTTTAATCAGTGTTAGTCATTTATTTATACCTAGTTAAAAGTAATTTTTAATTGGTCTTAGAATTTATTAGTGTTAATTGTGTTTTCTTTGCCTATTGAATAAATAATTCGATTTTATATGACCATTGATTTCAACATTTTCTTTAGGTACATACCATAATCTGATATTATATCGGGTGTTAACATAAGTTGTGTCCGTTTTTTTGACAATTTAAAAATGAGCACCAAAAGTAAAACAAAATGGTAAAGGTTATACGTCGTTCGAAAGAAAATTTTCTGTTCTACAAAATATTGTGTTAGCTTTTACATTACATATATTATTTTATTTGATTACGAGCCTTCAAAATAGAATGTCAAGTAGACTTCATGAATAATATGGTTTAAGCGGTCCTCGTCGAAGTCCACTGGTCGTCCGGAATGCTCCATGTCTTTCAGGTCGAAATTACCGTCTATGAAACGCAAAATCCATCGACAAGCTGTCCCTTCATTCATACCATCTTCACCGTACACTTCTCAAACATCGCGAGAAGCTTTGACAGCTTTATTCCCTCGATTGAACGCGAACAGAAGGAGGTGTCGAAAATGCTCACTTTCGTCTACTTGGCATTCCATTTTGAAGGCTTGTAATCAAATAAAATAATATATGTAACGTAAAAGCAAACACAATATCTTGTAGAGCAGAAAATTTACTTTCGAATGACGTATAGCCTTTACCATTTTGTTTTACTTTTGTGCTCATTTTTAAATTTGGAAAAAAACGGACACAACTTATGTAAAAACCTGATATTATTATTGTGGTAAGTATTTTATTGGAATATAAAGTATTAGATAGACAATATTTAAAAATACGAGTATATAATAATATATTACAAAATAAATCAAAATATGGTCACCCTAGACCAGCAGTGCAAACTCTGGTGAAACCCACTCTACCTCCCCATTACCCTCATGATGTGAGAGCCTGTCTTGATGATAATTAGCTAAACAGATGGATCGGGTGTAGAGGTAGCACTGAATACCCACCGTGCTCCCCAAACCTCACGCTAATGGACTTTTTTTAATGAAGACTCGTCAAGAATAAAGTAAATGGCACAAAACCTACGACAGTTAATGAATCGAGAGCAACCATTGAAAGAGAATGCGGCCAAATAACAAAAATAATGGTTCGTGAAGTGTGTGATGCCACGCTATCAGTAGCAGTGCAGACAAAAAAGCCATAATTAGAGCATTTACGACGAATGAAAAAAAAAAACAATATTGTAATTTGTTTTATCAAACACTGTTTATTCCACTTTTTGTAACGGTATAACCCTACCGGTTTCAAGGTGCACACCTTATCATCAGGGGAGCATAATCAAGACTGAATTATGTTCGAACTGGTACCGAGATACACGCTTTTAACGGTTAACATTCGGGTTGGTGACTGTGGGTGGAGGGAGGGAGGAGACAACCTCGGCGAGCAGCGGCGAGATTCTTGGGATACGTGTATAAAATAAATTGGACAGATTAGAGGCCCTTGAAATTTCTAAGTCATTGCATCGGGATGAACATCTGGCAAACACATATATTCCAAGAATCTCGCTGACGCATTTCTACAGCATTTATTCAGCTATTTTGAGTATTGTTAAACGTTCACGTTTCACTGCCATTACAAATAAGAAATCATTTTTAGTTTCTTCTTATTCTTCAGTTTCAATCCTGGAGATTGGTTAGCAGCAAAGCTCTGCACCTCCTCCTCCACTCCGCTCGGTCTTCAGCGATCCTCTTGAGCTCTGTATAGGAGGTGCAGTCCATATCGTGGCATATTTGCTCCAATTACTCTCAGCGAGGGGGGCCCTCTGCCAATCGACCCCTCAATCATTCCCTCCAGTATATTGTGCAGGAGATCTTCATGTCGCAGCATATGACCCATCAATTCTGCACGCCTTTCCGATATGGTGTTTGACAGGTGTCTGGTTTCTTCGATCCTGCTGAGAACCTCGTCATTTGTAATGTGGTCTCTCCAGGAAATCCTTACGGTTCGTCTATAGATCCACATCTCGAAGGTCTCCAATCTCTTTCGCCTATGCACTATGTCTCGCAACCATACATCAAAATACTCCACACACATGTTTTGACCAATTGCTTGCAGAGCTTTAGGTCCATGTTGTTGTATTCGAAAATCTTTGATTTCTTATTAAAGGTGAGTTTTGCTTGGTGGATGCGACTGTCAACCTCTCCTTTTGTACGGCCATCCCATGTGATCTTGCTTCCAAGATAGATAAACTCTTCAGCGTCCTTAAGTGCAGCTCCTGACATTAGTATGTCCATTTGGTGTTCGTCTCTGCCTACGGTCATCACTCTTGTTTTGTCCTTGTCTATTTCCATGTTGAACTTAGTATTTAGGACATTCTCCAGAGTTTCCAAGGTCTCCTTTAGTACTTCTTCGCTATAATTATGGAATTTGTATTATTATGGAATGTATTTTTGAAAAAATTTAGTCATATCCGCTCAAATGTATGTTTTGGTTTAAAGAAAATGACTTGTTTTGTATCCTGGTCATACAACTATCACTGATTCCAAGATGGATAATAGATATGGTCATTTTAGGTTAATTTTCAAAATGTTAAACGTTTTTAGTTTAACATTTTGAAAATGAACGTTAAATGACCATATCTATTATCTCGGTACAAACATCATTATATTGTTGAATACGAGATTGATATCATTTAAATTAAAAATAATTTAACAATACAAAAAAAAACAATTAAAACAATATTAAATTAGTTTATCTATCAAAATAGTACACAATTAAAAATAATGAAACCGGACTCGATAAGAAATCGATTATTGGATCAACTTTGACTTATCAAAAATTACTGAAGGTATTACAAAAAACCACTGATTTTATCTCAGATTATTATAAAGAACAAAAACAAATTATAAAATCCTGTTATTATATAAATATATTTGTTGTTATGGACAGTTGTTCTTCATATTTTTCGTATCAAAGACACTATACAACTTCGTACTATTCTAAAGACGCTATACAACTTCGTACTATTCTAAAGACACTATACAACTTCGTACTATTCTAAAGACACTATACAACTACGTACTATTCTAAAGACGCTATACAACTTCGTACTATTCTAAAGACATTATACAACTTCGTACTATTCTAAAGACACTATACAACTTCGTACTATTCTAAAGACACTACAACTTCGTACAATTCTAAAGACACTACAACTTCGTACAATTCTAAAGACACTATACAACTTCGTACTATTCTAAAGACACTATACAACTTCGTACTATTCTAAAGACACTATACAACTTCGTACTATTCTAAAGACACTACGACTTCGTACAATTCTAAAGACACTACAACTTCGTACAATTCTAAAGACACTATACAACTTCGTACTATTCTAAAGACACTATACAACTTAGTACTATTCTAAAGACACTATACAACTTCGTACTATTCTAAAGACACTATACAACTTCGTACTATTCTGAAGACACTATACAACTTCGTACTATTCTAAAGACACTATACAACTTCGTACTATTCTAAAGACTGTACAACTTCGTACTATTCTAAAGACACTATACAACTTCGTACTATTCTAATGACACTATTCAACTTCGTACTATTCTTAAGACACTATACAACTTCGTACTATTCTAAAGACTGTACAACTTCGTACTATTCTAAAGATACTATACAACTTCGTACTATTCTAATGACACTATTCAACTTCGTACTATGCTAAAGACACTACAACTCCGGGTTGGGAGACAGGCGTTTTACTTACTAAAGGGTCTTTCAAATTGAGCGGTCTTTTTTAATTCTTCGATAAAACACAGATGACGTCGCGAACTCGCCTGAGTCTTGTGACATTTGATACGTGTAATGTATGACATTTATAAAAATGGAGTCGTATACAATACAACAACACGTTCAAATTGTTGAATTATTTTATGTATTGTAATCTCCGGAAACGGCGATGTTAATTGCCCACCAAGATCATGTGATCTGACACCGTTGGACTATTTTCTCTGGGGTTACGTGAAAAGCCAGGTCTATAAGAATGAGCCCCGATCGATTCTTGAGCTAAAGGACGAAATTATTCGCGTTATCGGTGAGAGTTAGAACCGCAATTATGCCAAAATGTCATCGATAATTTTGACAAAAGAGTGGACATCTGTGGAGCTGCAAGAGGTGGACATTTGGCGGATATTGTTTTTTGTGTTTAAATGTCATACATTATACTTCAATGACAAATAAAAAGTTTTTTTGAAATCAAAGCAAATTGTGTGTTTTATTCAAGAATTAAAAAAAAACTAGATTAAAAAAACGGTCAATTTGAAAGGCCCTTTAGTTAATAATTAATAAATACATTGATAAATTTGTTATAATATTGAAATTCGTTAAGTATGGATGCACCCATTGTTGATATTTGAAGAAAAACGTTTTCAAGTCTGACTGCAAATGTGACACAGAAATAAGTTGGTCCCATGACCGTGTCCAGGCCGAGACAATCCGGCTTTTCAAGTAGACCAGAGCAGGGCATCGGCAAGTGGCAACCCGGAGACGGGGAATTGTCTTTAGAAGTTTACAACTGGATCTTGCAGAGTGGACAGGAAAAAAAAAACAGGCGTGACAGATCAACTCAGCAGAACAGGTCAGGTCGTCAAGCGCTGAATACAACTGCAGTTGAAATAAACAGAAATGGTTTATAATATTTATAGTTAAGGTATTAACATTGTGGAGGTTTGAATACATTGTAATTTGTTTTATCAACAGTGTTTATTCCACTTGATAAAATAATAATAAATAAAGGTTTATTGATAGCAACAGATAGTTGGTAGTATGAACCGACTGGAAGCATTCGAAATGTGGATGCACAGGAGAATGCTACGGATACCCTGGACGGATATGGTCAGCAGCACGAGGGTTCTTGAATGAGCCAAAGCTGATAGAGAGTTGCTGACTAATATTAAAATCCGAACGGTGTCCTATTTGGGTCATGTGCTTAGAGGAGCAAAGTACAAATTACTGCACCTGATCATCCAAGGCAAGATAGAGGGTCGAAGAGGTGTTGGCAGGAGGCAAATCTCCTGGCTCCGCAATATACGTGATTGGACTGGTATAAGGAGCGTTGAGAATTTTGTTCGGGCTGCCGGGGACAAAGATATCTACTCTTAGGTGATATTCAAAGTTGGGGGGACCTGATATGACACTGGGAAGAAGAAGAAGTTAGCAATACAGTATGTACATAATAAATTTAAATACACTTCAAAAATACATAAATGGCAGAAAATATAATACAATACATTAAAGAGAGAAGCTATCAAAAAGTCTGGGCTCATCTAATAGCATTCCCCCGGTCAAGATACTGTCCATGCAGTGAGACTCTGGAATCAGTTACAAACCAATATAAGACTCGCTCCGTCCTTGGCATGCTTTAAGAAGCGACTGAAAAAACTCTTAATTTCTTGTCAGTAAAATAACGTGTTTCATTCCTGATTTTTATTTTCCTTTCCTCTCCACCATCCCTTCCTTTCCTTTTGATTGATGATATCTCACTTTATATGAAAAATAATGTTCGGGTGATTGTCCGTCTTTGTGGGGTTCGTGGGCATGTGCTCACGTATGTGTTTATGGATTTCGTGGGGATGGATAGTCATTTGAATGATTTATGCGACCACGTAACTTGTTTCATTTACTTTTGTCTGGTTGGTTGGAAGAGATTGCCGCCTGGCAATTAGCCCGCCAGATTGTATTGCAATAAAAGTGTTAAATAAATAAATAAGATACACCCCACCAATATAGGGCGGGCCCAGCCGCGAGGACAACAGATGTTTTTCAACCCACACCCTTGCACAAAAAAAAAAAAAATCACAAATACCGCCTCAGATTAATTCAAACAAATAAATAAAGGTTTCTTGACAGCAACACAATGTTTACATATATGTATATAATATTGTAAATTAATTCCGAAATCGCACATGTGATATATCTCAAAATAAACTGTAGAAAATACATTTAATATAACCCTACCGGTTTCAAGTTTTTCACCTCATCATCAGGAGAACACAAACAAGAGAGTTGTTCAGACCAGTGTTCCCCAATCTTTTTAGACCTGTGGACCGGTAAAAAAAGGAATTTTTTTTCGCAGACCACTAATACTGAAATAAAAATAGTTTTTTTATTTAATATTTTTTTAATCTTATATTGTGACAGATGGACATATGTAACTATAATTAACAAATACGCATATAACAGTTAAACAATTTTAATTGTAACATTGTCTGATACAATTAAAATTTAACAAAAACAATGGGGTCTTTTCAACAAACTAATGCGAAACCTGCTGCTGCATCTTTGCTAATATATTGGATATTCTTAACAAAAAAAAATTATGAATAGGCGGTAAATATAAGACGGATTATACTATATCCTTTGCAAACCTCTATAAAACAATAAAATGAATATGTATTTACTTTCTCACCATTCCATTCCAAAATGAAAACAATTATATATTATGAAATTCTTGGAAATATATTTAGGTAGAGGTTTGCATCCGAGTTCACTATCCAAGAGCAAATATTTCCTTTCTCCCTAAGTGTATCTGAGAAGATTTATGACTGTCCATTCTGAGAAAACCAGCGACCATCGTGTCGCATTATCATACCAATTATATTTGTTTAACAATTACTAAAAATACAAGTCAACGTGCAAGCGAAAAAATCCTATATTAAATATTTTTGCATGGCGAATTTCTTGAAATTTGACATACTGTTTTCGGCCCGACGGAAAGTCTCTGCGGCCCGGCACTGGGCCGCGGACCACCGGTTGGGGAACACTGGTTTAGACAATTTACTTTACAAATTATATATTTGTTATATTATTTATGCTGATTCGATTCTCGTTGAAACTCAGATTTTTTTTAAAATTATTCCAGTCTGGTTTTCATTTAACACTTGCCTTACTTTGCTAAACAATTCCGCCAGCCACTGTGCTGGACGCTCAGCATCCAGTGAAAAATGTATGTTTTAAATTTAAATTATGCAAAATCTGCTAGGCTATTTTTTGTAATTAGCTATAAAATTATTTTATTATGTAAGTCCTGGTCACTCACTATCCATCATAGGGTGGCAAGTGTTAAGGTCTCTTCAACATATTTCTGGTTGGTTGGAAGATATTGCCACATGGCAATAAGCCCGCCAGATTGTACTGTATACAACGAAAGTGTAATATTTGTAACTTGTTTAGTTCAACATTGTTTATTACCACCGGTTTCAAGGTTTTCACATCACCATCAGGGAGCACCAACCAGGTTGAGTTCTGTTCAAACTGGTAACAAACAATATACACGCTTCTTACGGTGAAAATTCGGGCGGGGGATTGCGGATGGAGAGAGGCAGGAGACAACTTCAGCAGGCAGTGGTTAGTTAGATTTTTGGGATATATTTGTTTCCCAGATGTTCACCTCGATGCACTGACTTGGAAATTTCTAGGGCCTCTTATCTGTCCAATGTATTTCCGTTACTACTGATATGTAAGAATTTGGCAGTATCATCGATAGAAAATGTGTGGTTTTCACGGTGACAATGATTAGCCATTTCAGAATAAATTAGAGGATTTGTTAAGGCGAATTGGTGTTCACGAAATCTCTTTTCAAAAGATCTTCCTGTCTTTCCTATATAGAAATTATCACAGTCAGCACATAAAAGTGTATACACAGCACTGTTGCTAAGTATTCCATTTTTGCCTTTCCCGTTAAATAAGAGTTTCCGGAGATTAGCATATTGTTACATAAAGTGGAAAAAACAGTGTTTGATAAAACAATTTATAAGAAATGGTTTACTTTGAAAAATTTCACTGAAAAAAATGTTTTATTTACATTTGCTTTCTTCACATTCGTTATACATAGGCATCTGGTATGCTCGCGGCAAGGCTCGCCCTATATTGGTGGAGTGTATCTTGGCCGGAGGGATGTTATTAGACAAGCCCAGACTTTTTGATAGCTTCTCTCCTAAATCTATTTTCTGTCATTTATGTGTTTTTGAAGTGCATTGTATCTGACGTATGCGTCACCTAAAACATATAATTTATTTGTTTTCTTGTTTTACGTTTACAGGTATAAATTCTTGGATATATTTTGATGTTTTGTATGTATATTTTTATGTTTGTTAAGGTCCGTGCTGTGTCACGACCGTAACTGAAATGTTCCTTATGCGCGGTCATCGCGAGACAGTATCAAAAGTCGGCCGGCCCATGCATGCGAAAACTTGCGAGAATTGTGATATCTCGCAAGTCATGACGGTATGCACGGGCGAAAACAGGCACTTGCGATGAGCGATTGGCCGCACATAAGAAGCGCCAAAGTCAAAAAATACATTCTCAGTTCAATCCAGTCTACGGCCTTTTACTTGCGACCATCTAACCTGCTAAAGAGGAATCTCTTCACCCTGCTACTTTTCACCACGAGCCGAAATCTTCGAGCATTTAATAGCAATTATCCATCTATTTCTACAGTCCTTTGTACCGGTGCCGTACATATATTATGTACATACTATGTTGTTATTAATAAACCTTTATTTATTTATTATTCCCTCATCATCGAATATGTTAGCCTGTACATGTATTCGTTCATTGAGTGCAAACTGTTGCACTTCAGCAAAGCACACAGTCTTAATGGATCAAACCCATAGATCAGTGTTTCAAAACGATCGACAAATTTAATCTGCTGCTACTTTTAGTTAGGGAAGATTTTATATAGCGCTATTTTTGTGTTAATATATTATAAATACGTTATAAGAATTTATAATAAGCAATATATAAACTTTTTTTCTTGAATCTTAGAAAAGACACTTGTTTCAATTTGTGGTGTCATATTTATAAATTTTTAATTAAAAGAAATATTTTACATTTCCCCACTGTTCTAAACATCGTCGAAAGTGAAGAAAAAAATGTAAAGTCTATCAAGAGATGTCACCCAAATAGCACATTCCTTTGATAATCATTTAAGAAAGTTCCGATTAGTAAAAACAGATGTCGCACTATTTTTTTTGCTCACTTTTGTAAACAAAGTGAGGAATGACGACCTCCGTGGCCTGGTGGTAAGACACTTGTCTGCTGATCCGGAGGTTGCGGATTTGATCCCCGCTGATTTTTTTAAATAGGATTCCAGCCTGTTTAACACTTAGGGCCTATAAAAACATATTTCTGGTTGGTTGGAAGAGATTGCCACATGGCAATAAACTCGCCAGGTTAAAAAAAATATGATATTTTTTTTTTAATAAGACATTTATATTTTATATTATATATCACCACTGTTCTAAACATCGTCCAAAGTGGAAAAAAAATCTATCAAGAGATGCCACCCAAAGAGCACATTATTGTCGATAATAATTTAAGAAAGTTCCGATTTATAAAAACAGATGTCGCATTATTTTTGTGTTCACTTTTGTTAACAAAATGAGAAATTATTGTATATATATTTTTTAATAATTTGTATTCACCACTGTTTTATTTTAGTTCACTACCGGTTTCAAAGACCTCCGTCTTCCTCGTCAGGTAAAGTTGAACTAAATTAGGTCTAAAATATATTTTTTTCTTATTGTAATATAAGTACAGGAGATGGGGAAGGAAAGGGAAGGGAGGGGGAAGGGGGAGGGATGGGAATGAGAGGGTAAGGGAAGGGAGGAGGGGGGGGAGGGGGGGGGGTTGGACAGTAGTGGCAAATAAGGACAGGACAGTAGGTAGGGGACAAAAGGAAGGATTTTGTATGGGAAACCTATTTAGCAGATGACTATTATTGGAATTAATTTGATTGTTTATAATATAGAGACTTATTAATACACTATTAATAAAGCCCATGGACCTATTAATATATCCTTAGGCCGAAAACTTTCGGATTTTACTACGCACAGAAGCAGATTATAACAATCATTTCAGTTCCCATAGACAGCGTGTCCAATCCAGTTTGTTAAGCCGCTACAATATAAAAAGCGCAACTTAATGTGCACCTACCAACAAACAGTACGCGTTCGCCCTACTAGACTGTCCAGAAGAGAAACAGGACTAATGCAGTCATCAAACTGTGCAATTAACACTTTAAGACCCGATCAAAATAAAAACAACTTTTCCCAGTAATCGGTTTATTTTTGAAAAATTCTTGATTTTTTTAAAAGAGTTTACTAAAATTGCTATAACCAAATAAATTTTGCTGCCATATTAGAATTAATTATATGCCACGAGTATCATACATTGTAATGAGAATTTATTTTATGCTACAAGTACGAGTATATTGAGAATTTATCATATGTTACGAGTATATTGTAATGAATTTATTATACGTTACGAGTATATTGCAATGAGAATTTATTTTATGTTACGAGTATATTGTAATGAGAATTTATTATACGTTACGAGTATATTGCAATGAGAATTTATTTTATGTTACGAGTATATTGTAATGAGAATTTATTATATGCTACGAGTATATTGTAATGAGAATTTTTTATATGCTACGAGTATATTGTAATGAGAATTTATTTAATGTTACGATGAGAATTTATCATATGCTACGAGTATATTGTAATAAGAATTTATTATATGTTACGAGTATATTGTAATGAGAATTTATTATACGTTACGAGTATATTGCAATGAGAATTTATTTTATGTTACGAGTATATTGTAATGAGAATTTATTATACGTTACGAGTATATTGCAATGAGAATTTATTTTATGTTACGAGTATATTGTAATGAGAATTTATTATATGCTACGAGTATATTGTAATGAGAATTTTTTATATGCTACGAGTATATTGTAATGAGAATTTATTTAATGTTACGATGAGAATTTATCATATGCTACGAGTATATTGTAATAAGAATTTATTATATGTTACGAGTATATTGTAATGAGAATTTATTATACGTTACGAGTATATTGCAATGAGAATTTATTTTATGTTACGAGTATATTGTAATGAGAATTTATTATACGTTACGAGTATATTGCAATGAGAATTTATTTTATGTTACGAGTATATTGTAATGAGAATTTATTATATGCTACGAGTATATTGTAATGAGAATTTTTTATATGCTACGAGTATATTGTAATGAGAATTTATTTAATGTTACGATGAGAATTTATCATATGCTACGAGTATATTGTAATAAGAATTTATTATATGTTACGAGTATATTGTTATGAGAATTTATTATATGCGGCGAGTATGTTTTAATGAGAATTAATTATATGCTACGAGTATGTTGTAATGAGAATTTTTATATGCTGCGAGTATATTGTAATGATAATTTATTTAATGTTACGATGAGAATTTATCATTAGCTACGAGTATATTGTAATGAGAATTTATTATATGTTACGAGTATATTGTAATGAGAATTTATTATATGTTACGAGTATATTGTAATGAGAATTTATTATATGTTACGAGTATATTGTAATGAGAATTTATTTAATGTTCTATAATTGGGAACAATCATTGAGCGATTTGACATTTAACATAAACACAAAAAAACAATATCCGTCAAATGTCCACCTCTTGCAGTTCCACAGATGTCCACTCTTTTGTCAAAATTTTCGTAGACATTTTGTCATAATTGCGGTTCTAACTCTCACCGATAACGCGAATAATTTCGTCCTTCAGCTCAGGTATTGATCGGGGCTCATTCTTATAGACCTGGCTTTTCATGTAACCCCAGAGAAAATAGTCCAACGGTGTCAGATCACATGATCTTGGTTGACAATTAACATCACCGTTTCCGGAGATTACAATCATAGTATAAATAGGCCAAAACCCATACGATGGCTACTGTCGCCAAAGAAAGAATACGAGAATTGAATTTTGAATACAAGAGAGCGAGAGAGGAATACTTGGATTCTCTCCGAAAGTAATTCGAAATTGGGACTCGGTGGGTCCGTGATAACTGAACGAATTTTAAATACCAAGCTAACAATTTTTGAACCGGTGTAAAAGGGGACGATGTATAAATGGTATATATATAAACAAATTCTATATTTATGAATATATATTTTCATAAATGTAGAATTTGTTTTACTTCCGTGAATATTTCACGGGTTGCGACTAGTGCATAAAATAATTTAACAATTTGAACGCGTTGTTGTATTGTATACGACTCCATTTTTATAAATGTCATACATTACACTTCTCAAATGTCACAAGACCCAGGCAAGTTCGCGACGCCATCTGTGTTTTATCCAAGAATTTAAAATACTGCTCAATTTGAAAGACCCTTTATATAGTGTCCCAAAATATTTATACACACTTTTACAACGCGCCGTTTGTTTTAACTTTTAACTTTGTGGAGAACCATCAAAGGAACTTTGTGGAAAACAATAATTATTTATGGAGAAACATCAAAGATAAAGTTTATTTCACAAAACTGGCAAAAAATTACGCATTAACAGCAGCCATTGAAATAGAATGCGCCCAAATACCAAAACTAATGAAACGTGATGTTAGCGATTCCGCGTTATCAGCAGTCTATAGACTGGAACGGCCATCAATTAGAGCATTTGCGATAACTTGAAAAAATCTACGTATTACGTACTCTTTATTTTGTAGTTTTAATTTTGGATGTACCTTAATAAATACTGAATTTATGATCATTCAAAGCTTGTGTAGATTTTTAAAATCAATGTATTAACAGCAGCCATTGAAATAGAATGCGCCCAAATACCAAAACTAATGAAACGTGATGTTAGCGATTCCACGTTATCAGCAGTCTATAGACTGGAACGGCCATCAATTAGATCATTTACAATAATTATCAAATGTCACAAGACCCGGGTGAGTTCGCGACGCCATCTGTGTTTTATCCAAGAATTTAAAAAACCGCTCAATTTGAAAGACTCTTTATGTGGTGTCCCAATAATAGCGCCGGATTTAAATATCGCGTATTTTTTTATTTATAAGTTTGACAGCTCTAAAAATTTCATATATGCCATTTGTCAATCTTACAATTAGTAAATATGGAACATTACATGAAAGAACATCGAGATGTTGCGAGGAAAATTTCCATGTAGTGTAATCTCAAAAAATGCGGATCAGAATTGGCCAGCGAGATCATGTGATTTGACACCACACGACTTTTTTCTTTGGAGTTTTTTGAAGTTGCCTGTGAATGTCAATAAGCAACAAACAATTCCAATCGACCCACAATTATGTAACGATGTTATCTAAGATTTCATCAAAATAGCAAAAGTTTGCCAGCAGAGCCGTGATGCGCATTTGCCTGACATTTTGTTCCATACATAATTGCAACATTTGTACTTTACAACGAACTAAAAATATGAACACTTTTCGAATTAATTTTATTGTGACGCCCTATAGAAGAAACCGACTTTAAATTTATATTTGTCACCGAAGGAACATCTCTCGGACACAGATTGAAAAGATACAATGGAGACATCCCATTAAGGAACTTGGATATAAAGAGACAAAGTTTGAAATTAAACTCAAAGTTCTACTTCTCTCTGAAGGAACATCTTTCAGACACAGATTGGAAAGATATAACGGAGACATCCCATTAAGGAACTTGGATATAAAGAGACAAAGTTTGAAATTAAACTTAAAGTTCTACTTCCCTCCGAAGGAACATCTTTCAGACACAGATTGGAAAGATACAATGGAGACATCCCATTAAGGAACTTGGATATAAAGAGACAATGTTTGAAATTAAACTCAAAGTTCTACTTCTCTCCGAAGGAACATTCCTCAGACACAGATTGGAAAGATACAATGGAAACATCCCATTAAGGAACTTGGATATAAAGACAGAATGTTTGAAATTAAACTCGAAGCTCTAGCATACTTCTCTTCGAAGGAACATCTCTCAGACACAGATTAGAAAGATACAATGGAGACATCCCATTAAGGGACTTGAATATTTTATTTATTTATTTATTATTACACATGACAAGAAATATACACAATTTGAGAAAAACAACAGATAATTTGATTTAGACATACAATTTTAATGGATCTGGGTTTGTTGCCTTTCATTTGTCGTATCCCCAGTAAACTAGGCTTTTGCCTGTATCTCACTGAGGATATTTAGCATGAAAAAATAAATCGATACTTCTTTCCGATTTTTGATTACACAGAAACAAAACCCCGTTGCACTCTCTCATCAACCTGACAGTGACACTCAACTACAACTGGAAACATCTTGCGAAATTCAACTCCTCACACATCATCACTCCAGAAAGACCAAAAATATTCATCCCACACTACACCGCACACAATCACAAATCTCACATTAATCCCTTCCACTCGTCATTCATCCTGAAAGCCCAAGTACTCAAAATCCTGTCGCAATAACAACCACGCTCCGATCGACTGTCTAAATGGTTTTCCTACTTTTACCTTTATTGAAGTTGGCACGCCATTGTATGTAATGGGAGCCAAATAAGCATATTGCCTTTGGGCAAAAGAGGTTTTAACTCTAGGGATGGTGAACATTTCATTAGTTGCCATGTGTGTCTGCATCTTCCCTTCCTCTCGATGGTAGTGCCAGAGAATGGATTTGAGATGTAAATTGGCTCAATATAAAAAGACAAAGTTTGAAATCAACCTTAAAGTTCTGAAGTTGCACACGTTACCCATGTCCCTATTCTAGGAGTCAGATCATTGCAATGAAATGTTAATAAATATGCCACAAAGGTAGGTAGTAAAAGAATGTAGCAAAGTGACATATCACTTCTCTCTATTTAGATTCCCACAGCAGCAATTTTAGTTTTCTCAACCGCATAATGTATTCGTTAATTCACATGTTGCCCGCACTAATGTATTAAATTATAATGGCGTGTATTCGTATTCTGTGCATTGTGGGTTAACCGCAAGAGAACGAAATGGTACTAAGGTGGACTGGAACCAGGGATTGTCCTAACCGATAAGCCGCCTTTAGGTCAACAGTGAACTGGGACGCCGCGCCGGGCTACAAGGAATTTCCTAGTGGGGCAATATTAAATTAATTTACAACAGTGACTTAATAAATACAAATAAAATTATTATACTAAAGAAAATGTAGCATGAACCCTGGGACGTTTTACAAATTTGCCCCAATACAACCTTGTAACGACGTTCAGTAATTTTAATTATTTTATCAACTTTAATATAAGCCTCGATTCTAATAAATAGCGAGTTATTTAGGTAAATACATTACATAAAACTAACAATAATGACAAATTAATACATCTTGTTACAAATTAGCAAAAATGTGGCAGTTTGTTAAAATCAAACAATATTTGGTGACGTTTGTCAAAAGTCACTACGTTAGTCCGCATTGGCTAGAGATGGGGTATAGGATAATTGGATTTTCGATTTTTTTATACCTAAAATGAAATGTTCGTAATTAGTATTAATTCATAGTGGGTCTTGGCCTATTTAAAGATAGATACAAATCATACAATACATTATAAAGTCAGTATAATGAAAATTAGGAATTAAAACGTCAGTTTAGAGAAAAACAATTTTTCGATTTATAAAAAAACGATTCGATTTGTAAAAAAAAAACGATTTTACCCCATCCCTTTGAAACATGACATTTCAAACGTCACAGGGATCATGTTACATTTTCTTGAGCATAACAAAATCACTACAGTTTATCTTCAACTAACTTGTAGATATTTAAAAGGAAGGCAACAATCTTGTAAACACCAAGAGCGTATATCTCAATGGACTGATCTCTCTGCAGGCGTCCCCCAAGGTGGAATTCTCTCTCCACTCCTTTTTTCTATATTCATCAACCCAATAACATCGTCTCTTAAATGTTCTTATCATCTGTATGCGGATGACCTGCAAATATACGAGTATAATAATTTCGATCCAAATTGCTTTCACACGGCGTTGAACTATCTAAATGCGGACCTTCAATCGATCTCGGAGTGGACTGGGGAGCATGGCTTACTCATAAATCCTAAGAAGTCTCAAGCGATCCTCATTGGCAGTCCTCAGCTTCTCGGTAAATTCAACACTGACTTACTTCCTCCAATATTACTTGATGGCTCTATTATACCATTACATAAAACTGTTAAAAACCTAGGAGTGCTAATAGATAACACTCTCTCATGGCGAGATCAAATACATGAGGTGAGCTGAAGGATGTTCTTCAGCCTTCATTCCCTTGAAAGTGTTGCAAAGATTCCTGCCTACTGAAACCTTAATGTTATTCGTGCAATCTCTGCCATTACCGATGTTGAACTATGTGGACGCCTGTTATTTGTAAAGGGTCTTTCAAATTGAGCGCTTTGAATTTTTAATTCTTGGATAAAACACAGATGGCATCGTGAACTTGCCTGGGTCTTGTGACATTTGTGAAGTGTAATATATGACATTTATAAAAATGGAGTCGTATACAATACAACAATGCGTTCAAATTGTTGGATTATTTTATTGTAATTTATTTTTATCAAACACTGTTTATTCCACTTTTTTGTAACGGTATAACCCCTGATGAGTGCAAACAAGTCTTGTTTGCGCTCCACTGAAGATGAGGTGAAAGCCTTGAAACCGGTAGGGTTATACCGTCACAAAAAAGTGAAATAAACAGTGTTTGATAAAAATAAATTACAATGTCTTTAAACCTCCACAACGTTAATGCCTTAGCCAAAAACAACTAATTATTTTATGTATTGTAGTCTCTGGAAACGGTGATGTTAATTGCCCACCAAGATCATGTGATCTGACACCGTTGGACTATTTTCTCTGGGGTTACGTCAAAAGCCAGGTCTATAAGAATGACCCCCGATCAATTCCTGAGCTGAAGGACGAAATTATTCGCGTTACCGGTGAGTTAGAACCGCAATTATGTCATCGAAAATGTTGACAAAAGAGTGGACATCTGTGGAGCTGCAAGAAGTGGACATTTGGCGGATATTGTTTTTTTGTGTTTAAATGTCATACATTATACTTCAATGACCAATAAAAAGTTTTTTGAAATCAAAGCAAATTATGTGTTTTATTCAAGAAATAAAAAAAGTAGAATTAAAAAAGCCCACTCAATTTGAAAGACCCTTTATGTTATGGAGAAACAGCTGGACAAATCACAGCGTCTACACTATGTTTGTCAAAGATTTTCAACCTGAGAAAGTACGGTCGTATCGCTTCATACCAGAAGGCTCTGAACTACTATAGATGTTTTTCAGACGACTGAGAAACAGTCAGCGTGCTGCGTACATACGTTAGCATTGCCAGACAACCCAGCAAGATCCATCTGCGGAAGGGAGTGCACATTTAAGGTCGAGCTATTTCTCACAGAAGGGTCATGTGATGCCAACTCATGAGAGCAGCTCAAGGTTGACGTTGGAGTGGGCATCTTCGACGACGAGTCCCGGCAACGACGAATTATATGGCCCATATTTCAATATTTTACTCCTGATATATATGCAAAAACCTAACATATATAATATTACTCGTGTATTAATATTATTTTCAGGAGGTAACCATATTTCGTTATATCATATAATATATCTCACAGTAGAAACATGTAGATTTGACGTTCCCAAACATTTCTAACCTGCCTCCTTCCCCCTTTTAAAAACAACAGATGCGTGAGACTCTCGCGTAGTAGAAGTGAAACTTCTTAGCTCTTAAGACAAGTTGATTTTATGCATTGCTTTTTTTACATTTGTTAACGATTTTTATTATTTATTTTTTTAGGATTAGGAAATGATTATGTGGAATTTAATTCAAGAAAATCTCTCTTAATTAAATAAAAAAATATATATATATTTTTAATAATAAATAATAATTTTATTAATACACCTAATAATATTAATTATTATTAGTAATAAATAATATTAAAATAATTATTAATCAATAAAATATTTAATAATAATAAATAATAATTTAATAATAATACTACCTTGGTCAAAAAGTTTTAGGACTGGCCACCGTGTGGCGCTGTCAGTCACCCGATTGGAATTCTTTTTTTTTTTTTAGGTTACCACATCTATCATTGACACTTCCCTCTAAACTTCAGCGTCATAGCTTGACATTTGTAAAAGTTACGCTGTACTGAGTACATCTACCTTTGTGCGTGTTTTCGATTTTTTTACAAGTTTGAAAATGGCATCAACTGGGCATCAACGAGTTTGCATTAAATTTTGTGTGAAAAACGGATTTAACGGTCCGCAGACCTTCGAAATGTTGGATAAGTGTTTTTCGGTGGCACGAACGCTTCAGAAGTGGTCGTGAGTCGGTCGAGGATGACGAACGCAGTGGCAGTCGAAAACCGATGAAAACATCGATAAAATCAAAGAAATGTTGGCCGAAAATCGCAAATTGACCATTAGAGAGCTGGCAGAGGACTTGAACATCGCTTATGGATCCGCTCAAGATATTTTGGTTAGTGATTTGGGCCTCAGACGTGTCGCTGCAAAACTGGTGCCGAAAGACCTCAATTTCATGCAAAAAAAGGACCGCGTTGAAATCACGAAAGACATGATTTCCATGAGTTTTCGACCAAAAACAATACGAATACAATCCAGCAGCCTTCGAATTCACCTGATCTGGCTCCCTGCGACATTTTCCTGTTCAACCGACTTAAAAAACCTCTTCGCGGAACGCATTACAGCACCCGACAGGATGTCATGGAAAAAATCGAAGACGGCTCTGATGGACATACCGAATATTGAGTACCAGCGGTGTTTCGAGGATTGGATCAAGCGCTGGCGTAAATGAGTTCCAGTCGATGGGGAGTACTTTGAAGGGGACCATATCGATTTTGATGAATAAACTTGTATTTTCGATTTTATGAATAAAGTTCTAAAACTTTTTGATCAAGATCGTATAATACACTATTTCACTTTACGTGACGTTCAGGCCAATTTGCCCTACCGCGCCTATAAAAGTTTCGCTTCAAAAATACCCAGCTCCACTGGAAATTTACGCTTTTAAGCTAAGAAACAGAAAGACGTAGCGACAAATTTGCATTATTTTATATATCTATATTTCTGCCTACGTCCTACAACATAGTAAAAAAAGATGTTGTAAATAACAGATAGGCATATCCTGTTGCATTCTTCGGCTTCAGTACTTGCAACAGCTTCTCTGCGTCTTCTCTCCCCATTGTGTCCCTGATAGTACTAGAAACAGTTCCACACCATTTGACTATCTGCTGATGTTACCTCCCAGTTGAGGATTTAGCGGATGTCCTTGAAGGACGCGCTGATGATTTTGATTGTTTAGTATTTAAATAAAATACGTCAATTAGCAATGCGGAAGCAGAGAGTGAATGAATCTATGAATAATAAATAGTGATTAATGATCAATGATTCTTTATTTATCGGTAAATAGGTATTTATACATTTCAGGATGGGCGCGGGAGTGCGCCCGCAATATATTTTTATCTCACTCCTGTGCGTGCAGAGATAGATGGTCGATTGAAATATTGCAGACGTCGCGAATAATATTGTGGGTAGATAATTTGTTGGCGAAAACGGCGAGACAGCGTGATGCGTTCTCTTTCTACTGTGGAATGTATCGTAAATAGTATTCGTGGGTAAACAATATCGATGTTTTGGTATGCGACCTTTGGACATATCCGAAGGTCGTTTCGTCGGTCGTTTACCGTGCGTGTTGACAATATTCAGGGACGACCGTAGTTCCTACAAGGAGATAACATTAAAAAAGGTCATGTCTATCGGATACAAAAAATGTGTTGATAAAGCAGATTTTCTTCTAATCGATGATACGGAACCGTTTAACATTTTAATTTTAATGAAAAAACCACGTAAATAATTTTAAAATCATTATAAAAAAACAGTATTTTTTTCAAAAAGAATCTTGTCCAGGCTTCGAACCAATCAAAAAGGGATCATGTCCGAATTGACCAATCGTAGCTTTCCGATTGTGACTAACGTCATACCAGTTCCCCAGCAACTGTCAGTTTTAAATCGTACATACAGTGTAATGTAATGTCTAGCATTATACAGCTTTATCTGCCTACATAACATATATTTATAGTTTTATACTAATATTTCTTCTTATTTTGTAACACTTTACTTATGTTATTTGATTAAAATTAACGATAAATTACTCTACCCAATTATTATTTGTATAATATTTTTGAAATGGAACAAAAACCATCATGTCCCAGAGCTGTTCAATAAAAAAAGATGAAAGTAGAATTGTTGTTACAAAAAGGATCGTGTCCACATTTTAAACTAGAATAACTATTATAATTATTATGGTTAGATTTTAAACAACAAATCAAGTCACCTTAAGCGATTTTAAGGATTTCAGATATTTTTACAATGAATTATTACGTCATATATTTTTAATACAAACAGTTTTTTTTCTAATAACCCAACCATAAATTAATAAATAAAAATGCAGGGAAATAATATGAGTTCAAAATATTTTATCGATGAACTAAATAAACCGGCACTACACCAAAGATAAAAGAATCTATGATTACAAAAAAACTTTGAGAAACAGTTTTGGATTCAATATATTTTTCCGATTGCGTTGTGCGTAAAGGTCAGTAAGTCATTATCAACAATACAATTTGTGTATATATTTTATTATACCGGTACATTAACCTAAATAACAATGATAAGACCGGATTCATAATAGACATAAGTCACACCACAAACTTATTTGCTCAAACTTCACAATGTTCAAACAATGACTTCAACGATTGAAGAACGCTTGTTTAAAGTAAATCATTGTGAATATTATCACTGTAGTCAGGCAGCATGAATGCTGTTAAAATATTTATATCAAGTTTACTTGTCATATGTTCATGGAGAGACAGCGAGGGAAAAGTAAAGGGAACAGAACATTATTAAAACAGCACTCCTGAGTTTGTGTATAGGAACTTGTCCAGACATCTTATACGCTGGTTAAATGTCACAGCACTCACTGCACTATAGGGCAGTATTATCACTATAGCCAGGCAGCATGAATGCTGTTAATATCTATATCAAGTTTACCTGTCATATGCTCATGGAGAGACAGCAAGGGGAAAGCAAAGGAAACAGAACACCACTAAAACATCACTTCTGGGTTTGTGTGTAGGAACTTGTCCAGACGTCTCAAACACTGGTTCAATGTCACAGCACTCACTGCACTATTGGGCAGTATTATCACTTTAGCCAGGCAGCATGAATGCTGTTAATATCTATATCAAGTTTACTTGTCATATGTTCATGGAGAGACAGCAAGGGAAAAGGAAAGGAAACAGAACACCACTAAAACAGCACTTCTGGGTTTGTGTGTAGGAACTTGTCCAGACATCTCATACACTGGTTCAATGTCACAGCACTCACTACACTATTGGGCAGTATTATCACTATAGCCAGGCAGCATGAATGCTGTTAAAATATTTATATCAAGTTTACCTGTCATATGTTCATGGAGAGACAGCGAAGGAAAAGTAAAGGGAACAGAACATTATTAAAACAGCACTCCTGGGTTTGTGTGTAGGAACTTGTCCAGACATCTCACACACTGGTTCAATATCACAGCACTCATACACTATTGGGCAGTATTATCACTATAGCCAGACCGCATGAATGCTGTTAAAATATTTATATCAAGTTTACCTGTCATATGTTAATGGAGAGACAGCGAGGGGGAAGCAAAGGAAACAGAACACCACTAAAACAGCACTCCTGGGTTTGTGTGTAGGAACTTGTCCAGACGTCTCACACACTGGTTCAATGTCACAGTACTCACTACACTATTGGGCAGTATTATCACTATAGCCAGGCAGCATGAATGCTGTTAATATCTATATCAAGTTTACCTGTCATATGCTCATGGAGAGACAGCAAGGGGAAAGCAAAGGAAACAGAACACCACTAAAACAGCACTCCTTTAGGTAGTTTGTTTCAAGCTTCCACATCTCGATTAGCAAAACAATTCACATATCGACATATTTTTATTGAAGGCATGATCCAGGTTCAGCATGTTCTACAAATACAAGATTAATTGCATGTTTTCAACCGCAGGAATAAGAAGTTCACTTACCTTGAGCTGGAAGACCGTGTACTATTCGAAGGGTTCAAAAAAGTATTGCTGACGATCAAGTATCTTCAACCAGACGACGTTCAACTCAGCTCGAAATGTCTCGAACGACTCTGCAAATCCAGGTGTTGCAATAATTAAAGCCACAAGATCCGCAACAATGCCTTGAATAGGAGCATTAGAGTACGGCTTATGGTTTACCCTGTAGTTATTTATTTTCTGTTTCTTTGTTTCTAGTTATTTATTTTATTTCGTTTTCTTTGTTTCTTGTTGTTTTTTTGTGTCTAGTTATTTAGGTTCTGTTTCTAGTTATTCGATTTCTGTTTCCACGCTTCGAGTTATTTGGTTTTAGTTATTTGGTTTCGGTTTCCAGGCTTCAAGTTATTTGGTTTATATTTATTTTTTTCCATAGATTTGGATTGTGTTTCTTTGTTTCTAGTTATTCGGTTTCTGTTTTAGTGCTTCGAGTTATTTGGTTTTTGTTTCTAGTTATTTGATTTATTTTTTTTCTATATATTTGGATTGTGTTTCTAGTTATATGGTTTATATTTCTATTTTCCATAGATTTTGATTGTGTTTCTTTGTTTCTAGTTATTTGACTTTTATTTCGTTTTCTTTGTTTCTTATTGTTTTTTTGTGTCTAGTTATTGAGGTTCTGTTTCTTGTTATTTGGTTTCTGTTTCCACGCTTCGAGTTATTTTGTTTTTGTTTCTAGTTATTTGGTTTATTTTTTTTCTATATATTTGGATTGTGTTTCTAGTTATATGGTTTATATTTCTATTTTCCATAGATTTGGATTGTGTTTCTTTGTTTCTAGTTATTTGACTTTTATTTCGTTTCCTTCGTTTCTTGTTGTTTTTTTGTGTCTAGTTATTTAGGTTCTATTTCTAGTTATTTGATTTCTGTTTCCACGCTTCGAGTTATTTGATTTTTGTTTCTAGTTATTTGGTTTATATTTCTTTTTTTCCATAGATTTGGATTGTGTTTCTTTGTTTCTAGTTATTTGACTTTTACTTCGTTTTCTTTGTTTCTTATTGTTTTTTTGTGTCTAGTTATTTAGGTTCTGTTTCTTGTTATTTGATTTCTGTTTCCATGCTTCGAGTTATTTTGTTTTTGTTTCTAATTATTTGGTTTCTGTTTCCACGCTTCGAGTTATTTTGTTTTTGTTTCTAGTTATTTGGTTTCTGTTTCCACACTTCGAGTTATTTTGTTTTTGTTTCTAGTTATTTGGTTTATATTTCTTTGTTTCCATAGATTTGGATTGTGTTTCTTTGCTTTTAGTTATTCGGTTTCTGTTTCTGTGCTTCGAGTTATTTGGTTTTTGTTTCTAGTTATTTGGTTTATTTTTTTTCTATATATTTGGATTGTGTTTCTAGTTATTTTGTTTATATTTATTTGTTTGTGGTTATTTGGGGTATATTTCTTTGTTTCTACATGTTTAATTTCTGTTTCTTTGTATCTAGTTGTTTGGTTTCCGTTTCTTTGTTCAAGCCTTTTTTCATATTCATATGTCGCCAGTATAAAACAAGCCAAAACCTAGTTGGTGTCAAATGACAGGCAACAAATCTAGATCCAAATGACTTGAGTGGCCATTTGCAATTACATTGTTTGTGTCCCACTTATTTATCATATAATATAATATCTATACACTAGAAATAATCTATCAGTTATAATGGAAGTAAATAAAAATATATTTATACAAATATTAGAAGAATCAAGTATTCTTGAACTCAGTATAAAGCACTCCATTGTTTTGATATATATATTTCATTGTTCAACAGTAAAATCAACTTTTCTTAATAAATACACTATTCACCATTATTATTTCATGTTATATATTAGGTGTTAACATAAGTTGTGTCCGTTTTTTTTTCAAATTTAAAAATGAGCAACAAAAGTAAAACAAAATGGTAAATCTTATACGTCATTCGAAAGAAAATTTTCTGCTCTACAAGATGTTTGTTTGCTTTTACGTTACATATATTATTTTATTTGATTACAAGCCTTCAAAATGGAATGTCAAGTAGACTAAAGTGAGCATTTTCGACACCTCCTTCTGTTCGCGTTCAATCGAGAGAATTAAGCTGCCAAAGCTGCTCGCAATATTTGCGAAGTGTATGTTGAAGATGCATTGAATGAAAGGACAGCTCGTCGATGGTTTTTGCTTTTTAAATACGGTAATTTCGACCTGAAAGACATGGAGCGTCCCAGACGACCAGTATACTTCGATGAGGACCGCTTAAACCATATTATTCATGAAGATCCCCTTCAAACCACCGTGGAATTGGCTGAGCAGATGAAATGTAGTCACGTGACTGTATACCGCCATCTTAAATCAATGGGAAAAGTCCAAAAGTTTAGCGTCATGGGTTCCACATGTTTTGAGTGAAAACAAAAATCAATGTTCGACAATTGATTTTTTCCACTGGTCGTCCGGAACGCTCCATGTCTTTCAGGTCGAAATTACCGTCTTTGAAACGCAAAAACCATCGACGAGCTGTCCTTTCATTCATAGCATCTTTGCCGTACACTTTGCAAATATCGCGAGCAGCTTTGGCAGCTTTATTCCCTCGATTGAACGCGAACAGAAGGTGTCGAAAATGCTCACTTTCGTCTACTTGACATTCCATTTTGAAGGCTTGTAATCAAATAAAATAATATATGTAACGTAAAAGGAAACACAATATATTGTAGAGCAAAAAATTTTCTTTCTAACGACATATAACATTTACCATTTTGTTTTACTTTTGGTGCTCATTTTTAAATTTGAAAAAAAAACGGACATAACTTATGTTAACACCTAATATAATCATATCAAGAAGTAACAGCTGTTTGATGATACTGGACAAATATAGATGTGAGAAAGTGGCGAGATGCATATTGATACGATGGGTTGACGGTTTCAATGGGGTTTTGAAGACCCTTTTTTCATGTTGGATGATTGAGTTTATTCTTTTTAGAGGTGTCGTTCCCTCCTCACTGGATGGTGTTATTGTTAATACAAGAAGAAATCATTTATAGCGATAGGTGAGGATCTTTAACCCTTCTTGTCCTGTGATGTGTAACTAGTACACATTGCTTCTAAAAACTTTAATATCTCTATAAATATAATAAATACTGGGTTCAGATTTTAGGTATTCCTCCGTAATACATTTACGCATTGAATGAAAAAAATAATATTAACAATAATTAGCACTTATTGGCCACATCAGAGATATTTTGTGAAAATCGGGTATAAATTCACCGACACAATCAAACGTGTGCCAGTGTGTGATGTAGGTATATTCATTCTAAAAAACCGCTATGGGTGAGGAAGTGACACTATTCACGTCTCACTCTCACTCTTCTTCGGTATATGGGAACATAAGAAATAGAATCTCAGTTCGCAATTGTGTTTCTTCCTTCGAGGTATAACAGTCCAAGACCGAGTCCCGACGCAGCTCTCAGTAGCTCGCGGGCATCCATTTGAGGTGGTCTCTTCGCCCATTTCTGAACGTTGGCCGATGTTTTTTTCATGTTTTTAGTTAAATTTCAATTATTATCACTTTTGACTTCAAATTTAATTAATTTAAGCGATAAGCTATGAATATTCTTATTTTTCCGATTTTAAATTGCTCATTTTTACATGTGTATTGAATACACAGCACCGGAACGCGCGATTTTTCTAGCACAGGAAGAGAAAGGTTAAAGTTGTTGTAGAAAGGTTGTTTGGTATTTTTAAGATCCTTTTTGTAGTATTGGATGATTGAGTTTAGTCTTTTTAGTGGCGTCGTTGTCTCTTCACTAAATACTTTTATTGTAAATACAAGAACAAATCATTTGTAGCGATAGGTGAGGATTTTTAAAGTTGTCGTCGTGAAAAGGTTGTTTTCCCCACCGAGAAGGCTCCCCACCATTCCTAAGAAAGAAAGTAAATTCTCTTCGTAATGAGAAAAGTACAAACCTGGCAACAGAATTTATATTTCCATACGATAAATGCAAATATAAGACAAAAATGTCAGAATCAATCATTTATCAAGTATCTTATATTTAAATGGAATAAATTTAGTATATCAACATTGAAATTCAATTAAATTCAAATTGTGACAAGAAAAACATTCAAGTTACAGATGACAACCAGAAAAATGTTGTGGTTTATTTTCTAGCATCATGGAACTGAAAATTGAATTAAGAATAATTATAATAAATGTCAAATAAATAGTTCAATTTACTTTTACATAAGCAAGAACCTCTAATACCTGATTTTACTATTTTTTTGCAATTCTCATCAAGAGTATAATGTTGACATTATACAGGTATAAATAAAAATAAAATCATTTAAAATTTTACCTTAATAAATTAATATTAACTGACTCTCATATATAACATGAAATAATGAATATGTATTGTATAATATTGGGTGTTAACATAAGTTGTGTCCGTTTTTTCCAATTTCAAAATGAGCACCAAAAGTAAAACAAAATGGTAAAGGTTATACGTCGTTCGAAAGAAAATTTTCTGCTCTACAAGATATTGTGTTTACTTTTACGTTACATATATTATTTTATTTGATTACAAGCCTTCAAAATGGAATGGCAAGTAGCCGAAAGGGAATATTTTCGACACCTCCTTCTGTTCGCGTTCAATCGAGGGAATAAAGTTGCCAAAGCTGCTCGCGATATTCGCAAAGTGTACGGTGAAGATGCTATGAATGAAAGGGCAGCTCGTCGTTGATTTTTACGTTTCAAAGACGGTAATTTCGACCTGAAAGACATGGAACGTTCCGGACGACCAGTGGACTTCGATGAGGACCGCTTAAACCATATTATACATGAAGATTACTTTCAAACCACCATAGAATTGGCTGAGCAGATGAATTGTAGTCACATGACTGTATACCGCCATCTAAAATCAATGGGAAAAGTCCAAAAGTTCAGCGCTTGGGTTCCACATGTTTTGAGTGAAAACAACAAAAATCAACGTTCGACAATTTCTGCTGGTTTGCTCGTACGTCATCGAGCTACGCATGGCCACAAGCAAAGGTTCCTTTACCGCATCATTACTGTCGATGAAAAATGGTTTGAAAATAGTGATGAAAAATGTTTGAAGGGGATCTTCATGAATAATATGGTTTAAACGGTCTTCATCGAAGTCCACTGGTCGTCCGGAACGCTCCATGTCTTTCAGGTCGAAATTACCGTCTTTGAAATGCAAAAACCATCGACGAGCTGTCCTTTAATTCATAGCATCTTCACCGTACACTTCGCAAATATTGCGAGCAGCTTTGGCAGCTTTATTCTCTCGATTGAATGTGAACAGAAGGAGGTGTCGAAAATGCTCACTTTCGTCTACTTGACATTCCATTTTGAAGGCTTGTAATCAAATAAAATAATATATGTAACGTAAAAGCAAATACAATATCTTGTAGAGCAGAAAATTTTCTTTCGAATGACGTATAACCTTTACCATTTTGTTTTACTTTTGGTGCTCATTTTTAAATTAGAAAAAAACGGACACAACTTATGTTAACACATAATACTTTAGATAAAATATAATTAGATTAATAAATCTCCAAGTTAAGATTGAGAAGATGTCTTATTAAGTTCTTCTTCAATAGACAAATTGGTTATACGGTCTCTTCAGGTTTTTATAATCTTTGAGAATTAAAATTTGTCTTCCAATAAAGGAAATAAAAACTCGTATTTATTAATTTGATGTGTTGGGTCTGGATTATTGTAACTCTATTTATTCTGGTTTGCCTGATTTACTTATTTCAAAATCCCAATTTAATTGCTTGGCTACTCCGATCTAATAATAGTTTTGTTGCATTTGATTTTTTTTGTGAAAGTATTGGCAACTTGCTAAGAGGGGGCGGGACTGTTAAGAATATTATTCTTCTTCTTCTTAGACTTTATATAGACTCAAGAGTATGTTACTGCCGAAATGTCCTCCTGTGATGCTGAACTCCAGCTATCTCTCCATCGTTTTGGGGGTCTCCCTGGTGGACGCCGTCCATCCGGCACCCCATGCAGAACTATGTATGGGATTCTTGTGGAATTCATTCTCTGTACATGTTGGTACCAGTATCGTCCACGTTGTCGTCCCCATCTGACAATATCTTGGACCTCACAGACCTCTCGGATTGTGGTGTTCCTTACACGATCACGCAAAGTCTTCCCAGCTGGTTAAGAATATTATACACTAGAAATAGTATGTGAACTTGACTTCTATTTTTCATATATTTTAAATGTATATTTTATCTTGCCGACTTCAATAAAGGTAAAGGTAGGAAAACCATTTAGCCAGTCGATCGGAGCGTGGTTGTTATTGCGACAGGATTTTGAGTACTTGGGCTTTCAGGATGAATGACGAGTGGAAAGGATTTGTGTGAGCTCGTGAGTGTGGGTTTCTTCTTGTTGTTTTAATTTTGGTTGTTTTTGTATTTGTGTTTCTGTGTATTTTTTGTTTTAATTTTTATTCTTATGATTGTGTGAGGTATATTGTGGGAGGAATATT
Organism: Odontocerum albicorne; assembly: GCA_949825065.1. Taxonomy (NCBI): domain Eukaryota; kingdom Metazoa; phylum Arthropoda; class Insecta; order Trichoptera; family Odontoceridae; genus Odontocerum; species Odontocerum albicorne. Next base: position 5,532,618 of record OX463868.1, read on the forward strand.
TTTGGTCTTTCTGGAGTGATGATGTGTGAGGAGTTGAATTTCGCAAGATGTTTCCAGTTGTAGTTGAGTGTCACTGTCAGGTTGATGAGAACGTGCAACGGGGTTTTGTTTTTGTGTAATGAAAAATCGGAAAGAAGTATCGATTTATTTTTTCATGCTAAATATCCTCAGTGAGATACAGGCAAAAGCCTAGTTTACCGGGGATACGACAAATGAAAGGCAACAAACCCAGATCCATTAAAATTGTATGTCCAAATCAAATTACCTGTTGTTTTTTCGCAAATTGTGTATATTTCTTGTCATGTGTAATAATAAATAAATAAATAAAAATAAAAAATAAAATCTTAGAAAAAAATATTACTATAAATTTAGAATATGCCATCTTAATTTTTTTTTAAATATTAACATTAAAATGGTGTGGCTGGAACAGATTGCCGCCTGGCAATAAGCCCGCCAGATTGTATTTGCATTAAAAATGTTAAATAAATAAAGTCGAAATATTAATTGGCAGTAGGAATCAATATTTGAAAACGTATTACTCTTTCAGACCACATTTCAACAAAAAATCAAATCATGAATTTCGGATAAGTGAGATTTTACATAAAAGTGACCAAGATGTATACAACATTGGTGAGGTGCATGGTCGCGCGATAACGCACTAGACTTCCGTGTTAAAGGTCGCCAGTTCGAATCCCGCCGCGCTGTGCAACTCCTCTTGAATGCACAGACATCTTTTAAGCCTAGTGTTCAAGGGTATAAGGATACCTATGACTTCCGTCATATCTATTCTTTCAAAAAAGAGAAAAAGAAAACATGTCAATGTGCTCCGATCGTCTCACTTTGATGTACAGTACCCGGCAGTAAGTAATACACATCGAGCTTAAGAAAGAGACTGTCGGCCATAATCGGCTAACTTCGACTTTGTAGAGCGTCGTCTCTATCGCACAAGAGCGCTTGACAACGACTGATAAATCGCGACGGAACACGTGTATGAATGACAGAGACGATGCTCTAAAAAGCCGAAGTTAACCGATTATAGCCGACAGTCTCTTTCGTAAGCCCGATGTGTATTACTTACCGCCGGGTACTGTACCATCAGATCCAGTACAGTGGTATGGCTGGTAAGTTTGCTAGTGTGCAACGGGTCACTCACTAAAAGGAAAAAAGAAACGAAAAAAAACTTCACGCCACAGCTTCACTTTCTTAGTGAAGTAACGTCAGAATGGCGAAGAGATTCTCAACTATAACGCCCAGCAATGACGATACAACCATATAATCATCATTGTCAACCAGGGTCGATCCACTGTTGGATGAAGGTCTCCCCAAGTTGACACCAAATAGTTCGGTTTTTTGCTCGTTGATGCTGCCATGCTTCCTGATTTCATCTATCCAGCGTACCTTCGGTCTTCTTCTGGGCCTCTTTATGTTATGCCTCTTGGGTACCATTGGATTATTTCGGATGTCCATCGGGAGTCTGACATTCTGGCTACGTGTCCAGACCATTGCCACTTCATTCTTTTGCACACCTTTATAACGTCTTATACCTTTGTTATATTGCGAATCCAGGTGTTTCGTTTACGGTCTCTTTTAGTATATCCCAACATGCATCTCTCCATGCCCCTCTGAGCGGTCTGGAGCTTTTGTGTGTTCTTTACTGTGAGCGTCCATGTCTCGCAGCCATACGTAAGTACTGGAAGAATGCACTGGTTGTAGACCCTTCGCTTCGAGGATATTGGGAGATTATTTTTAAAGATGTTGTTCAAACGTCCAAATGAGCTCCACGCTAGTTTTGTCCTTCGTGCTATTCCCTCCGATATGCCACCTACAAAGGAAATAAGTTGGCCCAGATACAGATATTCCTGGACAAGTTCCAGCGGCTTTCCATCTACGTTTATTGGTTTTGGGATAGCAAATCCGTTCATCATATATTTTGTTTTTGAAATATTCATTTTTAAACCAACTCCTTTGCTGACCTCTGCCAATTCCTGCAGTTAGTGCTAAAGATCATTCGGGTTTTGTGAGAATATAACAACAATATAATATATACTATTATTATATCTAAATAGCCTAAAATTAAATCTAGATTGTCTTTTAATAGAACTATGAAAATTATAATTGAACTCGTCTTTCATTCATTGGACCAATTATTAAACAAACAAAATTAAGACACAGAAAATTATAAGTATTATAAAATAATTCTGATAATATATTAATATAAAATCATTCAGGTCATATTTAAATTAATAAACAAGTACAATTACGCAGCTTCCTATTTTTTTATGCTGTTCACACTGCAGAAACAAATTGCTATATGAAAAAATAACATTAGAAAAACAGTATTCTTCTTGAATGATGACCGTGAAACCCATCACTTGACACTGGCGTATACTTAACGTGACCAGACGTCCCGTTTTGAACGGGACTGCCCCATTTTATAATTACGAGTCCCGGTGTCCCCGAAATAAATTCTCGGACGCAAAATTGTCCCGTTTTCGGAATCCGCGCGAAAATTGAGGAACCAAAGCTTACCGTACGGTCGGCTGGACGCGAGCAGTGTGCGAGAGCAAGACCGACCGCGTCGTCCGTTGATGCGACGATAACCGAGAGTAGCCGAGGATGCCAACGTTCGCGCGCGCTTTGGCTTATTATTGTTATTTGACAGAGTTTTCGTTCGCTCACTTCTCGCTCATTGTTTTGTTGTTTGATGCTCGATTAGTAATTTTCTTTAACTTCTTTTGTTTTGGAATCCTAAGTTAATATGCCAAAACGTAAGTGTTCGTTTAATGTTAGCTTACAAGCAAAATATCCTTTTATTAGGCAAATAAATACTCCCTCAGATGTCAGATGCGAAAAGTGTCGTACAGAATTTAGTGTTTCTCATAGTGGTGCAGGTGATATTGAACAACATTTAAAATCTGAAAAGCATAAAAATGCCGACCGTGCCGCCGCTTCGAGTTCTTCGATGTTAAATTTTTTTAAGAAATCAGACGCGCCAACGACAAAGGATTTGGATATCGCTGCGGCAGAAGGCGTCTGGGCTTATCACACGATACAAGAAAATCACAGTTTTCGCTCCAATGATTGTGCTTCGAAAATAATTCAATCATGTTTTGATTTGAAATTTACATGCGCGCGTACGAAATCAGAAGCTATTGCAGTAAATGTTTTGGCGCGTACAGCGATGAAAGAATTAAAAGATGATCTTGATACGGCGAATTGTATTACAATTTTGACTGACGCTTCAAACCATGGTAGTAAGAAAATATACCCTATTGTAGTGCGCTTTTTTCTACCCTACGTAGGTGTACAAGTGAAAATTTTAGACCTACAAGAACAGCCAGGTGAGACTTCAGATATTATTGTCAATTATTTAAACCAAGTGTTGACAGATTACAATTTAACAGAAAAAGTCGTGGCATTTTGTGGGGACAATGCCAACGTCAATTTCGGGGGCGCAGCTAGGCGAGGAACTAACAATGTCTTGACAAAATTACAAACATTTATGAAAAAGCCATTAATAGGTATTGGATGTGGAGCCCATGTAATTCATAATGCTGTAAAATCTGCTGCAGATGGGCTACCCTTAGATTATGAAAGTATAATTGTGAAGATATATTCATTTTTTTATATTTACACGATTCGAGTTGAAGCTCTAAAGGAGTTTTGCGCCGAAACTGAAACGGAATATCAACAAATGCTCGGCTATAGCAAAACCAGATGGCTTGCTCTTATGCCTGCATTAGAAAGGGTTTTAAAAATGTATCAGCCATTAAAAAACTACTTTTTGAGTATTGAAAAATGTCCCATTTTACTAAAAAACTTTTTTGAAGATCCCACATCAGAATTGTGGCTTTATTTTTTACACGCTCAGTCAGCAAGTTTTCATCAAGCTGTATTGAAACTTGAAGGTCAGACTGTATCAGCAATTGAAGCTGCAAAAGAAATCAATCAACTAAAAGATAATTTCACTCAGAAACAGACCAATCAGTTTTTCCCATTTTCAGTCCGTCAATTAATGGTGAAATTGAAAGATAATGGTATTGGTATCGATGAAGAGTTTGTGAAAAGGACGGCTACAGAATTTTATAAAACAAGCGGTGAATATCTGGAGCAGTGGACTTGCTTTCTAACCAAAGAAATGGAGATATTTTTTTGGGCAGATTTAAAAAACGTCCCCGCATGGGAAGACATTCAAAAAGCTCTGGATGTCCTAATTGAAAAGGAATATATTGATAGTAATAAAGATATAGAAGTTTTTGACGAATTTTCATTAATTTCTAACTACATTACATCGCAAAAGGTAACAGAATGGAATAATCAAAATGTTTCCACGGAAACTCGTTGGGTGGAAGTATTCAAACATTTTCACGCCAACAATCTGCAGCATGAAAATTTTTCTGTTTTAATTGAATATATTTTATGTTTGCCTGCTACAAATGCTCCAGTAGAAAGAGTATTTTCTATGATGAACAAATTATGGACATCTGAGAAAACTCAGTTACAAATTCCAGTTTTAAAGGCGATGTTGATTACCAAGGTCAATATAAAAAAAACGTGCCAAGAGTTTCATTCCTACTTAAAATCATCACCAAATGTTTTAAAACAAATTTGTTCCTCTGAAAAATATAAATATAACTAAACATTTTGGATTTCAATTAGTAACTTTAATGTTATCTTAATTTTTCTAAATACATCAATATAACTTTAAAAAGTATTTTTTTTTCAATGACTACCTATGGTTATTTGACTTAAATAAACCAATGTCCCGTTTTGAGTCAAAAAATAAATGGTCACGTTACGTATACTCCTTCATATATAGGAGTTCACGGACATTATTCAAAGAGAGGGAGTGAGAGACCGTGAAATCGTATATATGTATATGAAGGAGTATACGCCAGTGTCAAGTGATGTCCACTTCGTAGGATCTCGTTAATTCTATTCAAACGGGTGACATCGGCGCATTTGATTGCGGCCACCAATGAACCGAGAAACATCACGTAGAATCGAGACTTTTAAGATGTGGATCTACGAGTATAAACGCATTTTCAAGATTCCCTCCAGATAGTGTTACAAAAGCGAAAGTGCTTGCCCGTATGTATTAGAATCGAGAATTGCTTATAACTTTGAATGTTCGTAAGATGCATTATCTCAGTCACATAATGAGAAGCACAAGGTACAATATAACAACTGAGAATCTAAATTTTATAACGTAACGTCTGTAGTTGATATTTAGAGTATACTAAAGCAACTCGACCGAAGATTTTTATTATCTAATGAAATAAATACATTTTTCTTCTTAAATAATGGCCGTGAACTTCTATTTATGAAGGAGTATACACAAGTGTCAAGTAATGTCCACTTACAAGGATCTCATTAGATATTTACTAATGCAACATTTTTCAACCTATAAAATTAAGAGCGTTTGTTTACAATTTATTTAGCACATTTTAGAGAATAGTCTCTCCTTGATTGAAGATATTATCCCTTCCTGTCCTGTGATGTGTAACTAGTACACATTGCTTCTAAAAACTTTAATATCTCTATAAATATAATAAATACTGGGTTCAGATTTTATGTATTCCTCCGTAATACATTTACGCATTGAATGAAAAAAATAATATTAATAATAATTAGCACTTATCGGCCACATCAGAGATATTTTGTGAAAATCGGGAATAAATTCACCAATACAATCAAACGTGTGCCAGTGTGTGACGTAGGTATATTCATTCTAAAAAAACCGCTATGGATGAGGAAGCGACGATATTCAAGGTTCACCCTCACTCTACTTCGGTATATGGGAACGTAAGAAATAGAATCTCAGTTCACTCGCTTCTCTTGATTTAGTAGCTCGCGGGCTTTCGTTTGAGGTAGTCGCTTTGCCCGTTTTGTGAACGTCGGCTGATGTTTTTTTCATGTTTTCAGCAATTAAAATCACTTTTGACTTCAAATTTTATTAATTTAAGCGATTGGCTATGAATATTCTTATTTTTTCCGATTTTAAATCGCTCATGTTTACATATGTATTGATGTGTATTGAATACACAGCACCGGAACGCGTGGATTTTTTTAGCACAGGAAGGGAAAGGTTATTACTAGTTGATTAGGTACTTCATCTTATAAGAAGGGTGCTTTGTTGAAATGATAATTTGATAAAAAAAAGAGGAAGGAGTGTAGAAACTATAGGGAAATATGTTTGTTAAAAATAAATTACAATGTCTTTAAACCTCCACAACGTTAATGCCTTAACTATAAACAACATATAGGGAAATAGCTGTTGTAATAAATATTCAAGGAGTTTCTTCTAATAAATTCAGATATATGACTTAATTAGTGGAAAATTACACGAGAACTCGTAAAAGTGTGTATGGGCATATATCAAAGTTGATTTTAAAACACTTGTGGATTTTAGAAGATTTTGATATTGTCCAGTTTAACTATTTATGTTTCAGTGCCCTTTTGATTAACATTTCATAATATAACGAAACAACGCGTCTTCTATCGACTGTGGTTGACATAATACTTGGGATAAAGGTATCAAACTTTAACTGTACATTGATGCACAAACCATCCTAGTTTGGGTGGATTATCTATTTAAAAAAAATGTATTCCTAAAACATAAATATTACATCGTTCAGCTCACATTAAAATAATCAAGTACCCGTATATGCGTATTTTTTTTTCGTGCTGTTCACACTACGGAAATAAGTTGCCATAAAAAAACCCAGACCAATACAAAAACATTCAAGGTGCTGTCAGAATCAGGAATGTTCAGTATTGATAACAAAACCATTGTCTCGTTTTTACGTGTTTAAATCATTATCAAAATGAGATGTCATTATTTATTTGATAAAATATATTAAATTTAGTTTATTTATATGGTTTAGTAACATTATGACATCGCCAGCTAACGAAGTGACATGTTTTTGTAGTTTTATTAGTGTGTCGTTTATTTTTGAATTTTAATTTTTAAAAAAACAAGGCAACCATGACTCAAGTCGATTTCAAAATAATACTTTTGGGAAGTCAAGGTGTAGGAAAAACGAGCATTTTCATGAGATACGTGTACTCGACTTATATGGACATGCCACATAAAACTGTAAGTCGACTTGTTTATTACATTTAACGTGTGCTTTGCTTTTATCAAGAAAAGTATTTTAAAACATGTTGAGATAATGAATGACAAAGCGAATTTACAAATCGTAAGTCTCACCTGCAGTGTTAGCTGTGAGGACAAAGGTTTGAATGAATGTGATGGAATACAAGTAGCCTGAACGTGTGGAAATGCACGTGTTTAATAATTAGTTGTAAGAATTATTATCTAGTTATAAGTTAGTATGTAGGTGTTAACTGTTTCTAAGAAATTATATATTAAGATTATTTAAAATAAAATGACATTTAGGAAATTAAAAGGGACGTTAGTTCATTATACAGAGTGCGTTTTATGTTCCACGCCATGTTTTTTTTTTAATAACTTTTAAATGAAACACAATTTTACAATTTATATTTAATTGATTGTTTATATGGTCTTTACCATTATGTATGGAATATATGTTAATGTCGGTCAAGTGGCCACCTCTGGCCGTGGCACAAACGCGAACTCTTTCAAGCATATTTTTCATAACATTCTCGCAGACTTCTGGTGTTATTTCAGCAATTTCTTTTCGAATGTTGTCTTTAAGCATCGGGATTATGATTGGTTTGTTGGTGTACACCTTTCCCTTCAAGTACTCTCATAGGAAATAATCGGGGGATCGGGGAGGGCAGTCGATATCGCCACTTTTTGACATTATTCGGCCGGGAAAAGTTTCTCGCAAAATTTGCATCGTAGCACGAGCTGCGTGTGATGTGGCACCGTCCTGTTGGAACCACATGTGCTGTAAGCGCAATTGATCCAATTGGGGCACAAGAAAGTTTACCAACATGTCACTATAGCGATCACCAGTAACTGTTACAGCATTGCCTCTAGCGTCCTCAAAGAAATATGGCCCAATGATGCCACTGGCCCAAATGGCGCACCATACAGCCACTCTACGAGGGTGTAATGGTCGCGATCGTCTGGAAAAATTACCGCTTCATTTTTTTTGGGATGCGGACGGCATACTGCTGATAGATTGCAAATATAAGGGCTTCACAATATCTGGAGAGTACTACTCTAGTCTGCTGATGCAACTAAAAGAAGCTGTGAAGGAGAAAAGGGACAAAAGGGATGCTGCTTTTGCATGGCAATGCACCCGTGCACAAAAGCAATTCTACATCGGCTGCTCTTCACAACTGTGGCTTCCAAACATTAAATTACCCTCCCTACAGCCCAAACCTGGCTCCATCCAACTATTATTTGTTTCTAAATAGAAAAACAAAAACTTCGAGGGAAGAAATTTATGGGACGAGGAAGAAGTTTAAAGTGCAATTTCGACTTATTTTGAAGGCAAAAGCTAATCTTTTTTTTTTCGTGGGTATAAATAAGCATATTGAAAGATTTGAAAAATGTATTCGAGTCAGTATATTGAAAAGGAGAAATGAAAAATGTTATTTTCCCTTTCATTCCGCGAATTTATTGACCTCCCCTCGTAAGTTTGCCCAACGCAACAACAGTTTACATAGCTTGATATTGACCTCCCCTTGTAAGTTTGCCCAACGCAACAACAGTTTACATAGCTTGATATTGACCTCCCCTCGTAAGTTTGCCCAACGCAACAACAGTTTACATTGCTTGATATTGACCTCCCCTCGTAAGTTTGCCCAACGCAACAACAGTTTACATCGCTAGATATTGACCTCCCCTCGTAAGTTTGCCCAATGCAACAACAGTTTACATCGCTAGATATTGACCTCCCCTTGTAAGTTTGCCCAACGTAACAACAGTTTACATTGCTTGATATTGACCTCCCCTCGTAAGTTTGCCCGACGCAACAACAGTCTACATAGCTTGATATTGACCTCCCCTCGTAAGTTTGCCCAACGCAACAACAGATTACATCGCTTGATATTGGCCTCCCCTTGTAAGTTTGCCCGACGCAACAACAGTTTACATGGCTTGATATTGACCTCCCGTCGTAATTTTTCCCAACGCAACAACAGTTTACATCGCTAGATATTGACCTCCCCCCGTAAGTTTGCCCAACGCAACAATAGTTTACATCACTTGATATTTCAGAGGTTCGTTTATTAATAAATGGCATTTGAAATCAGTGACTATATACAATGAACTGTGGTTATCAATCGCCGTGTGACATTAAACATTGATAAAGCTACAATTAATTGAAAATCAAACAATTAATTCTCACAATAGCTACTGACAAAATATACACAAAGTCTTTGTGCTATCTTTAATAAGCACATACTTGATAAGCCAATATCGACATACTGTTTCAACACATCACTTCGTGAGGTGCATAGTCGCGCGGTAACGCACTGGACTCAAAGATCATTGGTTCGAACCCCGCACTGTGCCACCTCCCTCGAATTTTATTTTATTTACACATGACAAGAAACATACACAATTTGCGAAAAAACAACAGCTAATTTAATTTGGACATACAATTTTAATGGATCTGGGTTTGCTGCCTTTCATTTGTCGTGTCCCCAGTAAACTAGGCTTTTGCCTGTATCTCACTGAGGATATTTAGCATGAAAAAATTAATCGATACTTCTTTCCGATTTTTGGTTACACAAAAACAAAACCCCGTTGCACGTTCTCATCAACCTGACAAACAGTGACACTCGATTACAACTGGAAACATCATACAAAATCAAACTCATCACACATCATCACTCCGAATGACACAGGTGTTTTTTTTTATTTGAGGGTGTAAGGATATCTATGACTTCGGTCATATCTATTCTTCGGTGTGACCGGTGAATTTGCTGGTGTGCAACGGATCACTCACTTGCATCAGCATTGCCAGGCGACTCAGCAGGATCCACATGTCTGTGACACCTGCGGGAGGGAGTGCGCATCCAGGATCAGGCTGTTTTCTCACAGATCACATGATTGTTGTGGAAGAGCAGCTCATGATTCACGTTGGAGTGGCGAGGGGATCCTCGACTACGAGGACCAGCTACGACAGTCTATTTCAGCAATTTACAATATTTTATCATTACAAAGCACATATGTTATAACACATCGATCAATAAGCCCCGGGACTAACTATTAAAACAACATTTGTTTGCCAAAATTCTTCTTTATTCATCAACATAGTCTCCTTCAAGAGCGATAAATTCATTCCAACGCTTTCCTAACGTTTATATGCCAGCCGTGTAGAACGATTTATATTTGGTTTCAAAATAGGCATTAGTTTCGGCAATCACTTCTTCATTGGAGCCAAATCTATTTCCCTGTATGTAGCATATTTTTGAGGTCTGCGAACAGGCAATAGTCGCTGGGGCCAAATTTGGTGAATACGGTGGGTGCGGAAGCAATTCGAAGTTCAACTCATGCAATTTGGCCATCGTTACCGTCGACTTGTGACACGGTGCATCGTTCTGATGAAAGAGAACTTTTTTCTTCTTCATATGGGGCCGTTTTTTTGCAATTTCTGCCTTCAAACGCTCCAATAACGCTATGTAATATTCGCTATTGATGGTTTTTCCCTTTTCAAGGTGATCGATGAATATTATACCATGCGCATCCCAAAATACAGAGGCCATAACCTTCCCGGCCGAGTGTTGAGTTTTTGGTCGCTTCGGACGACTTTCACCGGCTGCTCTCCACTCAGCTGACTGCTGATACGATTCCGGAGTATAGTGGTGGATTCAAGTTTCATCCATTGTCACATACCGACGCAAAAACTCCTGTTTATTTCGCGTAATCAGTGCCAAACAGCGCTCTGAATCATCGATGCGTTGTTGTTTCTGTTTCATTGTGAGCAAACGCGGCACCCATTTCGAAAAAAGCTTTTTCATGACCAAATGTTCATGCAAAATAGTGTAAACACTACCAAATGATATCTTCAGGATGTCAGCTATCTCACGCAAATTTACTTTGCAATTTTCCATCACGATTTTTTTTATGTTTTTTGGTGTAACAGCCTCATTTGGTCGACCAGAGCGTTCAGCATCATTTGTATCTGTACGACCGCGTTTAAAATCAGCATACCACCGACAAATGGTTGTTTTCGACGGAGCAGAGCCCGGATAACACTTCAAGCCATCGCTGAGTTTGAATGGTATTTTTTCCCATTAAAAAGCAATGTTTTATCAACACACTAAATTCGGTTTTTTCCATTGTTTTGATAATAGCAAAAGTAGCGTCACTTAAACCACTGTAACTCAATGTCGGAATGTCACGAAAGTTTGACACGTAACTTCTAAAAGTTTGATACTAACTGAGAATAGTATCGATTTGTTATTATAGTTCGGAAATTCTAGGATGAGTCCTGTGACAGCTCACAAATTTGCCCCAATACAACCTTGTAACGATGTTCAGTAATTTTAATTATTTTATCAACTTTAATATAAGCCTCGATTCTAATAAATAGCAAGTTATTTAGGTAAATACATTACATAAGGTTGTATTGGGGCAAATTTGTGAGCTTTCATGGGACTCATCCTAGAATTTCCGAACTATAGAGGCGCCATCTGTTGGTTAGTCTTGGGACTTATTGATCGATGTGTTATAACTTTAATTTGATGGCACAAATCATCCTAGTTTGGGTGGATTGTCTGGTTAGCATACTTTTAAAAAAATTTACTTACTTTTACTGTATTGACTTGCATGTTTTTTTTTTTCTAATTTAAAAAACATGCATTTTACCTATGCCGAGATCTCCGAAAACTTTATACTCTCGTAACTGTGGATCGAGATCCCATACAGTGTACTGGTCAAGACTTTTACGAGAGTTAAGATAATTCATTATATTAAAACTAATATATATTGTTCTCTCTCTTTCCAGACCCTAGGTGCAGTTTTCGGATCGAAAAATGTGGAGTCCAAAGGAAACAAGTTCTCTATAGGCGTATGGGACACTGCTGGCAGTGAAAGGTTAGATTTATATCTCTTCGTCATCACCCTGTCGTGTAACTCGTGACTGAGCATCGTGACTCCCATGATAGTCTCTGACGACTCCTCTCCATCCATCCCTGCACTCCGCGGCTCGAAGGGCAATTATTAACGGTAGTCCAGTGGCCCTTAAATGACCGATTAGTCAATCTATCTACGTACATTCGTTATAATAAAAGGCCGTGGTGCTGATCATAAATAGCACCGTTCAGAGTAAACCCTCGTCAAGGGAATTCTAACTTGGAAATCAAACCCACTAATACATCCATCCTGTCGTGTTGTTCGTGACTAAGCATCGTGACTCCCATGATAGCCTCCGACGACTCCTCTCCATCCATCCCTGCACTCCGCGGCTCGAAGAGCAGTTGTTAAGGGTAGTCCGGTTGTGTCTCTCCCTTGGTCAGTCCAACGCATTGGGATTCTACCTCTTGTGCGTCGTCCTTCCACGCATCCAGTAACCACAAACCTCTCCAAACTGTCTCCTTGGCCACGAGCAATGTGCTTAAAGAATCGGAGGACTCGTTGAAGGCATATTGTTGACAATCTGTCGTTGGTGATTCTTCGAGAATGGAGGTGTTAGTTCACCTTGCTGTCCATTGAATTTGTAATATTCTAATGTAACTCCAAGATAATAATAATATGTAACTCCAAGACTATATTTTAAATGCATCTATTATTATATTTCATATTTATATCAATTTCCTTGATATGACAGCTACCGTAGTCTAATAATAATAATAGGACAATTTCCTTGATATGACAGCTACCGTAGTCTAATAATAATAATAGGACAATTTCCTTGATATGACAGCTACCGTAGTCTAATAATAATAATAGGACAATTTCCTTGATATGACAGCTACCGTAGTCTAATAATAATAATAGGACAATTTCCTTGATATGACAGCTACCGGAGTCTAATTATAATAATAGGACAATTTCTTGGATATGACAGCTACCGTAGTCTAATATTAATAATAGGACAATTTCCTTGATATGACAGCTACCATAGCCTCATAATAATAATAGGGCAATTTCATTGATATGACAGCTACCGTAGTCTAATAATAATAATAGAACAATTTCATTGATATGACAGCTACCGGAGCCTCATAATAATAATAATAGGACAATTTCCTTGATATGACAGCTACCGTAGCCTCATAATAATAATGGGACAATTTTTTTGATATGACAGCTACAGTAGTCTAATAATAATAATAGGACAATTTCCTTGATATGACAGCTACCGTAGTCTAATAATAATAATAGGATAATTTCATTGATATGACAGCTACCGCAGCCTTATAATAATAATAGGACAATTTCCTTGATATGACAGCTACCGTAGTCTAATAATAATAATAGGATAATTTCATTGATATGACAGCTACCGTAGTCTAATAATAATAATAGGATAATTTCATTGATATGACAGCTACCGTAGTCTAATAATAATAATAGGATAATTTCATTGATATGACAGCTACCGTAGTCTAATAATAATAATAGGATAATTTCATTGATATGACAGCTACCGTAGTCTAATAATAATAATAGGACAATTTCCTTGATATGACAGCTACCGTAGTCTAATAATAATAATAGGACAATTTCCTTGATATGACAGCTACCGTAGTCTAATAATAATAATAGGACAATTTCCTTGATATGACAGCTACCGTAGTCTAATAATAATAATAGGACAATTTCCTTGATATGACAGCTACCGTAGTCTAATAATAATAATAGGACAATTTCCTTGATATGACAGCAACCGTAGTCTAATAATAATAATAGGACAATTTCCTTGATATGACAGCTACCGTAGTCTAATAATAATAATAGGACAATTTCCTTGATATGACAGCAACCGTAGTCTAATAATAATAATAGGACAATTTCCTTGATATGACAGCAACCGTAGTCTAATAATAATAATAGGACAATTTCCTTGATATGACAGCTACCGTAGTCTAATAATAATAATAGGACAATTTCCTTGATATGACAGCAACCGTAGTCTAATAATAATAATAGGACAATTTCCTTGATATGACAGCTACCGTAGTCTAATAATAATAATAGGACAATTTCCTTGATATGACAGCTACCGTAGTCTAATAATAATAATAGGACAATTTCCTTGATATGACAGCTACCGTAGTCTAATAATAATAATAGGACAATTTCCTTGATATGACAGCTACCGTAGTCTAATAATAATAATAGGACAATTTCCTTGATATGACAGCTACCGTAGTCTAATAATAATAATAGGACAATTTCCTTGATATGACAGCTACCGTAGTCTAATAATAATAATAGGACAATTTCCTTGATATGACAGCTACCGTAGTCTAATAATAATAATAGGACAATTTCCTTGATATGACAGCTACCGTAGTCTAATAATAATAATAGGACAATTTCCTTGATATGACAGCTACCGTAGTCTAATAATAATAATAGGACAATTTCCTTGATATGACAGCTACCGTAGTCTAATAATAATAATAGGACAATTTCCTTGATATGACAGCTACCGTAGTCTAATAATAATAATAGGACAATTTCCTTGATATGACAGCTACCGTAGTCTAATAATAATAATAGGACAATTTCCTTGATATGACAGCTACCGTAGTCTAATAATAATAATAGGACAATTTCCTTGATATGACAGCTACCGTAGTCTAATAATAATAATAGGACAATTTCCTTGATATGACAGCTACCGTAGCCTAATAATAATAATAGGACAATTTCCTTGATATGACAGCTACCGTAGTCTAATAATAATAATAGGACAATTTCCTTGATATGACAGCTACCGTAGTCTAATAATAATAATAGGACAATTTCCTTGATATGACAGCTACCGTAGTCTAATAATAATAATAGGACAATTTCCTTGATATGACAGCTACCGTAGTCTAATAATAATAATAGGACAATTTCCTTGATATGACAGCTACCGTAGTCTAATAATAATAATAGGACAATTTCCTTGATATGACAGCTACCGTAGTCTAATAATAATAATAGGACAATTTCCTTGATATGACAGCTACCGTAGTCTAATAATAATAATAGGACAATTTCCTTGATATGACAGCTACCGTAGTCTAATAATAATAATAGGACAATTTCCTTGATATGACAGCTACCGTAGTCTAATAATAATAATAGGACAATTTCCTTGATATGACAGCTACCGTAGTCTAATAATAATAATAGGACAATTTCCTTGATATGACAGCTACCGTAGTCTAATAATAATAATAGGACAATTTCCTTGATATGACAGCTACCGTAGTCTAATAATAATAATAGGACAATTTCCTTGATATGACAGCTACCGTAGTCTAATAATAATAATAGGACAATTTCCTTGATATGACAGCTACCGTAGTCTAATAATAATAATAGGACAATTTCCTTGATATGACAGCTACCGTAGTCTAATAATAATAATAGGACAATTTCCTTGATATGACAGCTACCGTAGTCTAATAATAATAATAGGACAATTTCCTTGATATGACAGCTACCGTAGTCTAATAATAATAATAGGACAATTTCCTTGATATGACAGCTACCGTAGTCTAATAATAATAATAGGACAATTTCCTTGATATGACAGCTACCGTAGTCTAATAATAATAATAGGACAATTTCCTTGATATGACAGCTACCGTAGTCTAATAATAATAATAGGACAATTTCCTTGATATGACAGCTACCGTAGTCTAATAATAATAATAGGACAATTTCCTTGATATGACAGCAACCGTAGTCTAATAATAATAATAGGACAATTTCCTTGATATGACAGCTACCGTAGTCTAATAATAATAATAGGACAATTTCCTTGATATGACAGCAACCGTAGTCTAATAATAATAATAGGACAATTTCCTTGATATGACAGCAACCGTAGTCTAATAATAATAATAGGACAATTTCCTTGATATGACAGCTACCGTAGTCTAATAATAATAATAGGACAATTTCCTTGATATGACAGCAACCGTAGTCTAATAATAATAGGACAATTTCCTTGATATGACAGCTACCGTAGTCTAATAATAATAATAGGACAATTTCCTTGATATGACAGCTACCGTAGTCTAATAATAATAATAGGACAATTTCCTTGATATGACAGCTACCGTAGTCTAATAATAATAATAGGACAATTTCCTTGATATGACAGCTACCGTAGTCTAATAATAATAATAGGACAATTTCCTTGATATGACAGCTACCGTAGTCTAATAATAATAATAGGACAATTTCCTTGATATGACAGCTACCGTAGTCTAATAATAATAATAGGACAATTTCCTTGATATGACAGCTACCGTAGTCTAATAATAATAATAGGACAATTTCCTTGATATGACAGCTACCGTAGTCTAATAATAATAATAGGACAATTTCCTTGATATGACAGCTACCGTAGTCTAATAATAATAATAGGACAATTTCCTTGATATGACAGCTACCGTAGTCTAATAATAATAATAGGACAATTTCCTTGATATGACAGCTACCGTAGTCTAATAATAATAATAGGACAATTTCCTTGATATGACAGCTACCGTAGTCTAATAATAATAATAGGACAATTTCCTTGATATGACAGCTACCGTAGTCTAATAATAATAATAGGACAATTTCCTTGATATGACAGCTACCGTAGTCTAATAATAATAATAGGACAATTTCCTTGATATGACAGCTACCGTAGTCTAATAATAATAATAGGACAATTTCCTTGATATGACAGCTACCGTAGTCTAATAATAATAATAGGACAATTTCCTTGATATGACAGCTACCGTAGTCTAATAATAATAATAGGACAATTTCCTTGATATGACAGCTACCGTAGTCTAATAATAATAATAGGACAATTTCCTTGATATGACAGCTACCGTAGTCTAATAATAATAATAGGACAATTTCCTTGATATGACAGCTACCGTAGTCTAATAATAATAATAGGACAATTTCCTTGATATGACAGCTACCGTAGTCTAATAATAATAATAGGACAATTTCCTTGATATGACAGCTACCGTAGTCTAATAATAATAATAGGACAATTTCCTTGATATGACAGCTACCGTAGTCTAATAATAATAATAGGACAATTTCCTTGATATGACAGCTACCGTAGTCTAATAATAATAATAGGACAATTTCCTTGATATGACAGCTACCGTAGTCTAATAATAATAATAGGACAATTTCCTTGATATGACAGCTACCGTAGTCTAATAATAATAATAGGACAATTTCCTTGATATGACAGCTACCGTAGTCTAATAATAATAATAGGACAATTTCCTTGATATGACAGCTACCGTAGTCTAATAATAATAATAGGACAATTTCCTTGATATGACAGCTACCGTAGTCTAATAATAATAATAGGACAATTTCCTTGATATGACAGCTACCGTAGTCTAATAATAATAATAGGACAATTTCCTTGATATGACAGCTACCGTAGCCTCATAATAATAATAGGACAATTTTGTTGATATGACAGCTACCGCAGCCTAAAAATAATAATAGGACAATTTCCTTGATATGACAGCTACCGTAGCCTAATAATAATAATAATAGGACAATTTCCTTGATATGACAGCTACCGTAGTCTAATAATAATAATAGGACAATTTCCTTGATATGACAGCTACCGTAGTCTAATAATAATAATAGGACAATTTCCTTGATATGACAGCTACCGTAGCCTCATAATAATAATAATAGGACAATTTCCTTGATATGACAGCTACCGTAAAGTTAAGAAAGGGGTGGCTGTGGCCATTAGATTAGGTAATCGCCCTTTGTTCTGTGCCATAGATATTCAATAGATAATTGCCCTTTGTTCTGTATCATAGATATTGAATAGGTAATCGCCCTTTGTTCTGTACCATAGATATGAACGCCTAAAGGCACTTTCAGCTCTGAATGTGTTAAGGCATTTGAATACAAAGAGACAAAATTTGAAATCAATCTGTTCGCGACACTTGAACCAGAGTAGACTTCACAATTGGTGCTCTACATTCAGGAACATATTATGCTCGAAAATTATATTTTATTAACGAGACAATTCTCATCTTGCAGATATTACTCTATGACCCAGCTGTACTACAGGAATGCCAAGGCAGCCGTGGTCTGCTACGATCCCTTCAGCAAGGAGTCCTGGGAGAGAGTCATTTTCTGGATCGAGGAGTTGAACAAAAAAGAAGAGGTTACTTCATTTCTTTTATATCATTATTTTAACACTCCGTATACAGGCTAGTAGCAGATTTATCACTGCTAATTTATGTATTACTAGGGGCTCCTTCCCTTGCTGCTCTGCGGCCCCACCCCCCGTATTGGCGCTGTGCGCCCCCTTATATATTGTAATAGTATCTATTTACATCTGTATCTATTTACATTCGTAGACCATTTCAGAAATCTGAATACTACATATATACTATATACCATCATCATGCCATTTCCCTGTCGGGGTAGGCAGAGAGCGCAGAGCGCCATGCTTTCCTATTTTGACACTCATCCTTAACCTATTCCACATCCATACACCTTCTCATACCATTTTTATGATTTCTCTGTCTTTCTATGTTTCCTTCCTTCAAAATATCATTCACTTGATCCAACCATACTTTTCTTGGTATTCCTCACGATTTCCACTCAAATTTGCATTGTATGTCTGTTTTGTCAGTTTTTCTTCATTCATTCGTTCTACATGCCTAAACCATATCAACATACTCTTCTTCACCTTACTCAACACATCAGCCTTGTATTCACACGCATCTATCATGCATTGTCATTCCATGTATTCTTCTCAATGCACACATTTTTACAGCATTTATTCGAGTCCTCTCAGTGTTATTACACATCCATGTTTCACTCCCATACATCAAAGTTGGCACCAAAATACTGTTGTGGACTATCATCTTAGCAGATTTTGAAACTGTCAAGATCGAGTATATATATCTTTAAATGCCCCATTGACTTTGTTTCCTATCGCTACACGCCGTTCCATATCCCTCTTAATTCTTTCATCATCAGAAAATACTGTTGTGGACTATCATCTTATCAGATTTTCAAACTGTCAAGATGGAGTATATATGTTCAAATGCCCCATTGACTTTGTTTCCTATCGCTACACGCCATTCCATATCCCTCTTAACTCTTCCATTCGTTTTATATGCCCAAACCATCTCAGCGTACTCTTCTTCATCTTACTCAACACATCAGCCTTAAGTTCACATGTATTTTGTCATACATTGTCACTTCATGGATTCTTTTTTTATCAGTGTTTTTTCACATCCACATTTCAATCTCATATATCAAACTTGGCACCAAAATATTACTGTGGACTATCTAATAAATATGTTTTAGTGCCCCATTGACTATAGTGTTTCCTATCGCCACACACCGTTCCATATCCCTCTTAACTCTTCCATCATCTGAGAAAATACTGTTGTGGACTATCATCTTAGCAGATTTTGATACTGTCCGGTTGGAGTATATATGTTTTAGTGCCCCATTGACTATAGTGTTTCCTATCGCTACACACCGTTCCATATCCCTCTTAACTCTTCCATCATCTGAGAAAATACTGTTGTGGACTATCATCTTAGCAGATTTTGATACTGTCCGGCTGGAGTATATATGTTTTAGTGCCCCATTGACTATAGTGTTTCCTATCGCTACACACCGTTCCATATCCCTCTTAACTCTTCCATCATCTGAGAAAATACTGTTGTGGACTATCATCTTAGCAGATTTTGATACTGTCCGGCTGGAGTATATATGTTTTAGTGCCCCATTGACTATAGTGTTTCCTATCGCTACACACCGTTCCATATCCCTCTTAACTCTTCCATCATCTGAGAAAATACTGTTGTGGACTATCATCTTAGCAGATTTTGATACTGTCCGGTTGAAGTATATATGTTTTAGTGCCCCATTGACTATAGTGTTTCCTATCGCTACACACCGTTCCATATCCCTCTTAACTCTTCCATCATCTGAGAAAATACTGTTGTGGACTATCATCTTAGCAGATTTTGATACTGTCCGGTTGGAGTATATATGTTTTAGTGCCCCATTGACTATAGTGTTCCTATCGCTACACACCGTTCCATATCCCTCTTAACTCTTCCATCATCTGAGAAAATACTGTTGTGGACTATCATCTTAGAAGATTTTGATACTGTCCGGTTGGAGTATATATGTTTTAGTGCCCCATTGACTATAGTGTTTCCTATCACTACACACCGTTCCATATCCCTCTTAACTCTTCCATCATCTGAGAAAATTCTACCTGAACAGCAGAATCCCTCAACTTGCTGCAATCTTTAATTTTTCACCCATATGTCGCATTTACTTTTCCTTTCACACTCTTCTATCACCTTTCTATCTTTGTATTATACAACATTCATTCTCAGATCTTTCTCTTCGCATCTCTCATACAATATACTTATCAAACTCTACAATACATCTTCACTCTCCACCAACACAACCATATCAGCCACATACGTTCCCATTCAATATTTGTATATCACCAACCAACGTCTGCAGTTCCTTCACACATGAATCTATATAAATATTGAACAATCATGGTGACATAATGCATTCTGAAAACTGAAGATTATTTACTTTGCAATGTAAAATGCTCAGGATTAATCTACAGTAAAAATTATCAACCATTTATCGATACCTTAAGGCAGGGGTGGCCAAACCGTGGCGCATTACATTGTGGCGATCGTATGCGCGGTCACTGAACCCACAAGACGACCTTTACACACCTCAACAATGTGAGACAAACAATGCTAAAGTCCACGCGCGCCCGGTCATTCAACTCGCAACCGATCGAGAGCGCATTCCATGAGGGAAAGAGAGGGCAACACATATTTCGCGCTGCCTCTAAAAAACTATGTATACCTACGCGACGTCAATAAATATATTGTGAGGCGTGAGACGAGACATCAACATATCTCTTGCTCCGTCATTCATACATTCTAAAATATTATAAATACCGACGTGTACGAATAAAATTTCTCTTTACACATTCCGATTTCGACGAGTTTTTTATTTATCAACAATCATCCTCATCATATCTCCTTTAAGGAACAACAGCTCCTAAAACATCCTTGCGCCTACTTATTCTTTTAAAATAGGTTTAGCGGTTTGCTTTAATTTAGCGTATGTCCTAGTAGGACGTGCTGATGTTGATGTTGTTGACATTGCTGTATTCGCTTTAGTCGAATTCTGTGTTCCTTTTCGTTCGGGGTCATCAATTTAGCGGGGTGCTTGATTGATAGGTCGTGATGATTTTGATTTGTTTTGTATTTAAAATAAAATACGTCGATTCAGGAATGCGAAAAAGTGAGAGTGAATAATCGATAAATAATAAACAGCGATGAATGGTCAAGTGAATAATAACAAGTGCCCTTTATTTGTCGATAAGTAGGTATATATAGAATTTCAGAACGGGGCGCGTGAATGCATCCGCGGTATATCTTGATCTCACTCCTGTGCGTTCCGACGTGGTCGCAGACGTTGCCAATGATATAGTGGGTAGAGTATTTATTGCCGAAACGGTGAGACACGCGATGCGCTCTCTTTCTACCGTGGAATGCGATGTAAATATGATTTGCATGTAAACAGTATTGACGTTCTGGTATGTGATCTTTGTACATATTCAAAGGTTGATTCATCGGTCGTTGACCGTGCATGTTGACAATATTTACGACGACGACGGTATTCCCTACATAGGCGTCATAACTGAATCCATCTTCATATTTTCAACACCAAAGTGTTCTCAGTTCAATTCGTACAGTCTTCGGTAATGTTCAACTTTACAGTGTCTGACACTTAGAATGGAACTTGTGAGCTGTCACTTAAGGCGGGTTTACAAACGTACGAATATTTTGTCGGTGTTGTCATTGCGCGTTCCAGCTCAAACGTTCGCAAACACCGGGCACCACATCTTTGAAGTCACGTGCGGATGAGCAGCGAGCGCTCAGAGCTTTCTCTCTCTCTCTCTCACCACATCCAACAACTGTGGTCCAGAGTTATCTTCACCAAACGAGACTCTCCGGCAGCTGTAGCATCATCTGCGAGTCCACGACAGCGATCACCCTCTCGTTCAAGAGATCATTTCTGACTATTGTAGATTGGTGCTCCACTAAACGTGTGTCTTTTGAAATGGCGTAAATTAATTCATTGAATTGCGTGATTGAGTTATTCCTTTTCCTCCCCTAAGCGAAGCAGTTCCTACCCCTATTCCTATTTTACAACCTCAAACGTGAACGTAAGAAGGTAAAAAAAGTGCTTGAGTTGTATGGCGCATCTTAACTCGTCTGTGAAAAAATTGGCGCATGTTATGCAAAAGGTTGGCCACCCCTGCCTTGAGGAATTTAATATTTAAAATGATATATGATCTTCAAATTGATAAGGTATCGTCAGAATGTTATCAAAATTATTAATGTGAATAAATTCACGTACTGTTTATTGTATAATATCCTTAACTGTCCCGCCGCCCCCTCTTATCTTTCGAGATCTGTTCACTCTGCTTGCTTACACTGTAAGTGTATCGAATGTATGCGTCATCACCTAACATATATGATTTATTTGTAATTGCTGTGTACCTATTGTAATGAAATGTTCCTTATATTCCTTCGCAATAGCCACTATAAAAAGTCGGACGGCCCATGCAAGCGAGGATCGCGTGGTATACATAGTATTTAGTAAGTCATGATGGCATACACGGGCGAATAAAGGGGCTTACGATGAGCGATGGGCTGCACATAAGGAACGAAAAATGTCAAAAATATATTCTCAGTTTCTGGAACGTCGACAATCTCTGCTCTTTCCGATTCTGGACTATGCGGACGTATGTTACTTGGATGTTACAGAGGAACAGCTGGAAAAATTACAGCGTCTTCAAAATGTGTGTCTAAGATTCATTTTCAACCTACGTAAGTATGATCATATAACTTCATACCAGAAGGCATTGAACTGGTTGAATGTTAGCAATAGACGACAAATTCACTTACTGTCTCTTTTGTATAACATCCTTAACTGTCCCGCCGCACCCTCTTATCTCACCGAAAATTTTCAGCGTCTTTCCAATCCTGGACTAGCGCTACGCTCAAACAGAGATTATCTATTGGGTAGGCAGTTGCATGGATCACTAAAAGGCTCACTAATCTATTGTCATGTAATACTGATGTGGTCTCCGTTGCAGGACTGCAAAATATACGTTTGTCAAACCAAGAAGGACCTCTTAGTCCAAGGGAGGACCAAACCTCTGGTGGACAGGCACGACGTGATGGACTACGTGGAGTCCATAAGCGGCACGTTCATCACTGTGTCGAGCAAGACTGGAGAAAACATTGGTAAATTCCATTCTTTATTATTTATTTTAATTATTTAATATTTACATAGATAAAGGTTTATTAACCTTTCCTTCCCTGTGTTGGGTATCTTCTACACGTTGCTTCTAATAACCATCAATATCTCTATAAATACAAGGTTAACATTTTAGGTATTCCTCCATAATATATTTACGCATTGATTTAAAAAATAATATTAATAATAATCAGAATTTATCGACTACATCGAGGTGTTTTGTAAAGATCGGAAACAAATTCGCATTTAAACGCTGTGAGTGCCTTGATCTTGGGTCTTGACGATAGGTGAAGAGTATGCGGGAAGCGCGACACTATATTCGCATCTCACTTTTGCATACTTCACTGAATTGCGAGGAGCTCAATTGTCTCAACGTCGCAAGTGTAAGCCACGCCCGGGTATGCCACTACCGCTCCGCCACAGTAGCTTCTGGGCTGGCAACGAGACTAGATCTACGCCCGTTCCGTGAGCGTTGCCAGATGGTTTTTTAATGTTTTCAGCAAATAAATCTAAATTATTATAATTTTTAACTTCAATTATAATTAATTAAGGGGATTATCTATGAATGTTCTTATTTTTCCGATTTAAAATCGCAAATTTTTTATCGCGTAC
The DNA here is from genome assembly GCA_949825065.1 of Odontocerum albicorne. Taxonomy (NCBI): domain Eukaryota; kingdom Metazoa; phylum Arthropoda; class Insecta; order Trichoptera; family Odontoceridae; genus Odontocerum; species Odontocerum albicorne. The sequence continues at coordinate 5,556,679 of OX463868.1, forward strand.
TCACTACCCAACACCGGAGCGCGCGTTTCAATTTTATCACCGTAAGGGAAGGGTTAATAGCAACGTTGTATGTATAGTACCCGGCGGTAAGTAATACACATCATTTGTAGAGCGTTGTCTCTGTCATTCATACATGTGTTCCATACCGGACCGGACTGTTAACACATCGTGCGACAGAGACGACACTCTACAAACTACGTGTATTACTTACCGCCGGATACTTGTATGTATTTATGCCCGATGTGTATTACTTACCGTCGGGTACTATGCTTAAGAAATTGTATCACGGTTCCTGGAACAGTTCACAAATTTCTCCCAATACAACCTTGTAACGACGTTCGGTAATTTTAATTATTTTATCAACTTTAATATAAGCCTCGATTCTAATAAACAGCAAGTTATTTAGGTAAATACATTACATAAAACTAACAATAATGACAAATTAATACATCTTGTTAGAAATTAGCAAAAATGTGGCAGTTTGTTAAAATCAAATAATATTTGGTGTCGTTTGTCAAAAGTCACTACGTTAGTCTGCATTGGCTAGGGATGGGGTATACGATAATTGGATTTTCGATGTTTTTATACCTAAAATGAAATTTTCGTAATTAGTATTGATTCATAGTGGATCTTGGTATATTTAAAGATAGATACAAATCATACAATACATTAGAAAGTCAGTATAATGAAAATTAGGAATTAAAACGTCAGTTAAGAGGGGAACAATTTTTCCATTTATAAAAAAACTATTCGATTTGTAAAAAAAAACGATTTTACCCCATCCCTTTGAGACATTACGTTTCAAACGTCACAGGGACCATCCTACATTTTCCCAAGTATACATATATATATTTCTAAGATAATGGTGGAAAAAATACATTTAAAATAGAAGCCATAAATGAGGTAAGTTGAAGGATCTTCTTCAGCCTTCATTCCCTTAAAGTGTTGCAAAGATTCCTACCTACTAAAACCTTAATGTTACTCGTGCAGTCTCTGCTCTTTCCGATTCTGGACTATGCGGACGTATGTTATTTAGATAGGAACAGCTGAACACATTATTTATTTTATTTATTTAACACTTTTATTGCAATACAATCTGGCAGGCTTATTGCCAGGCGACAATCTCTTCCAACCAACCAGACAAAAGTAAATTAATCAAGTTACATGGTCACATAAATCATTCAAATGACTATCCATCCCCACGAAATCCACAACTTGAGCACATGCTCACGAACCCCACAAAGACGGACAATCACCCGAACATTATTTTTCATATAAAGTGAGATATCATCAATGAAAAGGAAAGGAAGGGATGGGGGAGAGGAAAGGAAAAGAGAAATCAGGAATGAAACACATTATTTTACTGACTAGAAATCAAGAGTTTTTCAGTCGCTTCTTAAAGCGTGCCAAGGACGGAGCGAGTCTTATATTGGTTTGTAACTGATTCCAGAGTCTCACTGCATGGACAGTAAAAGACGACGTAAAGAAAGAGGAGCGGTGAACTTGAAAGGCCAATAAACAATCTCTGTTTGAGCGTAGCGCTAGTCCATGATTGGAAAGATGCTGAAAATTTTCGGCGAGATAAAAGGGTGCGGCGGGACAGTTAAGGATGTTATACAATATAGACAGTGTGTGAATTTGGCGTCTATTTCTAACATTCAACCAGTTCAATACGAAGGTACCAGAAGTGGTATAAAGTTATATGATCGTACTTACGTAAGTTGAAAATGAATCTTAGGCACACATTTTGAATACGCTGTAATTTGTCCAGCTGTTCCTCTGTAACATCCAAGTAACATACGTCCGCATAGTCCAGAATCGGAAAGAGCAGAGATTGTACGAGTAAAACTTTGGTTTCAGTTGGAAGGAATCTTTGCAGCACTTTAAGGGAATGAAGGCTGAAGAAGATCCTTAGGCTTACCTCATGTATTTGATCTCGCCATGAGAGAGTGTTATCTATTAGCACTCCTAGGGTTTATAACAGTTTTATGTAATGGTATGATAGAGCCATCAAGTAATATTTGAGGGAGTAAGTCAGTGTTGAATTTACCGAGAAGCTGAGGACTGCCAATGAGGATCGCTTGAGCGTCTTCAAAATGTTTGTTTAAGATATATTTTTAACCTGAGAAAGTATGATCATATCAAGTAGCTGAACTGGTTGAATGTAAGAAATAGAGGCCAAATTCACATTCTGTCTCTATTTTATAATATTCTTGACTGTCCCGTCGCCCTTTCTTATCTGGCTGAAAATTTTCAGCGTCTTTCTGATCATGGAGTAGCTCAAACAGAGATTATTGACCTTTCCAGTTCACCGTTCTTATTTTTTTTACATTGTCCTCTACTGCATTGAAACTCTGGAACCAGTTACAAACCAATGTTAGACTTGCTCTGTCATTGGGAGAGATGATGATGATTTGTTGATAAATAAAACTCGTTTTCGATCGCAATGCGGAAAGACACATTTTATTCGTTGACGTACTTATTTATATCATTCTTGAATGTGTGCGAGAATGCGCTCACGATATGCCGCCGTCTCGTTTCTGCATTCACAAAACGATTAATGTTGTATGTAGGTATCATTCAAATACGGAACTGGCGCGACAGATGTGGTGCCTTCTCGCTCTAGCATGGAATGCGCTCCACGCCCGGCAATGAGTTGAATGACCGGCGTGTGAACTTTGTACTTGTTTGTTTTGAATTGTCAAGGAATGCAAAGGTCGCATCGCCGGTCATTGACCGAGCATGTGAACGCCACACATGCTTTAAGAAGTCTTAATTTCTAGTCAGTAATATAACGTGTTTCATTCCTCATATTTACCTTCCTCTCCACCATCCCTTCCTTTTCCTTTGATTAATAATATCTCACTTTATATGAAAAGGAATGTTCGGGTAATTGTCCGTCTTTGTGGGGTTCGTGGGCATGTGCTCACGTATGTGTTCATGGATTTCGTGGGGATGGATAGTCATTTGAATGTTTTTTGCGACCATGTAACTTGCTTCATTAACTTGTCTGGTCGGTTAGAAGAGATTGCCGCCTGGTAATAAGCTCGCCAGATTGTATTTGCAATAAAAGTGATAAATAAATAAATGTATAAGGTCTGGACTCGTCTAATAACATATCTTCCGTCGAGATACACTCCCACCAATAGAGGGCGAATCTGGCCGCGAGGACAACAAAAGTTTTTCAGACCATACCCTCGTACAAATGGATTAAAAAAAAACAAAAATATGTACATAATAAATACAATCAATTAGGTTAGCAAAATATATCGTGAATGAGTGCTATGCTCAATTAGGTTAGCAAAATATATCGTGAACGAACGCTATGCTCAATTAGGTTAGCAAAATATATCGTGAACGAGCGCTATGCTCAATTAGGTTAGCAAAATATATCGTGAACGAGCGCTATGCTCAAACAGAGATTGTTAATTGGTCTTTCCAGTTTACAAAGCTGATATATCGACTCAACGTTTTTTATGGAAACCGTAGAGCCGATATATCGGTTAAAAGCTTTTTTTCGCTAAAACCGCATAGCCGATATATTGGCTTTTGAGAATTAAACCGATTAATTTCACCGATAAATTGATTCGATAAAAAAATAACATATAAAATTTCTGTTCCAGACGAACTGTTCCAACAGATAGTGGACGATCTCAGCTCCGACGCCAAGTGTCTCCGGCAGCTGAGGGCGGAACGTAAAAGGCAGCAGCAGCAGGCTTCTCTGGTTAGTTTAAGAGAGAAAGAGCAGAAGGCCGGCGGCTTCCGATTGCCGTGTTCCTGCTGATAGTGTAAAAAAAAGGAAGATGATCAAATGTACCTTTTCTCGTTCGGAACACTTCTACCGCAATCCTCGTTCGTTACACTAGCTCTCGTTCAAACGGTAACTTTTGATGAGTACTTCGCTGCTTGTAGCTTAGCCGCAAACATGCTTGTTCCGCTTGTTTTTAATGTAGTGCTTTGTACGTTGAATTGCATTAGATTTCGCTACATTAATTTTCAACCCTTTCACTAGACATCTCTCATATAGCTCACTTATCATATCCCTTTCATTCCCAGCCAGCATAACCATACCATCTGCATACAGAAGTCCACATTAATTTATTTCACCCACCTTTTAAATTGTGCACATTTGAATCTATAACACATCGATCAATAAGCCCCGGGACTAACTACTAAAACAACATTTGTTTGCCAAAATTCTTCTTTATTCATCAACATAGTCTCCTTCAAGAGCGATACATTCATTCCAACGCTTTCCTCACTTTTCTATGCCAGCCGTGTAGAACGATTTATCTTTGGTTTCAAAATAAGCGTTAGTTTCGGCAATCACTTCTTCATTGGAGCCAAATCTCTTTCCCTGGAGCATCTTTTCGAGGTCTGCGAACAGCCAATATTCGCTGGGGGCCAAATCTGGAGAATACGGTGGGTGCGGAAGCAATTTGAAGTTCAACTCATGCAATTTGGCCATCGTTACCGTCGACTTGTGACACTTACTTTGCGATTTTCCATCACGATTTTGAGGGTTTTTTTTATGTTTTCTGGTGTAACAGCCTCATTTGGACGACCAGAGCGTTCAGCATAATTTGTGTCTGTACGACCGCGTTTGAAATCAGCATACCACCGACAAATGGTTGTTTTCGACGGAGCAGAGCTCGGATAACACTTTTCAAGCCATCATTGAGAAAAAGTTTTATCAACACACGAAATTAGGTTTTTTCCATTGTTTTGAAAATAGCAAAAGTAGCGTCACTAAAACCACTGTAACTCAATGAAAACGATGTCGGAATGTCATGAAAGTTTGACACGTAACTTCTAAAGGTTGGTATGGATTTGTTATTAGAGGCGCCATCTGTTGGTTAGTCCCGGGACTTATTTATCGATGTGTTATATATATATATATATATATATATATACAATGTAATCCATTAGATTGATAGTAATTTATTGTTGTCTAATCTAGTCCACTGCTTAAAATGAACACCTTTTTCTGCCTGAACCGCTATTCTAGCCGGTTACTAGTTGTGGGTTCAAATCCCACATGTAGAAGTATTATTTTATCACCTTTTCCAAAAGTCATTCAGTTTAGCATTATCTCGGATACTTTTTTATGTCGTTGGAGTTGTTTCCCTTTGGTTTGCTGCTTTTTTGCTTGTCTTTATTTAAATTTTTTGCTCGAAACACTTTTAAAATTGATTTTTATGCACTTTTAAAATTGATTTAACACTTAGTATTTATTTACGCATTATGGATCATGCACATTTATTATGGATCATGCACATGTATTATAGATTTTGCACAGTTTTAGTTGTGGTATAGCCTTCCTCTTATTCATTATAGATCATGCACATTCATTATGGATCATGCACATGTATTGTAGATTTTGCACAGTTTTATTTATAGTATAGTCTTCCTGATATTCATTATGGATCATGCGCATGCATTATGGATAAATCATATGCATTATGGATCATGCGTGTGCATTATGGACACTTGTGTAGTTTTAGTTGTAAGATAGTTTTACTCTTATTCATTATGGACCATGCTCGTGCGTTATAGATCATGGGTATGCATTATGGACCATGTTCGTGCATTATAGATCATGGGTATGCATTATGGACCATGTTCGTGCATTATAGATCATGGGTATGCATTATGGACCATGTTCGTGCATTATAGATCATGGGAATGCATTATGGACCATGTTCGTGCATTATAGATCATGGGTATGCATTATGGACCATGTTCGTGCATTATAGATCATGGGTATGCATTATGGACCATGTTCGTGCATTATAGATCATGGGTATGCATTATGGACCATGTTCGTGCATTATAGATCATGGGTATGCATTATGGACCATGTTCGTGCATTATAGATCATGGGTATGCATTATGGACCATGCTCGTGCATTATAGATCATGGGTATGCATTATGGACCATGTTCGTGCATTATAGATCATGGGTATGCATTATGGACCATGTTCGTGCATTATAGATCATGGGTATGCATTATGGACCATGTTCGTGCATTATAGATCATGGGTATGCATTATGGACCATGTTCGTGCATTATAGATCATGAGTATGCATTATGGACCATGTTCGTGCATTATAAATCATGGGTATGCATTATGGACCATGCTCGTGCATTATAGATCATGGGTATGCATTATGGACCATATTCGTGCATTATGGATTTAGCGTGGTTTTAGTTAGAAGACATAAGCATGCTCATGCATGTCTTTCAAACATTATAGATCATGTTTATGCAGTATGGATCTTACACATACTATATGGATCTTGCGTGATTTTGATTGTACGAGTAAGATAGTCTTACAGTTACTCATTATGAATCATTCACATGCATTATGGATCATTCACACGAATTATGGATCATGCATATGCATTATAGACACTACACATGCATTATGGATCTTGTGCAGTTGTAGTTGTAAGATAGTCATCCTCTTGTTCATTATGGATCATGCTCATGTATGATAGATCATGTGATCATATTCATGCATTATGGATCATGCACAATTTTATTTATAAAATAGTCTTCCACTTACGTATTATGGATCATGCGTAATTTTAGTTGTAATGTATTATAGATCATACATACCATCACGTCATTTCCCTGTCGGGGTAAGCAGTGAGGACAGAACATCAGAATTTCCTATCTTGACACATCTTTATCCTTTACATCCTTTACATTTGACTTTAATTCGATGGCACGAATCATCCTAGTTTGGGTGGATTGTCTATTTAAAAAAAAACATTCATACTATCACGCCATTTCCCTATCAGGGTAGGCGGAGAAGAAACAGAGTGCCAGACTTTCCTATCTTGACACATCCTTAACCGCTTCCGCATCCATACACGTCATAAGTTTCCTTTTTTTTTTTTTCAAAATATCATTCACCTGATCCAACCATACTTTCTTTGGTCTCCCTCTACTACGCCTTCCACTCACAGTTGCACTATATATCTGTTTTGTTAGTCTTTCTTACTTCATTCGTTCCACAGGCCCAAACCATCTCAACATACTCTTTTTCATCTTACTCAACACATCAGCCTTAAGTTCACATTCATCCCTCATCACTTCATTCCGTATTCTGTCATACATTGTCACTCCAAGTATTCTTCTCAATGCATGCATTTTTACAATATTTATTCAGCTCCTATCAATCATTATTATGGATCATGCACATGCATAAGGAATCATGTACACGGATGGTTTTAATCATGAAATAATCCTCCACTTTTACATTTTGAATCATGTCCATGCATTATGAATCATTCACAGTCATTATAGATCATGCATAGTTTTAGTTATAAGATTGTCTCGTCTTATGCCCATGCACACGTTATTTGAAAGATTGCTCTATACGAGGGGCGCCAGCAGGGATAACATATTCACTCATACTAGAAAGGGTTCAGAAAAGATGTCTCCGTTGTCTCTACACGAGAGAGTGGGGATTTTATCCCTGGGTTTATCCAAGTGTCTCCTTACTGGGGATGCTTAGTTACAGATCATTACAGAGTGGAAGATTGGGTGTCCAAATTCCACACAAAGAAAAAAATGCACACTTCCGACCAGGACGGCCTGTTCAGGCCACTTCTTCATACATCGTCAAAAAAATAGAAAAGCTTGTGCTGGAAGATGCCTCCCTAAGGCCTCGGCCACACAGGAATGAGCCTCGCTTGATGCTTAGAGCTATGTTGCGAGTTAGGCGACATATCCTAGTGAACCAAAGCACCACATACTATCGCAGTGGCCACACTGCACGCTTCGCGCCACGTTGCATGACGATTAGTCATCGAGTGAATCTCCTAGCGAACATACGCGTTGGTGAATTTACAAGATGGCTGAAGTTTTAATGACAGCTGTGTATAAAAGGGAGCCTTTGTGGAACCCATTGAACAAATTATACAAAAATGTACCTGTAATAAAATCACTTTAGAATGAAGTTGCGCAGAAAGTAAATAAAGATAAGGTAAGTTGTAATGAAATTGGTTAGTTTTGAAAGTGACATTGTGTGTTGACTCAATCGCTCCCGACTGTTAAATAAATTTGTGCGTAGCACTTTGGTGTGGCCAGGCGTGTAGTCACCTAGTATATGAGTCACGTAAAATCTAGCTTAGCACCTAACGAAGCATTTTGGTGTGGCCTCAGCCTTAACAAACAACAGCTTGCAGGGATGGTTGAAGTATCATCTACAACTATTTTGAATATCCTCCATCAGCATCTAGGGATGTTAAAAGACAGTGCAAAGTGGGTACCCAGAATGTTCACGTCACTTCAAAAACTACAACGCGTGAAATGTTCACGACAGTTTTTGGACCTCTGCAGAAACTACAAAGATGAGGCTTTGAGCTGAATTGTTACTGAAGATGAAACTTGGGTTCATCATTATGAGCCTGAGTCGAAACAGGAGTCCATGCAGTGGCAAAAAGGGCTCACAACCCTCTAAGAAGTTCAAATTAAGGCTATAATTTTTTGGGATGCAGAAGGCATACTGCTGATAGATTACAAAAATAAGAGCATCACAATACCTGGAGAGTACTACTCTGGTCTGCTGATGCAGTTAAAAGGAAGCTGTGAAGGAGAGAAAAATGGACTTAAGGGGTGCTGCTTTTGCATGACAATGCACCCATGCACAAAAGTAATTCTGCATTGGCTACTCTTCACAACTGCAGCTTCCAAACATTAAATCCCCCTCCCTACAGCCCAGACCTGACTATTATTTGTTTCCAAATATGAAAAAGAACTTCGAGGGAAGAAATTTATGAACGATGAAGAAGTTTAAAGTGCAATTTCGACTTATTTTGAAGACAAAAGCTTTTTTTTTTTTTTTTCGTGGGTATAAATAAGCTCATTGAATGGTCTGAAAAAGTATTAGAGTTAATGGTGAATATATTGAAATTGATTTTTCCCCTTCGTTCCGCAAATTTATTGACCTCCCCTCGTATAACAACGGTCTGCAAACGATCAAATTTAAAATTAGTACTTTGCATCCTTGTAAATAGTTTTTAGCGGATGTCCTTGTTGGACGTGCTGATGATTTTGATTGTTTGGTATTTAAAATAAAATATGTCAATTAGCAATGCGGAAAGTGAGAGTGAATAATCAATGAATAGTAAACAGTGATGAATGGTCAAATGATTAATAATAAGTGATTCTTTATTTATCGATAAGTAGGTATATATACATTTCAGAACGGGGCGCGTGAGTGCGCCCGCAATATATTTTTATCTCACTCCTGTGCGTGCAGAGGTGTTAGGAACCGCCAGTGAAAATATCAGATAGTATGTGAAGAAAACGACATGAGAATGAATTTTGCATAATCCAGAATAAGTAATTGAAAAGGACGAAAGGAAAAGTAAATGCGATATTTGGATAAACAACGAAATATAAGAATATGTTGGAGGATTCTGTTGTATTCAACGGCGCAAAGTTTTAACGAGATATTGCACAGATACGAGAACAATAGGAAACCAAATCAATGAGCCACTAAAAGACATAATCAAGAAACATCCAGATATGCTAAAATGATCGTTAACAAAAGCGTATTAGTTTCAATATTGATGAATGGGAGTGAAACTTGAACGAGGGAAATAAGAGAATGCAATGGAAATGCGTGCACTGAAAAGAATATGTGGTGTGTCTATGTATGACAAAATAAGAAATTTAATTATGAACGATGGATGTGAGTTAAAAACGGATAATATGTAATAAAACTTTGATTAACTTAATATTATCCAGTTATCTACATCCATTCAAATGCTTTGGCTAAGAGTAGTTTTTAACAGCGTATTACTATAAAATTAATAAAAGGAATCAAATAAATGCTCATGAAATGCGTGCACTGAGAAAAATATGTGGTGTGTCGATGTATGACAGAATAAGAAACGTAATTATTTAGGATAAATGTAAGCTAAAAACTGATGTGTTAAGTGAGACGAAAAAAAGGACGTTGAGGTAGTTGGGACGTGTTGAACGGATGGGTAACGAAATATTGTCAAAGGAATTTATAATGTATGCATAAGTGGAAGTAGTGGTAGAGGACGGCCGTCGCAGACGTTGCGAATAATATTGTGGGTAGATAATTTGTTGTGAAACGGCGAGACAGCGCGATGCGTTTTCTTTCTACTGTGGAATGTATCGTTAATAGTATTTGCGGGTAAACAATATTAATGTTCTGGTATGCGACCTTTGGACATGTCCGAAGGTCGTTTTGTCGGTCGTTGACCGTGCGTGTTGACAATATTCAGGGACGACCGTAGTCCCTACAAGTTTAATATAAGTCGTTATTTACAATTAATATGCTACGGCAATTCTTTTCCAGAGTTGTTACAAGTCCCTCTTCAGCGGCTGCCATTCAGGCTCCGGGAGCCACTGCTGCGCCGGCGCGATGAAGGACTGAGACGCCGGATGAAGATAGACGGGGGCTGGATTATGTGGCGTATACTCATTTTGTAAATCATTTACAAAATACCAATATGAATTTAACTTGTGTATTTAATTAGTTTTTAAGGTTGATTGATTATTTAAATTTGAGATTATAACACGGATATTATATTTTATAATATTTGGACCCCATTAGATTATATTGTAACATACATACATGTGTCGTTTGCGGACCGGACAGATACTTGACACCGATGGGCGTTGGATTGGGATATAACTGGTGTAAATAAGGGATATAAATCTAGATTTAAATCAATCTATCCCTTTGAAACCATGGTTTAATATAATAGGAATATATAAGATGTAAGTAAGTGTCATGTGTCATTTGCGGATGGGACGGATATTTGGCACTGATGGGCATTGGATTGGGAAATAACTGGTGTAAATAAGGGATATAACTCTAGATATAAATCAATCCAACAATCTATCCCTTTGAAACCATGGTTTAATATAATAAGAATAAACAAGATGGAAGTGTCGTTTGCGTATGGGATGGATATTTGGCACCGATGGGCGTTGGATTGTGATATAACTGGTGTGAATACATAAGGGATCTAGATATAAACCAATCTGTCACTTTGTAACCATGGTTTAATATAATAAGAATTAACAAGATGGGAGTGTCTGTCATGTGTCGTTTGCAGATGGGACGGATATTTGGCACCGATGGGCATTTGATTGGGATATAACTGGTGTAAATACATAAGGGCTCTAGATATAAATCAATCCAACAATCTATCCCTTTGTAACCATGGTTTAGTATAATAAGAATGAACAAGATGGAAGTGTCTGCCATGTGTGGTATGGGGACAGGCCCCTGCGTGGTGGCTAGTCACCTTTACAGGGTACTGTGGGGAATCCCGGTCAGGATGATGGGACTACAGTATAGACCGTGTATTGTCCGGTTCCCCTTCACGAGACAGATTAGATTGACCGCGTCCATTGTATGTTGCGTCTCTTCTCTCTCCGTGGAACTGTTCCACTTATAGATGGATTGTTACAGTTTTGAAGCTTAATCAGTTGAAACCATAAATTATCTAGAATTGTAATTTTTTTAAATTAATTTTATCATATCGAGTCGTATAATTGCATAATGACTTTAATTCGGTGTCACAAATCATCCTTGTTTGGGTGGATTGCCTATTTAAAAAAAAACATTCATAATATCACGCCATTTCCCTATCAGGGTAGGCGGAGAAGACACAGAGTGCCAGACTTTCCTATCTTGACACATCCTAAACCGCCTCCGCATCTATACACGTCATAAGTTTCCTTTTTTTTTTCAAAAGATTATTCCCCTGATCCAACCATACTTTCCTTGGTCTTCCTCTACCACGCCTTCCACTCACATTTGCACTATATATTTGTTTTATTAGTCTTTCTTACTTCATTCGTTCCACATGCCCAAACCATTTCAGTGTGCTTTTTTTTATCTTAGTCAACAGCCATAAGTTTACATTTATCACTTCATTCTGTATTCTGTCATACATTGTCATCCCGTGTATTCTTCCTTACGATATCCTTAATGACAGAGGGAGTCTAATAATTAACTTTGTATCTGGTTCCAGAGTCTCATTGCATGAACAGTCAAGGACGATGTAAAAAAAAATAAAAGCCCACCTTGATGTATGGAAGTGAATCTTGGACTTGGGTAAAAGGATAAAAGTAAGATTAATGCTGTAGAGATGCGTGTACTAAGGAAAGTTTGTGGAGTGTCAATGTATGAAAAAAGACGGAATGAAGACATCATAAATGGATGTTTTAAATAAGTTAGATGAAGAAAGACGCTTTAAAATGGTTTGGCCATGTGGAAAGAATGGATAATGAAAGAATGACAGGTGTATGCGGAAGAGATAGGCCGAGGGAAACGTAGTTAGACCGAATTGACTAGCTTTTGAAAGAAGGTAAGGTAAAAAGTATGAATGTGGAAGAGGCAAAAGTTGCGTGTGCCTGGATGGAAAAGTTTCGAGATCTGTTCTTTCTGCCTACGCTGCAAGAGACACAACGTAATGATTATGTATGTATGCCTTCATTTTCAACAAGCGTGACCGTATCATCGGCATACGTGATCCACGGTGAACGTGTTAAAACTATCATAATATAGTGCGTTCGTGCAGCAGCTGTTTTGAAAATTTACGGCAACTGTATTAAAGTGTAATGTTGTTATAAAAAAGTGAGTTATCAATACTCAAAATTATGTAATGTACGAGGTTTGGTAAAAAAATATTGTCCCCTTCAAAGTACTTTTGCCAACGTTCCACAAAACACTTGTGGAATGCACATTTTGGGATAGCCTTTAGCTCACCCGGTGATTTTGCCTTTATAACGATAACATTGCATAGTCAAAAAGATAATCTGACGCAGAGGCACGTCCTGGGGGACGTAGTCCGGGACAGAAGAGCATACAACCCGAGGACGAGGAGAGCTGACCCCAACAGTCTTCGCAGACAGTGAGCTGGAATGCATCCAGGGAGAAGAAGAAGAAGTGATTTTGCCTTTATCTCCTCTATGGTAGCAAAACGGGAACAGGAAAAAGTCACAGGCGGCCAAGTGCATTTGGTGAATATGGTGGCTGAGGCATTACGACGTTGTTGGTTTTGGCTAAGTGTGCATAATTCTGATTAAAATCGCAAAAATCTTAAGATAATAATAATCGTTATTGACCGTACGACCCGTCGGTAAAAATTCACGGTAGACTATGCCGTTGTAAAAAACAGTGACGATAACTTTGACATTTGATCGAACTTGGCGTGCTTTTTTCGGTCTTGGCTTTTCGGGAAGCTTCCATTGGAACGATTGGGCCTTTGTTTCGATATCATAGCCAATACACCCACCTTCCGTCACTTGTTGTGACGCGTCGGAATAATTCTGGATCGTCAGCGTGACATTTACTCTGTCACGCTGACGATCCAGAATTATCGTTATTTTTTATCAAACCTCGTATAAGAAAAATTTATCCTTAGACAGTTTTATTTTGGTCATAATGTATGTATGTAATTCTTCCTAAGTGCTATTGTAAATTTGGTGCTAAATAGAGTTTTTTATTTTATAAAGTTCTCTTTGGAGGACGTTGGCCATTATTATGACTTCTCGACTCTGGAGGCAGCAGCACTGTACAGTACAAAGATATAGTACCACTTCTGTAAGTTCTTCAACCAGGCGACATGTCTTCCTTTCCTGAATTTCCCCCTGCAATATCAGTCGAAGGACCTCATATTTTTCTTCTCGCAATATATTAGCTGTTAACATAAGTTGTGTCCGTTTTTTTTTTCAAATTTAAAAATGAGCACCAAAAGTAAAACAAAATGGTAAAGGTTATACGTCATTCGAAAGGAAATTTTCTGCTCTACAAGATATTGTGTTTGCTTTTACGTTACATATATTATTTTATTTGATTACAAGCCTTCAAAATGGAATGTCAAGTAGACGAAAGTGAGAATTTTCGACACCTCCTTCTGTTCGCGTTCAATCGAGGGAATAAAGCTGCCAAAGCTGCTCGCGATATTTGCGAAGTGTATGGTGAAGATGCTATGAATGAAAGGGCAGCTCGTCGGTGGTTTTTGCGTTTCGAAGACGGTAATTTCGACCTGAAAGACATGGAGCGTTCCGGACGACCAGTGGAGTTTGATGAGTACCGCTTAAACCATATTATTCATGAAGATCCCCTTCAAACCACCGTAGAATTGGCTGAGTAGATGAATTGTAGTCACATGACTATATACTGCCATCTTAAATCAATGGGAAAAGTCCAGAAGTTCGACGCATGGGTTCCACATGTTTTAAATTAAAACAACAAAAATCAATTGTCGAACGTTGATTTTTGTTGTTTTCAACATGTGGAACCCAAGCGCCGTACTTCTGGACTTTTCCCATTGATTTAAGATGGCGGTATATATTCATGCGACATCGACGAGCTGTCCTTTCATTCTAAGATGCTATTAATCAAAGGACAGCTCGTCGATGGTTTTTCCTTCAATAATGACGTCGAATTGCGGACATAGTTGGACGAATTCCTCGAGTCAAGACCGGAGATGGTTTTTATCGCACAGGCATTGAAAAACTTGTAGAACGTTGGCAAGAAGTTGTAAATAATGAAGGAGAATACATTATTGACTAATTTGTTGTAAAATAATGAAGGAGAATACATTATTGACTAATTTGTTGTAAAATAATGAAGGAGAATACATTATTGACTAATTTGTTGTAATTTTGTTTTGTTGTGTCCTCTTGTTCTCTTCATTTGGGGAAAAACGGACACAACTTATGTTAACACCCAATATATTCAAAGTAGAATAGAACACCGACTATCCGTGTAATTAAGGGACACTCGAACCCGGATAATTGAAAAACACCCTAATTAAATTTTTATTGATAAAAAACATGTTTCGGGATTACCGGACCACGGTTTATCCAACTCACTGATAATCGGCGCTCTACCGTTCACTAACAACAAGAATTGATTTCAACAATTTAATAGTTGAAATATTAGATGAATTTCGCTACGTAAGTTGAGTACACGAACAAGTTTTCTCAATGTTTGACAGGTACAACTGCTAAACGCCGGTATCATATCACGGCAATTACATTGAGAAGTACCGTATCCACATATTTTGCGTGTCGGTGTAGAATCGGGGAAACACCTTCAACTTACGTAGAGCCAATCTTTATAACAGTTTTATGTCGTTGTTTTGTTATTTTTAAAACGTGGACGTACATTAAAAGTTTGATAAAAAATATTTTTCGGAATTACCGGACCACGGTTTATCGAACTCACTGATAATCGGCGCTCTACCGTTCACTAATAACAAGAATTAGAGACAGCCTGTTTGAAATTGACTGGGATTGAGTAAATTGTTACGAAAGACACGAAACAGTACACGAACAAGCTTTCTCAATGTTTGACATGCAACTACTAAACGCCGGTACCATACTGCGACAATTACATTGGGAATTCCTGGATCTACATATTTTCGAGTCGGTGTAGACACGGGGAAACAACGTCAACTTACATTAGCATTAGTTCTTCTTCTTCCTCTTATTTGAGGCCTGTTACGGTCCTGCATCAGTGTTTCCCTCTTGCGACGTCGACTGCCAGCTGTCTTTCCATCTTTTGGGAGGTCGTCCTGGAGGTCTGCTCGCTTGGGGGATACTGTCCCTGGTCATTCTTACGGCTCTCGGTTCCGCCATTCTGGATACATGTTCGTTCCAGAACCTTCTTCTCTGTCGTCCTCATCTGACAATATCTTCAACTTCGCACATCTATCGGATTTCTGTGTTTCGTACTCTATCACGAAGGGTTTTGCAAGCGATACTCCAGCGAGTACCTTCATTTCGCTGGTTCGAAGGAGATTTTTGGTTCTGACAGTATCGGCTCTAGACTCTTATGTCATTATGCATTAGTTAATTGGTATAATGTAAACCATAGATTTTATAACAATTATTTTCCGTGTCCGAACGAAAGGATAAAAAAAATAAGTGTCTGATGCTGACAGAACGTGGCTAAATTAAGAAAAAGCTTTTATCTTTGGTCCCTGACTTTGCGCAACCCTTAGCCTTGCACTCGGGTACGACTGTTCCGTGTCACGTCGTCACGGTACGTATGTTCGGGGTTAATTTCACGGGTGTTCTTCTATCGTAAGTTTCTTATATTTTAGTTGTTTAAGAATTGACTGATGCCATGTGATTGTGTATAGAATTGTGTAAGATTGTTGGGTTTTATCTGTGCTCAAATCCTTAGCTTAACCGTTGTAATTATCAGAGCCCGGACGATGTATTTTAGCTTCCGAAGCAGCCATTCGTAAATGCGCTTCCACAATAAAGTGACGATTTTTTTACGTAACATTTTCGGGGAAGGGTGAAATTGTTGTAATCATTTTCCTTATTTTAAAATTAGCATATTTTCTTCTCGTTAAAAATAATTAAATCGCGATTATTTGGACATTTTTTGTTTTCTAAATAAAGTAAACATTCAATTTGCCTAGATTGTCGTTTTGAAAAAAAATGATAAAATTCAGTTTAGCTAGATTTTCGTTTTCTAAAAAAGAAGGAAAAAATCAGTTTAGCTAGTTTTTAGTTTTTAAAAAAAAAAGTTAAAATTCAATTTAGCACAATTTTTGTTTTCAAAATAAAAGTAAAAATTTAGTTTAGCAAAATTTTTGTTTTCAAAAAAAAAAACTAAAAATTAAGTTTAGCAAAATTTTTGTTTTCTAAAAAAAAAGTAAAGATTCAGTTAAGCTAGATTTTTGTTTTAAATAAAGTAAAAATTCAGTATAGCTACATTTTCGTTTAAAAAAAAAGGTTTAAATTCAATTTAGCTAGATTTTTGTTAAAAAAAAAGTTAAACTTCAGTTTAGCAAAATTTTTGTCTTCTATAAAAGAAGTAAAAATTTAGTTTAGCTAGATTTTTGTTTTTTAAAAAAGAAGTAAAAATTAAGCTTAGCTAGATTTTCGTTTTTAAAAAAAAAAAGTTAAAATTCAATTTAGCAAAATTTTTGTTTTCAAAATAAAAGTAAAAATTTAGTTTAGCAAAATTTTTGTTTTCATAAAAAAGTAAAAATTCGGTTTAGCTAGATTTACGTTTTAAAAAAATATATTTAAATTCAATTTAGCTACATTTTTGTTTATAAAAAAAAAATTAAAACTTCAGTTTAGCTAGATTGTTGTTTTCTAAAAAAAAATATAAAAATTAAAGTTAATTGGGTGTTAAATTTGCCTGTTCAAATTCAATTTTATTATATAATATTATTTAAAAAAAAAAAACAATATGGTTCGTTGGAAATTTTTTGTTTCTAAAAAGGGTAAAAAAAAAAACAGGTTAAATGGTGCAATTTTTTGTTTTAGTCTAATTGAGCGATTTTTTTTTCTCAAAAAAATTTTTTTTAATTGGAGACGTTCAACAATTTCACAATATAAATCATTAGATGAAAATCAAAATGTCTAATATTTATATAACTATAATTTTAGAGTTTTCAGAGTGGCAAAATTAGATTTTGTTTGAAATCAAATTTTCTATAGAGAGAATGGACATATCTGAGAAACTCTCTTGTCCATGAATAGATTGTTTATTTATTTTATCAAAACTTTTTGTCCATTATCTATGGTTACAGGAATTGACAAAAATAAATATGGTGTACATCAAATATTAGCGCCTTTCAGATAACCGGCCTGGAGCCAGTGTTCCGGTTACTTCACCCTTGTCCCGGTTCTGATAACTATTTATATGTACGACAGGAGACCCTAAAATTCTCGAAATTATCCAAAAATAAAACCTTTGTTTAACTTTATAACTTATGTTAATTCCCCCTTCAAAGCAATATTTATTTACAAGATATACAGACCTCGGAGCTTCTCACATTCCTGGAAATGCTTACAGAATGAAAGAAGCCCTGAAACATGTGTACGGGATCTTTAAGAGTATGTCTCCTTCAAAGCAATATTTATATTCAAGATAAACAGACCTCGTAACTTCTCACATTCCTGGAAATGCTTACGGAATGAAAGAAGCCCTCAGACATGTGTACGGGATCTTTAAGAGTATATCCCCTTCAAGCAATATTTATTTTCAAGATATAAGACCTCGGAGCTTCTCACATTCCTGGAAATGCTTACGGAATGAAAGAAGCCCTGAAACATGTGTACGGGATCTTTAAGAGTATGTCCCCTTCAAAGCAATATTTGTTTTCAAGATATACAGATCTCGGAACTTCTCACATTCCTGGAAATGCTTACGGAATGAAAGAAGCCCTGAAACATGTGTACGGGATCTTTAAGAGTATGTCTCCTTCAAAGCAATATTTATATTCAAGATAAACAGACCTCGTAACTTCTCACATTCCTGGAAATGCTTACAGAATGAAAGAAGCCCTCACACATGTGTACGGAATCTTTAAGAGTATATCCCCTTCAAAACAATATTTATTTACAAGATATACAGACCTCGGAGCTTCTCACATTCCTGGAAATGCTTACAGAATGAAAGAAGCCCTCACACATGTGTACGGAATCTTTAAGAGTATATCCCCTTCAAAACAATATTTATTTACAAGATATACAGACCTCGGAGCTTCTCACATTCCTGGAAATGCTTACAGAATGAAAGAAGCCCTCACACATGTGTACGGGATCTTAAAGAGTATGTCCCCTTCAAAACAATATTTATTTACAAGATATACAGATCTCGGAGCTTCTCACATTCCTGGAAATGCTTACAGAATGAAAGAAGCCCTCACACATGTGTACGGGATCTTAAAGAGTATGTCCCCTTCAAAACAATATTTATTTACAAGATATACAGATCTCGGAGCTTCTCACATTCCTGGAAATGCTTACAGAATGAAAGAAGCCCTCACACATGTGTACGGAATCTTTAAGAGTATGTCCCCTTCAAAACAATATTTATTTACAAGATGTACAGATCTCGGAACTTCTCACATTCCTGAAAATGCTTACGGAATGAAAGAAGCCCTCAGGCATGTGTACGGGACCTTAAAGAGAGTTTTTTTGAAAGGTAATTAATTCACTGTTGAAGTTTTATATTAGACGAATTTTTCGCCATTTCTGTGATTTTTTTGTGCCCTTCTGTCTTTAATAGTCTTAGATGATTAGTGTTTATCGAACATGTAAATAAATAAAAAATTAATAGTTTAAAGTTATTTCTTCATCACTGCATGATGTCACACTCGTAGTTAATAAAGAATTAGATCTTCTAGTGTAGATCACACTGGATGGGAACTCATTTTGTACCCCGTAACAGCGTGACAGGTGGTACGGAACGGCTAAAATAATTCTTACAAAATCATAATTGGTTCAGGATATAGACGTATTAATTTTAACTTTGAATAAAATCTCTCGCAGGATACCTCTATTGACGAAAAGGTTGAACTAATTCTTATAAGCAATAAAAACATGCTTTATATAGGCTTAACTATACTTGAAAAAATGTAGGATTGTCCCTGTGACGTTTGAAACGTCACGTCTCAAAGGGGTGGGGTAAAATCGTTTTTTTTTTTTACAAATAGTTGCGTCAATCATTTTAAATTCCCCTACAAAGGATTGACTGAATATCATATTTTGTTACGGCGACACTGATGTACGAATGGCAAAATTGGAATGCCGTTTTCATTGTAGTGATCCTTTTTTTTTTCGTGTCCGATGGTTGATTTTCGTTTTTATTAAGACACTGTTTGTATCTCGTCACTAGATGGTGTTATTATCGTAAGAGCGATAAGTTTTATGGTGCAATGGGTTTAGATTTTTCAATTTGTCGTAAAGAAGTTGTTTTTATTGCCGAGAGGTCTCGTCGCTATTCTACAGAAAGAAGGAAACTCTTCATAATTAGAGAAAAGTATAAACTTAGTAAGAAAGATTATATTTCTATGCCAGAAATGGTTAAATTGGGCATAATTTGTGTTACATTATAGTTGACACTGTTTCTAATAAATGACTTGTAACAAAGCTAGCTTTACTCGCGTATTTTTATTTTGTTTTAAGCAAACATTTTTAATGTATAATTTTGTATATGAACTGATGACATTTTTATAGCTTTCGATGAGCTTCCTATATTTTTGTACCTTCAATTAAATATATAATTAAAGTATTTTGTTTATTTAATTTCTTGTTTCATTCCAGTTTCCTTTTCGAATGTTTCAAATGAAACGAAACATTTGTAACGGAGCAAATCTTGTCTAAAACAAAATGTTTCAAACGAAGCAAAATTAGTCTAATTAATTAAGCGAACTAGTTCAAAACAAAACATTTCAAATGAAGCAACACTAGTTTAAAGTAAACCATTTAAAACGAAGCATAACTAGTTTAAAACAAAGCATAACTAGTTCAAAAGAAAACATTTAAAACAAAGCATAACTGGTTCAAAAGAAAACATTTAAAACAAAGCAAAACTAGTTCAAAAGAAAACATTTAAAACTAAACATAAATAGTTAAAAGAAAACATTTAAAACAAAGCAAAACTAGTTCAAAAGAAAACATTTAAAACTAAACATAAATAGTTAAAAGAAAACATTTAAAACAAAGCAAAACTAGTTAAAAAGAAAACATTTAAAACTAAACATAACTAGTTAAAAAGAAAACATTTAAAACAAAGCAAAACTAGTTAAAAAGAAAACATTTAAAACTAAACATAACTAGTTCAAAAGAAAACATTTAAAACAAAGCATAACTAGTTCAAAAGAAAACATTTATAACTAGTTCAAAATAAAACATTTAAAACAAAGCATAACTAGTTCAAAATAAAACATTTAAAACAAAGCAAAACTAGTTCAAAAGAAAACATTTAAAACTAAACATAACTAAAAAAAATAATTTAAAACAAAGCATAACTAGTTCAAAAGAAAACATTTAAAACAAAGCATAACTGGTTCAAAAGAAAACATTTAAAACTAAACATAACTAGTTCAAAAGAAAACATTTAAAACAAAGCATAACTAGTTCAAAAGAAAACATTTAAAACAAAGCAAAACTAGTTCAAAAGAAAACATTTAAAACTAAACATAACTAGTTCAAAAGAAAACAATTAAAACAAAGCATAACTAGTTCAAAAGAAAACATTTAAAACAAAGCAAAACTAGTTCAAAAGAAAACATTTAAAACTAAACATAACTAGTTCAAAAGAAAACAATTAAAACAAAGCATAACTAGTTCAAAAGAAAACATTTAAAACAAAGCATAACTAGTTCAAAAGAAAACATTTTAAACAAAGCATAACTAGTTCAAAGGAAACCATTTAAAACGAAACATAGCTATTTTAAAACAAAGCATAACTAGTTCAAAATAAAACTAGTTCAAAAGCAAACATTTAAAACTAAACATAACTAGTTCAAAAGAAAACATTTAAAACAAAGCATAACTAGTTCAAAAGAAAACATTTAAAACAAAGCATAACTAGTTCAAAAGAAAACATTTAAAACGAAACATAACTAGTTCAAAAGAAAACATTTAAAACGAAACATAACTAGTTCAAAAGAAAACATTTGGTAAGAAGCAAAACTGCTCGTAATAGTCCCAACATTAGGATCATATTCAACATAAGTTTAGGTACAAGTCATCAATTACTCTATTTGTCAGTTTGAAGTTTTGCAACACTTGTGATTCCTGAAATACAGACCTCCGGTAAATTTTAAAGGTAAACTTTGAATACATAAATAATTTATGTATTCAAAGTTTACCTTTAAAATTTACCTGAGGTCTGTATTTTAGGAATTACAAGTGTTGCAAAATTTCAAACTGACAAAGTAATTGATGACTTGTACCTCTTTACCGAAACGCCATTGATTTGATTCTCGTATCAAAAGTACGGTCTGAATTCATAATTCAGCAAAAATAGTATAGTGTGGACTGAAAGACATCTCACTTTATATGGAAATTAATGTTCGTGTGATTTTCTGTCTTTGTAAAGTTTGTGGGCATATGCTCACGTATGTGTTCATGGATTTCGTGAGGATGGATGGTCATTTGGATGTTTTTTGTGACCATGTTACTTGCTTCATTAACTTTTGTCTGGTTGGTTGAAAAAGATCGTCACCTGGCAATAAGCGTATCCGATTATATTTGCAAAAATGATAAATAAATAAATAAGGTCTGCATTCATCTCATAACATCCCTCCGGTCGAGATACACTCCCACCAATAGAGGGCGAGCCCTGCCACGAGGATATCAGAAGTTTTTCAGCCCATACCCTCGTACAAAGTGACTGAAAACTCTTAATTTCTAGTCAGTAATATAACGTGTTTCCTTCCAGATTTACCTTCCCCCTCCACCATCCCTCCCTTCTCCTTTGATTGATGATATCTCACTTTTACTTTAATATGTTTATGTCCAGAAATATGAATAAGCTTTTGAATATTTTTTGCGACCATGTAACTCGCTTTACTTACTTTTGTTTGGCAATAAGCCCATCAGATAATATTTGCAATGAAGTGTTAAATAAATGGATAAACAAATGATGTTGAGGGAAGAAAGAAAGATTATTTTTCATTTTAGAATCATTTATTAACAATGTAAATAAAATTTATAATAATCACGGCAAGTAATGTTACAGTAATAATATTAACCCAGATCTCTAACAGAATGCTCTAAACATCGTTAACAAGTGAAAAAAAAAAAAATATATATATATATATGTGTCGACGCTTTTCAAACCCAGGTATGTCCACATTATGACATTTTTGAGATCAATATACCAAAATGTAGCTTATGTAGTCCTGGATAAATCTGTATTATTCAAAATAAGACATCTTGTGAAATCAATGCAAAATGGTGATTGAAATAAGTTTTTTTCAAATTCAGATATGTCCACGAGATTGTTTTTATCAAAGTCAGACATGTCTATTTATGAATTTTAGATCAATGACGGGAGTTCTATGTGATCCGAAAATGCCAGTAAAGTTAAAAGGAAAAGTATACCAAACGATTGTGAGACCCGCACTCCTCTATGGCTCCGAATGCTGGACGATGTATAACTCTTACTCTAGGCAACTAGAAACTGCTGAGATGCGCATGCTAAGATGGTCAGCTGGTGTGTCCCTAAGAGACAAAATAAAAAAGCTCACGCGTTCGTGGAAGCCTAGGTGTTACAGACATCAACAGTAAGATGGAGGAGAGGCGATAGAGATGGTATGGGCACGTTGGACGCAGAGCACCCGATCACATTGTGAACCAGGCAACCTCCATGGATCTTCCTCGAATAACAACCAGAGGAAGACCGAAGAATTAATGGGTGGTGCAAAAAGATAACCTGATGCAGAGGAACGGCCTGGGAGACGTAGTCCGGGACAGAAGAGCATACAACCTGAGGACGAAGAGAGCTGACCCCAACAGTCTTCGCAGACAGTGAGTTGGGATGGAGCCAGGGAGAAGAGAAGAAGAGACATGTCTATTTAGACCAATCAGAAAGTGCCATCATTCAAGATGGCCGATCAGTCATAGCGTAGTCGTAGTGTCAACAACAATCAAACTCGGGTATGTGCATGCGGTGTTTTTCTAAAGTGGGTATGTCCAAATTGAAATATGCTTTATTTTTTCTACTGACTTGAATCTCTAGGATTTTTTTATTGTTTTTGAAAACACAATGTCATTTATAAAGCAATTCTCAAAAAGATACATAATTTTTATAAATGTACTATAGTTTTCAGATATCAGGGACAAAATACCGTTTAGCTCGGTTTGAATTTGCGTGGACATTCCTGGGTTTGAAAAGCGTCGACACATATAATCTATCATCAGATGTCACCCAAATAGCGCATTATTGTCAATAATAATTTAGATAGTTCTAATTTGTAATAAGAGATGTTGCACTATTTTTTTTTCACTTTAGTAAACAAAATGAGGTGTATGGTATGCTTTAAAAATTCAATAATATCATAAAATCATTTATAAATTTTTAATAAAATAAATGAAACACTTATTTAGTATTCACCAATGTTTTATTTGAGTTCACTACCGGTTTCAAAGACCTCCGTCTTCCTCGTCAAGCGAAGATGAACTAAATTATGTCTGAAATATTTTTTTTCTAATGGTAGTAGGTACAGGAGATGGGGAGGGGAGTAGGTAGGCGTCAAAAGGACATTTAACATTATTTAACAGAGGACTATTATTGAAATGAATGTGTTGGGGCAGTAATATTGTGTTTATTGCAGTCTTTTATTTGAGAAATTGATATAGGAGAAGTAAATAGTTGGCCCTGTAAATATTGTATATATAGTACAAGCACCGTTTTATAACATAACAATTTAGAAGCATTATAAAAATCAGAAACTATACATGGCACGGGTTAATAGTCTAAAACAGGGGTCGGCAAACTACGGAATGGCGCCTCTTTTCCATCGGTCCGCAATCTAAAAATGTATTTTAAAATTTCAAAGTACGTTCTATAATGGAACTGACGACAGCCAAGTTGAGGACTTGCGAGATAAGACCGTATGCGACGCTCCTATAGCTTCGCATTTGGTAGCCTCTGCTGTGATGCCACGCAGTTATAATTAGGTAGCGTTTCCAATGCCTTCTCAATGAAGACTAAACCTGGCAACTGATATAGCAGAGGAGTGTTAAAATAAAAGAGATTCCAAACTCCTGGGGCCTGGACCCGAGAACTTTTACTTGAGAGAATGGGTGGCTCACCACAAAACATCCGAACTCCCTCAGATTGATGCGTGACTTTCCGTTCGTATGACACACACTGAGGAATATACTGAACGGATCCCGAAAAGGAAAGGAAAGTACTAACTTTGTATTGTTATAGACCAATTATTCATTTACGGAATTCTCGGTAGTCTGTACTACTTTTGTTTCTTATTCAAATCTGTTCAAAATAATATATCTAGTTCAATAAATACCGAGACGTAATTCGGTAACATAATCCGACGTCAGAACCTCATCTAATTGTAAATATCCTGCCCGGAGCCAAGGGGAAGGATCCAGTATGATTATCGTATTTAAGTAGTGTAGCGCACTTATTCTGAGAGTCACAACACTCCATCTATTCAATCATCGCCCTACGTCCTGAACCTCGCACGGGTCACTCCGAAGGATAATCAGACAACAAACATCCCGTGCCGCTAAGAGCTTTCCGTTGACCGAATCTACGAGTGCATATAGTAATAGTATAGACATGGGTCGATTGGCCACTGTTACATAAAGGAAACCTGTCGTACAGGGAACACAGATGCATATGACTGACTTGAAAAAACTCAATTCGATCTCTCGTCTCTTCGTTGTCACACCACTGTAGAAGATGTCGTAAAATATAAATCGTCTTTCAATATAAGTACCGCTTTCATCTACAGTTAGAAAGATCAAACCTTAAAGAGAATACTGCTTTAAAAATTGACTCACGAAAAATGCGCTCCTGAGGTTTTAAAATACTAAAGGCCTGGGCTCAAGAACTTTTAGTTGAGAGAATGGGTGCCACACCAATGGATAACTCCCTCCGATTGATGCGTGACTTTCCATTCGTTTGACACACTTGGACGGATATACTGAACGGACCCCGAAAAGCAAAGGAAAGTACTAACTTTGTATCGTTATAGACCACGTAAGAAAGAATATAAAATTATTCATTTACGGAATTCTCGGTAGTCTGTACTACTTTTGTTTCTTATTCAAATCTGTTCAAAATAATATATCTAGTTCAATAAATACCGAAACGTAATTCGGTAACATAATCCCACGTAAGAACCTCGTCTAATTGTGAGCCAAGGGGAAGGATCCAGTATTGAGGTGTGGCCAACAATGGGTTACTCACTAAAGAGGGGAAACGAAAAAGGAAAGAAAAATTCAATAGCACAGCTTTGCTTTCCAACTGAATTGACGTTGGAACAGTATCCTAGACTAGAAGCCCAGCCAATGATGACGATTGTATTTTAATAGGGTAGTGAATAACAAATCAATAGGTATACCAATTCAACAAGGTTGTATTTTGTCACCTATATTATTCAATCTATACTCTGATATAGTTTTCAAGGAAGCACTATATATATACCATAGCTTGAATCTGGGGGTCAAAGTGAATGGTGTCTGATATGTGTCAATACCATCAGGTACAGAGATGGTGCGGTTGTTCTGGCAGACAGTATTGAGGGCCTTCAAACCCTGCGCCATAGATAGAATTAATGGAGCCGGTGTGAGGCTGGGGCTGAACATGAACGTGAGTAAAACTAAGTTCATGGTGTTTGGCCGACAGGAGCACGTCTTACATTGAACGGTGCTGATATAGAGAGAATGGAAACATTTAAATACCTCAGAAGTATCCTAGTGGAAGACCTCGACCCAGAAACCCAAGTCAAGTGCAGAATTGGAACATCTTGTGCGGCTTTTAATAAAATGAGAAGCGTATTCTGCGATGATAATCTAAACTTGAAAATTCGACAACGGCTGGTCAAATGCTACGTTTGGTCAGTGTTATTATATGGAGTGGAATCATGGACCCTCAAAGTTGGTAGTATGAACCGACTGGAAGCATTCGAAATGTGGATGCACCGGAGAATGCTATGGATACCCTGGACGGATATGGTCAGCAACACGAGGGTTCTTCAAAGAGACAAATTTGATACGAGTTGCTAACTAATATTAAAATCCGAAAGGTGTCCTATTTGGGTCATGTGCTTAGAGGAGCAAAGTACAAATTACTGCACCTGATCATCCAAGGCAAAATAGAGGGTCGAAGAGGTGTTGGCAGGAGGCAAATCTCCTGGTTCCGCAATATACGTGATTGGACTGGTATAAGGAGCGTTGGGGATCTTTTTCGGGCTGCCGGGGACAAAGATGCTTACTCTCAGGTGATAGTCAACGTTGGAGGGACCTGACATGACACTAGGAAGAAGAAGAAGTGCCCTTAAATAACGAGGCGTAATTCAGTAACATAATTCCATGACAGAACCTCGTCTAATTGCAACTATCCTGCCCGGAGCCAAGGAAAACGATGTCTCTACTGCACTGCGTCAAAGAAAATCAAACTAGAGAACGATGCAGCGAGTATCAATCAATCACAGATTGGGACTTAAACTGAAGCAAGGAGAGTGGCAAGTGGCGAGTCCTCTGGCTGTAAGGTAAACTATAAAATGGAAGCAATGGATCTCGCACATTAAAAATAATTAAGGTATAACCCGGTCTTGATCTTGCCGTAAGACCAGAAACTCTTATTTTAGGATCGTTGAAATGTTGCTATCGGAAACATTTCAGCTAGAATTGGAGAACATTTATCCTGACTCATAAGACACTTCTTGAATCACATCAGAGCAATGACTATTGTCTATACTGTATATGACTCTAGCTTACATCCACATTTTGACTTCCAATATTCCACCAACTGATGATATACGCAGTAAGGAAACTCTCATTAAAGAGTGAAAATGTATGTCGCAAATCCACCACGTGCCTGTAAATACAGAAATAAGATAACCAAAGCCACTCAGTCTCGCCTCTCGTCAACCAATCTGGAAGACTCTGAAACACAACAGATTGACCACCAATAAATAGCGGTCCTATTGGACGGAGCGTGACATCGTAAAAAAAACCAAGCACTTTGTTACGAGCGATCCAAGGTTGAATATGAAAACTTGCTACCGAGTCACGATCATATAACTTCATACCAGAAGGCATTCAACTGGTTGAATGTTAGAAATAGACGCCAAATTCACATACTGTCCCTATTGTATAATATCCTTAACTGTCTCGCTGCACACTCTTATCTCGCCGAAAAATTTCAGCGTCTTTCCAATCATGGATTAGCGCTACGCTCAAACAGAGATTGTTTATTGGCCTTTCCAGTTCACCGCTCCTCTTTCTTTACGTCGTCCTTTACTGTCCATGCAGTGAGACTCTGGAATCAGTTACAAACCAATATAAGACTCGCTCCGTCTTTGGCACGCTTTAAGAAGCGACTGAAAAAACTCTTAATTTCTAGTCAGTAAAATAACGTGTTTCATTCCTAAATTTTTCTTTTCCTTCCCTCTCCACCATCCCTTCCTTTCCTTTTGATTGACGATATCTCACTTTATATGAAAAATAATGTTCGGGTGATTGTCCGTCTTTGTGGGGTTCGTGGGCATGTTCGTATGTGTTTATGGATTTCGTGGGGATGGATAGTCATTTGAATGTTTTTTGCGACCATGTAACTTGCTTCATTTACTTTTGTATGGTCGGTTGGAAGAGATTGCCGCCTGGCAATAAGCCCGCCAGATTGTATCGCAATAAAAGTGTTAAATAAATAAATGTTTAGAGAACCGACTGGGATTTCAGATATGAATACAGAGCAGCGTTGAGAGATGTCCCGATTTTTGCAGGACGTCCCGCTTTTTAAACAAAAATAGATTGTCCCGCACGGGACAGCTAAATTCATGATTTCTTAAATCTTCGAAAAGACTGTAGTTTCACTTTGTGGTGCCATGTTTTATGTAAAAGGAAAAATAAGTAAATAAAACACTTATTTTATATTTGTGTTCACCACTTTTCACCACCACAACAATAATTTTTCAAAGTTCGCTAACCACCTAATCGAAAACAACCATTAGTTCGATATCAATCGTGGTTTGCGGATTCTACACATAAGCCGAGTGGGATTGCAGCTTGACAATTTGGAAATTCTCGAGATTTCAATAAGATTTCAATAATAGCCCTCTGCTTAACCGGTTCACTGCCACGAGCGCGTTGATGCGCTCTCCGATTCAGTGCTCGCCAGGCCGGCCATACAAAATGAACGCGCTCTCCTTTGAGCTTGTCGCGAGCCAATATCAAATCCAATTGTAATAATTTATAAATTGTACCACATAGTGACATCTATTGGGATGGTCAAGTAATACTTAAATATTACAATTTACCGATATTATCAAAGTTACAGTCATCTTTCTAAAAGCTTTCACTGACAGTCAATACGTGTCTCTGATACAGGGTTACCGACTACAGTTTTTTGCGACGTAATTGCGACGATTTATAATGACTTCGTTTGTAGTTTTCTTCAATGGTTGATTTTTAACTTTTGTGCGTTATTTTTGTCAATTTTTCAAAGTATTTATTTACAAAGTGTGTTTTCGTGTATTCTTTGGTTATTGGCGGTAGTTTTGCGGCATAATACGACGTTTATATAGACCTTTTACGGTTTTATTTTATAGTTTATTTACCTTTTGCGCTTTATTATACATCATATAGATAATTTGTTGATTTTAGTTTACAAAGTATATTATATTCCGCTATATTTATAAGTAAACGTGTTTTCTGTGTCAAGTTGTGACAACCCTGACATTTTGTGAATATTCAAACAGTGTTTTTCTGACTTAACGGCAGCTCAAACGCCCCACGGTGTATATATTTGGTAAGTTTTCATAATATCCTTTATATCTGTATACAAAAAATATAATTTTTTTAGGTTTTATTTTTGTTGAAAAAATCCCAGCCTGCTGGGTACGGCCATACTAATAACTTCCGGCACTTAAAGGATTAACAATAATAAATAAATAGTTTAAAAACAAAACTCAGGTGTGCAAACATTATTAATATTCCTAGATGTGACCCAGCACCCGGGTCAAGTCAGGTTTTATCAGAATTTTGACACGCCGAGCTAAAAAGGTTACCCATCACTGACCCTCGAATACTAGATGGCTAAAAATTGCCTGTACTAATGGAGGGGGGTAGCACAACATGGGGTTCAAACCGGCGATCTTCCACACGGAAATCCAGTATGTTACCCTACAACCACGCACCTCAGCACTATATAAAACAGCATAATGAGAGGCTGCAGTGGATAAAATCTACCGATTGTCTAAGAACTTTGATCTCCTTGCTATAGGAACTGTGGATTTGATCTGTCCAAACTGTATACTTGCACACAATAAACCAATACTATACTTGAGAAAATGTAGCACGGTTCCTGCGACAGTTCACAAATTTCCCCAATACAACCTTGTAACGACGTTCAGTAATTTTAATTATTTTATCAACTTTAATATAAGCCTCGATTCTAATAAATAGCAAGTTATTTAGGTAAATACATTACATAAAACTAACAATAATGACAAATTAATACATCTTGTTACAAATTAGCAAAAATATGGCAGTTTGTTAAAATCAAATAATATTTGGTGACGTTTGTCAAAAGTCACTACGTTAGTCCGCATTGGCTAGGGATGGGGTATACGATAATTGGATTTTTGATTTTTTTACACATAAAATTAAATGTTCGTAATTAGTATTAATCCATAGTGGATCTTGGCCTATTTAAAGATAGATACAAATCATACAATACATTAGAAGGTCGGTATAATGAAAATTAGGAATTAAATCGTCAGTTAAGAGAAAAACAATTTTTCAATTTATAAAAAAAACTATTCGATTTGTAAAAGAAACTATTTTACCCGCATCCCTTTAAGACATGGCATTTTAAATGTCACAGAGACCATCCTACATTTTCTCAAGTATAGTCCAAGTATATTCCATCCACAAGATGGTTAACAATCGTACATAGTCACAAGGGATAGTCTATCGTACTGAGCTGGCAATATTATTCATTTTCAGAAAAGGCAACATCCATCAATGATTTCTTTATAATTGAAAAATAATCATACTCCTTCCCTTTCTTTACATTTGGCCCATCATCCGCTAAAGCATCTTCACTAATCAAATGTGCCAAAGGATTCGAACTCACTAATTTAATTTTTTGAAACAATTCAGTATCATTCCTGTTCACTGAATGTTTCGTTTTTAAATAAACTCTCTTTTTCGGTCTGTATAAACCGGGCTTAATATTTTTTGAATTCGATTTAGAATTCTCTTCTATTACAATATTAGAATTATCTATGACTTCTGTTTTTTCAAACGGCAACACCTTTTTCAATATCACATTAGACACGGCAGTCGTTTCTCTTGTATTGGAAATAAATTCCGAAACGGGAGAAACATACTTCGAATGAATAGTAAAAGGTCTTTTTGGCTGTTGTTCTTCTTCAAATTTCACTGAACTCACTTTGATCGAAAGTCTGCTTTTAGCTTGCGCCTCTTCGGGAGTAATCTTTTTTATAATAATACTCATTTTATCTTTCCCGCCGTTTTGAATATTTTTAAACGGCAACACATTTTTTTGTTCATCCTTAAAAATCCTCAATTTACCCGATAAATTATCTACCGGCGATTTATCATTTTTCGTAACGTTTTCAGCAAAACTTTCATTAGATTTCAATCGAAATGAATTATATTTCATTTCCTGGTCCATTATTAAAAATTGAAAAGACTTCTCGTACATCTCTTCGTCTCCTTTAATAATGAGCAAACTCGTATCGGAATCGTTTTTCGAGTGCACCGTCCTCTTGTGTTCTTCGAACAACTCTTTCGACGACAACTTCACGCCGCATATGCAGAGAAATTGATCTTTTTCGAAATGTCTCTTTACGTGCAAATGGAAATGACTCATGTTCGTGAATTTCTTTGCGCAAAAATGACACTTACGCCTTTTCTTCTGATTACCGTGCCATTTTAAGTGTCGTTTCATGTTAGTCACTTGCACTTTCTTGTCACAAATATAACAATGTCTAAATTTCACGACTTTCGTCTTGTTCTGTTTCTTTTTAACGTTTAGAAATTCGAATTCGGGCATTGATTCGTACGATGACTCTAAATATTCCACTTCTAGATCGTCTTGCAGTTCGTCAGACAGTTCATCAGCGTCTGTTGACTTTTTACATCCGGTTTCATCGGCACCATCGTAGCCTGTTTCCACAATCGAAGTGATCTCACTTTGATTAAAAGTTGCAGACTCTTCGATAACATTTACATTTCCTTCATCAATCTTTACGAGATTCTCATGTTCCAAATACATTTTTCCATCAATAACACAATCTATTTGAGATTGTTTTCTTTCTGTCAATTTTTCACTAATTTCTTCAACAAAAACTTGATTATTGTTTGGTATACGTACGGTACATTTATTCTCCAAATTTATATCGCTGAATTCTGTTTCCGTACTGTCTTCATTTATTTCAACCGTACGATTCTTTTCATTTATTTTCAGCGTACAATCATTTATATTTTTTTCTCGAATACGATTCGTTACTTGACTAATTTCTTTTGTTTTTTTATTTTCTACAATTTGTCTATTTTTTCTTGCATTCAGTGACTGTATATATACGTCTTCGAAACCATTCAATTGTTCGTTACATTTATTTGTTAATAAATCATTTATTTTATCATTTTTAACAATACCAATAACGGAATCGTTAGTTCTTTCTTTGTTCGATAGTTTATCATTAGTTTCAGTCTGTTTTTTACTTAATTTCTTATCAAAAACGATAGAAAAATCTGTAGTAAACTTAAACGAACCGTCGTTTTTATGACTAGTTAAAATATGTTCAGAAAACGAAGGTCTCGTATAAAATCCCGTATCACAAATTTGACAAAGGAAAGGTTTTTCCATTTTGTGTTTTTTACGAAAATGGCCAAATAGATTTGTCGGTGTCGGAAACCTTTTCGAACAGTATTTACAAACGTATTTATAATTCATTTCTTTATTAAGATGACTAGAAAGATGCTTATTCAAAAAGATCTCTTTAGAAAACATACGGCCACAATACGGACACGTTAACATATTCAGAGTTTTGTTTTTAGTAATAACCGAAACATTTTCTGATAAAGGATCATCGACGTCATATGTTATCCCTTCTTTATCGGTGTAACTGTTATCCATATTATAATTATTCGACAAATAATTGTGTTCGATCTGAACGACATTTAATTGTTCTTCCATTGCATTTTTGTTTCTAATATTTTCATCGAATCCTCGTTTTACAGAATCCGAGGAATTATTTTCATTACTCGCAACACAGGATTCCAATTTTAAATCTTTTTTAGAATTTCTATTATTTAAATTCAAAAACTCTGCAATGGGGTCCGTGTCGCTGTCAATTTCAAAATCATTTTCTTCGTTCGACAATTTTTCTTGTATTTTTTCTCTGTTTTCTTCCAAACTATCCCAAATATTGACTTCGTGTGTATCAATTTCGTTATTATTATAAATATTTGTTTTCGCGACATCAACAAAAGAGCAATGGCCGTTGTTTTTATGACACGAAAATAATTTATAACTTTTAAAAACGCCGTCACAATTCAAACAACTTATCATTTGCCCTGAATCTTTATTTGGCACGACAACTCGTGCCAAAATTAACGACAAAGAAAACCCTTCTTCGTAACTGTTGATTAAATTGTGCTTAAATTGATGTTCGAACAATTTTTCTTTATTAAAAAATGCCGATTTACATATTGCACATTTGAACATATTTGCATCGTGAATAAAATGTTTGTTTTTATGCGTTTTGAATTCTTCATAACCAAAAAAGTATCGTGTACAAAATCTACACGAATTCAATAATTCTTCGTGTAAATTAATTAAATGTTCAAAAAGATCTTTGGTACAGTCAAATTCTAACTCGCAGACTTTGCAAAACAAGACTTCTATAGAATCCATTTCCATTTCGGTAGACTCTTTAGCGACTAAAGAACGATCGCAACTGATTAATAGTCTCTTTTTAAATCACTAAAGAGTTTGTTAAGTTCTGTTGTAAAGTATTTGATCACATTTTCAGCTTTTTAACTTGTAAAACACTTGTCACAATCTAGATCCAAAAGATCGAGCAATATCGGAAACTCGTATTTTAAAACTGCACAGAACCGTTTTTATTTATCCTTTTTTACACTTAACTTAAAGTAATTTCTTTAAAAACACAATATTTGCGCTAAATATATATTATAAGAGATTAATATGTCTTAAAACGTTGTCAAAATAACAAAAACATATTTTATGGTTTTGGCCCACAGATCACCTTTTTTACCATTCAATATTTTCAGTGTAGTGGCTAACCTGACCATAATGATTAAGAAACGTCCACATTTTACATTCATAAAACTTTGACCTTAGATATTTTGACATATTTGAGTCTGCGTGTAGATAGTCATTTTTACAAAATGGATGTTGTAGAGCAGCGATTTTTAACCGAGGGGCTGCGAAAGATTTTTTAGGGGGCTTCGTAGCGTTTCAAAATTTGCTGCTATTTGTTTCTACTTATTTATGAGGAATTTTCCATAGTAATAAATATTAAAACGGAGCAATAAAATTGACTCCTGCATGCAAATAGCTTCAAGTTACATAATTAAAACAAGAAAAAAAAATGTGAAAAATATTCAACAACAGAGGTTCCAATAAATGTTGTGTTTCTTCTTTTTAAGAACTTTTACATTTATAGACCCATTGCAAAAAAATCAAGTTTAATCAGCTAAAACTTCAAACTGTCTAAAAATTGTTTTTTTATTTGATTTATTTTATTAACTCTCTTATAAAAATATTTTGAACTAGTTATTTTGTATCATAAATTGTATACCATTCCAGAAAACTTAATAAGAAATGAGAGCCTATCTTAAAGAAAAAAGTATGAGTGATATTTTTTTCTTTTTTGATAGAACTTTTTATTTTATAAAATATTTTTAATTTTAAGTAGCATGTGTAATAATCGTTTTTTTTATATGTCACCTTTGCTGGGCTTTGTAGTTAATAATCGCTTCGCGATTCCGACGTTAATTCAGTTGGAAAGTAAAGCTGTGCCACGAGCTTTTGTTTCTTTCTTTGTTAAGTGAGTAAGCCGTTGTACACTAGCAGTCACTGGCCATACCACTGTACAGAGGCAGAGCATACCAGCATGCTAATTCTTCTCTTTTTGAAAGAATTGATATGACCAAAGTCCTAAGTATCGTTACATCCTTAAATACTAGAAGGAAAAATTACCTGTGTCAAGGACAGCAGATCATAAAATACAATAATTATTTTTATGTTTCAACAAATAAACAGTGTAAGTATGTGACGTAGACGTGATAGAGGAAGACCAAAGAAAGTATAGTTAGATAAGTTAATGATATTTTATGATACACAAAAATTTGGAATAACATGAGAATGTGTATGTATGTAGAAAGTAAAAGATGTGTCGCGATAGGAAATTCTGGTACTCGAACGACAAGGAAACGGCGTATGTGTGTATGTGTTTGGATACATACACATCATGTCCATTGTGGGGTAGGCAGAGAGAACAGATCTCTAAACTGTTCTATCCAAGCACACAACTCCTCCACATTTATATATCTTGTCATGGAACACCTTCTACTGTTCCTACGTTTTCCTTTTACCTTCTTTAAAAAACTGGTCCCCTTAGCCCGGCTATGTTTTCATTGGTATGTCTCTTCTACGCACATCATGCACTTTTTACTTGTTTATTAACTTAGTCATTATTTTATAATTCATTCTCTCCACATGTCCAAACCATGGTTAAGGTTCATCGAAAATAATTTCAAAATGTGAATTATTTACGTGATATATATATTTTTTTGGATTAGGTACTTAGAGATGCACCTTTACATAAAGATGAAAAAAATATCCTACTCACTAATGAAATTTATCAAAAATGGCAACATCAATTGATTACTCATATTTTTTCCGTCACGTTGTCGTCATGTTTCTGTCATAAGTGTTTTTATTTGCTTCCTTTATTACTTATGTCGTTTTGAAAATAATCAATTATGTTTTGTTTAATTCGTTCATAAATTACTTTTTTATCGTGCACAATTAATACTATAATGTGAGTTTTGTTTAAAAATACGATTATGTGTTATGAATTTATAATAAGTTCACAAGAGAACGCCGACACACTCCAATAATTATATCGTTCGTATCAAATGTATATTAGCTTTAACCTTGCTAGCCATTGACATGATTTCAGTCCGCTATGTCAATTTGATCTAATCGGTGCTAAACTGTTGCAAAACACTCCGACGTTTGCCATCTGTTTTAATTTTAGTTTTGCCATCTTTGTGAGTGAATCGTTTTCTTTATTACAAATTATGTATTTGTGACGTTTTAATATTGTTTTTATGACACGTTTCTCGACTTTTATTGGAATATTATTTTACACAGGTAATGTTTATTCAAATCTTTGTTTATTAATCATAATTACATCTATATCTAATCTAATCTAATCTAAAACATACACGTGTGAAACTCATTGACGTAATTTCGATTTCTGAAATTATTTTAGGCAACTTGATAAATTTTGATAAACAATTAGTCATAATTCAAATATATCAATAGATGTATTATTATCACTATAGCCAGGCGGCATGCATGCTGTTAATATCTATATCAAGTTTACCTGTCATATGTTCATGGAGAGACAGCAAGGGGAAAGCAAAGGAAACAGAACACTACTAAAACATCACTCCTGGGTTTGTGTGTAGGAACTGGTTCAATGTCACAGCACTCACTACACTATTGGGCAGTATTATCACTATAGGCAGGCAGCATGAATGCTGTTAATATCTATATCAAGTTTACCTGTCATATGTTCATGGAGAGACAGCAAGGGGAAAGCAAAGGAAACAGAACACTACTAAAACATCACTCCTGGGTTTGTGTGTAGGAACTGGTTCAATGTCACAGCACTCACTACACTATTGGGCAGTATTATCACTATAGGCAGGCAGCATGAATGCTGTTAATATCTATATCAAGTTTACCTGTCATATGTTCATGGAGAGACAGCAAGGGGAAAGCAAAGGAAACAGAACACTACTAAAACATCACTCCTGGGTTTGTGTGTAGGAACTGGTTCAATGTCACAGCACTCACTACACTATTGGGCAGTATTATCACTATAGGCAGGCAGCATGAATGCTGTTAATATCTATATCAAGTTTACCTGTCATATGTTCGTGGAGAGACAGCAAGGGGAAAGCAAAGGAAACAGAACAGCACTAAAACATCACTCCTGGGTTTGTGTGTAGGAACTTGTCCAGACGTCTCATACACTGGTTCAATGTCACAGCACTCACTACACTATTGGGCAGTATTATCACTATAGCCAGGCAGCATGGATGCTGTTAATATCTATATCAAGTTTACCTGGCATATGTTCATAAAGAGACAGCATGGGGAAAGGAAAGGAAACACATACCATTGTGACATTTCTTTGTTGGATTAGGCAAAGAGGACAGAATGCTAGATTTTCCTATCTCGACTCACATCCTTCGCCTTTACATACAACTCCTACAATTTATCAGACTTTTTATGTTTCCTTCTTAAGATAAGGATATAATAATTATTATTTAGTTATTTATAATGCTGTTTCATAATAAAATATCTCCTGCAATAACTGATATTTTTATTAAAATTAAACACGATACTTGGCACTGATAGGCATTGAATCTGGAAAAACATAGTAAGGTCCAAAAGTCTACAGCCTTAGAATGTAAAAAAAGTTATAGAATGAACAAAAAAATATTTTTTAAGTTGTCACTAATTGTTCAATGCATTTTTTATAAAGGTGAATGTATGGCGGTTACTGTATACAGATGGAATGGTGGTGTTGGCGGAGAGTGAAGATGTATTGTAGAGTTTGATAAGTTAATTGTATGAGAGATGCGAAGGGAAAGATCTGAGAATGAATGCTGTAATATACAAAGTAACGGTGATAGAAAAATGAAAGGGAATGTAAATGTGATATATGGGGGAGTAATAAAAGATTGTAGCATGTTGAGGAATTCTGCTATTTGGGTAATATTTTCTCAGATGATGGAAGAGTTAAGAGGGATATGGAACGGTGTGTAGCGATAGGAAACACTATAGTCAATGGGGCACTAAAACATATATACTCCAACCGGACAGTATCAAAATCTGCTAAGATGATAGTCCACAACAGTATTTTCTCAGATGATGGAAGAGTTAAGAGGGATATGGAATGGTGTGTAGCGATAGGAAACACTATAGTCAATGGGGCATTAAAACATATATACTCCAACCGGACAGTATCAAAATGTGCTAAGATGATAGTCCACAACAGTATTTTCTCAGATGATGGAAGAGTTAAGAGGGATATGAAACGGTGTGTAGCGATAGGAAACACTATAGTCAATGGGGCACTAAAACATATATACTCCAACCGGACAGTATCAAAATCTGCTAAGATGATAGTCCACAACAGTATTTTCTCAGATGATGGAAGAGTTAAGAGGGATATGGAACGGTGTGTAGCGATAGGAAACACTATAGTCAATGGGGCACTAAAACATATATACTCCAACCGGACAGTATCAAAATCTGCTAAGATGATAGTCCACAACAGTATTTTCTCAGATGATGGAAGAGTTAAGAGGGATATGAAACGGTGTGTAGCGATAGGAAACACTATAGTCAATGGGGCACTAAAACATATATACTCCAACCGGACAGTATCAAAATGTGCTAAGATGATAGTCCACAACAGTATTTTCTCAGATGATGGAAGAGTTAAGAGGGATATGGAACGGTGTGTAGCGATAGGAAACACTATAGTCAATGGGGCACTAAAACATATATACTCCAACCGGACAGTATCAAAATCTGCTAAGATGATAGTCCACAACAGTATTTTCTCAGATGATGGAAGAGTTAAGAGGGATATGGAATGGTGTGTAGCGATAGGAAACACTATAGTCAATGGGGCATTAAAACATATATACTCCAACCGGACAGTATCAAAATGTGCTAAGATGATAGTCCACAACAGTATTTTCTCAGATGATGGAAGAGTTAAGAGGGATATGGAACGGTGTGTAGCGATAGGAAACACTATAGTCAATGGGGCATTAAAACATATATACTCCAACCGGACAGTATCAAAATGTGCTAAGATGATAGTCCACAACAGTATTTTCTCAGATGGTGGAAGAGTTAAGAGAGATATGGAACAGTGTGTAGCGATAGGAAACACTATGGTCAATGGGGCACTTAAACATATTTATTAGATAGTCCACAGTAATATTTTGGTGCCAAGTTTGATATATGAGATTGAAATGTGGATGTGAAAAAACACTGATAGGAGCCGAATAAATGCTGCATTGAGAAGAATACATGGGGTGACAATGTATGGCGGAATACGGAATGAAGTGATAAGGGATGAATGTGAACTTAAGGCTGATGTGTTGAGTAAGATGGAGAAGAGTACGCTGAGATGGTTTGGACATGTGGAACGAATGAATAAAGAAAGACTAACAAAACAGATATGTAGTGCAAATGTGAGTGGAAGGCGTGTGAGAGGAAGGCCAAGGAAAGTGTGGTTGGATCAAGAGAGTGATATTCTGAAAGAAGGAAACAGATATACAATGGAGTATGGATTTGTGTCGAGATCTGAAAGTCCGGCGCTCTGTCCCCTGCCTACTCCGACAGGAAAATAGCGCGATGGTATGTACGTGTGCATTCTTAAATTTGATCTTCAAATCTTCGTATTTTTCTAATTCAATCAACTCATTTTATAATAGCGCTTTGTCACTCTGTATGCCTCTCATGATTTTTCTAATGCCCCCCAAAGGGGCAGCAGCACCCACATTTGGGAATCATTGGTTTTAATAAATAAGTAAATGCCACTATACTTGAGAAATTGTAGCATGGTCTCTGTGCCAGTTCACAAATTTGCCCCAATACAACCTTGTAACGACGTTCAGTAATTTTAATTATTTTATCAACTTTAATATAAGCCTCGATTCTAATAAATAGCGAGTTATTTAGGTAAATACATTACATAAAACTAACAATAATGACAAATTAATACATCTTATTTCAAATTAGCAAAAATGTATCAGTTTGTTAAAATCAAATAATATTTGACGACGTTTGTCAAAAGTCACTACGTTAGTCCGCATTGGCTAGGGATGGGGTATACGATTATTGGATTTTCGATTTTTTTATACCTAAAATTAAATGTTCGTAATTAGTATTAATTCATAGTGGATCTTGGCCTATTTAAAGATAGATACAAATCATACAATACATTAGAATGTCAGTGTAGTGAAAATTAGGAATTAAAACGTCAGTTTAGAGAAAAACAATTTTTCAAGTTATAAAGAAACAATTCGATTTGTAAAAAAAGCGATTTTTCCCCGTCCCTTTGAGACATAACATTTCAAATGTCACAGCGACCATCCTACATTTTCTCAAGTATAAATAAATTCAAACGGAATAAGGCACATGATTGCACTGTGCTGTTTTATTTGTCTTTATTCCGACTATAAATGAATTTGACCAGCTGTCCATTAAGAATTCATTAGATAGCTTATGCACCACTCGTTAAACTGTATTATTTTCATTAAATATGTTAATTTATTTATAAAACACGTTCATTGCCTTTTAAGATACGAGTATATTTTGCAATAATTAGGTGAGATTAATTTATTATATTACAATTTACACTCACTCTAAATCTATATTCATATTAACCCTTTAAGTGGCGCAAGGTATTAAGTATGGCTGATCCAGGAGGGCCGTTAATTTTTTAGAAAAATATAACCTAAGGCCTCGGCCACACAGGTACGAGCCTCGCTTGATGCTTAGAGCTACGCTGCGAGTTAGGCGACATATCCTAGCGAATCAACGCCATGCATACTATCGCAATGGCCACACTGCACGCTTCGCGCCACGTTGCATGACGATTAGTCACCGAGTGAATCTCCTAGCGAACAGACATGTTGGTTAATTTACAAGATGGCGGAAGTTTTAATAACAGCTGTGTATAAAAGGGAGCCTTTGTGGAACCCATCGAGCAAATTATACAAAAATTTAGCAAAAACAAAACCTAAAGCCTCGGCCACACAGCTAGGAGCCTCGCTTGATGCTTAGAGCTACGCTGCGAGTTAGTCGACATATCCTAGTGAATCAACGCACCGCATACTATCGCAATGGCCACACTGCACGCTTCGCGCCACTACATGACGATTAGTCACCGAGGGAATCTCCTAGCGAACAGACGTGTTGGTTAATTTACAAGATGGCGGAAGTTTTAATAACAGGTGTGTATAAAAGGGAGCCTTTGTGGAACCCATCGAGCAAATCATACAATAATGTACCTGTAATAAAATCACTTTGGGATGAAGTTGCGCAGGAAGTAAATATTTTTCGATTTATAAAAAAACTATTCGATTTGTAAAAAAAAAACGATTTTACCCCATCCCTTTGAGACATGATATTTCAAAGGTCGCAGGGACCATCCTACATTTTCTCAAGTATAGGAAAATGATAAATACCGTATTTGACAGACTATAAGACGCACTTTTTTCTTCGAAAAATTGCGCCCAAAATTCATGTGCGTCTTATACTCGAAATTAATATAAAAATGTCCAGTGTTTGATTTAAAATTCTCGCCAGTCTTAAAAATGATGCGACGAACACGACTTGCGGAGATTCACAAGGTTGCTAACACTGTCTCCCTCCCGCCCCGCCATCACAAACCCAGAACATTGCAGTCTACGGTGCTGGTGAACTTGAATTGAAAGTGATTTGTGTTATCGGTAACGGTACAATATTTTTGGTTAGTAGCTAGTTTCGCAATGGGAAAAAATAAAAAGTATTCATATGATGCGGCCTATAAATTGAAAGAACATGGAAACAGAGCAGATGAGCGGCATTTCGGCCTGCCCTCCACCAACAGAAAAAAACCATTCGCGATTGGCGGGTTAGTCAAGAAGAACTGAAAAAAATGAAGACTGAATGTGCAAATAGAGGACTGAATGCAAAAGGCCAAAACTAGAAGATGACGTATTGAAATGGATTCAATGACACCGTCAAAATGGCATTGGAATTAATACAAAAATGATTCAAATACACACTCGTAAGCTAGCGCTACAGTGGAACTTAACAGACTTTAAGGGTTTTTTTAGTCTGGCTTTGTGCAATCTAATAATAAAAATGGTATTTTTTTAGTCTGACTTTGCAATCTAATAATAAAAATGGTATTGTTTTAGTCTGGCTTTGCAATCTAATAATAAAAATGATATTTTTTTTAGTCTGGCTTTGCAATCTAATAATAAAAATGTTATTTTTTTTTGTAAATTGCCCAAAAATTAAGGTCCGTCTTATAGTCCGTAAAATACGGTAAGAATTTTTATAACAAGTCCATCTTTAAAGTGAACGGTGTACGCAATAACATTTATCGAATGTTTTTTTTTCTTTTCGTTTCAGATAAGAATCCAGATTGTACGCGAAACAAATCAAACTGCAACAGAGTAAAAGTATAAATAAATCATTTTCGTACCATATGTGTGCGTTAAGCGAAACACTGTGATACGAAAAGGCAACGAGAAAAAACCCGCATTAACTGACAAATAACACGATATTGAACTAAGAAGATAAATATGTTTTTGAGAACTTTTATATTTACGTGACCGACTGATTTGAGACGATATTAAATATGTCCACAATAATAGATGGTAAAAATAATTTAGCCAATATGAGACAAAATGATAATGGCGCTAATGTTTATAGCCGAATAAGTGAACCAGATCAAAATTTAACGAACGCCAGCGGAACGAAAATAGCTAAAGTCCTTCCCGGCGACGACACGGACAAGGAAAACGGTAACTACTGTAGCGACGATAGTCGAGTGTCCGATAGAACATTAACGAACAACAGTTTGGAGTCTATAAAGAAACTCAACGATACTCCGATGTCTTCCATCGAAAATATGAACAATAATAGTATGTTTAATATGAGAGACAATAGTAAAATTAATAACGGAAGCAGTCAAACGAAAAATAATAGTTCACGTACGATACAGACTGGTAACATTAGTACGGTGAATTTAAGAGAAAGTTCGCTTTCAAAATCAAATCCTCAGCTGAATACTACGTCACTTGTTGACGTACATCCGTTATCGAGTTCGTTTATGGATTCGAATGATAGAAACGCTTTTTTGACTACTTCCTTGGTTGTTTCGCCGTCTGAATCGAATGTTCGTGTCCTTAATCCTAACGCGATATCGCAACAGAATTTCGCCGGAACTCAAGTGAGGTATTCGAATCAGATGGACGAACAAGCGATTAGAAGGTTAACAGAATCGTTTACACCTTCGCAGATTCCTATAATCGGCTACGAAGTTATGGAGGAACGGGCACGCTTTACGATATACAAACTAAGAATTGACGATCCGAAAACAGGTTTATCTTGGATGGTGTTCCGGAGATATACGGACTTTGTACGATTGTATCAGAAACTCAAAGTCGAACATAGAAATTTAGTGCTTCCGTTGCCCGAGAAACGTCTATTCAGAAACAATTTCGATCCCGTGTTTTTGGACGAACGAGCGAGGGGACTTCAAATATTTGTGAACGCCGTTATGAAAAGGCTTTCGTTGGATCGGAGCGTTCGAGAATTCTTCTGTTTGGACGAGCCTCCGCCTGTCGGCGATTCGGAACCTGAAGCCCAAGCTCTGTTCGGGGCTTTAGAAGATACGGTCGGAACTTTGAAGAACCAGATCAGACAGCAGGAGGAGACTATCAAATATATGCGGCAGAAGGTGTTTTATCTCGAGGAAAAGATGAAGTCTTGCTCCGTGTGTAACCCGATAGGAATTAAGAGTACATCCGGGCGTAGTCCAGATTCTTCCGCAGCTTCTAGTGATGGTAGTTAATTTGCTACATTAGTTATCTTTCTTCGTACATTAGATTAAGTTAGATACGCTCGTACAATATTATTATGGGGTTATACGAGTGTTTTTCAAATATTTCGAATTTGATACATTCATTTCTCAGCTGTGTGTTTATTTTTATTGACGAGATAAAGAACACTTACGTGTCCTTTACAAACCACGGTAACAATTATTAAACAAAATATGAAGACTTTGCCTCTTGTCTCGAAAGGTCGCTGACACCTTGTATCGATCAACGAACTTCTTATTTTTGCCGTTCTCCTATGAGAACTATTCTTCGACATTACACACGATTAATTATTTTCATATTTTACGTGAAATAATCTAAATTTGAAAACCACCTGTCTGTATCCTTCCACGTCCTGGACCACGTTT
Source organism: Odontocerum albicorne (assembly GCA_949825065.1). Classification (NCBI taxonomy): domain Eukaryota; kingdom Metazoa; phylum Arthropoda; class Insecta; order Trichoptera; family Odontoceridae; genus Odontocerum; species Odontocerum albicorne. The sequence goes on from OX463868.1 coordinate 5,600,507, forward strand.
CATACAGTGTTTAACCCTTCCCTTACGGTGTTAAAATTGAAACGCGTGCTCCGGTGTTGGGTAGTGAGTACGCGATAAAAAATTAGCGATTTTAAATCGGAAAAATAAGAACATTCATAGATAATCCCCTTAATTAATTATAATTGAAGTTAAAAATTATAATAATTGAGATTTATTTGCTGAAAACATTAAAAAACCATCTGAAAACATTAAAAAAACGCTCACGGAACGGGCGTACGTCTAACCTATTTGCAAGCTTAGAAGCTACTGTGGCGCGGAACGTCAGTCGCATACCCCGGCGCTTACGCTTATGCTTGCGACGTTGAGACAATTCAGCTCCTCGCAGTTCAGTGGATTATGCAAGAGTGAGATGCCAATATAGTGTCGCGCTTCCCGCATACTATTCACCTATCGACAAGACACAATGTCGAGGCACTCGCAGCGTTTAAATGCGAATTTGTTTCCGATATCTTCACAAAATACCCACGATGTAGTCGATAAATTCTGATTATTATTAATATTATTTTTTAAATCAATGCGTAAATATATTATGGAGGAATACCTAAAATCTTAACCTTGTATTTATAATATTTATAGAGATATTGATGGTTATTAGAAGCAACGTGTTGAAGATACCCAACACAGGGAAGGAAAGGTTAATGAGGATCCTGTTTACACTTTTTGATATCGGACTGGTACAAACTACTCGGTTTTATAATGAGAATATCAAGAGAATTTAACAGCACCGATATCCTCCGAAACTTATATAATTATCTAATTAGAACCAAATTAGAATATGCATCTACGGTTTGGGCTCCTCATCAGCTCAAATATAAAAACAATATAGAACAAATACAAAAAAATCCACAGATATCTATGGTACAGAACAAAGGGGGATTACCCAAAATATGCTCACCATGTCGAACTTCTCACGGTGTGTAACTATAGAAGCCTCGAAACAAGAAGGCAAGAATCCATTGAGATATTCCTACTGAAGGCTGCTTTAACTGTCCCGCGATTCTAGAAGCACTAAGTTTATATGTACCCAATAAATATAGCCGTGCAAGGAATCACCCTCTGTTCTATATAATACATAGCAACTTACAGAAGGAATATCATGGCTAAACACTCAGCTATAGTCACGCGTGGTATAGAGATATTGAACCAACTGAGTGACACTGTGGATATAGTCTCGGCACCGCCTAGCAGTATGAGAAGAGTCCTGGCTCATATTCTTAGGCTAAGGCCACACCGAAGTGCTTCGCTAGGTCCTACGTGACTAATAGACTAGGTGACTTCATGCCTGGCCACACCAAAGTGCTACGAACAAATTCATTTGACAGTCGGGAGTGGCTGAGTCAACACACTCAGTGATTTTATTACAGGTACATTTTTGCATAATTTGCTCGATGGGTTCCACAAAGGCTCCCTTTTATACACAGCTGTCATTAAAACTTCCGCCATCTTGTAAATTAACCAACACGTCTGATCGCTAGGAGATTCACTCGATGACTAATCGTCATGCAACGTGGCGCGAAGCGTGCAGTGTGGCCACTGTGATAGTATGCGGTACGTTGGTTCGCTAGGATATGTCGCCTAACTCGCAACATAGCTCTAAGCATCAAGCGAGGCTCCTACCTGTTGAGGCCTTAGGCCTCGGCCACACAGGTAGGAGCCTCGCTTGGTGCTTAGAGCTACGCTGCGAGCTGGGTGACATATCCTAGCGAACCAACGCATCCCATACTATCGCAGTGGCCACACTGCACGCTTCGTGCCACGTTGCATGACGATTAGTCATCGAGTGAATCTCCTAGCGAACATACGTGTTGGTTAATTTACAAGATGGCGGAAGTTTTAATGACAGCTGTGTATAAAAGGGAGCCTTTGTGGAACCCATCGAGCAAATTATACAAAAATGTACCTGTAATAAAATCACTTTGGAATGGAATGAAGTTGCACAGGAAGTAAATAAAGATAAGGTAAGTTGTAATGGAATTGGTTAGTTTTGAGAGTGGCATCGTTTGTTGACTCAACCGCTGCCAAATGTCAAATGAATTTGTACGAAGCACTTTGGTGTGGCCAGGCATGAAGTCACCTCATCTATTAGTCACGTAGCACCTACCAAAGCACTTTGGTGTGGCCTTAGCTTAACAGTATCTAAAAACTCACAGTACGAAACTTCAATTTAATTTGGTCAAAATGATACAAGTTTATCTGTTACGTTATGTAACACGGTACAAGGTGGTGATAACCTTAATTAATTAATATTATTTTAGCTGACCGTGATATGAGACGCGCTTGCGAGTTATTATTACGTATATACTTACGTAACATAATTCAAATAAACGCTGTTGAAATGCGTACACTGAGATGAATACAAGTGTCGACCTCTGTGGTCAAATCAATATTATCAAGTCCCTTAATGGGACGTCTCCATTGTATCTTTCAAATCTGTGTCTGAGGAATGTTCCTTTGGAGAGAAGTTCGATTTCTTCTTCATCTAATAAATTAGTTGTTTCAAATCAATCCGATAGGGCGAGGTATTATGATACAGCTATTGCTGTTGCTGGTCCTGTGACGTGGAATGATCCGCCTCCTAGTATTAGAGATATGTGTGACGTGTGCAACTTTAGGAAGCACTTAAAGACAACCCTTTTTAACAATTCTTATCAAGTGGGTTCAAATCCTGAGTCAAAACGTCCTTGAGGAGAGTTAACTCTCTAAACGGAGATGTAAAAATTGTCTTTTTGTTAAGTGATGTGTGCAACTTTAGGAAGCACTTACGACAACCCTTTTTAGCAAGTCTTAGCAAGTGGGTTCAAATCCTGAGTTAGAACGTCCTTGAGGAGAGTTAACTCTAAACGGAGATGTATAAATTGTCCTTTTATTAGGTGACGTGTGCAACTTTAGGAAGCACTTAAAAATAACCCTTTTTAACAGGTCTTATCAACTGGGTTCAAATCTTGAGTTGGAACGTCCTTGAGGTGAGTTAACTCTCTAAACGGAGATGTATAAATTGTTTTTTGTTAGGTGACGTGTGCAACTTTAGGAAGCACTTAAAAACAACCCTTTTTAACAGGTCTTATCAAGTGGGTTCAAATCTTGAGTTGGAACGTCCTTGAGGAGAGTTAACTCTCGAAACGGGGATGTATAAATTATCCTTTTATTAAGTGACGTGTGCAACTTTAGGAAGCACTTAAAGACAACCCTTTTTAACAGGTCTTATCAAGTGGGTTCAAATCCTGAGCTAGAACGTCCTTGAGAAGAGTTAACTCTCTAAACGGGGATGTATACATTTTTATTAGGTGACGTGTGCAACTTTAGGAAGCACTTAAAGACAACCCTTTTTAACAGGTCTTATCAAGTGGGTTCAAATCCTGAGCTAGAACGTCCTTGAGAAGAGTTAACTCTCTAAACGGGGTTGTCTAAATTGTCCCTTTGCTAGGTGATGTGTGCAACTTTAGGAAGCATTTAAAGACAACCCTTTTTAACAAGTCATCAAGTGGGTTAAAATCCTGAGTTAGAACGTCCTTGAGAAAAGTTAACTATCTAAGTGGGAATGTATTAGGTCACGTGTGCAACTTTAGGAAGCGCCCTTGAGAAGAGTGTGCTCTCTAAAAGGTGCTATATAAATTGTCCTTTAATTATTATTGTACATGGTTTGGCTTATGATACCGACGTTTCGAAAACTTTGCTGTTTTCATCTTCAGGACTCTTTTATAATTAACTTCGCTATAAATGAACGTGCACCGAATACGACTTCTATAGAGGAATCTCAATCATATGGTGAACGCATAGGTTCGTCCCATCACGGGAGAACAGCGCACGACTTCTACGAAGGTTGAAGTAACTGTTCATTTTAATTTAGCTGTGGCTTTGATTTGACTATGGCGTATCACACTGATTCGAGGTGGAATCCGCTGTACGTGGAATCGTACGACAGATGTTTTATAAATATTTTTATACAGTACAACTTGACACCAGTGATAGTTAAAATTTACTGATAGATACAGTAAAAAAAATACTGATACAGTAAAAAATTTACTGATCGATACAGTAAAATTTTTACTGATCGATACAGTAAAAATTTTACTGATCGATACAGTAAAAAATTTACTGATAGATACAGTAAAAAAATTACTGATAGATACAGTAAAAAATTTACTGATAGATACAGTAAAGAAATCATTAAACCCCATTTAATTTAAGATTATATATTTTATATTTATGCTTAAGTTATTTATTATTATTAAGAAATTTGTCAATTTTTAATTTAATCCATGTTTTTTTTTTATCATTATAGCATTATACTGCTTATATCAACGTAGTGAGGTCCAAAAGTTTCCATTCTGAACAGGTCACAGTGTATGTGGACAGATACTATGTCTATCGCATGGTCAGACAATGTTTGAGTTAAAATTTTGTACAGTAGTATGTCAACTAAAGCCGTTAGAAGACGTGTTGTTTCGTTCTATTCTGAAATGTTAAAAATTAAATATCGCATTGTTATCTAGTTTCTTTCAAAAGAAGAGAAGGGAAAAGCTTGGCAAGAATTAAATGATGTGTAAATGTTAAGTGGTCCGCCTTGTCGAGGGTCATCTTCAATAGATTATCCACTTGAAATGAAACTGTTAAGTACAATCTTTTCTTTTTTAACCTGGCATGTTAATTGCCATCTGACAATCTCTCCCAACCAACCAGAAAGATGTTTTAATGGGTCCTAAGTGAAAACCAGACTGAAATCCCATTTAAAAAAAATAGGTTTCAGCGGGGATCGAACCCGCAATGTCCGGATCGGCAGACAAGCGTCTTACCATCAGGCCACGAAGGTCGTCTTTCACTGTGAAATATGACAAAGAAGTTCTTCCGTACACAGCATCTAAGCGACATTTAATTTTTACCAGGCTATTCCCTTCTTTTGAAAATGCAACTTTATGTAAAATACGTCATCTATCGACTAGTGGACATGCTATTGAAGGTGTACTTATTTGTTCAGGCTGGAAACTTTTGGATCTTACTATGTATGTGTTGCTAAATGTACACTTTATAAACCTTTATTGCAACATTTTATGTTCAAATTTGGCATAAGGTTCAAAACACTGTGTTATTTACTATGAACGTAAGTTCGAATTTGACGGATGATTCAAAGTACTGTGTTATTTTACTATGAACTTAAATTCTTATTTGACGGAAGATTCCAAATACTTACTATGAACCTTTTCGAATTTGGCAGTTGAGTAAAAATACTGTGTTATTTACTATGAACTTCCAGATTTGACAGAAAATTCTAAATGCTGCATAATCTACTAATGTACTTTTGACAGAAACTTTAAAATACTGTGTTATTTACTATGAACTTCCAGATTTGATAGAAAATTCTAAATACTGTATAATTTACTATGTACTTTTGACAGAAACTTGAAAATACTGTGTTATTTACTATGAACTTTGTTGTAATTTGACAGAAAATACAAAATACTATGTAATTTAGTATGAACTTTGTTGAAATTTGACAGAAAATCCAAATCACTGTGTTATTTACTATGAACTTTTGATAAAACAATCAAAATACTGTGTTGTTTACTATTAACTATGTTCAAATTTGACAGAAAATTCAAAATACTGTGTAATTTACTATGAACTTAAGTTCAAATTCGATTGAAGATTCAAAATACTGTTATTTAGTAAGAACTTTGTTAAAATTTGACAGTGAATCCAAATCGCTGTGTGATTTACTATAAACTTTGATAAAATATTCAAAATACTGTGTTATTTACTATGAACTTAAGTTCAAATTCGATTGAAGATTCAAAATACTGTTATTTAGTAAGGACTTTGTTAAAATTTTACAGTGAATCCAAATCGCTGTGTAATTTACTATGAACTTTGATAGAATATTCAAAATACTGTGTTATTTACTATGAACTTAAGTTCAAATTCGATTGAAAATTCAAAATACCGTTATTTAGTATGGACTTGATTTAATGTTTGACAGTAAATCCAAATAACTTTGTGATTTACTATGAACTTTGATAGAATATTCAAAATACTGTGTTATTTACTATGAACTTTGTTAAAATTTTACAAAAATATTGTGTAATTTACTATGAACTTAAGTTCAAATTCGATTGAAGATTCGAAATACTGTTACTTAGTATGAATTTTGTTAGAAAATCCAAATCACTATGAATTATGTTCAAATCTAACAGAAGATTCAAAACACTGTGTAATTTACTATGAATTTATTGACATATGATTTGTTTTAAATATTTATTTACTATAAATAAATGGTTATTTATATATGTAAGTATAGACCTAGTGTTCACTTCAGTAATTTTACAGATTTTAGTTCCTCTTTTATACCTTAACACTTTGGATGCGGAGAACTGGAACTATGGTCGAGAATTCATAACTCGTAGAACATGGGAGACTGGAATATTTTAGTGATGTCTGTGTGACGACAGTGGAAATCAGAGACTAGTCAAGCTTTTTTTCATACTGCGAAAAGACAATTCAATTTAGTAACATTTAGAGAGCAAATTCTCCTCAAGGGGGCGCTCTAACTTGAGACTGAACCCTCTATTATTAAACAAATCACGTCGAGCGGCTATAGTAAGGCCCAACTAGTTTTTTTTACATACTTTGTAGTATTATTGCCATGTGGCAATCTCCTCAATCCAATCAGAAATGTGTTTATGAGATCTTAAGTGAAAATCAGACCGAAAGCCTTTTTTTTTCAAATTGGATTCTAGCATGGATCGAACCCGCAAACTCAGGGCAGTAAAGCAGGTATTTTACCAAAAAAATAAACACGGAAGTTGCCAACGGTCAAATGACCCTTTTGATACAAAAGATTTAAACAAATATAATATAATGTTGGCGTGTAAAAAAACGTATGACCAAAACCCCAGATTTTTTGTTGCTATACTAGAGAAAATGTAGCATGGTCCCTATGACAGTTCACAAATTTGCCCTAATACAACCTTATAACGATGTTCAGTAATTTTAATTATTTTATCAACTTTGATATAAGCCTCGATTCTAATAAATAGCGAGTTATTTAGGTAAATACATTACATAGAACTAACAATAATGAAAAATGAATACATCTCGTTACAAATTAGCAAAAATGTGGTAGTTTGTTAAAATCAAATAATATTTGGCAACGTTTGTCAAAAGTCACTACGTTAGTCTGCATTGGCTAGGGATGGGGTATACGATAATTGGATTTTTTACTTTTTTACACATAAAATGAAATATTCGTAATTAGTATTAATCCTTAGTGGATCTTGGCCTATTTAAAGATAGATACAAATCATACAATACATTAGAAAGTCAGTATAATGAAAATTAGGAATTAAAATGTTAGTTTAGAGAAAAACAATTTTTCGATTTATAAAAAAACTATTTTACCCCATACCTTTTGAGACATGACATTTCAAACGTCACAGGGACCATCCTACATTTTCTCTAGTATAGTCAGCATTATTTTTTTGTTTTCTTTTTTTTTCAGCGTAAGAAGTGGGCAGCACCAAAACAGGGTTAGGCCGCGAAGCGACCAGGGGCAGAACCCCTAGTTTAGCCTGTCAGAGATTAGTCTTCCGTTAGTCCGCATTCAAAGTGCTAAGGGTTATGAACTTTTGTCTGGAAACATTTGAATATATAATATATATTTGAATATTGTTAAAATTTACATTTGCATTTATACTAAGGTACAAAAATTAAATTATTTATGATATTATGAAGAAATTAATTGGACCAATCGGATATTTTTATAAAAATATGTTTGTGTTTAACAATCTTATGATGTCAATTGCCAAAATATGAAATTGTTACTATTTTAAGGTAATTATGTGTTAATAATTTAATAAGCTTAAGAATATAGTTAAAATGTATTGAATTAAAGTCACACTGAGTTGATCTGGAGTTGACGCGGTAGAGAATTAAAGTCGATCTGGAGTTGATGCGGTAGAGAATTAAATTCACACTGAGTCGATCTGGAGTTGACGCGGTCGAGAATTAAAGTCGCACTGAGTCGATCTGGAGTTGACGCGGTAGAGAATTGCTTATACCGGGTCTGGTAAGGAAATGGACGGTTATAATTACGAAGGGAGTCGAAAATCATCCTCACTCTGACGGTAGAATTTCTTCTTCCTCTTCTATTCTTTTACAAATGTCAAGCTATGACGCTGAAATTTGGTGGGAAGTGTCAATGATAGATGTGGTAACCTAACAAAATAAAAAGAATTTCAATCGGGTGACTGCCAGCGCCACACGGTGGCCGGTCCTAAAACTTTTTGACCAAAGTAGTATATTACAGCAGAGGACTAAGCAGGTAACATAACTTCTTCTTCCTCTTCTTTTAGGTCTGTTGGCCTGTTATGGTCCTGCATCATTGTTTCCCTCTTGTGACGTCGACTGCCAGTTGTCTTTCCATCTTTTGAGATGTCGTCCTGGAGGTCTGCTCGCTCGGGGGATACTGTCCCTGGCCATTCTTACAGCTTTTGGTTCCGCCATTCTGGATACATGTTCGTTCCAGAACCTTCTTCTCTGCCGTCTCCATCTGACAATATCTTCAACTTCGCACATCCTTCGGATTTCTGTGTTACGTACTCTATCACGAAGGGTTTTGCCAGCGATACTCCTGAGTACCTTCATTTCGTTGGTTCGAAGGAGATTTTTGGTTCTGACAGTGTCGGCTCTGGACTCTATGCTATATGTCATTATGGGGCGGACACAGGTCTTGAATTTATTTTAATAAATTTTTAAAATAAATATATAATTATTCGAGGTAATCTCGTTGCTTTTCAATACATTTTTTCCACCTGTCGACAAGCTTTCGCATTCCCCTTCCTATGAAAACCAGACTTAAAACACATTTTGCCATCAACAGGAATGGTTACAGCGACTTCCGAGTTGGGAGTCAGGTGTTTTAACACATAGGCTACTGAAATTGTCTGCAGTCGTGGTGTAATGATTAACATTCTTGCAGCGGACGCCTCGGGTTCGATTCCTGGCGGATTCAATTCTGGACTGGTTTTACTTTTAGACCGTTTCAACTCATTAGATTACGTCTGATTTGACTCACACTAGTAAATATTTTAGTTTATTTATTTTGAATGGTGATAGAAAAGTGTGAAAAGAAAAGTAAATGTGATGATGATAGAAAAATGTGAAAGGAAAAAAGTAAAGGTGAATAATGAAAGATTGAAGCAAGTTTAGGAATTCTGCTATTTGGGTGGTATTTTAGCAGATGATTGAATGGCGGATAGCGTTAGGAAACAAAGTTAATGGGGCACTAAAACATATATATGCTCGAACTGGGCGGTATCAAAATCGGCTAAGGTTTATAGTTAACCCTTCCCTTACGGTGATAAAATTGAAACGCGCGCTCCGGTGTTGGGTAGTGAGTACGCGATCAAAAATTAGCGATTTTAAATCGGAAAAATAAGAACATTCATAGATAATCCCCTTAATTAATTATAATTGAAGTTAAAACTTATAATAATTGAGATTTATTTGCTGAAAACATTAAAAAACCATCTGGCAACGCTCACGGAAAGGGCGTAGGTCTAGTCTCGTTGCCAGCTCAACAGCTACTGCGGCGCGGCAGGGTTGGTGGCTAACTCGGGCGTAACTTACACTTGCGAGGTTGAGACAATTGAGCTCCTCGCAATTCAGTCTAGTATGCAAAAGTGAGATGCGAATATAGTGTCGCGCTTCCCGCATACTCTTCACCTATCGTCAAGACCCAAGATCGAGGCACTCGCAGCGTTTAAATGCGAATTTGTTTCCGATATTCACGAAATACTTACGATGTAGTCGATAAATTCCGATTAATATTAATATTATTTTTTAAATCAATGCGTAAATATATTACGGAGGAATACCTAAAATCTTAACCTTGTATTTATAATATTTATAGAGATATTGATGGTTATTAGAAGCAACGTGTAGAAGATACCCAACACAGGGAAGGAAAGGTTAACAATAGTATTTTGGTGCCAACTTTGATGTATGGGAGTGAAACGTGGACATGAAAAAAGACAGAGAAGCTGAATAAATGCTGTGAGATGCGTGCATGGAGTGATAATATGTGATAGGATACGTAATGAAGTGATTAGGGATGAATGTGAACATACGATTGATGTGTTAAGTACGTTAAGATGGTTTGTCCATGTGGAACGAATGGAATGAAGTAAGATTAATAAAACAGATATACAGTGCAGATGTGAGTGGAACTCGTATGACAGGAAGACCAAGGTAAATATGGTTGGATGCAAGAGGTGCATGGGCGTGCAGTAACGCACTGAACTTCCGTGCGAAAGGTTATTGATTTGAACCCCGTGCTGTGCTACTCTCCTCGAATGACAAAGACATTTGTATCCACCTAGTATTCGGAGGTATAAGGATACTGATGACTTCGGTCATATCTATTCACTCAACAAAAAAAAAAACTGGATCCAGCGGGATTTGAACCCGAAACCTCTGGGCTGGGAGAAAGGCGTCTTACCAACTAAATCTCGAAGGTCGTCATTGTCACTTAATAATAAAATTATGATTTATATAGCGCAGTTTAGAGAGAAAACTCTCCTCAAGGGCGTGTCAACTCGAACCCACTTGATAAGAACTCCCAAAAAGGATTGTCTTTAAGTGTTTCTTAAAGCTGCGTACGCCACCCATCTAATACTAGGAGACAGACCATTTTACGTCACAGGAACAGCAAGGGCAAAAGCTCTATTGAAAATTGCAACAGGGCGAAGGGACAAGATTCAAGCTGAACAGTTATTAAAGCTCTAATAGACAGATAGAGATAAATTGGATAGTCTAAATTAGATTCATAATCCAGGATTGTCAACAGTTGTTATATGTTAGGCTTATTGGATCTGTGGTATATGGGCCGCATATTAGATAATCCAGGATTGTCAACAGTTGTTATATGTTAGGCTTATTGGATCTGTGGTATATGGGCCGCATATTAGATAATCCAGGATTGTCAACAGTTGTTATATGTTAGGCTTATTGGATCTGTGGTATATGGGCCGCATATTAGATAATCCAGGATTGTCAACAGTTGTTATATGTTAGGCTTATTGGATCTATGGTATATGGGCCGCATATTAGATAATCCAGGATTGTCAACAGTTGTTATATGTTAGGCTTATTGGATCTGTGGTATATGGGCCGCATATTAGATAATCCAGGATTGTCAACAGTTGTTATATGTTAGGCTTATTGGATCTGTGGTATATGGGCCGCATATTAGATAATCCAGGATTGTCAACAGTTGTTATATGTTAGGCTTATTGGATCTATGGTGTATGGGCCGCATATTAAATAGCCAAATTGATAACATTACATCACCAGCTGTTACAGTGAATGAGTACAGCGGTGTGACTGGTAAGTTTGCTGGTGTACACGGCTCACTTATTTTAAAAAAAGAAGCTCCACGACGCAGCTTAGCTTTCCGACTGAATCGACGTTGGATTTGCGAGGGGATCCTCGACTACGGGGCCCAGCAACGATCGAACAAGCAACGAAGATCGGTTGGATCTAGATATTCTGAAAGAAGGAAACATTTGAAAGTCAGAGAGGTTGTACGAGAAGGTGTATGGATGTAAAAGAGACTAAGAATGTGCGTAGAGTAGAGGAAAGTATGGCACTCTCTCCTCTCTGCCTACCCCGACACGGAGATGACGTGATTGCGTGTATTTTGAATTTTTACGTGTAATGAGTGCAAAAACTAAAAACTATTTGATGTGTAGAAAATGTATGCATTTGTTTATGATATTGCTAGAAATATAATTTTAAAAAATAATTTTAATTTACTTAAATTAACACCAAAATTTTATGTATTAAGTTATATTCATTTTTATATTTCAATTCGGTTCCTTCTAATAACTATGTAACTTCAACCCAAGACATCATATCGCAAGTGAAAAACCTTAACTTACCGGTCGGTCAAAGCCCTGGGAGCTGTCTAGTAGCAAGAAGGGCTCTGCCTATAGGAATAATCAGGTTGGAATACCCACTAAAACTTGGTTCCACAAAAAAACTGTCCAAACGGATTGTCGGTAGTATGAACCGACTGGAAGCATTCGAAATGTGGATGCACCGGAGAATGCTACGGATACCCTGGACGGATATGGTCAGCAACACGAGGAGTTCTTCAAAGAGCCAAAGTTGATAGAGTGCTGCTGTCTAATATTAAAATCCGAAAGGTGTCCTATTTGGGTCATGTACTTAGAGGAGCAAAGTACAAATTACTGCACCTGATCATCCAAGGCAAGATAGAGGGTCGAAGAGGTGTTGGCAGGAGGCAAATCTCCTGGCTCCGCAATACACGTGATTGGACTGGTATAAGAAGTGTTGGAGATCTTTTTCGGACTGCCGGGGACAAAGATGTCTACTCTCAGGTGATAGTCAACGTTGGGGAGACCTGACATTACACTGGGAAGAAGAATAACTTTACCGGTTTTAAGGCTTTCATCTCATCATCAGGGGAGTACAAACAAGACTTGTTTGTGCTCCCCTGATGTTGAGGTAAAAGCCTTGAAACGGGTAAGGTTATACCGTTATATAAAGTGGAATAAACAATGTTTGATAAAACAAATCACAATATCTTTAAACTTCCACAATGTTAATGCCTTAACTATAAATATTATGCATAAAATTTTGTCTGTTCTGAATATCCCCAAAGATAAACGCATATGTGCCTTGAAACTAGTTGGGTTAAATATATATTTGTAACTGGATTAAAAAAAAGTTTAAAATTTTAATTATATTTTGAATAAACATGAATGTCCACAATGTTAATGCTAAAACTCGAGAAATATATATTTAACTGTTAAATTTCTTCTTCTTCCTCTTGGTTTAGGTGGTATGGCCGATTTGTGACGGTGGCTGTCCTGGGATGATGACGTCCAGCTGTCCTTCCACCTTTTCGGCGGCCTTCCTGGTAATCTCCCGCTGTTAGGGTTTTCAGTCTTAGCGATTCTCGCCAGTCTTATATCCTCCATGCGGTCCACATGATCCCTCCAGAAGCGCCTTCTGCTTCTTCCCCACCTCACTATGTCTCCAACACCACAGACAGACCTTATCGTCTCATTTCTGATCCGATCTCTAAGAGTTCTGCCTGCGATGGAGCGTAGGGTTCCCATTTCTGCCACTCTGAGAAGGTTTTTTTGTCCTGTTGGTATCGGCTCTTACTTCTATCCCGTATGTCATGATGGGGCGGACGCATGTCTTATATATCCTGACCTTACTTTAGGTTAGCATGTGTCTGTCTCTCCATATAGTGTCCAGCAGCCAGCCAGCCAAAGCTGTCGCTTTAGTAGTTTGTGCTCGTACTTCTCTGTATAGGTCACTGTTGCTGGAGATCTCTACACCTAGGTAAGTGAATTGCATGACTTGTTCGGTGGGTACGTTATCGATTTTGGATCTTTTGTGTTATTTTATTCTTCTTCTTCTTAGAATTTCTATAGACTCAAGAATCTGTTACTGCAGGATTGTCCTCCTGTGATGTTGAGCTCCAGCTATCTCTCCATCGTTTCGGGGGTCTCCCTGGCGGACGCCGTCCATCCGGCACCCCGTGCAGAGCTATGTATGGAATTCTTGTGGAATTCATTCTCTGTACATGTTGGTACCAGTATCGTTGACGCTGTCGTCCCCATCTGACTACATCTTGGACCTCACAGACCTCTCTTGGATTGTGGTGTTCCTTACACGATCACGCAAAGTCTTCCCAGCAATAGCGCGCAGAGTTCTCATTTCCGTTGTCCTTAGCATACTTTTTGTCCTGACAGTGTCCGCCCTCGCTTCGATGCCATATGTGAGGATAGGTCGCACACAGGTCTTATAAATGCGTACCTCGCTACTATCCGTTCTCATATCTTTATTCCTCCATATGACATCTCTCAGGCAGCCCGTCACAACTGCAGCTTTATCTACCTGAGGCCTTACTTCGCTGGGGAGGTCATGAGAGCTGAGCAGTTCACTGCCGAGATATCTGAACTGGGTTACTTGTTCAATTGTCTCGTCACGTACTGAGATTCTGCACTCTTGTGGGTCTTTGGAGAATGTCATACAAATGGTTTTTGCTACGGAGATAAACATGTTGTACTTTTATTAATGAAACTAATCCAATACTCTAATAATCTGAGGCACAGCTCATAAATTTGAAGAAAGACTGATCTACAGTCTGCTGCTTGGCTGTCCTTTACCATTTCACTAGTTCGAAACAAATTAAGTCGCGTTCAAGTGAATTTACGTAAATGGAGGGATAACTGTATACTAAGTATATTCTAACTTGCAGAATAAATGTAACGCATTATTTACTATAATAGTTATTTTATATGACTCTGATATTTATGAATGTATATTTTTATATTGTTGACTATGTCAATACATTATTGTCTATTGTATTAATAAATTTTATAAATTTATCCTCTATGGTTTTTATTTCATATTTGGCACACCACTCCAAACCCTTTTAGGAGGTCTTATTCTAGGTTCCAGTTAAAGCGAGTATTTTCTCTAAAGGGTGCTATATAAATTATCTTTGTATTATTAACCCTTGCCTTACTGTGCTAGAAAAAAATCGGCCAGACACGGTGCTGGACGCTAAGCGTCCAGTGAAAAATGTATATTTTAAATTAAAGTTATACGAAATCTGCTAGATTATTTTTTTGTAATTAGCTATAAAAATAATTTTGTTATGTATTAAAACGTTGAATAATCAAATTAAATATAAGTCCTGGTCACTGACTATCCATCACAGGGTGGCAAGTGTTAATATCAGGTGACAGTTACGACCTTCGTGATCTAGTTGGCAAGACATCTGTGTCCCAACCTAGAGATTGCGGGTTCATATCCAGATTTTATTTATAAGGATTCTAATCTGGTTTTCACCTAAGACCTCTTTAACACTTGCCTTACTGTGCTAAACAATTCCGCCAGCCACTGTGCTGGACGCTCGGCATCCAGTGGAAAATGTATGTTTAAAATTAAAATTATGCAAAATCTGCTAGGTTATATTTTGTAATTATAAAATTATTTTATTATGTAAGTCCTGGTCACTCACTATCCATCATAGGGTGGCAAGTGTTAACATCTTTCTAGTTGGTTGGGAGAGATTGTCAAATTGCAATAAACCCTACAGGTTGTATTGTATATAACTAAAGTGTAATACGATGCAGACTTTAAAGTACATGCATACCATCAGGCCGTTTCCCTATCGGAATAGGCAAGGAAAGAGACAGTGCCAAACTTTCCTATCATGATGTCCATCTTTCGCCTCTTCATGACCAAACACAACAAGTACATAAAAAAAACAAGACTTATTTGATAAGGTGAATAGTAAAAATGTATATGTTATACTAAAACATTATAACAAAATGTAGCATGTATTTTTTTAAATAGGCAATCCACCCAAACTAGGATGATTTGTGCCACCAAATTAAAGTCATTATGCAATTATATGAGGCAATATAATATAACTAATTTAAAAATATAACAATTCTAGATAATTCAAAGTTTCAACTGATTAAGCTTCAAAACTGTAACAATCCATCTATAAGTGGAAAAGTTCCACAGAGAGAGAAGAGACGCAACATACATTGGACGCGGTCAAGATATGGCGTTTAGTCAATCTAATCTGTCTCGTGAAGGGGAACCGGACAATACACGGTCTGTAGTCCCATCATCCTGACCGGGATTCCCCACAGTACCCTGTAAAGGTGACTAGCCACCACGCAGGGGCCTGTCCCCATACCACACATGGCAGACACTCCCATCTTGTTCATTCTTATTATTGTATATTAAACCATGGTTTTACAGGGATAGATTGTTGAATTGATTTATATCAAACAGAGATTGTTTATTGCTCCCGTAATGCAAATGGATGGAGAAACATTACCAAATTGTGACTCCTTTAAGTATCTCGGGTCACTCATCCATAGCGATGGAGGATGTGCAGCAGATGTAACACATAGAATTAGTGTGGGATGGATGGAGTTTAGATCAATGTACTAGCAGTATCACGGGTCACTCATCCATAGCGATGGAGGATGTGCAGCAGATGTAACACATAGAATTAGTGTGGGATGGATGAAGTTTAGATCAATGTACTAGCACTATCTCGGGTCACTCATCCATAGCGATGGAGGATGTGCAGCAGATGTAACACATAGAATTAGTGTGGGATGGATGAAGTTTAGATCAATGTACTAGCAGTATCTCGGGTCACTCATCCATAGCGATGGAGGATGTGCAGCAGACGTAACACATAGAATTAGTGTGGGATGGATGAAGTTTAGATCAATGTACTAGCAGTATCTCGGGTCACTCATCCATAGCAATGGAGGATGTGCAGCAGATGTAACACATAGAATTAGTGTGGGATGGATGAAGTTTAGATCAATGACGGGAGTTCTATGTGATCCGAAAATGACAGTAAAGTTAAAAGGAAAAGTATACCAAACGATTGTCAGACCCGCCCCCCTCTATGGCTCCGAATGCTGGACGATGTATAACTCTTACTCGAGGCAACTAGAAACCGCTGAAATGCGCATGCTAAGATGGTCAGCTGGTGTGTCCCTAAGAGACAGGAAGCCTAGGTGTTACAGACATCAAAACATTAAGATGGAAGAGAGGCGGATGGATTGAGAAGGTGTGGGCACGTTGGACGCAGAGCACCCTATCACATTGTGAACCAGGCAATCTCCATGGATCTTTCTCGAATAACAACCAGAGGAAGACCAAAGAATTCATGGGTGATGCAAAAGAATAACCTGATGCAGAGGCACGGCCTGGGGGACGTAGTCCGGGACAGAAGAGCATACAACCTGAGGACGAGGAGAGCTGACCCCAACAGTCTTCGCAGACAGTGAGTTGGGATGGAGCCAGGGAGAAGAAGAAAGAGATTGTTTATTGGCCTTTCCAGTTCACCGCTCCTCTTTCTTTACGTCGTCCTTTACTGTCCATGCAGTGAGACTCTGGAATCAGTTACAAACCAATATAAGACTCGCTCCGTCCTTGGCATGCTTTAAGAAGCGACTGAAAAACCTTTTAATTTCTAGTCAGTAAAATAACGTGTTTCATTCCTGATTTTTCTTTTCCTTTCCTCTCCACCATCCCTTCCTTTCCTTTTGATTGATGATATCTCACTTTATATGAAAAAGAATGTTCGGGTGATTGTCTGTCTTTGTTGGGGTTCGTGGGCATATGCTCATGTATATGTTTATGGATTTCGTGGGGATGGATAGTCATTTGAATAATTTATGCGACCACATACTCATAACTTGCTTCATTTACTTTTGTCTGGTTGGCTGGAAGAGATTGCCGCCTGACAATAAGCCCGCCAGATTATATTTGCAATAAAAGTGTTAAATAAATAAATATATCTAGAGCCCTTATGTATTTACACGGGTTATATCCCAATCCAATATCCATCGGTGCCAAGTATCCGCCCCGTCAGCAAACGACACATGACAGACATTTCCACCTTGTTCATTCTTATTATATTAACACTTGCCACCCTATGATAGATAGTGAGTGACCAGGACTTACATAATAAAATAATTTTATAGCTAATTACAAAAAATAACCTAGCAGATTTTGCATAATTTTAATTTAAAACACACATTTTTCACTGGATGCTGAGTGTCCAGCACAGTGGCTGGCGGAGTTGTTTAGCACAGTAAGGCAAGTGTTAAACCATGGTTTCAATGATAGACTGTTGAATTGTTCACTGGATGCTGAGCGTCCAGCACAGTGGCTGGCGGAATTGTTTAGCACAGTAAGGCAAGTGTTAAACCATGGTTTCAATGATAGACTGTTGAATTGTTCACTGGATGCTGAGCGTCCAGCACAGTGGCTGGCGTAGTTGTTTAGCACAGTAAGGCAAGTGTTAAACCATGGTTTCAATGATAGACTGTTGAATTGTTCACTGGATGCTGAGCGTCCAGCACAGTGGCTGGCGTAGTTGTTTAGCACAGTAAGGCAAGTGTTAAACCATGGTTTCAATGATAGACTGTTGAATTGTTCACTGGATGCTGAGCGTCCAGCACAGTGGCTGGCGGAATTGTTTAACACAGTAAGGCAAGTGTTAAACCATGGTTTCAATGATAGACTGTTGAATTGATGTATATGGTATCTAGAGTTATATCCACCCCTTATTTACACCAGTTATTGTATAACCCAATCCAACACCCATCGGTGCCAAGTATCATGTTTAATTCTATTTAAAAGCTCAGTTACTAGATGTGAGTAACCAGATGGGGGACAACCAGATAGGGTAGAAAATGCTCCCTTTGCCAAGGGATCAACACATTCATTACCAGTGATACCTGATTGGTTGGAAGAAATGACCGCATGGCAATAACCTGACCTGCCAGGTTGTATCGTATTCTATTACACTTTTATTGTATACAATACTATCTATTGGACTTATTGCCATGTGGCAATATCTTCCAACCAACCAGAAAGATGAAGACGACCTTCGTGGCCTGGTGGAAAGACACTTGATCTGCCGATCCGGAGGTTGCGGTTTCGATCCCCGCAGAATTTTTTAAATAGGATTCCAGTCTGGTTAACACTTAAACCTGTAGCGACCTTTGTCCCTGTGGTCGCGGCGCGAGTCGCTGTTGTTGTTTAGCGAGAACGAGACAGCGACATATCTTCTGCGCCTTCCTACAAATCATATGAATACCCGACGTGATAACAATAAATATATTGTTCAGGGGAAACGAGACGGCGACATATCGTTTGCGCCGTCCCACGCATATTCCAAATATTATAAATACCGACGTTTAACAATAAAATACCTCTTTGCATATTACGATTTCAAACGAGTTTTATTAAAACAACGATCATCCTTATCATCTCTCTATTAGGAACAACCGTTCCTAAAGGGCCTATAAAAACATATTTTTGGTTGGTTGGAAGAGATTGCCACATGGCAATAAACTCGCCAGGTTAAAAAAAAAAAAGATATCAAAGAGGCCTTATAAGTGAAAATCAGACTGGAATCCTTTTTGAAAAAATCTGAGTTCCAACGGGAATTGAACCCACAACATCCGATAGTGATACAAGCATTTTACCAACTAGGTCACAGAGGTCTCTAGGTTGTAAGAAATTGATTAAATAAATATATACACCTTTTTATACAACTCCTTGAGTTATTCTTTCAAGATACTTGAATAATTCATTCACTTGATCAAACCTTACCTCATATATTGAAGATCCTCTCATCATTCCAACGTCAATTCAGTTGGAAATCGAAGATGTGCCGTGGAGTATTCATTTCTTCCTTTCTCCTCTTTAACCCTTCCCTCCCTGTGATGTGTAACTAGTACACATTGCTTCTAAAAACTTTAATATCTCTATAAATATAATAAATACTGGGTTCAGATTTTAGGTATTCCTCCGTAATACATTTACGCATTGAATGAACAAATAATATTAATAATAATTAGCACTTATCGGTCACATCAGAGATATTTTGTGAAAATCGGGAATAAATTCACCGATACAATCAAACGTGTGCCAGTGTGTGACGTAGGTATATTCATTCTAAAAAAAAACCGCTATGGGTGAGGAAGCGACGCTATTTACGTCTTATTCTACTTCGGTATATGGGAACGCAAGAAATAGAATCTCAGTTCGCTCGCTTCAGTAGCTCGCGGTCATTCGTTCGAGGTGGTCTCTTCGTTTTGTGAACGTCGGCCGATGTTTTTTTTTTTTTCATGTTTTCAGCAATTAAATTTCAATTATTATCACTTTTGACTTCAAATTTAATTAATTTAAGCGATTGGCCATGAATATTCTTATTTTTCCGATTTTAAATCGCTCATTTTTACATGTGTATTGAATACACAGCACCGGAACGCGCGGATTTTTTTAGCACAGGAAGGGAAAAGTTAAGTGAGTGGGTCGTTGCACACCAGTAAACTCACCGGCTACACCGCTGTACAAAACCCGATGCTACACCAAAATGAGATAATCGCAGCACTCCAGCATGTGTTTTTTTTTCGTTTTGAAAGAATATATATGTCGGAAGTCATAGGCATCTTTATACTCTGGAATACTAGACGGAAAAATACTTTGTCAGTCGAGAGGAGTAGCACTGCGCGGGATTTGAACTGACGACCTTCCGAACGGAAGTCGGACAGCACCTTATTACGTAGCCATGCGTCTCATGAATAAAGATTAACAAAGCAAATGTTAGTGGAGGACGTGGTAGAGAGAAGACCAAGGTAAGTATGGCTGGATTACATATTTGGAAAGAAGGAAACGTAAGAGTAATCGTAGTTATATGAGATGTATAGATGTAGAAGAAGCGAAATATGTGTGTTGAGATAGGAAAGTTAAGCGCTCTATCCTTTCTGTCTACGTTATCATTGAGTTCATGAGGAAATATACAAACATTGTAGCAATACAAATAATGGTTATGTAATTTCTCGTACAGTTTGTTCCGCGTTTTTTTTTCAATAAACTATTCAATTCGTCGTTTTCAACAGTAGCAGGACGTCCTTGACTCGCTTCATCTTTAAGACTTACGTCTCCGTTTCTAAACACCGAAGTGAGACGAACGGAGCACACAAAGAATTTATATAATGGAAGTTATGGATATAGTTAAACAAATACTAGGCGAAAAATATGTATGTGTCATTCGAGGGGAGTAGCACAGCGTGGGATTCGAACCGACGACCTTCCACACTGAAGTCTAGCGCATATTATATTGCTTACACAGTCCTCAACTGAGATTTTTTTTCTTAATCTTGAACCTTCACTCGAGTGATATTTTCGGCGCTCTCTATTAGGCAATACGAGTACAGCTCCTTGCTACACGACTACGTCCGCCCCTGCCTTGTTTCACGTGTCGCAACACTGCAGACAGTAAAAAGACAGTTTAGGAAGGGTTACAAACTTCATAGAACCATTAAATCGTTCATGTTGCTAGAAAAATGATGACTTTACCATTTTGGCGCTGCAGTCGAATCGCCATATTGTGACCATAAACAAATTAATATTTGTCAATACGTTCAGTACCCGGCGGTAAGTAATACACATCGTTTGTAGAGCGTTGTCTCTGTCGCACGATGCGCTAACAGTCCAGTCCGATAATAAAATGAGTGATGCCTTTCAATATGGACATTTTATTGAGGCTCAACAGGTGGGGAAGATTTGCGGGGAGTAATATTTTTGTTTGTTTTTTAAAGGTCAAAGGGAAAGTATTCAGAGAACAGGAGAAGAAGATATGTTCAAGATCTCCCTCCTCCTGGCCACACTCACATAAAGAAGAGTTCCTTATATGTAGTCTGGCCAGGTGGACAGGGGAACAGCAATGTCCAAAGCGTATTCGGCTTATAGTTGTCGCTTCTCTCCGAGTGCTTCTATAATTGGAAAACCAGGGTTTGATTGGAATGTAGGGTTAAATTGATGCATATATTTTTCCCCTAGTGCGGTTCGAGGGATTCCAGTAATTTGTCCACTCCTCCATCATCGAAGAGCGCGCCAAAGGTAATAAGTCTTGTGCAGATGTGTAATTATATTTGTCTGTATTTCCTGAAGATGTTGCCTCTTTAGCTAGAGTATCTGCTTATTCGTTACCCTAAATGCCTCGATGACTAGGAACCCAAGCCAGGGCGACATCAAGGCCCACCTCTTCAAGGTTGTGTATAGTTTCCCTTATATTAAGTGTTATACTATTTGGGGATCGAAATGGGTTCTTTCCTATTGCTTGAAGGGAACTTAGACAATCGGATACAATTAAAGTGTTTGTGATACTTAATTCTAAAGATGTTTCTAATGCTTCCAAGATTGCCAATGTCTCACCAGTGAATGTAGTTGAAAATTTGGGTAGTTTAATTTTTTTCTTAATATTTAAGCTTTCGCAATGTATTGCTATACCTACATGTTCCTCATTAACAATCTTGGATGCGTCTGTGTAGAAGACAGTCCAGACATAGTGACTTTAATGTGATGACACAAATTATCCTAGTTTGTGTGGTTGTCTATTATAATTTTTATTTAAAAGATGGTGGCGCCAGTCTTATGATCCGTGGCATAACCCTTGAGTTAATAATAACCGAACTATTCAACGGTAGGTTCATATGTAAATACTTACGTGATTTGTTATGTACAATTGATACCGACCGGAACGCGATGACATCACATTGTGTAAGTATAGGATCGGCGTAGTCCGTGCAGACTACTAAAGAGATGGGCAACATTTTAAAAATTGTTTTTTTTTTTTGTCGAAAAAGAATATAATGATAATGGGCAGATCCTATCCATTTGTGACATTTTTCCGACTAGTGTTTGGGTGTTTAAGGATACCTGTGACTTCGGTCATATCTATTATTAAAAAAAAAGATAAACATATTTGGGCGCGATGTCACGTAGTGCCGAAGAAATAACCACCCAAATGGACTCCTTTTCCGGTGGTGACACACCTGAGTTTGAAAAGAATAGTAGCGACGACGGACTTAAGGTCCGACATCACGGAAGGAAGAATATATCGCAGTGCAGTAAATAAAATATTTTTAAGTGGCTATAGCAGTGGTCGGCAAACATTTTTTGAAAAAGGACCAAATAGTAATTATGTACAGCTCCTTGGGCCAAGAGGCAAACTCGAATGCTGCCGAATTATAATTACGTGGCGTCACAGCAGAGGCCACCGAATGCAAAGCTATAGGAGCACCACATACATTCGTATCTTGCAACTCCACAACTCGACGATGGCCCGTTTCGTTATAGTACATAATTTGAAATAATGAAAAAATTGTAATTGTAAAATCCATTCTTAGCTCGTGGCCCGTACATAAAGAGGTGATGGCCTGGTTTGGCCCGCGGGCCATAGTTTGCCGACCCCTGGACTATAGGCCTAGAGTTCAAACAGTATGTATGTTGAGATAGGAAAGTCTGGTGCTATGTCCTTTCTGTCTACCCCGACAGGGGAATGGCATGATGGTATGTATGTATGAATCTTTGGCGCTCCAAGGCAAATGCCTGGGAGCGCCTGTTAGCATACGTGACTCTGTCCGTACGTAATTTTTTTCTAACTATTATCGTGTTTTCAGATGCCAACTGGATTACTACAAGAAGCATGGTAGAAGCATGCTTGTCGAGTATGTACAGAAGGAATTGGAAGTTCAGGTAATTGTTAAGTGTAGTCTCTATTTCTTACGACTTTAAATCATATCAACACCATTTTGGTTATGAAACTGCACTGAAAAACTGTCCAGTTTATTATCTTCCACTTCTAGCAGTCCACTCTTACTCGTAATCTACGAGGGTCATCCAGAAACTAAGGTTACAAGGGCTCCTGAGACCGGGGGAAATTTTAATTTCAAAGTTGGTGCACCTGGCGTGTAGGGGGGATCCTAGCGGTCAGTTTGTTTGGTCCCGCGTGTTTGTCGGCTATTTTGTTCAGTCACAGTAAATTCTTCCGATGGAGAGGTCGTCGCGCGCTCCCGCCAACTCTCATCCGTGCGAGACCCGCGCGGTCATCAGTTTTTTGACTTTGCAGAACAATACCGTTGCGAATATCTATCGGAAGCTCGTGGAAGTTTATGGTAGTGATGTGATGAGTCGACAACATGTCACGAAGTGGGTTAGGTTGTTCAGAGAAGGCCGTACTGATACTCACGACGAGGCAAGGCAGTAATTTCTGACGAATTTGAACAAAAAATTGAAGAACAAGTGCGAAATGACCGCCGTGTGACGCTTGACGACCTTCACGAAGAATTACCTGACATTTCTCGAAGTCTCCTTGGTGATATTGTGTCGGAAAAACTTGGTTACAAGAAGTTGTGTGCGAGATGGGTGCCCAGAATGCTCACACCGGAGCACTGTCAAAATCGCGTGATTTTGACGGTGCTCCGGTGTGAGCGGTTTGACGGTGCTCCGGTGTGAATTTTTGGATCGTTTTGCATAGGAGGGAGAAACTTTTCTGGACTCTATCATGATGGGGGATGAGACGTGGGTGTGTCACTACACCCCAACAATTTTCTAACGACCAGGAGGTCGAGGAAGCTGTGAAGAAGTGGCTGAAAGAGCTGGCGGCGGAGGTCTATGACACTGGCATACAAAAGCTGGTGCTCCGACTACAGAAATGTCTCGATCTCGACGGCAATTACGTTGAAAAATAGTTTAATATATCTGTGAAGTATCCTGTGAATTTCAATTAAATACAAGCATTTTTCGATCCTACATAAATGTTGTAACCTTACTTTCTGGATGACACTCGTATGTTATATTTTCTGCGTTATTCCTGAGACGTAGACTACCAGCAATCTATTCATCTCTTTGGGTCTTATCTGCGTGGTGATCAGTTTCCAATAGGCTAACAATAAGAAATATCACAGGAAACCCCAGTCTCATCCATTCTTTGAACGTGATCCAACTATACTTGGGAAAATGTAGCATGATCCCTGTGACAGTTCACAAATTTGCCCCAATACAACCTTGTAACGACGTTCAGTAATTTTAATTATTAAACCAACTTTAATATAAGCCACGATTCTAATAAATAGCAAGTTATAGTATTTAGGTAAACACATTACATTAAACTAACAATAATGACAAATGAATACATCTTGTTACAAATTAGCAAAAATGTGGCAGTTTGTTAAAATCAAATAATATTTGTTAGTCTGCATTGGCTAGGGATGGGGTATACGATAATTGGATTTTCGATTTTTTTTATACTTAAAATTAAATGTTCGTATTTAGTATTAATTCACAGTAGTTCTTGGCCTATTCGAAGATATATACAAGTCATACAAACATTAGAAAGTCAGTATAATGAAAATTAGGAATTAAAACGTCAGTTTAGAGAAAAACAATTTTTCTATTTATAAAAAAATGATTTGATTTGTAAAAAAAAACGATTTTACCCCATCCCTTTAAGACATGATATTTCAAATATCACAGGAACCATCCTACATTTTCTCAAGTATACTTATAAATATTACATAAAACTAACAATAATGACTACATCTTGTTACAAATTAGCAAAAATGTGTCAATTTGTTGAAATCAAATAATATTTGGTGACGTTTGTCAAAAGTCACTACGTTAGTCTGCATTGTCTAAGGATGAGGTATACGATAATTGGATTTTCGATTTTGTTTTATACCTAAAATGAAATGTTCGTAATTAGTATTAATCCATAGTGGATCTTGGCCTATTTAAAGATAGATACAAATCATACAATACATTAAAAAAGTCAGTAAAATGAAAATTAGGAATTAAAACGTCAATTAAGAGAAAAACAATTTTTCGATTTATAAAAAAACGATTCGATTTGTAAAAAAAAACGATTTTACCCCATCCCTTTGAGATATGACATTTCAAATGTCACAGGAACCATGCTACATTTTCTCAAGGATAATAACTTTTTTTCTCCTTGCCTTATCTCATCCATTTGGGGTCTGCTGCTTGGGCCTTTTCCCTCCATCTCTCTCGATTTCATCAATCACTGGGGGTAGTCCGAGACTCATCATGCCCTCCTCTACTTTCTTATATAAGTTCTTCTTGAGCTTTTTCTTACGTCTATTTGGGAGTTCTCAATTTGTGACTGTCTTGAGCGCATACCCTTCATTCCGCCGCTACACGTGCCCATACCAGCGTAGTCGTTTAACTTCTACCGGAGTGATTTCTTCAACTGGCCCAAGCACCGGTTGCTCTGACGCAGAAGTTGTCCGTGGAAGTCCCTCATTTAGTAATGTAGAATAATAATCTTTACATCTATCGCATATTTTGATTTCCTCTGTGATCAACCTATCGTCCGCATCTTATTTATTTAACACTTTTATTGCAATAAAATCTGGCGGGGTTATTGCCAGGTGGCTATCTCTTCCAACCAACCAGACAAAAGTAAATGAAGCAAGTTACGTGGTCGCATAAATCACTCAAATGACTATCCATCCCCACGAAATCCAGAAACATATACTATACGCGAGAACATGCTCACGAACCCCACAAAGACGGACAATCACCCGAACATTATTTTTCATACAAAGTGAGATATCATCAATCAAAAGGAAAGGAAGGGATGGTGGAGAGGAAAGGAAAAGAAAAATCAGGAATGAAACACGTTATTTTACTGACTAGAAATTAAGAGTTTTTTCAGTCGCTTCTTAAAACATGCCAAGGACGGAGCGAGTCTTATATTGGTTTGTAACTGATTCCTTAACATCTTCTATGTATTTGGGTGTTCTAATAGATTTGTCCCTTTCTTTTCTATACTCTGTGATTTTGTATATTATTTGTGCTCCCTTAGGTGGTTCTAGGTCATCATAAAGATCTTTCAATGCCTCATGCTGTGCAGATTTTTAATTCCCTAGAACAAACAATTAAATATCCGGATGTAACATATGTTAGTAGTTTAGAGTACTTTTAAATGAATTGGTTTCGAATGGATGCAATGTGATGATTTGTAGTTGCATCTTGCAGAATTTCAAGACAGCATTTGGACTCAAGAGTTCGTCGACTTGAGGTCAAACTCATGAATCTAGAAAGAAATCGTTTAGAGAATGAAGAAGAGTGTCACTACGAACAAGATATTTTGAATGGTTGGAACCGATTACCGAACACTTTTGACACTGAAAAATCTAGCGATGGCTTTACTCGCAATATTTCCCTCAAAGTACTTTAGGAACGGGTTGTTCCTTAAAGGAGAGTTGATGAGGATGTCTGTTGATAAATAAAACTCGTTCGAAATCGGAATATGCAAAGAGGTATTTTATTGATAAACGTCGGTATTTATAATATTTGGAATATGTGCGGGAATGCGCAAGAGATATATCGCTGTCTCGTATTTGCCTTACAATATGTTTATTATCGTCACGTAGGGTATTCGTTGTTTTAACTGACAGCGCGGAAGATATATTTCTCTCTCCTTTCCTCACGGAATGCGGTCTCCGCTAGTAGTGAGTTGAATGACCGACCGTGTGAACTTTGCCCATTGTTTGTCTCGCATTGTGAAGCATGCGAGTTTGATGACCGGGCGGGCAAAGGTCGCCTCGTGGGTTCAGTGACCGCACGTATAGTCACTACAGTGTTCCCTCCCTAGCGCAGCGTATGGTCTCGTGTAGTGTTGGTGCGTCTCTACGCGAAACGAGAGCGAGACCTTATTCTCGTTGCGTTGAATAATATTAAAACAAATAAAAGAAACCGTCTGACTGATGAAGTTTGTAACGCTTGCTTGTGTTTAAAATGTACGAAATACCAACCTTCAATTGAAGATTTAGCAAATGCATTTCAGCAACAAAAAAGTCACTAATGTAAATAATTATTTGTTTTTTGCTTTTTTAACAATTATAAATAAATAGTTTAAAAACAAAATTCTTTCATTTACTAGGGCTGCAAACATTATTAATATTACTAGATGTGACACGGTATCCGGGTAAAGTCAGGTTTTTCAGAATTTTGACACGCCGAGCTAAAAAACTTACCCATCACTGGCATAGGTGATCATAAACTTCCAAAATGTGTCTTGTACGGAGAAGTAGTGGGCAAGCGAAGGGTTGGTGTGCAGAGAAAACGCTATAAGCACAGTCGGTGAGAGTCGCTGACTTTGTGCGGGACACCTGAGGACTGGAAGCAGGTGGCTTAGGACTGTGAAAGATGGAGAGTCGTATGTTCTCTTCTGATGACTTAGCAACGGCTAGAAATGTGAAAAACAGTTAAGAGTGCTGTAAACAAGCGTCAGCATTGCCAGGTGACTCCACATGCATGTGACATCTGTGGGAGGGAGTGCACATCTAGGATCGGGCTGTTTTTTTTCCAGATTACATGATCGTCATGGAAGGTCAGCTCAATATTGGCGTTGGAGGGGCGAAGAGATCATCGACAATGAGACTCAGCAACGACGAATCTTAGAAAATATAAACAAAAATATGTATATAAACGTAAAATTATAAACGGAATGATTCCCCATGAAGAGAGCATTGGGATAAGAAGTAGAAACACGTGTAGCGTGGATTAATGTAATTAGTGAAAGAACAAAACAAATTTGTTGTTAAATATTTTAATATTGAGTGCCACAAAGTTATTTATTTATTTAACACTTTCATTGCATATACAATCTGGTGGGATTATTGCCAGGCGGAAATCTCTTCCAACTAACGAGACAAAAGTAAATGAAGCAAGTTACGTGGTCGCATAAATCATTCAAATGACTATCCATCCCCACGAAATTCATAAAAACATACGTGAGCATATGCTCACGAACCCCACAAAGACGGACAATCACCCGAACATTATTTTTCATGTAAAGTGAGATATCATCAATTAAAAGGAAAGGAAGGGATGGTGGAGAGGAAAGGAAAGGAAAAATCAGGAATGAAACACGTTGTATTACTGACTAGAAATTAAGAGTATTTTCAGTCGCTTCTTAAAGCATACCAAGGACGGAGCGAGTCTTATATTGGTTTGTAACTGGTTCCAGAGTCTCACTGCATGGACAGTAAAGGACGACGTAAAAAAAGAGGAGCGGTGAACTGGAAAGGCCAATAGACAATATCTGTTTGAGCGTAGCGCTAATCCATGATTGGAAAGACGCTGGAAATTTTCGGCGAGATAAGAGGGGGCGGCGGGAAAGTTAAGGATATTATACAATAGCGACAGTATGTGAATTTGGCGTCTATTTCTAACATTCAACCAGTTAAATGCCTTCTGGTATGAAGTTATATGATCGTACTTTCGTAGGTTGAAAATAAATCTTAGACATTTTGAAGACGCTGTAATTTGTCCAGCTGTTTTTCTGTAACATCCAAGTAACATACGTTCGCATAGTCAAGAATCGGAAAGAGCAGAGATTGTACGAAAGTTAATGCTGTGATAAAAAAAAAACACGTTTTGCTTAAATCATCGTTTCAAAATATGACAACCCTGCATTTCCACCGTGTTCAAGTATTTTTGTATTGATCCAAACACTTTCTTTAGAACTTTTAGTCTAATGACAAGTGTTTGCCTTATTGCTGATGATTATATTTGTACGAAACATATATTGAGGGGATTAAGTTCACGTTGTAAAGTTTTGCGACCGCTGATTTGTACTATTTCCGAACAGACAGTACAACTGCCGAAAAATATATTTTTTTCAAGTCCATTCCTCCGCTAGATTCGGTCGTGTCGAGTGTATTGATCGGTTGTGTGCTCGTAAAATTCGCATCGTTTTTTTCTTGTTATAAAAATATTGGATTCGCTAAATGTAAGTACAGATATTATCTATTATTTCATCAATAAATATTATGCAATTAGTCTGTGATCTTGTGGTAGAAATTCTGTCCATTTTAGAGATGTTTTTTTTTTTAAATGATCGCATCAAAATATTAATTTCTAAATTTAGTTTTGTGTGTGTCGAGTATAAATAAATACTTGTGATAGGCCCGGTTTAAAAATGTCTACATTTTTCATACAAGTGCATTAATCACAAAGTGTTTTTAGTATATATATTTTTTTTATAATTTGAAATGGCGGCATGTTGCATTGGATTTTAAAGTGGACATCGCGGGATTTTCGATATAATTATTTCAAACAATCGTTTTAAATCGTGGAAGTATTACACAGGGCGTCCAAAAATGATGTATACACACTTTAAATTGTTATAAATTCAGTATTTATTAGGGTATATGTTATTTTATCAAAAATTAGAATTTTGAGTGCGCATCAATATAAAGTACAAATATTATAAATATTTACACGAGTCATATACAAAAAAAATATAAGAAAGCAGTACGCACATGTTTGCCATCAATTATACATTGAATACAAACTTGAGAGAGGTCAAAGCTCAGGTAATCCAAGGTACTTATATACAAAAATTAATCTTAGAAAATGGAAACAAAAATATATATAAACGTATAATTAATTATAAACGGAATTATTCCGCTTGATGAGAGATTTAGGGGGTGGAATAGGGGGTGGAAACACGTGGGGGATAGGGGGTGGAAACACGTGAAGCGGGGATTAATGTAATAACTATGTGGAATCATTTTGATTGCGCATTAATGTAAATACAATTTATGTATATTTATATGAATCATATATAATATAATTAAAAAAGCAGTAGGCACATGTTTGCCATCAATTATACATTGAATACAAACTTGAGAGAGGTCAAGGCTCAGGTAATCCGAGGTCCTTATAAACGAAAAATAATCTTAGAAAATGGAAACAAAAAAATATAAACGTATTATTATAAACGGAATGATTCCGCCTGAAGGGAGTTTTTGAGTTAGGAGGTAGAAACACGTGAAGCGGGGATTAATGTAATAACTACATATATGGAATAATTTTGAGTGCGTATGAATATAAATACAATTTATATATTATATATTTACATGAATCATGTATAATATCATTAAAAAAGCAGTAGGCACATGTTTACCATCAATTAAACATTGAATACAAACTTGAAAGAGGTCAAGGCTCAGGTAATCCAAGGTCCTTACATACGAAAAATGATCTTTGAAAATGGAAACAAAAATATATATAAACGTATTATTATAAACGGAATGATTCCGCCTGAAGGGAGTTTTTGAGTTAGGAGGTAGAAACACGTGAAGCGGGGATTAATGTAATAACTACATATATGGAATAATTTTGAGTGCGTATGAATATAAATACAATTTATATATATTTACATGAATCATGTATAATATAATTAAAAAAGCAGTACGCACATGTTTACCATCAATTATACATTGAATACAAACTTGAAAGAGGTCAAGGCTCAGGTAATCCAAGGTCCTTACATACGAAAAATGATCTTAGAAAATGGAAACAAAAATATATATAAACGTATAATTATAAACAGAATTATTCCGCTTGATGAGAGCTTTTGAGATAGGAGGTAGAAACACGTGAAGCGGAGATTAATGTAATAACTATATGGAATAATTTTGAGTGCACATGAATATAAATACAATTTATATATATTTACATGAATCATATATGATATAATATAATTAAAAAAGCAGTAGGCACATGTATATCACCTAACATGCATTAAATACAAACTTGAGAGAGGTCAAGGCTCAGGTAATCCAAGGCCCTAACATATAAAATCTTAGAAAAGAAAAACAAATGTACTTATAATAGATCCACTCCAAAAAATTAGCACAACTTCGACATATTTACAGATATCTCGAAAATTTTGAGAGAAATGAAGTCAACGTAAATGAAAGAGAGAGAGAAAAATACGAGTCACGCCGTGGTGTTAGATTTATGCTTCAGGCAAACAAAATCGCTCTCTAAGAGAACTTTTAAATGTATTAGGACTGTCACCAAATATGTCCGGGATTGCAGTATAGACATTACCCAATCGATGCAATATAGGTAAGGGAGAATTCGTGTCTTAGTTAGTTCTATAGGTTCAAGTCTCGCACTGGGATATATCCTGCAGTCTCATACTTCTAGAAGGAATTCGGAAGTCAATCCATTCTAGTAACTTCAATTATCCTATACTACTATTTTAAAAAGCAAAATCAAACCAAATATACATTTCAATTGTGCAAGAGGTGCATGGCCGTGCGGTAACGCATTGAACTTCCGTGCGGAAGGTCGTCGGATCGAATCCCGCATTGCGCTACTCCCCTCGAACGACACAGGCACTTTTTTCCGCCTAGTGTTCGAGGATATAAGGATACGTATGACTTCGGTCATATCTATTCTTTAAAAAAAAATGACAGTTTAAAGTTACACATGCGTGAATACCATCACGCCATCTTCTTATCGGGGTAGGTAAAAGGAAAGAGTGCCACACTTTCCTATCGTCACAAACATATTTCGCTTCTTCTAAATCAACACACCTTCTCATACAACTCCTACGATTTCTCTGAATTTTTACATTTCTTTCTTTCAAAATATTAGCTTGATCTAACCATCTTTCCTTAATCTCAAGACTTCCAAGACTCAAGGGGTGCATAAAGGGAGAAAAAGGGGTTGCCTGGGGCGCTATTACAGGACGAATTGATTAAATAAAAAAAATTGAAGATTTGAAGTTCAAATTTAAAAATGCACATATACCTACAATCATTCCTTTTCCCTGTCTGAGTAGGCAAAGAGGACAGAGCGTCAGACGTTCCTATCTCAACACTTATCCTTCGCTTCTTCCACATCCATACAACTACTAAGATTTCTCTGAATTTTTATATTTCCTTCTTTCAAAATATTCACTTGATCCAACCATCCTTTTTTTAATCTTCCTCTATCACGCCTTCCACTAAAAATGTTCACTGTATATTTATTTTGTCAGTCTTTCTTCATTCATTCGTTCTATAATAATATATTACGAAACCATTTAAGATCGGTCATTCTTCACCTTACTCAGCACACCAGTCTTAAATTCACATTATCCCTAAATTCTTTATTCCGTATTCTATCATACATAGTCGACCTCCGTGGCTTAGTTGGTAAGACGCCTGTCTCCCAACCCGGAGGTTACGGATTCAAATCCCGATGGAACTCAGTTTTTTTTAAAGATTCCAGTCTTGTACCGGACAGTGTACAAATGAACTGTATCTAGGTGCGTTGGTTGCTACGCAGCGCTTGGAGAATTGAGATAGCGAATTCCAAAGCGTAGATCCAGAAGAAGAAGGTGGCGGGGTGGAGGGATTCCTCTCAGACAGGTCGGTAGCGGGTCTCAAAGTAAAACAGTAGAGTCGGTTGTTACTGAGAATATATATTTTTCCCTAAAAAGGGACCTTCCTTATTTATTAATGGTTGGTCGGTCATCACAAGCGCTCTCTCTCTCTCCGTGGTTGCAGTCCTAAGACTGGTTTGCAGCAATTTCAACTCTTCTCCTCCATTCCCCCCTGTCCTGTGCGGCTCTTTTTAAATATGTATATGTTGAGCAGCGCACGTCCACCAACAGGTCCTCCAGGTACTCTCGGCGTGGGCGTCCCCTAGAGTTTGTCCCCTCGGTCATACCCTCCATTATGGCATGCAAGAGGCCCTCTTGTCGTATTATATGACCGATCCATCTTGCACGCCTTTCGGACAGGATCCTGAGCAGGTGCCTTCCTCCTTCGATTCGTTGGAGAACCTCTTCATTTGTGATGCGGTCTCTCCAGGAAATTCCTAATAGTCTTCTATAGGACCACATCTCAAAAGCCTCTAGTCTTCGTCTATCTCTTTCGGATAGGCACCATGTCTCGCAGCCGTACATCAAGATACTCCATACATAGGTCTTGACGAGGAGTATTCTCAGTTTTAGGTCTATATTATTTGATTGTATTATTTTCGACCTTTTATTAAATGCAAGTCTAGCCTGATGTATACGGCTGTCGACCTCGCTCTTGGACCGACCGTCCCATGTTATTTTGCTCCCGAGGTAGACAAACTCCTCGGTGTTCTTTAGTGGTTTACCCGACATCACTATTCTCATCTGGTGCTGCGCTCGGCCTACAGTCAGCAGCTTTGTTTTGTCTTTATTTATCTTCATACTGTAGTTATTTTGAAGAATGCTTTCCATAGTTGTTAAGGCCTCTTGTAGTTCCTCTTCACTTTCAGCGACCATAGCAATATCGTCAGCGAACCTTATCATATCCACCTTTTGCCCATGTATCTTTACACCTTCTCTGTGACTCATTCTCTCTCTCAAGTCGTCAATCGCGCTCTGTATATAGGCGTTAAAAAGAACAGGTGACAGAGAGCATCCCTGCCTTACCCCTTGTCTTATATTGGCTTCCTTTGTGTCCTCGTCACATCTGATTATAGCGGCCTCATTCTTGTATAGCGCCTGGATTATACGTTTATCTCTGTATTTGATATCAATTCTCTTCAAAATCTCGAAGAGTCTTTTCCATTCTACTTTGTCAAAAGTTATGTCTATGAATGCGATGTATGTGAATTATTATTCCCCGCTAAATACAACAACTTTCGGGGTTTCGAGCACTGCTTAAGCCGACCAGCCCGTGACCTACTCACGACGCCCCGCCCGCAAGTCTTTTATTTCCCTTGCGGTCGCGAACACGATCGGAGTCAAATAGACTAACATTTTTCAACATTTTCAGATAATTTACATTTCAACAAAGTATCAAGGATTTACATTACATATTCACATACAGATCTACACATATTGTACAAGAGATTCAAACATCATATCAAGGACATATAAAAATATAACACACATATCAAGAGTCAAGAATTACACATAATCACAAGGTAGACCGCACACGTCTCATACAAGTCTTCTTTCCACTTTAGAGGCCTCTAACAAATTTCTGGTTGGTTGGAAGAGATTACAACATGGCCAGGTTGTACTGTAACTTCTAAGTACACCCATTTCTACAGCATTCATTCCACTGTTCTCAGTCTTGTTTCACCCCCATACATCGTAGTTGGTACTAAGGTACTGTTATGAACTAACATCTGTCAAGATTCTGTCAAAATTTACATGGTTCATTAATATTCATTGAGAGTACGTATCAACCCTCGTCTCTCATATGAACTACAAGTAACCGGCGGTAAGTAATTCACATCGTTTGTAGAGCGTCGTCTCTATCGTCGTGACTACGATACCGGATTGTTAGCGCATCGTGTGACAGAGACGACGCTCTACAAACTATGTGTATTACTTAACGCCGGGTACTGGGTTCATAAATATGTCCATATTATTTAGTAAATTCTATTTTTGTACCGTTTCTAGCATCCTCAGGTATAAACCGAGTTTATCCTTAAGTCGATTCTCGCCATATATGCCTTACATATGTGTCGACTATATTATGAGTTGGCTAAAGCATACCCACGGTCAACAGGGCTTACATATAAATTGTTATGGTGGTATATTAAACCAGATTATTTATTGTGTTACTTGTCTGACATTTTTGTTAGATTGAAAAACGTTAAAGGTTTTATCGACACTTATTTTGTGTACATACTATATTTATCGACACTTAAGTATTGTATTAGGTGTTAACATGAGTTGTGTCCGTTTTTTTTTTCAATTTAAAAATGAGCACCAAAATTAAAACAAAATGGTAAAGGTTATACGTCATTCGAAAGGAAATTTTCCGCTCTACAAGATATTGTGTTTGCTTTTACGTTACATATATTATTTTATTTGATTACAAGCCTTCAAAATGGAATGGCGAGTAGACGAAAGTGACCATTTTCGACACCTCCTGTTCGCGTTCAATCGAGGGAATAAAGCTGTCAAAGCTGCTCGCGATATTTGCGAAGTGTACCCAAGCACCGAACTTCTGGACTTTTCCCATTGATTTAAGATGGCGGTACACAGTCATGTGACTACAATTCATCTGCTCAGTCAATTTTACTGTGGTTTGAAGGGGATCTTCATGAATAATATAGTTTAAGCGGTCCTCATCGAAGTCCACTGGTCGTCCGGAACGTTCCATGTCTTTCAGGTCGGAATTACCGTCTTTGAAACGCAAAAACCATCGACGAGCTGTCCTTTCATTCATAGCATCTTCTTGACATTACATTATGAAGGCTTGTAATCAAATAAAATAATATATGTAACGTAAAAGCAAACACAATATCTTGTAGAGCAGAAAATTTTCTTTCGAATGACGTATAACCTTTACCATTTTGTTTTACTTTTGGTGCTCATTTTTTAATAAAAAAAAAAACGGACACGACTTATGTTAACACCCAATATATACATTGTATACACTTATAGTGTAAACATAATTTAACTGAATTGACATTTCGTGTATACATTCTTTCGTTACATACGTACTTCTTTTGTACATGGACTCGTATATATTTTTTATTGTACATATACGTATTTCAGTTATATAAATACTTTGTTGTATATGAACTTTCGTAGTATACGTTTTTTCGTCGCATGATTACTTTCGTTGTTTACATACTTCGAGAAAATACTAATTTCCCAGTATACGTACTTTCGTTGTAAACATACATCGTTGCATACGTACAGTACCCGGCGGTAAGTAATACACATCGGTATTAAGAAAGAAACTCTCGGCCATAAAACGGCTTGACAACGACAGACAAATCGCGACTAAATACGTGTATGAATGACAGAGACGACGCTCTACAAAGCCGAAGTTAGCCGATTATGGCCGAGAGTCTCTGTCTTAAGCCCGATGTGTATTACTTACCGTCGGGTACTGTACTTTCGTGGTATACATGCTACATTGTATACATGATACATTGTATAATTACTTGTATAAGTACTTTCGTTGTATACATATGTCGTTATACACTTACGGTCGTAGTATGTTATATATACTTGTATAGGTATTTTCGTTGTATAAATACTTTGTTGTTTATGTACTTTGAGTGTATACATACTTCGTTGTATATATACTTGCGATATATACATACTTCGTAGTATACATATTTCGTTGAATACGTACTTTTGTTGCATACATACTTCGTTGTATAGATACTTGCGATGTATACATACTTCGTAGTATACATATTTCGTTGAATACGTACTTTTGTTGCATACATACTTCGTTGTATAGGTGCTTTCGTTGTATACATATTTCTTAGTATGCCTACTTTCATTGTATACATATTTCGTGATACGAGTATATGCATATTTTGTTGTATAATAGGTTAGTCAAAACGTTTTGAAAGCGACATCTATGGAGCAGTAGAAAAACCAAAATTTCTACGCCATTTTAATATTTCATCTTTCAGAACGTACTCAAAATTTCATTTCGATCTGTCAATTTATTCTTTGTTTACAAGCCATTTGAAGTTGACGTGTCAGTGTATTTTTTAACAATGGAAAAATCCGAATATCGTGCAGTAATTAAATTCTTTGTTTTGGAAGGTTTATCGGCTACTGAGATCCATGCAAAGATGGTAAAAGTATTAAAGGAGTCTTCTCCTTCATTTCCAACCGTTCACCGATGGGTTTTGGAGTTTAAGCGTGGCCGTACAAGCGTTGAAGACGATCCACGCTCAGGACGTCCAAAAAGTGCATCAACACCAGAAATCATAGCGAAAATACAGGATATGGTTTTGGAAGATCATCGATCGACTGTGGATGTGATAGCTGACACCATAGGCATCTCACATGGAACAACATGGCATATTTTGGCTGAAGTTTTGGGTTTCAAAAAACTGTGTGCACAATGGGTGCCGCATTTGCTAACAATGCAACAAAAACACGTTCGAATGCGACTTTCTGAGCAACATTTGGAGCAATTTCGAAGGATAAAAAGGATTTTCTGCATCGATTCATCACTATGGATGAGACTTGGGTCTACCACCATGATCCTGAATCAAAACAAGAGGCTAAGGAGTGGTGTGAACCAGGCACTTTGGCTCCGAAGCGAGTTCGTGTCCAGAAATCGGCCAAGAAGGTGTTAGCGTCAGTTTTTTGGGATGCAAAAGGAATTTTATTGATAGATTATCTCCAAACTGGTAAGGCAATCAACTCTGATTATTATTGTGACCTTTTGGACCAGTTGGATGAAAAAATTTGTGAAAAAAGACCCGGTTTGCAGAAGAAAAAAATCATTTTTCATCAAGACAATGCACCTGCTCACACAGCTCAAAAAACCATCGCGAAAATCAGTGAATTGGGGTACGAATTGTTGCAGCATCCACCCTATTCGCCAGATTTAGCTCCCTCTGACTTCTGGTTGTTCTCACACCTCAAAAAATTCCTTCGTGGAAAGCATTTTTCATCAAACGAAGAGGTTATAGCCGTCGTAGAGGAGTATTTTGCAGGCCTTCCAGAAAGTCACTTCCGTGATGGGACAACAAAGTTGGAAGATCGTTGGACCAAGTGTATTGATCTTATGGGAGACTATACTGAGCAATAAAAGTGATTTCCCCCCAAAAAAATGTATTTTCATTTCCGCTTTCAAAACTTTTTGACTAACCTAGTATGTATTTAAATTGTAAACATGTTATAGATACTTTGTATACATATTTCTTAGTATACGTACTCTCATTGTATACATACTTCGTGATATATTCATATTTTGTTGTATATGTATTTTCGTTGTAAACATATTATAAATACTTTGTATATTATGCATATTTCGTAGTATACGTACTTTCATTGTAAACATAATTCGAGTTATAAATTCTTTCGTTATATTCACATCTTGTTGTATATGTATGATACTTTCGTTGTACACATATTTCGTAGTATATGTTACTTCGTTTTATAGATACTTTCGTTATATACATAGTTTGTTTTATGTTTACTTTCGTTGTATACGTACTTCGGTGTATAAATACCGTCGTTGTATACATACATCGTGGTATACGTACATTTGTTGTAAACACATTTCGTTATATAGTTATTTTAGTTATACGAGTACATACTTCGTTGTACATATTTTGTTAGTCTTTATAATCATCATTCATTCGTTATTCATTGCAAAACCATTTCAGAGTGATCTCCACCTTACTCAACACATCAGTCTTAACTTCACATTAATCCCTTATCACTTCATTCCAATGTATTATGTGATGAATTGTCACCTCTATTCCTTCAATCAGTCGTCCTAAGTCCCCAAACCATCTCAAGAGTGTGAAATGCGCGAAGTACTTGACGTCAAATGAGAACTGTTTTCTGACTTAACAGGCCTTCTTTAACGTGTTCCCCGCGGGGAGCACAAACGCCTGTGATCTGACGACAATCCAAGTTTCAAATCACAAATACTTTAAAAAAATGACACAAAACCGGAATAAAAATTGAACTAAAATTTAAAATAATCTTTATTCTAGCGACATCTCTGAAAACCTTGTCAAATAATATATTAGTTTATGAGATATTGTTGAATAAACAGAGCGCCGATTTTTTTTGGTT
This sequence comes from Odontocerum albicorne, assembly GCA_949825065.1. Classification (NCBI taxonomy): domain Eukaryota; kingdom Metazoa; phylum Arthropoda; class Insecta; order Trichoptera; family Odontoceridae; genus Odontocerum; species Odontocerum albicorne. The sequence continues at coordinate 5,639,292 of OX463868.1, forward strand.
TCTCAATATTTCCAGCATTAACGACCTGTCGCGCGGATCGAGTCCTGCGATGAGTCTCTCTTACGTAAATAAACATTACTAAGTCTCTCTTACGTAAATAAACATTACTAGTGCTATATGCATTTGATTGGGTGAGTGTAATGAAGCATTGATTTGATCGTAGCATTCCTTTGTTTATTTTACGTAATGTTTAGTTTATCTCCTTTATTTAATGAGTCTCCTTAAGAGTAATGACTATTATTTATTATCAGAAAATTACTTAAGGGTCATGTTTACTTGGTGTTGTAATCAAATATCAGTGGTTCTAAACAAAATATGTGTTTAAACTTAGAAATTAAAAAACGCTGAAATTGTGCCGCGCACAGGATTCGTGGAATTTGATTTTTAACGCGGTGAACAGGTTAATTACCAATCCGCCACTGTCTAAAGATAGTGTAGAAGGGTCGTGTAAATAGGACAAGTTATAGAAATCGTAAGAGTTGTGTGAGAAGGTGTATGGATGTAGAAGAGACAAAATATGTCGCAATAGGAAAGTGTGGCACTCTCTCCTCTGCCTACCCCGACAGTGAGACGGCGTGATGGTATGTATGTGTGTGTGTGTGTGCCACTGTCTCAATATGACATTAAGTTGAAGGTTGTCATTTTACAAGAATGCCACGAAAATATTCGATCGAACGAAGAACGCGTGTTCAATATATTATTGTAAAAATAACTGTGACATAATCTAAAGAAATCTGCGTTAAGTTTGTTTTCGCTTTTATTAACCGCCATTTTTGTGTGACGTCATAATTTCGTCAACTGTCAAATTTTGTTTAATATGCGTGTCACAAATGCATATTTTGTAAAACACTGTCATTTATTAAGAAAATTACAAAAATATTTGATAAAAAATAAGTGTTCGTTGGTAATTTACATAATAATTGTTAGAATAACTGTTAGATTATATACAAGTATATACAAATCTGTGTTAAGCTTGTTTTACACTTTTCTTTACCGACATTTTCGGGTGACGTCACTTGTTGTTTTATATGCGTGTTTGTAAAAGCGCATTTTGTCAAAAATTGTCATCGAGAATGTGATGGAAATGTTAGATCTAACGGAAGCAAACGTGTTTAATATGATATTAATTTTAAAATAACTGATATTATCTCGAGTATTCTGAGTTATGTTAATTTTCGTTTTTCTTAACCGCCATTTTTTTGTGCGATGTTATAACGACGTCACCTGTTAAATTTCGTTTTATATGCGTGTTTGTAAAAGCACATTTGTTGAAAGTTGCCATTTTTTTAATGAATGTCACTATAATAATATTAGATCGAACGACGCACACGAGATTATCTAAGGAAATCTGAGTTAAGCTCGTTTTTTTTTCGCTTTTCTTTACCGCCATTTTTGCGTGATGTGATAATGGCGTCATATTTTTAATTTTACTTAACGTGCGTATCGCAAAAAGTATATTTTGCAAAATATTGTCATTTATTTATCAAGAATGTTACAAAAATATTTAATCAAACAAAACATGCGTTTTCAATATATTGTAAAAATAACATAGTAAAGAATTGTGTTAAACTTTCTTTACCGCCATTTTCGTGTGACGTCATCCGTTTAATTTTGTTTTTTTTTGTACATGTTTGTATAAGCATTATTTGTTATTGGATATCATGAAAATATTATATCAAATGAAGCATGCATGTTTAATATGATATACATTTAAAAATAAACGTGAGATTACATGAACAAATCTGAGTCAGGCATATTTTCGCTTTTCTTAACCGACATTTTTGTGTGACGTTATAATGACGTCACATGTTAAATCAATCAGACAATTGTAGGTTGTTATTTTTTAAGAATGTCAAAAATATTATTTAACCAAATGAATCACGAAAATTTATTATGTAAAATGGTGAAATATTGATTGTATAATGTTGTATTGTAATGTATCATCTGTGTTATACCATTGCTGCTTCTTATTCTCCCTGGCTCCATCCCAACTCACTGTCTGCGAAGACTGTTGGGGTCAGCTCTGCTCGTCCTCAGGTTGTATGCTCTTCTGTCCCGGACTACGTCCCCCAGGCCGTGCCTCTGCATCAGGTTATCTTTTTGCACCACCCATGAATTCTTTTGGTCTCCCTCTGGTTGTTATTCGAGGAAGATCCATGGAGATTGCCTGGTTCACAATGTGATCGGGTGCTCTGCGTCCAACGTGCCCATACCATCTCAATCCATCCGCCTCTCCTCCATCTTGCTGTTGATGTCTGTAATACCTAGGCTTCCACGAATGCGTGAGCTTTTTATTTTGTCTCTTAGGGACACACCAGCTGACCATCTTAGCATGCGCATTTCAGCAGTTTCTAGTTGCCTGGAGTAAGAGTTATACATCGTCCAGCATTCGGACCCATAGAGGAATGCGGGTCTGACAATCGTTTGGTATACTTTTCCTTTTAACCATTGCTGCTGTGTAACTATATATTATATGTGACTTGTACATATTGTTATCAAATGTTCCTTATGCGTGGCCATAACAAATAATTACTATAGATCGGACACCCCTTTCAAGCGGATATAGCGTGGTATGCGTGGCGCTTGCAAGCGGTGACGGCATACACAGTCGAATAAAGAGGCTTATGATAAGCTATGGACTGGACATAAGGAAAGGAAAACGCAAAAAATATATATATTCTCATCTACTGTGCTTTTATTTCGACAAACTTCTACCTGCTAAAGAGGAATCTCTTCACCCTGCTTTTCTCTGGAATCTCCGAGGATTGAGCGGCAGCTATTCACCTATTTTACAGTCTTTGTACATGTATGTGCTGTATAATTAGATCGAATAAGGCACGCGTATACAATATAAGGTTATTTAATTATAGGACCACGCGTGGACAATATGAGGTTATTTAATGAATGAAGCACGCGTGTACAATATGAGGCTATTTAACGAATGAAGCACGCGTGTACAATTAGGTTATTTAAAGAATGAAGCACGCGTGTACAATATGAGGGTATTTAATGAATGAAGCACGCGTGTACAATATGATTATTTAATGAATGAATCACGCGTGTACAATATGAGGTTTATGAATGAAACACGCGTGTAGAATATGAGGTTATTTAATGAGTGAAACACGCGTGTACAATATGATGTTATTTAATGAATGAAGCACGCGTGTACAGTATGAGGTTATTTAATGAATGAAACACGCGTGTACAATATGAGGCTATTTAATGAATGAAGCACGCGTGTACAATATGAGGTTATTTAATGAATGAAGCACGCGTGTACAATATGATGTTATTTAATGAATGAATCACGCGTGTACAATATGAGGTTTATGAATGAAACACGCGTGTAGAATATGAGGTTATTTAATGAGCGAAACATGCGTGTACAATATGAGGTTATTTAATTAATGAAGCACGCGTGTACAATATGAGGTTATTTAATGAATGAAGCATGCGTATACAATATGAGGTTATTGTAAAAATAAAAAAATATTCTTTTTGTGAGTATTATTTACAATCATCAAATGAAACAATTTGTCTTGAGTATATATATTGTTGGACTTGTCCTTGCTGCGTTCCATCCACCTGGATCCATGTGACATCAGCAAAGCGGTTCCACATGTATTTTGTCTTTTCAAACCCGCTAGTTAGTTTGCCTCTGCCAGTTCCAGTATTTGGCCTTGTAGTTCCTCAGGATGTGTTGCTTCTTCTACTTCCTCTTATTTTAGACCTGTTGGCCTGTTATGGTTCTGCATCATCGTTTCCCTCTTGTAACTTCGACTGCCAGCTGTCTTTCCATCTTTTGGGAGGTAGTCCTGGAGGTCTGCTCGCTTGGGGGATACTGTCCCTGGCCATTCTTACGGCTCTCGGTTCCGCCATTCTGAATACATGTTCTTTCCAGAACCTCCTCTGTCGTCCTCATCTGACAATGTCTTCAACTTCGCACATCCTTCGGATTTCTGTGTTACGTACTCTATCACGGGTTTTGCCAGCGATACTCCTGAGTACCTTCATTTCGTTGGTTCGAAGGAGATTTTTGGTTCTGACAGTGTCGGCTCTGGACTGTATGCTGTATGTCATTATGGGGCGGACACAGGTCTTGTATGATATATCCTCACCTTGCTTTGGATGTTCATATACTTGTTCTTTAAACATCCGGAAATAGCTGCGGCCTTTTGTGATTGTTCAAGCACTTCGCCATATAGGTCATTATTGCACATTATGCTAGCAAACAAGTATTTAAATTTTGTAACTTATTCAATTGGTGTGTCGTCGATCGCCACACTGCATCCAACTTGCTCTCTGGAGTCTTACTAGAGTCATGCATTTAGTCTTGCTGATGGAGATAGACATGTTGTATTTGTTGCAAAGTGTTGCGAATAGAATAATATTATCTGCAAATCTTAGATGGCCCGGATATGAACCATTTATACAGATTCCTTTAGTTTCCCATTCGGCCTTCTTGAACACATCTTCCAGGGTATGTATATATAGAAACCTCTCTAAATCTCGGTTCCGACGTGATGTTTCCTGGTTCAGTTCAATACGATGTTGCTGTAGAAAGTGTTGTCGGAAGTTGGTGGAAAATAGCCACTTTCTTTAACAATTATTAGAGGACAGTTACAATGATTAAATTTAAGTATATCACGGAGATATCACGGTTCACTTTATGGACTGAAAATTTTAATAAGGTTCCATCACATAACAAAAGACTAACAGTTTTTTTTATCAAGAAATCTGTTTATTTACAAATTTCTTGACCACCGTGTCGTGTGACGTAATAATGACGTCACGTATGTAATTTGTTTTAGTGAATGTGTTATGCCTCGTTTAGTGAGATGTAAAATTCTGCATTGATTAAATTAGCATACGATTATATCGCGGATTGTCACGAATTCATATTCCACTGTTATTTTATTTAAATACGTAAATAAAAATAATTTTTATTGATGACATCAGTTTGTCTTTAAAAGTACATTCATAAATACAAGAGTTGATGAAAAATATCACGAGAAGAATTTAGTTTCGCGTGCTGTTTGATTTAGATTGTCTATGTTATATATAGACTATAAATGTTGGGTGTTAACATAAGTTGTGTCCGTTTATTTCCAATTTCAAAATGAGCACCAAAAGTAAAACAAAATGGTAAATGTTATACGTCATTCGAAAGTAAATTTTCTGCTCTACAATATATTGTGTTTGCTTTTACGTTACATATATTATTTTATTTGGTTACAAGCCTTCAAAATGGTATGTCAAGTAGACGAAAGTGAGAATTTTCGACACCTCCTTCTGTTCGCGTTCAATCGAGGGAATAAAGCTGCCAAAGCTGCTCGCGATGTTTGCGAAGTGTACGGTGAAGATGCTATGAATGAAAGGACAGCTCGTCGATGGTTTTTGCGTTTCAAAGACGGTAATTCCGACCTGAAAGACATGGAACGTTCCGGACGACCAGTGGACTTCTATGAGGACCGCTTAAACCATATTATTCATGAAGATCCCCTTCAAACCACCGTAGAATTGGCTGAGCAGGTGAATTGTAGTCACATGACTGTATACCGCCATCATAAATCAGTGGGAAAAGTCCAGAAGTTCGTCGCTTGGGTTCCACATGTTTTGAGTGAAAACAACAAAAATCAACGTTCGACAATTTCTGCTGGTTTGCTCGCGCGTCATCGAGCTACGCATAACAACAAACAAAGGTCCCTTTACCGCATCATTACTGGTGATGAAAAATGGTTTTAAAATGGGGATGAAAAAAAAATAGTGATGAAAAATGTTTGAAGGGGATCTTCATGAATAATATGGTTTAAGCGGTCCTCATCGAAGTACACTGGTCGTCCGGAACGCTCCATGTCTTCTTCGAAACGCAAAAACCATCGAAGAGATGTCCTTTCATTCATAGCATCTTCACCGTACACTTCGCAAATATCGCGAGCAGCTTTGACAGCTTTATTCCCTCGATTGAACGCGAACAGAAGGAGGTGTCGAAAATGCTCACTTTCGTCTACTTGACATTCCATTTTGAAGGCTTGTAATCAAATAAAATAATATATGTAACGTAAAAGCAAACACAATATCTTGTAGAACAGAAAATTTTCTTTCGAATGACGTATAACCTTTACCATTTTGTTTTACTTTTGGTGCTCATTTTTAAATTGGAAATAAACGGACACAACTTATGTTAACACGTAATATAATGCGTCGTCGTTGCTGTAAATAAATTAAAATTAAATAAACGATTCAATTAATTTTATTATTTTTAATTTAAATTAATTTTTAATTTAAATCCATAATACTTAATAAACACGTTAAGCGCATGCGCCGCGTGTACTGTGTGTATACGTAGCTTAAGTCAACCAATAAACGCTTGCGTATTATATTAGAATATAATTTAAAAAATAATAAAAATCGTTAACAAATGGAAAAAAAGCAATGAAAAAAAAAAGCTAAGATGATTTCACTTCTACTGCGCGAGACTCACGCATCTGTTTTTTTTTTTTTTTTTTTTTTTTTTTTAATATTTATATGTTCAGATAAACTGCCAAGATAACCCGGTTAACTTGCCGTTTAACCTGTTCACCGCGTTAAAAATCAAATTCCACGAATCCTGTGCGCGGCACAATTTCAGCGTTTTTTAATTTCTAAGTTTAAACACATATTTTGTTTAGAACCACTGATATTTGATTACAACACCAAGTAAACATGACACTTAAGTAATTTTCTGATAATAAATAATAGTCATTACTCTTAAGGAGACTCATTAAATAAAGGAGATAAACTAAACATTACGTAAAATAAACAAAGGAATGCTACGATCAAATCAATGCTTCATGACACTCACCCAATCAAATGCATATAGCACTAGTAACGTTTATTTACGTAAGAGAGACTTAGTAATGTTTATTTACGTAAGAGAGACTCATCGCAGGACTCGATCCGCGCGACAGGTCGTTAATGCTGGAAATATTGAGAAACCAAAAAAATTCGGCGCTCTGTTTATTCAACAATATCTCATAAACTAATATATTATTTGACAAGGTTTTCAGAGATGTCGCTAGAATAAAGATTATTTTAAATTTTAGTTCAATTTTTATTCCGGTTTTGTGTCATTTTTTTTAAGTATTTGTGATTTGAAACTTGGATTGTCGTCAGATCACAGGCGTTTGTGCTCCCCGCGGGAAACACGTTAAAAGTTAACTATTCGCCGGTCTTTTTGGTAACAATGTTGTAGGAATTTCATCAACAATTCCAAATAAATTAGACGCGCCGCAACACGGTGATGTCACCACGCTGTTAAAACCGGTTTATTCGACATAACCTTTGCTACAAAGGAAAGTTTCTCAAATAGGGCCGAAAATTTGAAACAGAGTATTTTTTGCTAAATTAATATGCGTTTTATGAGAAGGTGTATGCATGTAAAAGAAGCGAAATATAAGTGTCGTGATAGGAAAGTCTGGCACTTTCTCCTCCTTGCCTATTCCGTACTTTAAAATCTGTATACTGTATTGTATTACATTTTCATTGTAAACCTGGCGGGTTTATTGCAATGTGGCAATCTCTTCCAACCAACTAGAAATGTGTTAAAGAAGCCTTAGGTAAAAACCGGACTAGAAACGAAATGCATGGCTGGTAACGGTAATGGTAACGCACTGAAATTCCATGCGGAAGGTCGCCAATTAAAACCCCGCGCAGTGCTACTCCCCTCGAATGATTTTCCATCTAGTATTCGAGGGTATAAAGATACCTATGACCTCAGTCATATATATTCTTATAAAAATAAATTATTAAAAATAAAAAAAAGTGGATCCAGCGGGATTTGAACCCGAAACCTCTGTGTTGGGAGATAGCGTCTTACCAACTAAGCCACGGAGGTCGTCACTGTCACCTTATAATAATAATAAAATTACGATTTATATAGCGCCGTTTAGAGAGAAGACTCCTCAAGGGCGTTTCAACTCTAACCCACTTGATAAGAACTCCCAAAAAAGGATTGTATTTAAGTGCTTCTTAAAGCTGCGTACGCCACCCATCTAACACTAGGAGCCAGACCATTTCACGTCACAAGAACAGCAAGGGCTAAAGCTCTATTGAACATTGCAACAGGGCGAAGGGACAAGATTCAAGCTGAACAGTTATTAAAGCTCCAATAGACAGACAGAGAGAGAGATATTGGATAGTCTAAATTAGATTCATAATCCAGGATTGTCAACAGTTGGTATATGTTAGGCTTATTGGATCTATGGTATATGGTCCGCATATTAGATAATCCAGGATTGTCAACAGTTGTTATATGTTAGGCTTATTGGATCTATGGTGTATGGGCCGCATATTAAATAGCCAAATTGATAACATTACATCACCAGCCGTTACAGTGGATGACGCAAGACGACTGTGGTGCGTGATCGCCGTGTTACGGCTGCTTCAAGTCGCTGATACACGATACTTACATAAATTATTGTTTATTTATTGTCGTTTTTATATTGCGCAAAAGTTTTGTTGTTTCTAATTGAATTGACGTTGGAATGGCGAAGGGATCCTCGAATACGAGGTCCAGCAACGATCGAACGACGAGCAATGTGTTCGGGAGTGTAGGTTGATAAATGTCTGGCGTCCTTGCAGCCAAGCTCGCCTCCGTAATGGGAGGTGGTTGTGGATTGATCCTGGAAGATCGAGGGTTTACTGTATTTCATCAAATAATGGAACAGTTAGTATTTACACGGATGATGGAAGAGTTAGAGTTTGCTCAGATGATGGAAGAGGTAATATTTACTCGGATGATGGAAGAGTTAGTATTTACTCGGATGATGGAAGAGTTAGTATTTACTCGGATGTTGGAAGAGTTAGTATTTACTCGGATGATAGAAGAGTTAGTATTTACTCGGAAGAGTTAGTGTTTACTCCGATGATGGAAGAGTTAGTATTTACTCCGATGATAGAAGAGTTAGTGTTTACTCCGATGATGGAAGAGTTAGTATTTACTCCGATGATAGAAGAGTTAGTGTTTACTCCGATGGTGGAAGAGTTAGTATTTACTCCGATGATAGAAGAGTTAGTTTTTACTCAGATGATGGAAGAGTTAGTATTTACTCAGAAGATAGAAGAGTTAGTATTTACTTAGAAGATAGAAGAGTCAGTATTTACTCAGATGATGGAAGAGTTAGTATTTACTCAGAAGATAGAAGAGTTAGTATTTACTTAGAAGATAGAAGAGTCAGTATTTACTCAGATGATGGAAGAGCTAGCATTTACTCAGAAGATAGAAGAGTTAGTATTTACTCAGAAGATAGAAGAGTTATAGTATTTACTTAGAAGATAGAAGAGTCAGTATTTACTCAGATGATGGAAGAGCTAGCATTTACTCAGAAGATAGAAGAGTTAGTATTTACTCAGAAGATAGAAGAGTTAGTGTTTACTCAGATGATGGAAGAGTAAGTGTTTACTCGGATGATGGAAGAGTTAGTATTTACTCGGAAGAGTTAGTTTTTACTCCAATGATGGAAGAATTAGTATTTACTCCGATGATAGAAGAGTTAGTGTTTACTCAGATGATAGAAGAGTTAGTATTTACTCAGATGATGGAAGAGTTAGTGTTTACTCCGATGATGGAAGAGTTAGTATTTACTTCGATGATAGAAGAGTTAGTATTTACTCAGATGATAGAAGAGTTAGTATTTACTCAGATGATGGAAGAGTTAGTGTTTACTCAGATGATGGAAGAGTTAGTGTTTTCTCAGATGATAGAAGAGTTAGTATTTACTCAGATGATGAAAGAGTTAGTATTCACACAGATTATGGTGATAGAAAAGTGTGTCAGGGAAAGTAAATGCGATATATGTGTAAAAAATGAAAGATTGGTGCAAGTTGAGGAATTCTGATATTTCGGTAGTATTTTTTCTTGAATAATTGAAGATATGAGTGGAAGGCGTGCTAGAGGAAAATCAAACAATGTAAAGTCAGAAAAATCGTACAAGATGTATGGATGTAGAAAAGACGAAAGTCGTGTGTCGCAATAGGAAAGTGTGGCGTTCTTTCCTCTCTTTCGACCCCAGAGGAAAACGGCATATTTTTTCATATAAAGGAACAGTTGCTAGGGATACCGAACGGCGTGTAGCTATAGGAAACAAAGTTAATGGGCCCATTAAACGAACCTGATTAAGCGAAGTGTCTTTTATTTTATTTACGTTTCATTTCTAACATGAAACTGTACATTGAATGTTTCGGCTTATTTGTATATTTGCCCACTAGAAAGTTCCGCCGCCGTTTAGTATATATTTGATGATCGTGTATAAGCAACTTTAGTGTGTTAGCTATTACCAGCAAATCGATTTCTATGTTGAGAAAGACATTTGCTGAATTTAACATTGTTTACAAACACTTTTCATTGTTTGGCTCGTATCACGATCCACTTAATGAAAAGAAAATTTCATTGTTTGGCTTATATGACGATCCACTTAATGAAAAGAAAATTTCATTGTTTGTCCCATATGACGATCCACTTAATAAAAAGAAAACATTTTCATTGTTTGGCTCATATCACGATCCACTTAATGAAAATAAAACATTTTCATTGTTTGGCTCATATGACGATCCACTTAATGAAAAGAAAACATTTTCATTGTTTGGCTCATATGACGATCCACTTAATGAAAAGAAAACATGTTCATTGTTTGGCTCATATCACGATCCACTTAATGAAAATAAAACATTTTCATTGTTTGGCTCATATGACGATCCACTTAATGAAAAGAAAACATTTTCATTGTTTGGCTCATATGACGATCCACTTAATGAAAAGAAAACATGTTCATTGTTTGGCTCATATCACGATCCACTTAATGAAAATAAAACATTTTCATTGTTTGGCTCATATGACGATCCACTTAATGAAAAGAAAACATTTTCATTGTTTGGCTCATATCACGATCCACTTAATGAAAAGAAAATTTCATTGTTTGGCTCATATAACGATCCACTTAATGAAAATAAATTTTTCATCGAGTGCGTCCGAATCATCGGTTCAAATCCCACACCCCGCTACTTCTACAACGAACTGCAAGTTAGGTATTCCAGTGATTCTAAACACGAAGGCTGAATTATTTATTTTACATAACAAGGTTTGAAAATGAATGTAGGGAAACCAAAGGTTATGGTTATAGAAAGGAGTGTGGTAAAAAGTGTGTGTGATGTATGGGTTAACTCAGGGAGACTGGAGCAGGTTGATGGGTTCTGTTATCTGGGCAGTGTGTTTACGTGGGCTGGGGGAGTTGAAAGGGACATTGGGAGAAGGGTGGCGACAGGGAACAGCAAAGGTGGACGGAGCACTTCATGTTATATACAACAACCGGGCAATATCAACAGTGGTTAAAATGACAATAAATGATAGTGTGCTGGTGCCCACCTTGATGTATGGAAGGGAAGCTTGGACTTGGAAGAAGTAGGATAAGAGGAAGACTAATGCTGTGGAGATGTGTGCACTACGTAAAATTTGTGAAATGCCAATATTTGAAAGAAGGCAGAATGAAGAAAGACATCAGAAATGGATGTTTTAAGTAAAATGAAGAGAGGAGATTTAAGATGGTTTGGACATGTGGAGAGAATGAATGATGAAAGAATGACTAAGCGAGTATACAAGTCAGAAGTGCAAGGTGTGCGTGGAAAAGGTAGAGCGAGGAAAAACGTATTTTATATATAATACAAAGACTAAGGATTTCGCCTACAACTTACAAAAAGAACAGCCCTGAATGTTGACATCTATAGCTAGCTGTCAAGTGGAACTGTCTTCGAAATACGTCGATAAGTGATTCAAAGATGATTTGAGACAGTATAAAATGTTTGTATATGATTTGGATAGATGTCAGTGCGTATACTGATTTATAAATTTGTCAATAATATTTAGTTGTGACGCAATAATCAGGTACCAAAGTATAGACGAGATATCTTGTCAATGGCGTGGCACGCACATACTATATGTATGAAACGCCATAACTCGTTACTGGCAGTGAACCGGTTAACTACTCGTATACTCGAAAAAATGTAGGTTGGTCCCTGTGGTATTTGAAATGTCGTCTCAAAGGGGTGAGGTAAAATCGTTTTTTTTTTTTACAAATCGAATCGTTTTTTTTATAAATCGAAAAATGGTATTTCTCTAAACTGACGTTTTAATTCCTAATTTTGATTATACTGACTTTCTAATGTATTGTATGATTTGTATATATCTTTAAATAGGCCAAGATCCACTATGAATTAATACTAATTACGAATATTTAATTTTACGTGTAAAAAAAACGAAAATCCAATTATCATATACCCCATCCCTAGCCAATGCAGACTAACGTAGTGACTTTTGACAAACGTCGCCAATTATTATTTGATTTTAACAAACTGTCACATTTTTGCTAATTTGTAACAAGATGTATTAATTTGTCATTGTTTTATGTTAGTTTCATGTAATGTATTTACCTAAATAACTCGCTATTTATTAGAATCGAGGCTTATATTAAAGTTGATAAAATAATTAAAATTACTGAACGTCGTTACAAGGTTGTATTGGGGCAAATTTGTGAACTGTCACAGGGACCATCCTACATTTTCTCAAGTATAATTGTCTGCGCAAAGAGCTATCAAGTTGTCACCGCGATCGTTTCTCTTCCCAATACTGAACCTTCCTACAGTGTCTCTGATGTGATCTTCTTTTTCTGTATTGCCAACCTTAGCATTAGAATCACCAATAATAATCGCTGTTATCGGGATACACAGTGTTAATATTTCTATGTTATTTTTTTTTTAAGGTCTCGTCTCGTATGTGTGATGCATCCATCCGTCTGTTTGTTGAATTATGTAAATTCTGCCGAATAACTTGCAGACTCAAAAGTCCATGACACAAAAACACTGAATGAAAACATATTTTGTATTCAGACAGACGCCTTAATACCACTTTTTATATTGCAGTATCTCGAGTGATAAATGTCTTATAACGTGTGAGTTTTTAGATTTTTTCTGGGTCATTCAAAATAGACGAATCGATTCTAATGTATAACGCGTGGATATTCGAACGAAGAACGCGTGTTCAATATACAATATTATTAGATGTTAACATAAGTTGTGTCCGTTTTTTTTTAAATTTAAAAACGAGCACCAAAAGTAAAACAAAATGGTTAATGTTATACGTCATTCGAAAGATAATTTTCTACTCTACAAGATATTGTGTTTGCTTTTACGTTACATATATTATTTTATTTGATTACAAGCTTTCAAAATGGAATGTCAAGTTGACGAAAGTGAGCATTTTCGACACATCCTTCTGTTCGCGTTCAATCGAGGGAATAAAGCTGCCAAAACTGCTCGCGATATTTGCGAAATGTACGGTGAAGATGCTACGAATGAAAGGACAGCTCGTCGATGGTTTTAACGTTTCAAATACGGTAATTTCGACCTGAAAGACATGGAGCGTTCCGGACGACCTGCTCGAACGAAAATGCTCACTTTCGTCTAATTGACATTCCATTTTGAAGGCTTGTAATCAAATAAAATAATATATGTAACGTAAAAGCAAACACAATATCTTGTAGAGCATAAAATTATCTTTCGAATGACGTATAACCTTTACCAGTTTATTTTACTTTTGGTGCTTGTTTTTAAATTGAAAAAAAACCGGACTAAACTTATGTCAACACCCAATATTATTGTATAATATCTCTGCTCTTTCCGATTCTGGACTATGCGGACGTATGTTACTTGGATGTTACAGAGGAACAGCTGGACAAATTACAGCGTATTCAAAATGTGTGTCTAAGATTCATTTTCAACCTACGTAAGTACGATCATTTAACTTCATACCAGAAGGCATTGAACTGGTTGAATGTTAGAAATATACGCCAAATTCACATACTGTCGCTATTGTATAATATCCTTAACTGTCCCGCCGCCTCCTCTTATCTCGCCGATTTTTTTCAGCGTCTTTCCAATCGTGGATTAGCGCTACGCTCAAACAGAGATTGTCTATTGGCCTTTCCAGTTCACCGCTTCTCTTTCTTTACGTCGTCCTTTACTGTCCATGCAGTGAGACTCTGGAACCAGTTACAAACCAATATAAGACTCGCTCCGTCCTTGGCACGCTTTAAGAAGCGACTGAAAAAACTCCTAATTTCTAGTCAATAAAATAACGTGTTTCATTCCTGATTTTTCTTTTCCTTTCCTCTCCACCATCCCTTCCTTTCCTTTTGATTGATGATATCTCACTTTATATGAAAAATAATGTTCGGGTGATTGTCCGTCTTTGTGGGGTTCGTGGGCATGTGCTCACGTATGTGTTTATGGATTTCGTGGGGATGGATAGTCATTTGAATGATTTATGCGACCACGTAACTTGCTTCATTTACTTTTGTCTGGTTGGTTGGAAGAGATTGTCGCCTGGCAATAAGCCCACCAGATTGTATTTGCAATAAAAGTGTTAAATAAATAAATATTTTACAATGAACACGGGTTCCTCGTTCGATCGAATGTTTTCGTGGCATTCTTGTAAAATGACAACTTCCAACTTAATGTACCATTGAGACAGTGACACACACACACATACATACGCGATCACGCTGTCCCTATCGGAGTGAGCAGAATGGAATGCGCGCCAGACTTTCCTATCGTGACATAGTTTGACTCTTCCACATCCATACACCTTCTCATACAACTTCTGCGATATCTCTGTCTTTCTATATTTCATTCTTTCAGAATATCACTTATCTGATCCAATATTTTGTTTTTAATCAAAATAAATAATTAAAATTGATAAATTAATGTCTTAATTGTCTTTCTTGTTCCAGCTAAATAATGGGAAAAGACGCAGAAAAGAAAGAAGACAGCGGTTTTGGCTTCAAGGACAAAGCCAAGGCTGAGGAGACCATAGAGCTGCTGAAGGCCCATGAAGTGGGCTACCAGAGGCTCACTGTTAGAGGTCTGCTTGGCAGAGCTAAGAGAGTGCTTACTTGTGAGTATATTCTACCATATTGTATTTGGGATACTACCTTCTAAGCTTGAGGAGGGATGTGAGAGTCTCTTCTTATAGTTTTAAGTTGCTGACGGGATCAACATTGAATCAGCAAGCAAATTGAAAAGATAAAGTTTTATGTTCCTGACAACTATTCGAGGTACAGAAATATAAACCTATTTAGACTGTCAATAAGTAAAGCTAACCTGTTATGTGCTCTCTCAATGTATCACGGGCTGTCCCTTTTAAATAAAGCCGCACATATTGACATCTTCAACATTATGAGCTTTCTTAGTAACGGAAGTAAGTTGTTTCAGACGAACTAATATTTTTTTGTGTACTAACTTACAGTACCCGGCGGTAAGTGATACACATCGGGCTTAAGAAAGAGACTATCGGCTTTGTGGAGCGTCGTCTCTGTCATTCATACGCGTGTTCTGTCGTGAGACTGTTTGCGCATCGCGCGACAGAGACGACGCTCTACAAAGCCGATTGTAGTCGACAGTCCCTTTCTTAAGCCCGATGTGTATTACTTACCGCCGGGTACTTATATATAGTTTTGCTGCTGTATTAGTTATGTGAAAACATACCCAATTAAAAACCCCTTTGGGCAATGGCTACGAGAATAAGATAGATATTGTCTGAGTATGACAAGAAAGGGTATTTCCTGTTTTATGGTACCCTGCTAGTACTTGACCATTCCCCTCAAACAAATTGCATCAATAATTCTATTGGAAACATTTCATTATACGACAGTAATAAATAAATATATAGATAAATTTTTTAACGGAGAGTAATTTTGAAGTCTCCTGATTATAATAATAATAATAAAAGGACATTTTATATAGTGCCGTTTAGAGATCAAACTATCCTGAAAGGTACTCTAACTCAGGATTCAAACCCACTCATAAATCTTGTTTTTTTTTTAACCTGGCGAGTTTATTGCCATGTGGCAATCTCTTCCAACCAACCAAAAAATATGTTTTTATAGGCCCTAAATTTTAACCAGACTTGAATCCTATTTAAAAAAATCTGGGTTTCAGCGGGGAGATCGAACCCGCAACCTCCGGATCGGCAGACAAGTGTCTTACCACCAGACAACGGAGGTCGTCTAAATAAATCTTGATAAGACCTTCCAATAAGGATTGTCTTTCAGCATTTTCTAAAGCTGCACACGCCACCCGTATCTTTGACACAAGGAGGCAGACCTTTCTACACCACAGGGGCAAGCAACGGCAAAAGCTCTATCATAATACTATTGTCCCTATTGGATTGATTTGGGACAACCAATTTATTAGATGAAAAGTAAATAAACCTTAACCTGTTCACCGCGTTAAAAATCAAATTCCACGAATCCTGTGCGTGGCACAATTTCGGCGTTTTTAAATTTCTAAGTTTAAACGCGTATTTTGTTTAGAACCACTGATATTTCATTACAACACCAAGTAAACATGACATTCAAGTAATTTTCTGATAATAAATAATAGTCATTACTTTTAAGGAGACTCATTAAATAAAGGAGATAAACTAAACATTACGTAAAATACACAAAGGAATGCTACAGATCAGATCACAGGCATTTGTGCTTCCCGCAAGGAACACATTAAAGATCTACTTAAATTTGAAGGGACATTCCTCAGATACAGATCGGAAAGATACAATGAAGACATCTCATTAAGGGACTTGAATACAAAGAGGCAAAGTATGAAATCAATCCGTTTGCAGCACGTGTAAACTTTTAAGAAGCAGACTAATGTGACAATATTTAATCATCGTTGCTGGGCCTCGTTGTCGAGGATCCCCTCGTCACTCCAACATCAATCTTAAACTGCTCTTCCATGTCGATCGTGTGAGCTTCTGTGAGAAAACAGCCCAATCTTAGATGCGCACTCCCTCCCGCAGCTGTCACGGACATGTGGATCCTACTGAGTCGCCTGACAATGTTGACACATGTTCGCAACACGCTGACTGTTTCTCATACGTCTAGCAGCAAAGACGCTATCAGCCTGAGAACAGATGGCTTTACTTTCCACGGTCTTGAGCCACCTGCTCTCAGTCTACAAAGTCAGCGACTCTCGCAGACTATCCTTATAGCGCTTTCTCTGCCCTACTTCCCCGTACAAGACGCGTTTTAGGAGCCTATGATCGCCTATGCATATCAAATGTCCAGTCCATCGCAATTTCCTCTTTACAACCATATCTTCTAATACGTTGACAGTTGACGGAGGGTTGCTGAAACGAGACATTTGTGACATGATCACTCCTGTAAGATTCAAGTCTTCGGGTTTAATAATTTAGACTGTGTATGAAGGTATCATAGAATAACAAATTGTGAAATTTTGAGAAGAGCTTACCTGCTGTAGCATCGAGATTCTGGTGTCATGTACACTCCTGCGTTGGTCTAGATGAGGGGTCGGCAAACTGCGGCTCTTTTCATAGTCATTTACGACTCCTCAACTCCAGCTTCAAGAGCATGAACACGGCCGCCGACGGAACACAAACGGCACAATCGCAATGCATATTATCTACCTGCGTGTTCGCACCAGAACTGCCAAAATGTCTTCGAATGTAACAGAATCGAAGATATTAAGCTGACATCTGAAATATCTATCTGCAATTGCAATCGATGAGTCATGTGACATAAGTGACACAGCACAAGTATCACTCTTTGTGCGATATATGTCGGCACAAGGTCCCAAAGAAGAACTTCTAGGACTGCCGCCGCTCAATGGGGCAAACTCGTAAAGAAGATATTGCGAATGGTGTAGAAAAATCTTGAAAATAACAGTCTTGAAAAGAAAGTCTGCCGACCCCTGTTCTAAGTAGTCTACGACTGGATTGTGAATTTGAGTTTTAAATAAAAAACATGATTTTATCTCGTTTTTTTTCATCATTAAAATGTATATACAGTACCCGGCGGTAAGTAATACACATTGAGCTTAAGAAAGAGACTGTCGCTTTGTGGAGCGTCGTCTTTGTCGCACGATGTGCTAACAGTCAGTACGACAGAGACGACGCTCTACAAAGCGACAGTCTCTTTCTTAAGCGCGATGTGTATTACTTACCGCCGGGTACTGTAGCTACAGTGAAAATGAATGTTGTGGCTCTATGAAAATTTTGATATTCTGTTTATTTAATATTTGCCTCTTCTAACTAGAAAGTCACATGGCTTGTATGCCGGGAGAATTCGAGTAATAATTGTTTCTAGAAGTCTCGCACTGGAATAATTCCTCCAGTCTCGTACTTCTCCGAGGAATTCGAAAGTCAAATCAATTCCAGCAACTACATCTTATTTGCTTAAGTTACGATCATTTGGTTTACTAATTATGTTTTTTTTTTTTTAATTTTCAGTAACAAAAGCAGAAGACAAAATAAAGAATATCAAAGAAGCGATGGAAGTGTTTGAGAAATGGCTCCAAGACTACGAAAAGGAGCATCCACCAAAGAACAAGAGTTCTAGTAAAACAGAGAAGAAGAAGTCACCTTCTCCAGAAGACGAGGACGAGGAAGAGGATGGAGAGAAGGCCAAGAAGGAGAAAGATACCAAGAGCAAAGATGAAGGCGGATCAGACGGCGTACCAGGCCTAGGGTTTAAGGATAAGGACAAGGCGATAGAGACTATCAAACTGCTTGAAGGAAGGGATCCAGACTATCAGAAGCTGGCTGTCAAGGGACTGATCGGAAGAGCCAAGAGGGTTTTAACATGTAAGGACTTTTTTTTTATCTATTTGACGGTAATTTTGCAATTCCGTATTCATCGCATCTGGAAATCTTCTGGACCCTAAAGCAGGGGTATTTAAACTTTTTAGCCTAAGGGCCACACTGACTCCTCCACTAAGTCCCAAGGGCCAAGACCCAGCTAGCTCATCATACCAACATACTGTAGTTTTGAATTAGACGCAAATTTTCATATATTGGGACTAGCCGGCGAGTGAGATATCTATGGCGCAGGGTGCGGGGGTGGACTCCGCTCCGTTCTCATATCATTAATTCCAGTTAAAATGTTCAATTTCATTATGTATGTCAGTTATTGTGTTTCTTAATTGGTTGTTAAATAAAAACATCTGATTATTATTTTGTATGATTTACTTACAATACATTGTAAATTTTACAATGTAATCAAAATAAACTATGACGGGCCGGATACCGGGCATATCCAGCGTGCTACCGCGGGCCGGATTGGTGCTGCTCACGGGCCAGTGTTGGTCCGCGGGCCGTAGTTTGGAGACCCCTACCCTAGAGGATAAACCTTGGAAGTCCACTATTTCCTGTTTTGGAGTTAACAATATATACTCGTATATAGAACAACTTATTACAATAATTTCTGTATTGGTAACTCCAAAACAGCAAAGAGTGGACTCCCGTGGTTTATCTTCTAGGGTACAGCTTTGTTGATGAAAATTCGGCATTGTATAGTAATAAAAATAAGATTTATGCTGTGGAGAAAAAAATGTGGAGTCTCAATATATGAGAGAAGGAGTTGAAAATTAAAATAGCGAAACCAAAGGTTATGGTTATAGAAAGGAGTGTGGTATAAAGTGTGTGTGATGTATGGGTTAACTCAGAGAGACTGGAGCAGGTTGATGGGTTCTGTTATCTGGGCAGTGTGTTTACGTGGGCTGGGAGAGTTGAAAGGGACATTGGGAGAAGGGTAGCGACAGGGAACAGCAAAGGTGGACGGAGCACTTCATATTATATACAACAACCGGACAATATCAACAGTGGTTAAAATGACAATAAATGATAGTGTGCTGGTGCCCACCTTGATGTATGGAAGGGAAGCTTGGACTTGGAAGAAGTAGGATAAGAGGAAGATTAATGCTGTGGAGATATGTGCACTAAGGAAAATTTGTGAAGTGTCAATGGATAAAAGAAGGCGGAATGAAGACATCAAAAGTAATAGCGTGGATAAAATGGATGTTTTAAGTAAGATGAAGAAAGAAGATTTAAGATGGTTTGGACATGTGGAGAGAATGAATGATGAAAGAATGACTATACTAAGTTCACCAGACTAGTACCCACTTTTTAATACTCTTCAATATATCTGAATTAGTATTTCAGACATATTGTAGAGCGTGGCCGGAAGACACTATTGTCCAGCCCCAGTAACCATCTCTGGAGTACGAACGGAACTTGCAGTTCATCATTGAACGGTCGGCAATACTCTCACTCGAATTATAATACAGTATTTTTACCAGACTAGCTCCCAATTTTTGGCACCCTTTTCAATATATCCGAATTAGTAATTCAGACATATTGAAGAACATGGCCAGGAGACAATATTATCCAGCTCCAGGAATAACCTCTGTAGTAACACGGAACTTGCGGTTTATCATTGAATCACTCGAATCACAGTATTGTTACCAGATGAACAATTTAACCAGACTAGCACACATTTTTTTTTTTTTTAATCGAATTCGTAACCCCCGGCCGGAAGTCAACAATGTTACCACTGGGCTACAAAGATTGTCAAGTGGATATCACTGATACAAACGAGGATAGTTTAACCCTTACAGGCACATGTAAACTCGGGCTGCACAAAAAATAAAAAGTCAAGTTTCTCATTTTTTTTTTAATGTGTATGAAAAATGAAACATACAAATGCTAAGTTAACATATTTCCACTTCCTCGGTAGGTCAAGGAACTCCCGGTGAGGTGGTACAACTTATGTACCACTAGTCTATATTTCCACTGGTACTTCTAATGTACCACCAAATAATGCCGAAATACATCCAAGTAAAATTAATATTTAACCTAAATATAAATTTACCACAATTACTGAAGTCAATTTTATCACAACACAACTATTTTTTATTAAAATTTAAAACAAATATATAACGTTTTCTTTTATACGCACAAATCGGCACACCAAGAACAACTGACTGTCAATAATATTAGAAGCTAAATGAATTTGAACAGGACCAGACCTGCAGCTGTGCGGATATGAGTCATAAGTATTATATTATACGAAGTGGTGCATAATCTGAGCGTTCGTGCAGCAATAGAGAGAGGTTTAGTAAGTGGTACATTGCGTGTACCATTGTGCAGTATTGTGTCAAAAAAAGGTGGTACATAACGTGGACCATTCAGCCTGTAAGAGTTAAGCGCATTCAAAAGTCAATGTTATAATACTTAACACTTTGCATTGTTAATTCGTTGCATTTTAACTATGCCAATAAATTACGTTTGCATAACCAAAGTATATAACTCTTGAATTTCATTTGTATAAACCTTGCACATTGTACGAGGACAAACAGCAAGCTTCCTATTTTTGTTAGTCTATTCCAGTGGTTCTTAAACCCGATATCCCGGCCTGACGAACAAATTTCATGTATTTATTCTAAATACTAAAAAAACACAATACTTGACTCCGATTGGTGTTGGATTGGGATATAACTGGTGTAAATAAGGGATTTAACTCTAGGGTAAGGGCTCTAGATATAAATCAATTCAACAATCTATCCCTGTAAAACCATGGTTTAATATAATAAGAATGAACAAGATGGAAGTGTCTGTCATGTGTCATTTGCAATAAAAGGAGGAAATAGAATATAACGAGTATTAACAACAGCTTAATCTGATCAGTTTTAGACCGGGACTGTACGATTTTTTTATACACGTAAGCTAGTTTTTTTATAGAGTGACGTCACGATCTACCATTTTTTATAGAGTGACGTTACGATCTACCATTTTTTATAGAAAACCACGGTTTAGTATAATAAGAATGAACAAGATGGAAGTGTCTGCCATGTGTGGTATGGGGACAGGCCCCTGCGTGGTGGCTAGTCACCTTTACAGAATGGGTACTGTGGGGAATCCTAGTCAGGATAATGAGACTATATAGACCGTGTATTGTCCGGTTCCCCTTCACGAGACAGATTAGATTGACTAAAAGCCATATCTTGACCGCGTCCAATGTATGCTGCGTTTCTTCTGTCTCCGTGGAACTGTTCCACTTATAGATGGATTGTTACAGTTTTGAAGCTTAATCAGTTGAAACTTTGAATTATCTAGAATTGATATTTTTTTAAATTAGTTGTATTATATTGCCTCATATAATTGCATAGTGACTTCAATTTGGTGGCACAAATCATTGATACTTTGCTCTCAAATCCTTCTTCAGTACCCGGCGGTAAGTAATACACATCGAGCTTAAGAAAGAGACTGTCGGTCATAATCGGCTAACTTCAACTTTGTAGAGCGTCGTCTCTGTCATTCATACACGTGTTCCGTCACGATTTATCAGTCTATTTTGGTAAAAACGGGAATCACGCAAAAGTTATTTGCTACTGTGGGGATGTATCTTTTAAGTTGTCGTGGAGATGCTCTTTTTCCCGCCGAGAGGGCTTTCTGCCATTTCAGAGAAAGCAGTATGCTATGATATCTCGATAATGGGATATAAATATGAACGTGGCAATAGAAATTTCATTTCTATGCCTTAACCACTTGACAGTTTTGCCCGAGCGGGACTCGGGCACGAAGTTTCTTTTTATACTGACGAGCCCGAGCCTCGTTCGGGCAAATCTTGTTTCAACTTGTTGGGAGTGTTTCTCCCGAGCGTCATTTGGCCAGATCTTGTTTCAACTTGTTTTCTCTGAACGGAATATATTTTCGTATAGAATTTATTCGTTCACAGTTCGTCATTGTGTTACGTCGCGTGTTAATAATCCGACTGTTAAGTGTTTAAATTGTTACCAAAAAAAATTCAAGACTTAACATAAAATTTATCATTCCATTTTGTTAAAAAAGAGAATCAAACAAAATTAATTTTTCATTGTACAATTTTCAGGCACACGGGACAAAGACAAAGTACAAAACATCAAAGATGCAATGGACGTCTTCGAAAAGTTCCTTGACGACTTCGATAAAATGAATCTATCAAAGCAGAATATGCCGTACTTGCCATTGTCAGTGGTCGAAGCTTGCCAAGTGTTAATTAAGAAGCACAAACTGTCTTCCGGGAAGTACGAAGACTTCATGGAGGCTTATAAGAAAATTGGAGGAGACTACAAGAAGCTTAGGACTGTGGAGGAGAAAGGAAGTGGATCTACGTGGGATATAATAAGGAATAAAGAATTGAAGGATATTAAAAAGAAGGTACGCATTTATTTATTTATTTACATGACAAATAATTATATGTACGAGGGTTGTTTAAAAAGTTCGATAAATTCCCATGAGACGGAGCAACAGTTCATTAAGTTAAATCACTGCTGTATGCTTTAACCGGTTCACTGCCACGAGCGTGTTGACGCGCTCTCCGATTCAGTGCTCGCCAGGCCGGCCATACAAAATGAACGTGCTCTCCTTTGAGCTTGTCGCAAGCCAATATCAAATCCAATTGTAATAATTTATAAATTATAACACATAGTGACATCTATTGGGATGGTCAAGAAATATTTAAATATTACCATTTACCGATATTATCAAAGTTACAGTCATCTTTCTAAAAGCTTTCACTGACAGCCAATACGTGTCTCTGATACAGGGTTACCGACTACAGTTTTTTGCGACGTAATTGCGATAATTTATAATGGCTTCGTTTGTAGTTTTGTTCGGTGGTTGATTTTTAACTTTTGTGCGTTATTTTTGTTAATTTTTCAAAGTATTTATTTACAAAGTGTGTTTTCATGTATTCTTGGGTTATCGGCGGTAGTTTTGCGGCATAATACGACATTTATATAGACTTTTAACGGTTTTATTTTATAGTTTATTTACCTTTTGCGCTTTATTATACATCATACAGATAATTTGTGGATTTTAGTTTACAAAGTATATTATATTATATTATATTATAGTATACCATATTTATAAGTAAACGTGTTTTCTGTGTCAATTTGTGACAACCCTGACATTTTGTGAATATTTAAACTGTGTTTCTCTGAGTGAACGGCAGCTCAAACGCCCCACGGTGTATATATTTAGTAAGTTTTCATAATATCCTTTATATCTGTATACAAAAAATATAAAAATTTTAGGTTTTATTTTTGTTGAAAAAATCCTGGCCTGCTTTGTACGGCCGTACTAATAACTTCCGGCACTTAAAGGGTTATAAGAACAAGCATCGAGTTTACCGATATCCTCCGAAACTTATATAATGATCTAATTAGAACCAAATTAGAATATGCATCTACGGTTTGGGCTCCTCATCAGCTCAAATATAAAAACAATATAATACAAATACAAATAAAAATTCCTCAGATATCTATGGTACAAAACAAAGGGGGATTACCCAAAATATGTTCACCATGTCGAACTTCTCACGGTGTGTAATTATAGAAGCCTCGAAACAAGATGGCAAGAATCTATTGCGATATTCCTACTGAAGGTTTTTCAAGGTTGCTATAATAGTCCCGCGATTCTAGAAGCACTAAGTTTATATGTACCCAATAAATATAGCCGTGCAAGGAATCACCCTCTGTTCTAAATACCAACTTACAGGACTAAACACTCAGTCACGCGTGGTATAGAGATATTGAACCAACTGAATGACACTGTGGATATAGTCTCGGCACCGCCTAGCAGTATGAGAAGAATCCTGGCTGATATTATTCCTAACGGGCTAAGCTAACACTAGAAGCAGGACCTCTTTGTGTAACAGGAGAAATCCGTGCAAAGTGGATAAAAAAATAAAAAATCTAATATCTATGGTACAGAACAAAGGGCGATTACCCAAAATATGTTCATCATGTCAAACTTCTCACGGTTTGTAACTATAGAAGCCTCGAAACAAGAAGGCAAGAATCCATTGCAATATTCCTACTTAAGGTTGCTTTAACTGTCCCGCGATTCTAAAAGCACTAAGTTTATATGTCCCAATAAATATAGCCGTGCAAGGAATCACCCTCTGTTCTATATAATACACAGCAACTTACAGAAGGAACATCATGGCTAAACACTCGGCTATAGTCACGCGTGGTATAGAGATATTGAACCGACTGAGTGACACTGTGGATATAGTCTCGGCACCGCCTAGCAGTATGAGAAGAGTCCTGGCTGAAATTCTTCCTTACGAATAAGCTAACATTTGGAGCAGACCCTCTTTGTGTAACAGGAGAAATCCGCGCAAAGTGGATAAAGAAATAAAAAAATCTATATTTATTTATATTTAACTATATCATCATTGTCAATCAGGGTCGATCCACTGCTGGATGAAGGTCTCCCCAAGTTGACTCCAAACAGTTCGGTCCTTTGCTCGCCGATGCCACGTGATGCTGCCATGCTTCCTGATTTCGTCCATCCATCGTACCTTCCGTCTTCTTCTAGGCCTCTTTATGCCTCTTGGATACCATTGGATTATTTCGGATGTCCATCGGGAGTCTGACATTCTGGCTACGTGTTCGGCCCATTGCCACTTCATTCTTTTGCACACCTTTATAACGTCTTCTACCTTTGTTATATTGTGTCTTCTACCTTTGTTATATTTAACTATATAATTATGCGTATCTAATTTTGTGTTATGGTTTTGTTTCTAGATCAACGATTCAAAATTATTCGACGACGACGGAAACCCGACAAGAGACCATTTAAAAATGATTGTATGGGCTTACAGCCCTGAGGACCACCGGATGAAGAAGCTGAAGATCAAAGATGCGGATGTTGAAATGAAGGACGAGTCCGAGAAGGAGAAGAAGAGAGAGTCGTCGGAGAGGAAGAACTCTTCGGATAAGAAGAAGGAATCACCTGAGAGGAAGAGAAAGCACAGTACAAGTCAGAGTTCTTCCGAATCGGATTCCGATCAGGAAGAATCTTCCAATAAAAGGAGGAAATAGAATATAACGAGTATTAACAACAGCTTAATCTGATCAGTTTTAGACCGGGACTGTACGATCTTTTTATACACGTAAGCTAGTTTTTTTATAGAGTGACGTCACGATCTACCATTTTTTATAGAGTGACGTTACGATCTACCATTTTTTATAGAGTGACGTTACGATCTACCATTTTTTATAGAGTGACGTCACGATCTACCTTTTTTTATAGAGTGACGTCACGATCTACCATTAAACAGAAGAGCGCTGATTATCCTGGGCTCGATTATTCATGAAATGAATTAACTGTAGTCCTCTAATGCAATTTTTTTTTTAGTAATTGAATTTTGTCGAATGCCCTCTTTTCGAAAACTACAAAGCAAAGACGTAAACTGTTATAAAATCTATTGTTTACATTATACCAATAGACTAATGCTTGTATGTTAGCGGTGGTTCCTCGCTTCCACGATATTGTTTCGTACACGCAATGAAAAAATAGTAAAGCATGCCACGATCGATTGGTAGATTGCGATCAACAGGTTGGGGCACCCCTGTTTTATTTAAACTTTTTTCAAAATGGTTTTTGTTTCAAATTTGACTTATCAAAGTTTCGAAACAGATTCCTATACTAAAGAAAATGTAGCATGGACCTTGTAACGACGTTCAGTAATTTTAATTATTTTATCAACTTTAATATAAGCCTCAATTCTAATAAATAGCGAGTTATTTAGGTAAATACATTACATAAAACTAACAGTAATGACAAATTAATACATCTTGTTACAAATTAGGAAAAATGTGGCAGTTTGTTAAAATCAATTAATATTTGGTGACGTTTGTCAAAAGTCACTACGTTAGTCTGCATTGGCTAGGGATGGGGTATACGATTATAGGATTTTAAATTTTTTCATACATAAAATTAAATGTCCGTAATTAGTATTAATTCATAGTGGATCTTGGCCTATTTAAAGATAGATACAAATCATACAATACATTAGAAAGTCAGTATAATGAAAATTAGGAATTAAAACGTCAGTTTAGAGATAAACAATTTTTCGATTTATAAAAAAACAATTCGATTCGTAAAAAAAAAACGATTTTACCCCATCCCTTCGAGACGTGACATTTTAAATGTCACAGGGACCATGCTACATTTTCTTGAGTATAATAGCTTATAATAAAATAGCTAATAATGAACTTTTTTAATCTGGCGAGTTTATTGCCATGTGGCAATCTCTTCCAACCAACCAGAAAGCTGTTTATAGGCCCTAAGTGTTAATCAGACTGGAATCCTATTTTTAAAAAAATCTGGGTTCCAGCGGGGATCGAACCCGCAACCTCCGGATCGGCAGACAAGTGTCTTAACACCAGGCCACGGTCTGTCGACATTATTTTACGTGCTTAGTTTACAATTCTCTTTTATACCGTTAAAATGTGTTCCTATAGACTAATGCTACTAGTTTCTGCGTTGAAATGTCTTTAAAGCTAATCAGATTATCTGTTTGTTTTTTTTTTTTTATAAGTTAATTTCACAATTTATACAATGGTTGTTTATTTCATTATTTGAATTCAAAGACAATAGTCTGAATGTGAAATATTGCATTTATTATCCACATATCTTTTGTAAATATTCAAATGTTCGGTGAACAAAAGAGTTTGTGCGGTTTTCAATAAGAGTTTGCTGCGGCGACTTGTTGACCTCAAGTTGTTATGTGGATCATTTAGCAAAGATCGTTACAACACATAGGGAGATTCTCCAGGACATAAGAAACGATAAAAGATCGTTACAACACATAGGGAGATTCTCCAGGACATAGAGAAATGATAAAAGATCGTTACAACACATAGGGAGATTCTCCAGGACATAAGAAACGATAAAAGATCATTACAACACATAGGGAGATTTTCCAGGACATAAAAAAAAACGATAAAAACCGTCTGGAACAAATTGAGAGAAACGACGAGGGTTACATGCAGGAGAAAGCTATCAATGTGGTCCACATTTTTTTTTATTGTAACAATTCCACAAAAAAATTACACAATTTTATGAAAAATTATTATTTACTGAGTTAGTGTTTTTTTTTTTATTAATAAAACACAAAATTTGGACATTTCTTTTTTTATTTTATTTATTTATTTAACACTTTTATTGCAAATACATAAAAAATGCAAATACAGACTGAGGTGGGCCGGACACCTTCAGAGGATGGGCGAGGGCGAGGTCCCAAGGCGAATCATGGATGGTGCGCCCGGGGGGCGGAGAGCAGTGGGAAGGCCGAAACTCCGATGGCTGGGTGGAGTGGTGAGGGATGCAAACAACATCGGTATCCGGAACTGGCGTAACGCTGCACAGGACCGTCAGTCATGGGGGCGAGCTCTGCGGGAGGCCAAGACCCGACCTGGGTTGTAGAGCCATGGATGGATGGATGGGTGGATTGCAAATACAATCTGGTGGGCTTATTGCCAGGCGGCAATCTCTCCCGACCAACTGGACAAAAGTAAACTAAGCAAGTTACGTGGTCGCATAAATCATTCAAATGACTGACTATCCATCCCCACGAAAATATACCCACGAACCCCACAAAGACTGACAATACTGACAAAGCAATAAGCCCGCCAATAAAAGGCGGAATATTTGCGATAGGTGGCAATCTCATCCAACCAACCAGACAAAAGTAAATGAAGCAAGTCACACGGTCGCAAAAAACATTCAAATCACTATCCATTCCCACAAAATCCATGGACACATACGTGAGCATACGCCCACGAACCCCACAAAGACGGACAATCACCCGAACATTCCTTTTCATATAAAGTGAGATATCATCAATCAAAAGGAGAAGGAAGGGATGACGGAGAGGGAAGGAAGGGATGGTGGAGAGGGAAGGGAAAGGTAAATCAGGAATGAAACACGTTATATTACTGACTAGGAATTAAGAGTTTTTTCAGTCCCTTCTTAAAGCATGCCAAGGACGGAGCGAGTCTTATATTGGTTTGTATTTTACAGACTGATACAAAATCCTTAGTGTCGAGTGTAACTCGAGATAAGACCCGCGGGAACAAAGAGGTGTTGGCAGGAGGCAAATCTCCTGGCTCCGCAATATACGTGATTGAACTGGTATAAGGAGTGTTGGGGATCTTTTTCGGGCTACCGGGGACAAAGATGCCTACTCTCAGGTGATATTCAACATTGGGGGGACCTGACATGGCATTGGGGAGAAGAAGTAAAAGAATGTACTGTACGAAAGTGGTTTAAAACATTTTCTTATGATGATCAATCTCTTGAAGATTTACTCCGTTCGGGACTATCTTGCGTTATTCATAATGAAGAATTACGTGTCTTTCGTCACCAAAATAACACTTTCTTTAGATTAACTACGACTAGTCTCTACAGCAAACTACCGAAAACTGTACGAACTATTTTCGATTACGTAAATAAAGTCACTAATTTAGGATTATGCAATAGAAGTAAACTCTTCGTAACTAAAGGCTGCTACAGATTATAGCTGCCGATCATTTTGGAACTTTGATCTACTCGTACTTGCAATCGAAACTTTGGGTTTGATCTACCAAGATTTTGTGTTTATTGAAGTGGAACCCTCGCACGCAATAAACTAATTCGCGTACAGGCGTCTTCCATTCGCAAGGATGGTTGGTAATCATACGAGGGATTGCCTATCGTATTGTTACGTAGATGGAAAGTCGCTAGAACTTGTCCAGGAATATGTGTACCTGGGCCAACTTGTTTCCTTTGTAGGTGGCATATCGGAGGAAATAGCACGAAGGACAAAACTAGCGTGGAGCTCATTTGGACGTTTGAACAACATCTTCAAAAGTAATCTCCCAATATCCTTGAAGTGAAGGGTCTACAACCAGTGTATTCTTCCAGTATTTACGCATGGCTGTGAGACATGGACGCTCACAGTAAAGAACACACAAAAGCTCCAGACCGCACAAAGGGGCATGGAGAGATGCATGTTGGGATATACTAAAAGAGACCGTAAACTAAACACCTAGATTCGCAATATAACAAAGGTAGAAGACGTTATAAAGGTGTGCAAAAGGATGAAGTGGAAATGGGCAAGACACGTGGCCAGAATGTCAGACTCCCGATGGACATCTGAAATAATCCAATGGTACTCAAGAGGCATAAAGAGGCCCAGAAGAAAACCGAAAGTACGCTGGATAGATGAAATCAGGAAGCATGACAGCACCACATGGCACCAACGAGCAAAAAACCTAATTATTTGGAGTCAACTTGGGGAGACCTTCATCCAGCAGTGGATCAACCCTGGGTTGACAATGATAATGATTGTTACAATACAAAGGTATTCCTTGTTAAACGCGGTCCATTTTAGGCATTTTCGCGTTTTAAATAAAATTAAGAAAAAAAATATATAAAAAAATCGATTTGTATTTATAAAATTATTAGGAATAAGCTATGTGGGTTTTCTAATTGGAAAAGGAACCTCGAAAATATCCCTTTTTAGCGATAGTGAATAAATATGTTTCGAGACAAAAGATAACCGCTTTCAAATCATCCTGTCGTTTAGTTCATGACCGAGTATCGTGACTCCCATGATAACCTCTGATAACTTCTCTCCATCCATCCCTGCACTCCGCAGCTCCAAGGCAGTTGTTAAGGGTAGTCCAGTTGCGTCTCTCACTTGGTCAGTCCAACGCGTTGGGCTTCTTCCTCTTGTGTGTCGTTCTTCCCCGCCTCCAGTAACCACAAACCTCTCCAGACTGTCTCCTTGGCCACGAGCAATGTGCCCAAAAAAAAACTGCGTATTGTCGACAATCTATTGGTGATTCTTCTCAGTTCTTCAAATGAACTTGTTAGTTCACCTCGCTGTCCGTGGGATTCGTAACATCCTTCTTCAGCACCACATTTCAAATGAAGTTGTTAGTTCACCTTGCTGTCCGTGGAATTCGTAACATCCTTCTTCAGCACCACATTTCAAATGCATAAACAAAGGCAATTTGGTACTGAGTGTTTGAACCACATACTCTCCAATAACCATAAACCTCTCCAAACTGTCTTCTTAGCCACGAGCAATGTGCCCAAAGAATTTAAGGACTCGGAATATTGTCGACAATCTGTCATCGGTGATTCTCAATTCTTCAAGAATGGAGGTGTTAGTTCACCTTGCTGTCCATGCTGGAATTTGTAACACCCTTCTCAAGCACCACATTTCAAATGCATCTATTCTACGTCTCTCGCTTGCTCTCAGGGTCCAAGTCTCCGCACCATACATGAATATTGCGAAGACGAAAGACTTAAGTAGGCGCATTTTTTGCCATTCCAGTTCATCTCTTCACCTCAGCCTCGCATCTTCCACTGTTGGTTATACTGGAGCCTAAGTAAATAAAGTCTATAAGTGCCTAAAGAATTGGAGGACTCTTCACAGGCATACTGTCGACAATCTGTCGTCGATGAATCTCAGTTCTTCGAGAATAGAAGCGCTGCTAGTTCACCTTGCTATCCATGGAATTCCTAACACCCTTCTCCAGCACCACATTTCAAATACATCTATTCTACGTCTCTCGCTTGCTCTCAGGGTCCAAGTCTCCTCGCCATACATGAATATTACGAGGAAGACGAGAATAAATACTATCGAAACGGCAATAACTTTCGTATCAACGCAATCGTATCACTTTACGCGATTTAAATAAAATTAAGAAAAAAACATTATAAAATCCTTAAATTTTCCTAATTGTACGAAATAATCTTTGTAAGTTTTCTAATTGTACGAAATAATCTTCGTAAATCTTCTAATTGTACGAAATAATCTTCGTAAATCTTCTAATTGTACGAAGTAATCTATGTAAGTCTTCTAATTGTACGAAATAATCTATGTAAGTCTTCTAATTGAAAATAAAAATAATAATTGGTTATTTGTTTGCTTTTTTTTTTTCGTTTAAAAACAATTCCTATCTCACTCAGGTTAAAATCAATTTACTTTATGTGGTTGTTTAGGTACAAGATTTTCGCTAGAAACAAATTTATTGATTTTAACAAACTGCCACATTTTTGTTAATTTGTAACAAGATGTATTAATTTGTCATTATTGTTAGTTTTAGTATTTACCTAAATAACTTGCTATTTATTAGAATCGAGGTTTATATTAAAGTTGATAAAATAATTAAAATTTCAAAGTTTTCAAGTCATCATCATGTGCCGACTGTGTTAATTTCTATATAGGAAAGACAGGAAGATCTTTTGAAAAGAGATTTCGTGAACACAAATCCGCCTTAACAAATCCTCTAATTTATTCTGAAATGGCTAATCATTGTCACCGTGAAAACCGTACATTTTCTATCGATGATGCCAAATTCTTACATATCAGTAGTAACGGAAATAAATTGGACAGATTAGAGGCCCTAGAAAGTCAGTGCATCAAGGTGAACATCTGGCAAACACATATATCCCAAGAATCTCGCGGCTACTCGCCAAGATTATATCATCCTTCCCTCCACCCCCAGTCCTTAAGTTCCGCTAGAAGTGTGTATCTCGGTACCAGTTCGAACAGAATTCAGTCTTGTTTGTGCTCCCCTGAAGATGAGGTGTGCACCTTGAAACCGGTAGGGTTATACCGTTACAATAAAGTAGAATAAACAGTGTTTGATAAAACAAATTGCAATGGAGTTTAAAGATTATAAATCAATGATACGGTGGAACCTCGATTTTTGAACTTAGTCGGTTCTAGAAGGCTGGTTCAATAACCTAATTAGAAAAAATGCAAATTGGATTAATTAATTCTAGACACTAAAAATACACAAAACGGCAACACAAATGGATTTTATAAGTGAAACCTGTACTGAGGAGAGCTGATGGCGTAAGTGAGCGAGTGAGTAAAAGTGGTGAGTCAGGTGGTATTGTTTGAAAAGGGTCACTTTGCGTAAAACGTCATATAAGTCGTTTAGTATCAACAACAGCGATCTGTCGATTTTGCGTGAATTGAGTTAAAACCGAGGAAATGTTCCTACTGTAAAACTATACTTCAGAAATTATAGCACGGGTCCTGTGACAGTTCACAAACTGTAGCGTTTATTTGCATATGAAAAGAATAAATGTGTCCCTGAGAGACAAAATAAAAAGCTCACGCATTCGTGGAAGCCTAGGTGTTACAGACATCAACAGCAAGATGGAGGAGAGGCGATTGAGATGGTATGGACACGTTGGACGCAGAGCACCCGATCACATTGTGAACCAGGCAATCTCCATGGATCTTCCTCGAATAACAACCAGAGGAAGACCAAATAATTCGTGGGTGGTGCAAAGAGATAACCTGATGCAGAGGCACGGCCTGGGGGACGTAGTCCGGGACAGAAGAGAGCATACAACCTGAGGACGAGGAGAGCTGACCCCAACAGTCTTCGCAGACAATGAGTTGGGATGGAGCCAGGGAGAAGAAGAAGAAAAGAATAAATGAATTCCTATTACCTGTGACGAGTATAATAGACGGCACTATACGAAGTGTTAGGTCAGAGCACTTGACGATAATGCCACTAGAAATGACTGTGTAAGTTACAGTGTCTTCAACCATTTTAGCCTTGCGATCCTCCAAAAACTTAAAATCTTGTTGACGCATAGTCACGTAGCCCCACAAATGTTGTACTTGCATAAAGACAATAAGCCAAGAAAGAATATCTACTGTTTTGTATCACTAACAGGGCAGCTAAATAGTTCGAAACTGCAGGTTGAGAATCTATGGTGATAGGCATATCCTGTTGCATAAAGGGCAAGGAGCTGCAGTACTTGCAACAGCTTGTCTGTCTCTTCTCTCCCCATTGTGTCCCTGATAGTACTAGCAACAGTTCTACACCATTTGGCTCTATCTGCTGCTGTTAGCTCCCAGTTGTGCTGAACATTAATATTTTTAAGTGTCATGTAATGGTCTTCTTCTTCCTCTTCTTTTAAGCCTGTTGGCCTGTTATGTTCCTGCATCATCGTTTCCCTCTTGTGACGTCGACTGCCATCTGTCTTTCCATCGTTTTGGAGGTCATCCTGGAGGTCTGCTTGCTCGGGGGATACTGTCTCTGGTTGTTCTTACGGCTCTTACTTCTGTCATTCTGGATATGTAATGGTACGTCCTTATATATCTTACGGTATTCAAACGACAATTAATGAAGTGCCCTTATAAGAACTTGTAGACTTCATCTACTAAGCTCGGACCAGCAGTGTAGAATCATCTTTCATAACTTGAATAAAAGAAATAGTCTGCAATTCTACATAAAATATTTCTTTCTCGAAGTAACGAAAAAAACGTAACCGCAGGCTTGGACACTACTACAGGCCTAGCTACAGGTCAAGTACTTCGTCCTTTTAATTACCATGAAGTAGTGCCTTTTCAAATTAGCTTTAAAAACATTTAGGCTAATGCCACACCAAAGTGCTTCGCTAGGGGTTAAGCTAGGTGATACGTGACTAATAGACTAGGTG
This sequence comes from Odontocerum albicorne, assembly GCA_949825065.1. Taxonomy (NCBI): domain Eukaryota; kingdom Metazoa; phylum Arthropoda; class Insecta; order Trichoptera; family Odontoceridae; genus Odontocerum; species Odontocerum albicorne. Next base: position 5,673,472 of record OX463868.1, read on the forward strand.
ACTTCAAGCTTGGCCACACCAAAGGTATTCGCACAAATTCATTTGACATTTGAGGGAGCGGTTGAGTCAACACACGATGCCACTCTCAAAACTAACCAGAAAGCTACTTCTCTCAGAGAACATCTCAAATTGGAACATGTTGGGTGCATAACATAATGTTAATTTATCTAGAAGTATGGAGTGGAGAGTTTCAACTTCTCTACAAAGACGACCTCCGTGGCTTGGTGGTAAAACACTTGTCTGCGGATCCGGAGGTTGCGGGTTCGATCCCCACTGTTACCCAGATTTTTTTAATAGGATTCCAGTCTGGTTAACACTAAAGACCTATAAAAACATATTTCTGGTTGGTTGGAAGAGATTGCCATATGGCAATAAACTCGCCAGGTAAAAAAAAAAAGATAAGTAAAGAATTGCAGAATAAAACTTCCTCCATCTTGTAAAAGCGTGCAGAGTGGCCATTGCGATAGTATGGGGTGCATTGGTTCGCTAAGATATGTTATGTCACCTAGTTCTAAGCACCAAGCGAGGCTCCTACCTGTGTGGCAGAGGCCTTAGTGATATCAGCTATGTCATACATTAGTTATATGGGGTTTTTCGGAATATCGTACTGCGTAGTTTGACTTGTTATATAAACGTTTTGAAAACATTGCAATTTGTATCTTCAGGGCTTGTTTATAGTCAACTTTGCTATAAGTGGATTTGTGACGGATACCGCTTGGCCTATAGACTCGACCGTAACGTGAGCGAATTAATCCGTCTCAACACGAGAAAACAAGCGGGCAGCTTCCACAAATGTTTAAGTTATTGTTAATTTTTATTTAATTGTTGCTTTTATAAATTACAAAAAGTTCTCAAAATAATCACTGCAACATTTTATAAACTTTTTTTTTTAACCTGGCTTTTTTAACCTAATCTTCCAACCAACCAGAAAGATGTTTTTATTGGCCCTAAGTGTTAACCAGACTGGAATCCTATTTTTTTAAAATCTGGGTTCCAGCGGGGATCGAACCCGCAACCTCCGGAATGGCAGACAAGTGTCTTACCACCAGGCCGCGGAGGTCGTCGTATAATAAGCCAAAACTTCGTTAATAATAAGCCAAACCACACTGTGTAATACTCCGAAAGACATTTTACAATTCATACGAAAAACTGCAAAAGCCTCAAAACATGTTTTATATGTCGGATTGTTTCTTTTTTTCGAGGGATCAAAAGAATACAAATTATTGAAAAAAAATATATATTTATAATTTGTAATTTTCAAAGACTTCATTTGTTCAATTTATGCAGAATTTTTAAAAAGAAATTACTAACTTTTTTAATGTAACAGAAATAAGTTATTTTTTTAGTACAAAAATTTTTGTAAATGTATTTTGAATTTTTTTTTTTTTAAATAAATATTTTGTACTTAACGGAACTCGAGTTTTATTAAAAACCTAGAAATGTCGTCATCATCATCATCTTCGTGACCATCATGCCATGTCCCTATTGGGATAGGCAGAAAGAATAGATCTCCACTGCATTCTGTCCTGGTGCACCATATTTTATTTCTACTATGTCTATACACCAACCTTTTGGTCTACTTGGTAAGATGCTTGTTATCTAGCTTTTCTAGGTTCTAGGTTCAATCTAGATTTTTTTAAAAAGGATCCCAGTCATGTTTTTTTACTAAAGGTCTCTACAACACCTCTCTGGTTGGTTGGAAGAGATTGCCACATGGCAATAAGCCCACAAGGTTGTATTGTATACAGCAAAAGTGTATTACATTACAATACAATACCAATATAAGACTCACTCCGTCCTTGGCACGCTTTAAGAAGCGACTGAAAAAACTGTTAATTTCTAGTCAGTAAAATAACGTGTTTCATTCCTGATTTTTCTTTTCCTTTCCTCTCCACCATCCCTTCCTTTCCTTTTGATTGATGATATCTCACTTTATATGAAAAATAATGTTCGGGTGACTGTCCGTCTTTGTGGGGTTCGTGGGGGAGAGTATGCTTAAATATGTGTTCATGGATAGTCATTTGAATGTTTTTCGCAACCATGTAACTTGCTTCATTTACTTTTTTCTGGTTGGTAGGAAGAGATTATCACCTTGCAGTAAGCACGCCAGATTATATTTGCAAAAAAATATTAAATGAATAAATACACCTCGTCATGCATACTGTCTTATTATAAAGACTTTTCACTCTTCCTTCTTTCAGAATTTGATTAATTTGGTCATGCCAAATTTCCCTAGGTCTTTCTACTTCAAACCATTTGAGAATACTCGTTTTCATCTTACTCAATACACCAGTCTTAAGTTCACATTTATCTAACTCAATACATCAGTCTTAAGTGCACATTTATCTTACTCAATGCATCAGTCTTAAATTCACATTTATCTTACTCAATACATCAGTCTTAAATTCACATTTATCTTACTCAATACATCAGTCTTAAATTCACATTTATCTTACTCAATACATCAGTCTTAAGTTCACATTTATCTTACTCAATAAGTCTTAAGTCCACATTTATCTTACTCAATAAGTCTTAAGTTCACATTTATCTTACTCAATAAATCTTAAGTTCACATTTATCTTACTCAATAAGTCTTAAGTTCACATTTATCTTACTCAATAAGTCTTAAGTTCACATTTATCTTACTCAATAAGTCTTAAGTTCACATTTATATTACTCAATAAGTCTTAAGTTCACATTTATCACTTAATTCCGTATTCTATCATACATTATCACTTCATACATTATTCTCAATGGACACATTTCTATAGCATTTATTTGGTTCATCTCAACCTTATTCCAGGTCACTTTTCATTCCCATACATCAAAGCTGCTCTCAAAATACTATCGTGGACTATCATAGCAGATTTTGATACTATCCGGTTTGAATATATGTTTTAGTGCCCCATTGACTTTGTTTCCTTAAACTACATGCCAATCAATATACCTCTTAACTCTTCCATTGTTTGAGAATATACTACCCAAATAACAGAATTCCTCAATTTGCTCCAATCTTAAATTTTTCATCCTTATGTCGCATTTACTTTTCTTTCCACACTTTTCTATCGCCATTACATTGAATTTTGCAACATTCATTCTCAAATCTTTCTCTTCGCATTTCTTATACAATTTACTTATCAAACTCTAAATTAAATTTTCACTTTCTGCCAACACTACCATGTCATCTGCATAGAACATTTCCCATACGTTCCCATTTGATATTTGTATGTCACCAATTGATCTCTATAGTTCATTCACATATTAATCTATAAAAATATTGCACAACCAGGGTGACATTACGTATCCTTCGCTTTACCCTTTCAAAATATTAAACAATTCACTCTAATATTTGAGGTGCATGGCAGCGTGTTAACGCAAAGGACTTCCATATAAAAAATCGGTGGTTCAAACTCCACGATGTGCTATTTATTCCATTCGAATGATACAGGCACTTTTTTCGCTTAGTATTCGGGGCTATAAAGATACTTGACTATTTAAAAAAAATACATGCTCTACTTTCAGTATATAATGACGCAATACAAAAATAAAATCAAGAGTCCAAATTTTAACAAAACAGATAAATATGTACGGTAGAAAGATATATTCAGCTGGATGTTGTAAAAAGTCGAAAATCATTGACGAAAAAGTTGTCAAAAGTCGAGTGTCATTGCTTTAAAACAATGAGTATTAATACGAATAAAGTGTTGTGATTCAGCATTAATGTATATTTTCTTCCGTTCAATATTCAAACATGCCTATATTTTTATTTACGTTCAATTCGTGAACAAATACAATATGGCCGCCTCTCATCTGTCAACTATAGATCATATGATGTAAACAAAGACCAAAAATAGTCGTGTAAAATATTTATACAAACAATATAATGTCCAAGTGTATTTATTAATTAACACAAACTAATATATAAATAATTAATAAACTCTGAAATCTTTAAAAATTCCGCGTGCGTGTACGTAGACATGACAAAATAAAAATAAACAAGTCTAGAATGAAGGGTGTTAACCGGTTAGGGAATTATGTTTTTTTTACGTGAAATGTAGAATAAATCGAAAATATAAAGTCTCAATTATAATGTGTCTTAATAACTGGTGATATTTTTATGATAGCGACGTGTTTTTATGTAAATATCTTAGATTTTTAACGAAATAATTGAATCGTTAGGGTTATGTTTTGTTTCCTTCGGTAATAAAAATGTCTGGCATACATTTTGACGATTCTTTGAGTGAAACGAGTTCCGTCGCTGACGAGGACAGGGTCAGGAAGTTGTTTGAGGCGTGTGATTACAATGGGGATGGATATATCGATAGGTAAGTGTTGTTTTGACCTACTTTTGCAAGAACAGTTCAATTTTTTTATGCATTTTGACGCTTTGTTGAATTTTGCACAAAAAAATAAATAAAACGGCTGTTTATAAAGCTGTAATTAATTTTATTTGCTTCTTCTTTTCGAATAATAAAAGAAAAAGAAATAATTCTAATTTTATTTATTTAAAAAATAAAAAACAATCGTAAAATCAGTTGAAACTTTAAATTATCTAGAATTTTATTATTTATAGTTAAGGTGGTTTGCACATTGTGGAGGTTTAAAGACATTGTTATTTGTTTTTATCAAATACTGTTTATTAAACTTTTTGTAACGGTATAACCCTACCGGTTTCACCTCTCACCTCATCTTCAGGGGAGCACAAACAAGACTGTCTTGTTTGTGTTCCCCTGAAGATGAGGTGTGCACCTTGAAACCGGTAGGGTTATACCGTTACAAAAACCGAAATAAACAGTATTTGATAAAACAAATTACAATTATCTAGAATTGTTATTTTTTTAATAAATATTATTATATTGCCTCATATAATTGCATAATGACTTTAATTTGGTGGCACAAATCATCCTAGTTTGGGTGGATTGCCTATTTAAAAAAATCCAAATATTTCAAGCACGATTTGTTAAAACAAACACTGTTTATTCCACTTTGTATAACGGTATAACCCTACCGGTTTCAAGGTTTTCACCTCATCAAGAAAATCTTGTTTGTACTCCCCTGATGATGAGATGAAAACCTTGAAACCGGTAAGATCAAACCGTTATATACAGTGTATCGGATGTATGCGTCATAAAACATATGTGTATTTTATTTCTTAATTGTTTGATGTATAATATTTGTAACATATGTGTGTAGATATGTAGTTACAATTTGATGTTATTTGCTATTTTGTATGTGATATATTTATGTTTGTTGGGGTCCGTGCGGTGTCGCGACCGCAACGGAAATGTGCGGTCGTCGCGAGACTACATCGCTGGCCGGCAGGCCTCTGCATGCGCAAAACTTCCGAAAATTGTGGTATTTTGCGAGTTGTGAACGCATGCAGTGGCGGAAAATGGTGCTTGTGAGCGATCACAAATGAGCGATCGGCCGCACATAAGAAGCGCCAAAGACCAAATAAACCATTCTCAGTTCACTCTGCCTACCGACTTTTACTTGAAACCAGCTACTACCTGCCTAAGAGGAATCTCTTCACCCTGCTACCTTTTCACCGATCTACGCCTCTGAATGTGAGCCGAATTCTCCGAGCATTGCGCAGCAACCATCCACCTATGATACAGTTCTTTGTACCAGTGGCGTACATACAGTGAAATAGGACAGTGTTTGATTTAACAAATTACAATGTCTTTAAACCTCCACAATGTTAATGCCTTAACTATAAAAAATTATAATCTTGCATTAATGAAAGAAATCATACACTCTCTAATCACTCAGCAGGGTGAATTGCCTAAACCCGAAGAATTTAATATGGAATTGTACAAGAGATTAGTGATGTACTGGATACTCGGAAATAGCCCGGTATAGATCATTCAGCCAGAAGAGTCATTTTGCAATAGTGTGAGTATCAGTACGTTTACAAAAACTTGTCACTTTATTTTTTTAATTAAGTGAAAAAGCAAAAAAATATAAAAATAATATTTTATATTCAAACATTGAAATGAACACACACGTTTTGTAAATTAAAAATGCTGTCAGCTTAAATTGTAATGCGCATAAAAATAAAATGAAAGTAAGTTTATTGAACATATTAATTGTTTAGGCATGGCAGATTCTACCTATAGGAAACATTCAATAACAATTATGGAATTTTTCAAGATTAAAAATAAATATAAGTACAAGTATTATAAAGTAACAATGTTGGTCAGCTTTAATTAGATTATAGCGCATAACAATACAATTATTATTGTATGTAAGATTATTTAACATATTAATATTAGTATCATAATTACATAATTGCAATGGCAAATAATACAGTTTTAAAATAATAGTGGATGGAGTGATACTTAATTCTAGGAGACTTTAGCAAAGTTATAACAAAGTACATTCTAAGCTTTGGAAACATGTTGAATTAAACATTACATTAGACAAAAATGGCACTCCTAATTTCGACATGAGATATCTCTAGAGGACGCCCACGCCGAGAGTACCTGGAGGACCTGTTGGTGGACGTGCGCTGCTCAACATATACAGACTTAAAAAGAGCCGCACAGGACAGGGGGGAATGGAGGAGAAGAGTTCAAATTGCTGCAAACCAGTCTTTGGACTGCAACCACGGAAGGAAGAAGTGTTTTTCTAATCACCGAGTATTTTAACAACAATACAAACGTGCACTCTGCTCTGCGCGAACTAATCGTGTGGCATTCTAAAACCAATACCACTACATAAGTTGTGTAATACAGAGAGTGTTACTCACACTATTATTGCAAAATAACTCTTCTGGCTGAATGATCTACACCCTATATACCTGGCAATATTTTCAGTAGCCGCAAATGCCCCGTACCTGACTATACGTATATAAATATTGCTGGGATTTGTCTGCGTTTCTCTGCAGTAGTTTATTCCTTCTCTCTTGGTAGATAATATCCTCTCTCTCTCCCTGGCTCCATCCCAACTCATTGTCTGCGAAGACTGTTGGGGTCAGCTTTCCTCGTCCGTAGGTTAGATGCTCTTCTGTCCCAGACTACGTCTCCCAGGCCGTGCCTCTGCATCAGATTATCTTTTTGCAACACCCACGAATTCTTTGGTCTTCCTCTGGTTGTTATTCGAGGAAGATCCATGGAGATTGCCTGGTTCACAATGTGATTGGGTGCTCTGCATCCAACGTGCCCATACCATCTCAATCCATCCGCCTCTCCTCCATCTTACTGTTGATGTCTGTAACACCTAGGCTTCCACGAATGCGTGAGCTTCTTATTTTGTCTCTTAGGGACACACCAGCTGACCATCTTAGCATGCGCATTTCAGCAGTTTCTAGTTGCCTAGAGTAAGAGTTATACATCGTCCAGCATTCAGAGCCATAGAGGAGTGCGGGTCTGACAATCGTTTGGTATACTTTTCCTTTTAACTTTACTGGCATTTTCGGATCACGTAGAACTCCCGTCATTGATCTAAACTTCATCTACCCCACACTAATTCTATGTGTTACATCTGCTGCACATCCTCCATCGCTATGGATGAGTGACCCAAGATACTTAAAGGAGTCACAATTTGGTAATGTTTCTCCACCCATTTGCATCTTGGTAGATGATACCCGCCTCGCTGCATATAACATCCTTAGGCTGGGTATTGTCTAGACAATTTTGATAGTTTTGTATAAATATCTGCATCTTTTTACCAATCTCCCGGGTATCAATAAGCCGGGGTCCCGGCCGGGTAAATTTTTTTTCAGTACCCGGTACATGGTAAGGTTCGTCATTTTTCAGTACCCGGTACATCGCTACACGAGATAACTTGAATCATAATATTGTTATTCATATTCTAGTTCCGATTTGGAGATGGTGTGCCGTGAGTTGGAACTAGGGCAGAGTGTGCAAGAACTGCTGGCTGAGCTGGGAGCGGACATAACTGGGCGGGTCTCTTATAAGGACTTCCTCAACAGGAGGAGGGCACTGTGGTGAGTGGATCGTGTATGAATAGTTTATAAATAATAATAAAATAACAATTATATAGAATGCTGTTTAATCCTTTAAGTGCCGGAAGTTATTAGTATGGCCGCACCCAGCAGGCCGGGATTTTTTCAACAAAAATAAAACCTAAAATTTTTATATTTTTTGTATACAGATATAAAGGATATTATGAAAACTTACTAAATATATACACCGTGGGGCGTTTGAGCTGCCGTTCACTCGGAAAAACACAGTTTAAATATTCACAAAATGTCAGGGTTGTCACAACTTGACGCAGAAAACACGTTAACTTATAAATATAGCGGAATATAATATACTTTGTAAACTAAAATCAACAAATTATCTGTATGATGTATAATAAAGCGCAAAAGGTAAATAAACTATAAAATAAAACCGTAAAAAGTCTATATAAACGTCGTATTATGCCGCAAAACTACCGCCAATAACCAAAGAATACACGAAAACACACGTTGTAAATAAATACTTTGAAAGATTAACAAAAATAACGCACAAAAGTTAAAAATCAACCACTGAACAAAACTACAAACGAAGTCATTATAAATTATCGCAATTACGTCGCAAATAAATGTAGTCGGTAACCCTGTATCAGAGACACGTATTGACTGTCAGTGAAAGCTTTTAGAAAGATGACTGTAACTTTGATAATATCTGTAAATTGTAATATTTAAGTATTTCTTGACCATCCCAATAGATGTCACTATGTGTTACAATTTATAAATGATTACAATTGGATTTGATATTAGCTTGCGACAAGCTCAAAGGAGAGCACGTTCATTTTGTATGGCCGGCCTGGCGAGCACTGAATCAGAGAGCACGTCAACACACCCGTGGCAGTAAACCGGTTAAAGAACCGCACTCTAACTTGAGAATCCATCCCACTATTATCAGAGAAAGATCTGAGAATGAATGTTGCAAAATCCAAAGTTATTGTGATAGAAAATTGTGAAAGGAAAAGTAAATGCCATATATATATGGGTGCACAGTGAAAGACTAGAGATCAACGTTCCATCTAAGGTGTGCGGCCGCATATCTGTTAAGGGAACTTGTAACCATATTTTGTTTATGTTGTTTATAGTTAAGGCATTAACGTTGTGGAGGTTTAAAGACATTGTAATTTATTTTTATCAAACACTGTTTATTCCACTTTTTTGTAACGGTACAACCCTGCCGGTTTCAAGGCTTTCACCTCATCTTCAGGGAAGCGCAAACAAGTCTTGTTTGTGCTCCCCTGAAGATGAGGTGAAAGCCTTGAAACCGGTAGGGTTGTACCGTTACAAAAAAGTGGAATAAACAGTGTTTGATAAAAATAAATTACAATATTTTGTTTTGTGCAATTATATATTTTATTTGATATTTTATGATGGGTTCTCAGGTTCCTTTCTTTGAGATGTGTGCGGAACATGGAAACACCATATAGAGTCTACACGCCGTAAGGAAAGTGTAGTGTAGAAGGGTGACCTTCTTCTTCTTCTCAGTGTCATGTCAGGTCCCGCCAACGTTGAATATCACTTGAGAGTAGATATCTTTGTCCCCGGCAGCCCGAAAAAGATCCCCAACGCCCCTTATGCCAGTCCAATCAGGTATATTGCCAGGAGATTTGCCTCCTGCCAACACCTCTTTGACCCTCTATCTTGCCTTGGATGATCAGGTGCAGTAATTTGTACTTTGCTCCTCTAAGTGAAGGGTGACCATGATTTTTTATTTATTATAAATTCAGATTATTTAGTTTATTTATTTACTATTCATTTAAAAATACAGTTGTTTAGAACAAATATTTGTTTATTGATGCAGAAAAAGAAAGTTTGAAAGAAACAAGAAGTTTTATTTATTTCTAACAAACCTTATATTTTATTTACAAATACGCAATGGAAATTTTTAAAACAATAGAAATGTTTATTTGTTTTTTTAGAAACGTATTGGTTAAGAAACACAGTATAGATTATTACTAGAAATCATGGTGACACTATCTTTTTAACACTATGACACACTAATACTAGAAACTGACCAATCAGCACACAGGAGTTAACTAACACAATCACCTACGCTGTGTACATACAGTTACATATTCTTTCCTTACGCCGCACATATAAGTTGATGGGCCGCACATACAATGAAAAAATTAGGGGGAACGTTGCTAGTGATTAGAATGACTTCCATTCGTGTAAGCATTGTAACTTTTTAGTCACCCATCCGTTCGACATGTCCAAACTACTGTAATGTTCCTTTTAATTCGTTCACCTAAAAACTCTTATTAATTCATTTGATGTGCCGGGTCTGGATTATTGTAACTCTATTTATTCTGGTTTGCCTGATTCACTAATTCCCAGACTGCAGTTGGTTTTCAATGCAGCTGCTAGGCTGATATATGGTAGTCATAACTATTACCATATTGGTCCGCTTCTAAAAATTCTACACGAACGGATTGATTTCAAATTTTGTCTCTTTGTATTCAAGTCCCTTAATGGGATGTCTCCATTGTATCTTTCCGATCTGTGTCCGATGGATGGTTCTTTGGATAAAAGTAAAACTTTGAGGTCGATTTCTTTTTAATCTTATAAATAAATTTTTCCTAATTAATGAATCTAATAGGTTGGTATTCTCTTCTTTTCCAGGTGTGAAATAGACGCACTGAAGAGAGCTGACGCCGAACTCAGTGGGGGAGGCTCCTCACAAGACATCCCGGCAACCACCAGCAACAGCGGGAACAGTTTCAGTGAGTATCTCAGAACAAAGATACTTCATCATGGACAAGAAAAACAGTAAATTTGACCCGGTTTCGTAGACTTTATACTTTTTTTTTTTTACAGACAAGCATGACTTATGGGAATGGGACTCGGGAGCTAGAGATCTGAGTCCAGAGCCATCTGTGAAGCCGAAGACTGCCGCTCCCGATGCCATGGCAGATCTGGCCAGCACGGTGAGTCTCTTCTTGATATCTATCAACGTTATTGGTTCAGCTATAAGGCACTCTCGGTTCTTATTATTCGATGACTATTTAAAGGTCTTCAGAGAAAAATCTTTTTCTACGTCTTCAGTCGGACTTGAACGCTAATTGGTAGTCATTGTCCTCGTTGCTTGGCATCGTAATCGAGGATCCCGTCGCCATTCCAACGTGCTGTGGTGTGGAGTTTGCTTTTTAAGTGAGAGAGCAAACTCACCGGTTACACCTCTGTACTGTACTGGATCTGATGTTATACTGACACGTTATTTTTTTTTTTAAGAATAGATATCTTTATATCCCTGAATACTGGGCGGAAAAAATACCTGTGTCATTCGAGGGAAGTAGTATACGAGTGAAGTAGTATACGAGGGTTGCAACTTAAGTTTTGAGACAGACAAGTAAAAGCAAATATTTATCATCGAAAATGGCTTTATTGTTTTTCAAAATACTCTCCAAGAAGATCAATACACTTTTGCGTGCGTTTGAACCAATTTTCGAAGCACTTTTTCCACTCCGAATGAGGTAACTTCAAAACATGCGTTTTGAACGCATCAACCGCTTCTTTAGGCGTCGAAAAACGTTGATCTCGCAATTTATTTTTGATGTTCGGGAATAAAAAGAAGTCGTTGGGTGCCAAATCAGGGCTGTACGGCGGATGACTCATCAATTCGATGTTTTGAGTGCTCAAAAAGTCACTTGTTTGAGCCGATGTGTGAGAGCTCGCATTGTCGTGGTGGTGAATGATCCGTCTTCGGCGGTTGATTTTCCTCATTTATCCGAACACTTCTGGCAAACAAATGGTGGTGTACCATTCATAATTGACCGTACGACTATTCTCTGTTCTTCAAGAATGGAGGCGCTAGTTCACCTTGCTGTCCATGGAGTTCCTAACATCCTTCTCCAGCGCCACATTTCAAATACATCTATTCAACGTCTCTCACTTGCTCTTAGAGTTCAAATCTACGCACCATACATGAATGTTGCGAAGATGAGAGACTTGATGCATTTTCATCGTGACACATACTATAAATATAATTCATTTTGTCAATAAATAAATACTTCTCATTTTACAGAAGAATCTTCTCTTTACAGTTTTTCGCTATAAATACCAGATCCGTTTCTTCGTTGAATTTAAATAAAAATCTATAAATGTCAGATTCCGATAAAATTGAGGTTATGTCTTGTTGTTAACGATTTTCGTAATTTTGGCGCGCTATGAATTATAGTGTGCTAGACGATCGTGTGTTTCCGCCGTTGCTCGTAAATCTCCGCCTTCCCGCCCCTTTTCTCTCTTTTTTTTTTCAGATAATTGCGTTGACCTTCTCCCCAAAAGAAAACGTAACAGCGATGGTTTACACAACCAGTGGATCTCGAAACAATTTTTTTTTTTTTGATTAAATGGTTAGTGAATTAATAATGGTTTTTATTTTATCTATTCGAAAACATAATAGATGAATTATAGTCATGAGAGTGAAACGTGAACGTGGAAATTTAATGAAATAAGTCGTTAAAATGCTTTAGAAATGTATGCTCCTAGAAAAATAAATAGGGCGACAATATATATGATAGAATACGGAATGAAGTGATTAGGGATGAGTGTGGACTTAAAACGATGTGTTGAGCAAAATGAAGATGGTTTGGACACGTGGAACGAATGAACGAAGAAACAGTAACAAAACAAATATACAGTGCTAATATGAGTGGAAGGCGTTGTAAAGGAAGACCAAGGAAAGTATCGTTGAATCAAATGTACGATATTTTGAAAGGAAATGTAAAAAAATAGGAAAATCTTAGGAACTGTATGAGAAGGTGTATAGATGTAGAAGAGGCGAAGAATGTATGTTGAGATAGGAAAGTCTGGCGCTCTGTCTTTTCTGTCTTATCTCGATAGGGAAACGTCGTAATGGTATGCATGTAAATTCAAAATTAGTTAATGCAATTTTTAATTATATTTAATAGCCAATGTCTTGCCCTCTGTCATCTGTGCCTACACCGATAGGATTATAGCGTGATGGTATGTTTGTATCATAATTATGATCTACGATAGCTAAGAATGATAGTATAATACAGGCAAAAGCCTAGTTTGCTGGGGACATGACAAATTAAAAGCAACAAACTGAGATTATATATAGTATGTATATCGAGTTTCCACTTTAAATTTGCTATTATTGCTTGTTTGTCTAGGTTTTTATAAATTACAATATATATTCAATTACTTGGCTTATAAATAAATGAAATAAATGAATAAAAATAATAGTAAATGTAGAATTATGAAAACATACATACTGTCATGTCATATCCCTTTTGGAGTAAGACGACAAATCTCTGCACCAGTATCAAATAATGATTCAAAGTCGGTCGTCATTGAAATCGTAAAAAAATATGTTTTTTTCATAATTTAGGAACATATAGAAATAAATATGTACACACAAATATACCATCGCACCATATACCTGCTGGGTTAGCCAGAAAGGGCAGAATGCCAGACTTATCTCGACACATATCATCTATACACCTTTTCATACAACCTCGACGATTTTTCTTACTTCTTACAATTCTTTATTTCAAAATATCATTGCACTGTATTGTACGAGTATTACACTTTCGTTGTATACAGTACAACCTGGCAGACTCACTGTTATGTAGCAATCTCCTAAACAAACAGAAAGATGTTCAAGAAGCCTTTAGTGAAAAACAGTTTGGAATATTTAAAAAAAAACTGGATTCCAGTGGCAATCGAACTCGCAACCCCCCGGCTGTAAGACATGCGTCTTACCAACTAAGCCACAAAGGTAATTCATTTGATCCAATTGTACTTTCCTTGGTCTTCGTCTACCACGCTTTCCACTCACATTTGCGCTGTACTATATATTTGTTTTATAAATCTTCATGCATTCATTCTACATATCCAAAACCTGTCCAACAATTTTTCAGTCGAATCCAACTGGAAAATTGTTTTTTTATTCCTTGCAAGTCATTTGCTAGAATAACCTGTAGATTCAGTGTGGGATTTAATTATTGGATGCATACATACCAACTTGCACGACATAAAAATTCCACCCTTCAGAAATAAAATACCGGAATATGTCTTAATTTAGTTAAGATTATTGTATCAGACGTATGTTTGTGTGGTCCTCGCATTATCACTACATATGATCGGACGGCCCCTGTACGCGCGCGCAATAAACGCATGACAAGCGTTGAGATAGCGCAGAATGACTGCATAATCTGTTCGATCGAGGTATTTGCAATGTGCGATGGGCTAAACATAAGGGTGACAAAATGGAGCAAACATATTCTCCTCTTCTGAAACGTCATATTGTGTTTTTTTATTTCTACAAAGTCTAATGGCCTACGAGAAATCTCTTGTCTTCACCCAGTTTTCACGGAGACTCATTAAAGCCATGTTGGAATTTCCGAGCATTGAGCGGCAATGATCATCCGTATTTTTACCGGTGCTTTACTTCTTCTTAAACTTTCTATAGACTCAAGAGTCTGTTACTGCAGGATTGTCCTGTGATGCTGAGCTCTAGCTATCTCTCCATCGTTTCGGGGGTCTCCCTGGTGGACGCCGTCCATCCGGCACCCCATGCAGAGCTACGTATGGGATTCTTGTGAAATTCATTCTCTGTATATGTTGGTACCAGTATCGTCGACGCTGTCGTCCCCATCTGACCACATCTTGGACCTCACAGACCTCTCGGATTGTGGTGTTCCTTACACGATCACGCAAAGTCTTGTCCGGTGCTTTACAATTATATTTAAAATTACACTATTGTATGCATACACGTATGTTTCGCACTAAATTTTATTTCAATTGAATTAAATAATTTAAGTTTTATGAATAATTTCACGGAGTGGTTTAAAATTGCAAAAGGCGTATAGCAAGGATGTGTGATGTCACTTTGGTTGTTTAATTTATGTATAGATTCATGTGTGCGCGATTTAAAAGGTGAGTGAAGTAAATTTATGTGGACTTCTGTATGCAGATGATATGGTTATGCTTGCTGGGAATGTGAGGGATACGAGTATGATAAATGAGCTATATGAGAGATGTCTAGTAAAAAACCGCTCCTCTTTCTTTACGTCGTCCTTTACTGTCCATGTAGTGAGACTCTGGAATCAGTTACAAACCAATATAAGACTCGCTCCGTCCTTGGCATGCTTTAAGAACCAACTGAAAAATCTCTTAATTTCTAGTCAGTAAAATAACGTGTTTCATTCCTGAGTTTTCCTTTCCTCTCCACCATCCCTTCCTTTCCTTTTGATTGATGATATCTCACTTTATATGAAAAAAAATGTTCGGCTGACTGTCCGTCTTTGTGGGGTTCGTGGGCATATGCTCACGTATATGTTTATGGATTTCGTGGGGATGGATAGTCATTTGAATGATTTATGTGACCACGTAACTTGCTTCATTTACTTTTGTCTGGTTGGTTGGAAAAGATTGCCGCCTGGCAATAACCCCGTCAGATTGTATTTGCAATAAAAGTGTTAAATAAATAAATACAAGTTTGAAAATGAATGTAGCGAAATCAAAGGTTATGACTAATGAAATAAGTGTGGTAAAAGGTGTGTGCGTTGTATGGATTAATATAAGTCATTCTCTCCACATGTCCAAACCATCTTAAAGCTCCTTTCTTCATATCACTTAAACAAACTTATCGTATCACTTAAATCTTCATTTTCCACATAAATTTACTTCACTCATCCTTACACGTCTTCGAAGGAATATATATTTACATAAATAATTTTTTTGTACAATCTTGCATCGAAAATTGAAGTATTTTTAAGTTCGTTAAAAATCATCCCTTTTTAAAAAAAGGTAGTCGACACATGAAATCTTCAAGTCACGTTCGTCTATTTCCGTCAAATTTCCATTCGATTCCGTTTCCCTCCGTGTGCCGCAGCGCGTCGCCACCGTCGCTGCGGATCTCATCGCTCACTTCAGGGCCATCCGATGCAGTAATTTTTTCGCCGCGGACGGGTTTCTGTGCCGTTTATCGAGACGAAATAAATAAAATCCATAAGTATACTGTACCGTTATCGACGCAAAATTATTATTTACTAATCGTATTTTAATTACACAAGTTCGAGTGCTGTGATCTGTGATCGAAATGTTACCAAATAACGCATTTAAGTGAAGTGTGTATCGCATCTGTTGTAATAATTTTGTTACTCATTGGTATATCTCTCGTGTTATTTCGATATTACGACTTGTTCCTCGTCTAACATACGTTCGTCCAGATTGATTCTGTTTTATTACGACGCTTTGACGTGAAACTGCGAGATTTATCAGTCGAAATGTCTCGATTTATACTTGCACAATACAGTGTTCCGTACATTAGTAAACCAAATGTCAGATTTTGAATAATAAACAATCGAACATGGATGCAGGGAATTCGGTCATGTTCCATTTTCAAAAAAAAATTACCATAAATTTAAATGTTAACAAATACCATAAATGAAAAATATTTATATGATTATAAAATCAACTTGTCAAGTCGAAATGTACTGTCGTGAGATTTTATAAATTGTTTATTTTTTTATATATTGATTGATTTAGTATACAAACAATCATTCATGAATAAAAAAACATCAATTTTCATCGTATTGATAATGTAATTGTATGAGAGATGCCAAGAGAAAGATCTATGAATTAATGTTGCAAAATTCAATGTTGTGTGATGGAAAAGTGTGAAAGGAGAAGTAAATGTGATATGTGGGCGAGTAATGAAAGATTGGAGCAAGTTAAGGGATTCTGCTATTTGGATAGTATTTCTTCAGATGATGGAAAGGTTACGAGGGATATCAAACAGTGTGTAACGATAGGAAACAAAGTCAATGGGGCACCAAAACTTATATACTTTTTTATTTTATTTTATTTAACACTTTTATTGCAAATACAATCTGGCGGGCTTATTGCCAGGCGGCAATCTCTTACAACCAACCAGACAGTAAATGAATCAAGTTACGTGGTCGCATAAATCATTCAAATGACTATCCATCCCCACGAAATCCATAAACATATACGTGAGCATATGCCCACGAACCCCACAAAGACGAACAGTCACCCGAACATTATTTTTCATATAAAGTGAGATATCATCAATCAAAAGGAGAGGAAGGGATGGTGGAGAGGAAAGGAAAAGAAAAATCAGGAATGAAACACGTTATTTTACTGACTAGAAATTAAGAGCTTTTTCAGTCGTTTCTTAAAGCATGCCAAGGACGGAGCGTTTGATGTTTGGACGAAGAGCATTTTGATGTTTGGACGTATAGAACGACTGAATGAAAGAATACGAATCCATAATAGTATTTTGGTGCCAATTTTGATGTATGGGAGTGAAACGTGAACGTGGAAAAATACTGAAAGGAGCCGAATACATGTAGAAATGCGTACATTGAGAAGAATATAATGTATGACAGGACACAGAATGTGATGTGGGACTGAATGTGATATATATTAAGACTGACACAGTACGGATACAGAATGTGATATATCTTGAGACTGTGACACAGTACGGATACAGAATGTGATATATCTTGAGACTGTGACACAGTACGGATACAGAATGTGATATATCTTAAGACTGTGATACAGTACGGATACAGAATGTGATATATCTTAAGACTGTGACACAGTACGGATACAGAATGTGATATATCTTAAGACTGTGATACAGTACGGATACAGAATGTGATATATCTTAAGACTGTGACACAGTACGGATACAGAATGTGATATATCTTATAACTGTGACACAGTACGGATACAGAATGTGATATATCTTAAGACTGTGACACAGTACGGATACAGAATGTGATATATCTTAAGACTGTGACACAGTACGGATACAGAATGTGATATATCTTAAGACTGTGACACAGTACGGATACAGAATGTGATATATCTTAAGACTGTGACACAGTACGGATACAGAATGTGATATATCTTAAGACTGTGACACAGTACGGATACAGAATGTGATATATCTTAAGACTGTGACACAGTACGGATACAGAATGTGATATATCTTAAGACTGTGACACAGTACGGATACAGAATGTGATATATCTTAAGACTGTGACACAGTACGGATACAGAATGTGATATATCTTAAGACTGTGACACAGTACGGATACAGAATGTGATATATCTTAAGACTGTGACACAGTACGGATACAGAATGTGATATATCTTAAGACTGTGACACAGTACGGATACAGAATGTGATATATCTTAAGACTGTGACACAGTACGGATACAGAATGTGATATATCTTGAGACTGTGACACAGTACGGATACAGAATGTGATATATCTTAAGACTGTGACACAGTACGGATACAGAATGTGATATATCTTAAGACTGATGTGTTAAGTAAGATGAAGAAGGGAACACTGAGATGGTTCAGGCATGTGGAAGGAATGAATGAAGAAAGACTAACAAAACAGATATACAGTGCAAATGTGAGCCGAAGGCGTGTGATAGGAAGACCAAGGAAAGTATGGTTGGATCAGGTGAATGAAATTGTGGAAGAAGTTTGAGACATCATCAGATAGCTGTATTAGAAGGTGTATGGCTGTGGAAGAGTCGAAATAATAATAAAAGGATTATTTATATAGCGCTGTTTAGAGAGCAAACTCTACTCAAGGAGCTCTAATTAAGGATTCGAACCCACTCGTACATTTTGATAAGACCTCCCTAAAATTCTTGTATTTAAGTGCTTCCTTAAGCTGCAAACGCCACCCATATCTCTGACACTAGGAGGCTGATCATTCCACGCCACGGGACCAGCAATGGCAAAAGCTTTTATCATAATACCCCGTTATTGAATTGATTTTGAACAACTAATTTAATTAAATGTTTTAAAAATAAAATAATAATATTTGTGTATTAACTCTTTCACTGCTGATACAAAATGCATGACAACCGGTGCTCAATATATTTGAATAATAAAAACTAGTTTCAACCCGTGAAATATTCACGGAAGTAAAATAAATTCTACATTTATGAAAACGTCCGAATGCGATGGACTATTTCGAAGTAATGAACGAATATTGTATGCTGATGTAATACACTAACAATATTTAGACATGGACACGCCGCGCGTGTTCTGAGCATGAAGCAGATATTCACATGGACACGCCACGCGTGTCCTCAGCATTGGACGAGTTAAGAAGAATATATGGGGCGACAATGTATGACGGAATACGGGATGAAGTGGTTAGGGATTAATGTGAACTTGACGTTGATGTGTTGAGTAAGGGGAAGAAAAGTATGTTGAGATAGTTTGGGCATTTGGAACGAATGAATTTAGAAAGACTATCAGAACAAATATAAAGTGTAAGTGTGAGAGTAAGACCAAGGAAAGTATTGTTGGATCAAGTGGATGATATTTTGTAATAAGGATACGTAGAAAGTCAGAGAAATTGTAAAAGTTGTTTAAGGTTTATGAATGTGGAAGAGGCTAAGGGTGTGTGCCGAGTTAGGAAAGGATTGCGCTCTGTCCTCTCTGCCTACTCGACCAGGGAAATGGCGTGATTGTACGTATGTATATAATATGATACGCATTTACGAAAAGGTTTTAAACCGTTGTCGTATTGCGATGTTTTCTCAAGTCACTTGAAGAAATCTGCAAGATGTTTTCTCAACATGAATAAATGTTTGTTTATATTCAGAAAATAACGTTGAAAACAGCTGGAAGGGATCTTGCAATATCGACTTGGGATATAACAACATGTTACTCGTATGGTGAAGAAATGTTGAACATAATCGAATATACGTGTATATGAACCAAACACGCACTGCGTCGAACAATACTATAATACTAGTTGCAACCCGTGAAATATTCACGGGACTATAACAAATTCTATATTCATGAAAATATATATTCATAAATATAGAATTTGTTTATATATACCATTTATACACCGTCCCCTTTTACACCGGTTCAAAAATTGTTGGCTAGGTATTTAAAATTCGTTCAGTATCACGGACCCACCGAGATTCAAATTTCGAATTACTTTCGGAGAGAATCCAAGTATTCCTCTCTCGCTCTCTCGTATTCAAAATTCTATTCTCGTATTCTTTCTTCGACGACAACCATCGTATAGGTTTTGGCCTGTTTATACTATACTCGTTGCAACCCGTGAAATATTCACGGAAGTAAAACAAATTCTACATTTATGAAAATATATATTCATAAATGTAGAATTTATATATATATATATATATATATATATATATATATATATATATATATATATATATATATATATATATATATATATATATATGTGTGTGTGTGTGTGTGTGTGTGTGTGTGTGTGTGTGTGTGTGTGTGTGTGTGTGTGTGTGTGTGTGTGTGTGTGTGTGTGTGTGTGTGTGTGTGTGTGTGTGTGTGTGTGTGTGTGTGTGTGTGTGTGTGTGTGTGTGTGTGTGTGTGTGTGTGTGTGTGTGTGTGTGTGTGTGTGTGTGTGTGTGTGTGTGTGTGTGTGTGTGTGTGTGTGTGTGTGTGTGTGTGTGTGTGTGTGTGTGTGTGTGTGTGTGTGTGTGTGTGTGTGTGTGTGTGTGTGTGTGTGTGTGTGTGTGTGTGTGTGTGTGTGTGTGTGTGTATGTGTGTATGTGTGTATGTATGTATGTATGTATGTGTGTGTGTGTGTGTGTGTGTGTGTATGTATGTGTGTATGTATGTATGTATGTGTGTATGTATGTGTGTGTGTATGTATGTATGTATGTATGTATGTATGTGTGTGTGTGTGTGTGTGTGTGTATGTGTATATGTATGTATGTATATTTATATATGTATATCACTGACCCACCGAGATTCAAATTTCGAATTACTTTCGGAGAGAATCCAAGTATTCCTCTCTCGCTCTCTTGTATTCAAAATTCAATTATCGTATTTTTGTATAATATAAATAAATAAATATAGATTTATTGATACCAACATAAATTGTAAATGACAATTTACATATATCCTGAAATTATATAAAGGGTCTTTCAAATTGAGCGGTTTTTTAATTCTATTTTTTTTAGTTCTTGAATAAAACACACAATTTGCTTTGATTTCAAAAAACTTTTTATTGGTCATTGAAGTATAATGTATGACATTTAAACACTAAAAACAATATCCGCCAAATGTCCACCTCTTGCAGCTCCACAGATGCCCACTGTTTTGTCAACATTTTCGATGACATTTTGGCATAATTGCGGTTCTAACTCACCGATAATGCGAATTAGTTCATCCTTCAGTTCAGGAATTGATCAGGGGTCATTTTTATAGACCTGGCCTTTCACGTAACCCCAGAGAAAATAGTCCAACGGTGTCAGATCACATGATCTTGGTGGGCAATTAACATCACCGTTTCCGGAGATTACAATACATAAAATAATTCAACAATTTGAACGCGTTGTTGTATTGTATACGACTCCATTTTTATAAATGTCATAGATACATTTTTATAAATGCCATATCTCGGCCGGGGGAATGTTTGTGGGATGAGCCCGGACCTTTTAATGTCTTCTCTCTTGAATGTATTTTTTTGTCGTCTATTTATTTTCTGTGTATTTTTTTTATATTCTTGTTCTACGTGTTCAAGGATGTGGGCTGAAAAACATCTGGTGTCCCCGTGGCTGGGTTCGCCCTATATTGGTGGAGTGTATCTTGGCCGAGGGGATGTTATTAGATGAGCCCAGACATTTTGATAGCTTCTGTATTTAATGTATTATATGCAATTTATGTATTTTAGAAGTGTTATTTAAATATATTTTGTACATGCTATGTTGCTGTCGATAAACCTATATTTATTTATTATTATTTTATAGATTACACTTTTCAAATGTCACAAGACCCAGGCAAGTTCGTGACGCCATCTGTGTTTTATCCAAGAATTAAAAAAACAACGCTTAATTTGAAAGACCCTTTATATACTCGAACTGGACAGTGTTAAAATCTGTTAAGTACACGATTATATTTGGTGTCAACTTTGATGTATAACAGTGAAATGTGGGCGTGGAAAAAGACAGATAAACCGAATAAATGCTGCAGAGATGGCGTACATTGAGAATAATAAATGCAACTCCGCTGCGGGATACCGGGCAGGGAGTTTATTCACCGTTTTTAGGTTCAACTTTTTTGTAAATCTAAAGTATGTGCCCAGTCCAGGAAACTAGAGAGTCAAGACCATCATTTCCCAGAGTTTTTTCGCCCCGTAGACCACTTGTCGATTTTTTTTTATTTTCCGTAGACCCCCTCTGCCTGCCTAATATTGAATTTTCCTAAACTTATTAACTTCAAATGTGTTCTTGCCAGCTGACACAGTGCTGTGCTGTTCACCTTGATAAGGTTTTTGTAGAGTGGACAATTGTAAAAAAAATAAAAACATGTACAATTTTTATTCATACCTTTATTGAAAAATACACAAAATGCAAGTAAATATTTGACTTTGGAACGAAACAAATCAAAACCTAGTTAAAACGGTAACATAAAATGAATACACAAATAATACTGTTAATGAGAGGGATGAACCTGGTGGACCTGGTGCTCTGATAGCGATGGTTCAATATTTGGCTTCAAATTAGTGAGGTATAGTCTTAAATATCCACGTTCAGTGATTTGCATTCGATGTCTTTATATAAGTATTTTCTATGTCTAATATAAGTATTGTGTATGATACACACAATCTGTGTTAGGTGTAATAAGACATTTACGGAACGCCTAAATATTGATGATGATCTGCCTAAATGGGGATCCGCTCACGTGGACCCCCATTTACATCTCGTGCACACCCATTTTCTTTTCTCCTTGACATAGACCCCCTGCAAGTGGAAATCGACCCTTGGGGGTCCACATAGACCACTTTGGGAATCTTTGATATAGACCCTGTTGTAACTGTGCACAGTTGTTAAGTGAATTAATCTTTTTGAAAATATTTTCAAGTCGTCAGTGACCAATAAACATGTCGTGTGACTTCTGGAATTTAGAATATCGTCTATTAATATGAGGAATAGCAGGGGACCTAAATTAGATCCTTGTGGTATACCAGATCTTGCGATGAACTCCACAGAAGACTTGTGTCCCTACTGAGAGCACACTTCGAATAATAGTTTTCTGATTTAAATAAGGATTGCAAGTGAATTATTATTTTTTGTAACAATTTAGATGTGGATGCAAAGCATGATACATATATGGATGGAATATGAATACGTTTCTCTCGGTTCTACTCGTATTTACAATAGCGCACGTCGCTTTTTATCTCGAGCCATATTTTATTTGCAGTGTTGTCTCCCCTTCCATGTTAGGTGCACATACATACGAGGCGTATCCAGAAAGTAAGTGTACTGAGGCTCTCACGACCGGATGGATTTTATTTTCGACATGTTGGCTACACTTCCGTGTAGCCTGACCCTTCCCCTCCGCAACGAGACCGGTTCGAGGTCAGTACGTTGAGAGGTGTCGACGCGACAACACGTTTCGTGAAAAATGTCAATCCCATCTCCCGCCAAGTTGAATCGAGTGGAGGCCGGGCAAGAGTTTTTGAGGCGCTGCAAACTCCATGGAGATTTTCTCCGCTCCATCGTTACTGGAGATGAAACTTGGGTTGCACACTACACGCTTGAAACCAAAAGGCAGTCTCAACAGTGACGTCACACCTCTGCACCCTCCGCCAAAAAGTTCAAAACCACAATTTCAGCCAAGAAAATCATGGCATCTGTGTTTTGGGACTGTCAAGGCATAATTTTAATTGAATATATGCCTCAAAGGGAGACCATCAACTCTGCAAGATACTGTGAGACCCTAAAAAAATTGCGGAGGGAGATTCAGAACAAGAGGAGAGGCATGCTGCACGACAATGCCAGACCACACACGGCCAACGCCACGAAGGAACTGCTCGCCTCGTTTAAATGGGATGTCCTGAACCATCCCGCGCATTCCCCTGACCTAGCACCTTCAGATTACTATATATTTACCTCCCTGAAGCTGTACATGGGTGGAAAAAGGTTTTCAACCGACGAGGAGGTAAAGGAGGAGGTGGAGAAGTGGACGGAGGGGTTGGCGGGAAACTACTTCGAGGAAGGCATCAAAAAGTTGATACCCCGCTTCACCACCTGCATTGAGAGGAATGGCAACTATGTCGAAAAATAGCTTACATATGTACTACGGTAACCACGTAATTTTTTTGTTTAAATAAAAAAAAATGTAACCTACAAAAATTCAGTACACTTACTTTCTGGATATGCCACGTATAACGCTTATCACTTAGCAAATATGCTTAACATTCTCTTTATATGGACTGGGCGTGCAGAACAGCCATTGGCCAAAGCATAAACATACAAAAAATTCCATCACGTCGTGTATCTGTCGGGATAGGTAGAGACGAGAGAGTGACATAATTTCTTATCGCGTCACAAATCTTTCATCTCTTAATAATAATAATTGTAATCATGTATTGTACAACATCCGTGGCCTAGTTGATAAGATCTACAAACCCAGAGATTGCGGGTTCAAATCCCGCAGGAACCTGTATTCTGATTTTCGCTTTAGGCCTCTTTAACCCTTATCTTGGCAAAGTTCAATTTATCCAAATATTAACGTTTTTCTTTGGTGATTCCTTATTATATGTTAAGTTATGAAGGGAAATTGAGGGGGGAAAATATCACAAGTTTTCCTTATAGGTTTTTTTTTATATGTAACACCCACGTTACATTGACAAAATATCAATTTTTATAAAACACAAAAAGGGCTTTAAAATGATTCTATAATCTAAAACATGAACAACATTAACATAGTTGAATTATCAACAAATAAAATGGTTTGAATAATTTGTCTCTCCATGTAGTGATTAATAAGATATTTAGATTATTTACCATAATTTTCAAAACGCGCCCACGCTGTCCAGACATGTTGACCCGATGTCGTTTGAAAGGTTGTAGTGTTGTCGATATTTATCACAAGATGATACCACTGCACACAATAGTGCGTGTGTAGTATTTTAATGTGTTGCCATATTTGAAATTACGTTAGAAGTTCTGGATTTTTTTTAAATCCCTAAATTAGTGTAACACCTGTGTTACAATGCCATGATAAGGGTTAACATAGTTCTGGTTGTTTGGAAGAGATTGCCACATGGCAATAAGCCCTTGAAGGAGCGGGTGAATAGTCGTACCTTCAGAAATGCTCTGAATAGTTAGTGATTTGGACTCTTGTTTGCTTTCTTACTTTTCGCTGGCGGTGAATCATCGGGGGTTGTGTGTCCGTTCTCTTCTCATTAATATTTATACCTTCTTCTTCCTCTTGGTTAAGGTCGTATGACCTGTTTGTGACGGTGGGCTGTCCTAGGATGATGACGTCCAGCTGCCCTTCCACCTTTTCGGCGGCCTTCTTGGTAATCTCCCGCTGTTAGGGTTTTCAGTATTAGCGATTCTCTCAGTCTTATATCCTCCATGCGGTTCACATGATCCCTCCAGAAGTGTCTTCTGCTTCTTCCCCACCTCACTATGTCTTCAACACCACAGCCAGACCTTATCGTTCTCATTTCTGATCCGATCTCTAAGAGTTCTGCCTGCGATGGAGCGTAGGGCTTTCATTTCCACCACTCTGAGAAGGTTTTTTGTCCTGTTTGTATCGGCTCTCACTTCTATCACATATATCATGATGGGGCGGGACGCATGTCTTATATATCCTGACCTTACTTTAGGTTAGCATGTGTTTCTCCATATAGTGTCCCGCAGGCAGCCAGCCATAAATATTACTGCTAATTTATTTCCACTGTTCGTGTTGTGGTTTGTATAGTATGTATGAGTCATTATCCATTTGTGTTTTTCTTTTGATAAAACTTGGACTATTTTTTTTTCACTGACAGTTAATTTGAGGTGGTATTTGTGCGTTAACTTCTTTATGTATTCTGCCATTCTTCTGTTAATCTACATGTTCATGGCTGCGTGCTGAAAAACATCTGTTTTCTTCGCGGCTGGGCTCGCCCTCTATTGGTGGGGGTGTAACTCGACTGTAAAGATGAGTCCAGACCAGACCTTTTGATAGCTTCTCTCTTAAATGTATTTTCTGCTTATTATTATCTTGAGATATACGTGTATGTGCGATTTCGGAATGTGTTGCGACTCGTATCAATAAATCTATATTTATTTATTTATATGGAGAAAAATATTTCGATTTCTTTTAACCCTTCCTTCCCTGTGATGTGTAACTAGTACACATTGTTTCTAAACACTTTAATATCTCTATAAATATAATAAATACTGGGTTCAGATTTTAGGTATTCCTCCGTAATACATTTACGCATTGAATGAAAAAATAATATTAATAATAATTAGCACTTATCGGCCACATCAGAGATATTTTGTGAAAATCGGGAATAAATTCACCGATACAATCAAACGTGCGCCAGTGTGTGATGTAGGTATATTCATTTTAAAAAACCGCTATGGGGGAGGAAGCGACGCTATTCTCGTCTCACTCTCACTCAGCTTCGGTATATGGGAAAGCAAGAAATAGAATCTTAGTTCGCTCGCTTCTCTCGCTCAGTAGCCAGTGGGCTTTCGTTCGAGGTGGTCGCTTCGCCCGTTTTGTGAGCGTCGGCCGATGTTTTTTTTATGTTTTCAGCAATGAAATTTCAATTATTATCACTTTTGACTTCAAATTAAATTAATTTAAGCGATTGGCTATGAATATTATTATTTTTCCGATTTTAAATCGCTCATTTTTACATGTGTATTGAATACACAGCACCGGAACGGGCGGATTTTTTTAGCACAGGAAGGTAAAGGTTAAGGAACTTAAATCTCTTCCGTTAAGGGAGCTATGCGTGTAATTGATAATAATACCTTATAAGTCACATAAGGGGTATTCCCCCTTTGACCACAATAATAGACAACACGGTCTGACAGTTTTCACATATCACATTCCCACAGCCCCCTCTCGGTTTTGCCTTTGGCACGCTCTCCTGCGGTTTCAGCGGCAGACGGTGAGAGTGTGGCTTCCCATTGTCTCTACCCCTTTCAGTAACTTCTTTTATTATCGTTGCTTTTTTCGACTTGACGCTGAAATTCTTTTGTGGTCGATCACTTTCGTAATTAACTTACGAAGACTGCGCGTATTGTGCTCGAAACTCTATGGTAACTATTTTTTTTGCGTAATTACCGGAAACAAAGTCAATGGACCACTAAGACATGTATTCGACCAATTATGTATTGTATTACAATTTCGTTGTATATAGTGCAACCTGGCGGGGGCTTATTGCCATGTGGCAATATCTTCCAAACTAAGCAGAAATATATTTAAATGGCCTTAAGGGAAAACTAGTCAGGAAATGAGGTACATGGCCGCGTGGTAATGCACTGGACTTCCATGCGAAAGGTCGTTCGTTCAAACCCCGCGCAGTGCTACTCCCCTCGAATGACACAGGCATTTTTTCCGCCTAGTGTTCGAGGTTATAAGGATACCTATGACTTCGGTCATATATATTCTTTAAAAAAAATCTGGGTTTCAACAGGATTCGAACGCGCAATCTCCGGACTGAGAGACGAGCGTCTTACCAACTAAGCCACGGAGGTCGTCAAAATCGTATCAAAATCTGCTAAGATGATATACTCCATATGGAGATTGAAACACAAATCCTAAGTAATGGGAATAAACAAGTCTGAAAGAAGGATAGAAAACAAAGCCAACAGGGCACTAAAACGTATATACCCGAACAGGACAGTATCACAAACTGCTAAGATGATAGTCCACAATAGTATTTTGGTGCCAACTTTGTTTTATAGGAGTTAAACATTGTTTTATAAGAGTTAAGCAAAATAAATAATGTATAAATGCGCGCTTTGAGACGTATCACTCCGTATTCTGTCATACATTGCCACTCCATGCATTTGTCTCAAAGCACGCATTTATACAGTATTTATTCAGCTCCTCTTTGTATTTTTCCACGTCCACGTTTCATTCCCATACACAAGTTATTTCGATACAAAAATCTTACCAATTTGTGGTACTGTCTTGTTAGAGTATATATTGTAATTTGTTTTATCAAACGCTGTTTAGTCCACTTTATTTAACTGTATAACCCTACCGGTTTCAAGGTTTTCCCCTCATCATCAGGGGAGCACAACTAAGACTCCTGATGATGAGGTGTGCACCTTGAAACCGGTAGGGTTATACCGTTACATAAAGTGGAGTGTTTGATAAAAACAAATTACAATGTCTTTAAACCTCCACAATGTTAATGCCTTAACTATTGTACATACATATTTAATATATTATAGTATATATGTTTTAGTGACCCACTAACTTAACTTCCTATCGCTACACGTCTTTCGATATCTTTCTTAACTCTTCCATCACCTGTGAAAATACTACACAAATAGCGGAATTCCTCAACTCGCTCCAATCTTGTGTGTGTGTGTATGTATGTATGTATATATTTAAAGCCCCCATTTTTCTTTAAATTTTAACAAATGTGTAACATAATGTCTCTTTGACATGGAACAGCGAGCTTTTAGAAGCCTCCACATAGACATGGGTATGGTCGACTGATGCGAATCGTGTGATGAAGAATTGTTGCATATACTTGCGATGTGGTTGTTGAGATTATGACGCTGATAGAATTGTGTACTTTCCGATATCCACTCTTATTTCTTCATTTCACTCTCGGGACCGTACAATTTGTTTACGACGGGTTCACAAGTACATAATTAGGTTGATTTGAATTAATTTGATCACAACAGTAACTGTTACTCATTTTTCGTGTATCGTATTCCGTTTCAAATTGGCGACAACATCCTGTCTTCGTGCCGTATTTGGCGCCGCTGGATCGTCGAAAATGGACTGCGGGGCCATTATTAGCGGACAATGCGATTCGCGGTACATATAAACGCGCTCGTGCGAAGGTTTTCCTATTGCGAAATAATAATTTCTACGGTATATCGGCGGTGGCGTAACGAGAAAGGAGCGAGCGCTATTGTCCCCGAGCGCTGGGTTTCCGGGGTGCGCGAATATTTTACCTAGCATAGTAAAGATTATTTTCTACTATACTTGAGAAATTGTAGCATGGTCCCTATGACAGTTCACAAATTTGCCCCAATACAACCTTGTAACGACTTTCAGTAATTTTAATTATTTTATCAACTTTAATATAAGCCTCGATTCTAATAAATAGCAAGTTATTTAGGTAAATACATTACATAAAACTAACAATAATGACAAGTTAATACATCTTGTTACATATTAGCAAAAATGTGGCAGTTTGTTAAAATCAAATAATATTTGGTGACGTTCGTCAAAAGTCACTACGTTAGTCCGCATTGGCTAGGGATGGGGTATACAATAATTGGATTTTCGATTTTTTTACACCTAAAATTAAATGTTCGTAATAAGTATTAATCCACATTGGATCTTGGCCTATTTAAAGATAGATACAAATCATACAATACATTAGAAAGTCAGTTTAATGAAAATTAGGAATTAAAACGTTAGTTTAGAGAAAAACAATTTTTCTATTTAATAAAAAACTATTCGATTTGTAAAAAAAAAACGATTTTATCCCATCCCTTTGAGACATGACATTTCAAATTTCACAGGAACCATCCTACATTTTCTCAAGTATAAAAACCAAATTTTTCTGCTTTTTCCGATTTCGGACTATGCGGACGTATGTTATTTGGATATTACAGAGGAACAGCTGGACAAATTACAGCGAGTTCAAAATGTTGATCTGAGATTTATTTTTAACCTGAGAAAGTACGATCATATAACTTCATAATACAAGAAGCTGAACAGGTGATAAATAGACGCAAAATTTACACACTGTCTATTGTATACTATTCCTGAACTGTCCCGCCGTTTCCTCTTATCTCGATGAAAATATTTAACGTCTTTCGATTCGATTGTTTATTGGTTTTCCCAGTTAATCGCTCTTCTTTTTTTTACTTTGCCCTTTACTGTCCATGCAGTGAGACTCTGGAACGAGTTACAAACCAATGTTAGACTCGCTCCGTCATTGAAAAAATCGGAATGAATAAAGAAAGGCAAATATATACAAAGTAGAAGGAATGGTAGAGGAAGTCCAAGGAAAGTATGGTTGGATCAATTAAATGATATTTTGAAAGTGGGAAACGTAAAAGTTAGACAAATCGTAGGATTTGTTTGAGAAGGTTGATATGGAAGAGGCGAAATGTGTGTGTCGAGATAGGAAAGTCTGGCATTTTCTTCTCTCTGCCTACTCTGACAGAAAAATTGCGTGATGGTATGTACTAGGCTAGTCAAAAAGTTTTGAAAGCGGAAATGAAAATACATTTTTTTTGGGGGGAAATCATTTTTATTGCTCAGTATAGTCTCCCATAAGATCAATACACTTGGTCCAACGATCTTCCAACTTTGTTGTCCCATCACGGAAGTGATTTTCTGGAAGGCCTGCAAAATACTCCTCTACGACGGCTATAACCTCTTCGTTTGATGTAAAATGCTTTCCACGGAGGAATTTTTTGAGGTGTGAGAACAGCCAGAAGTCAGAGGGAGCTAAATCTGGCGAATAGGGTGGATGCTGCAACAATTCGTACCCCAATTCACTGATTTTTGCGATGGTTTTTTTGAGCTGTGTGAGCAGGTGCATTGTCTTGATGAAAAATGATTTTTTTCTTCTGCAAACCGGATCTTTTTTCATACATTTTTTCATCCAACTGGTCCAAAAGGTCACAATAATAATCAGAGTTGATTGTCTTACCAGTTTGGAGATAATCTATCAATAAAATTCCTTTTGCATCCCAAAAAACTGACGCTAACACCTTCTTGGCCGATTTCTGGACACGAACTCGCTTCGGAGCCAAAGTGACTGGTTCACACCACTCCTTAGCCTCTTGTTTTGATTCAGGATCATGGTGGTAGACCCAAGTCTCATCCATAGTGATGAATCGACGCAGAAAATCCTTTTTATCCTTTCGAAATTGTTCCAAATGTTGCTCAGAAAGTCGCATTCGAACGTGTTTTTGTTGCATTGTTGACAAATGCGGCACCCATTGTGCACACAGTTTTTTGAAACCCAAAACTTCAGCCAAAATATGCCATGTTGTTCCATGTGAGATGCCTATGGTGTCAGCTATCACATCCACAGTCGATCGATGATCTTCCAAAACCATATCCTGTATTTTCGCTATGATTTCTGGTGTTGATGCACTTTTTGGACGTCCTGAGCGTGGATCGTCTTCAACGCTTGTACGGCCACGCTTAAACTCCAAAACCCATCGGTGAACGGTTGGAAATGAAGGAGAAGACTCCTTTAATACTTTCACCATCTTTGCATGGATCTCAGTAGCCGATAAACCTTCCAAAACAAAGAATTTAATCACTGCACGATATTCGGATTTTTCCATTGTTAAAAAATACACTGACACGTCAACTTCAAATGGCTTGTAAACAAAGAATGAATTGACAGATCGAAATGAAATTTTGAGTACGTTCTTATGAAAGATGAAATATTAAAATGGCGTAGAAATTTTGGTTTTTCAACTACTCCATAGATGTCGCTTTCAAAACTTTTTGATTAACCTAGTATGTATGCATGCTAAAATGGTAGAGGAAGTCCAAGGAAAGTATCGTTGGATCAAGTGAATGATATTTTGAAAGTGGGAAACGTAAAAGTTAGACAAATCGTAGGATTTGTTTGAGAAGGTTGATATGGAAGAGGCGAAATATGTGTGTCGAGATAGGAAAGTCTGGTGCTCTCTTCTCTCTGCCTACTCATACAGAAAAAATGCGTGATGGTATGTATGTATGCATGCTAAATTAAAAAAACAAAATGGAAAAACGACTGATTCAATTATATTTTTGTTTAAAAAGAAAATAGCATATCGATTGCTTTTTACAGAGTTCACAATGTTTTGAAATGATTCATAAACGCTTTAAAAACAATACGAGTGATACGAACCTAGAATAGAACAAGATGCTGTGAGTAACGTGCGCGATGTGACATTATAATCTCAGAAATGGATCTCACTTGAAAAAGAATCTCATAAAGTCTATAATATAATACTAGTACAGATGACCGAGTCCATAATACTTGACCGAATTGAAGAAGATAACATGCAATAGTGGCGGGACCTACAATTGCCCAAACTGAGACGGGCCCCGTGTCTCTGGGGCCCAGTCTTTACTACTACGGCGATATAGAGAAGAACAGAACCCTGAGGGAGGAGGTGCCACTCACACATAAAGCCAGGAGGAAGAACAGAGACGAATTGCTGGATGAAAGGACCAAAATACAGATAGCTGGACGTCGGGAAGGTGTCGTTTTAGATTCGCAAGAGTTCAATCTGCAGGATGGTGAGATCAACTACGATCTGGAGGACGCTGCAAAAGCTACAGCGGCAGATGTTAAAAAGAAGGTCGTCACGCTCGATAGGAAAGAGAAGAAGAAGAAGAGGCAGAAGTACGGGAGAAGACGGACAAACACCTACGATGGAGAAGTGCAGACTTGCAGGACTCAGGTATTAAGGCACGGGAACAGTGACGGTGATACGGATGATTTTGATGACGACCTCTTGGATGCTTTCATCAATGATTTCAAATTCAGCAATAACCAAGATAATAACGCTAATAAGAACGGAGAAGATCTACCGCTTTTGGGTACTTTGCAAACTTGTCCTGTAACACTTGCGGACAGGTCCAAAGCGTATCTCTGCAAGAACCTGGACCTCGAGGCTGATGACGTGAGCATCACTTACGACATACCGAACGCGAGGAGAAGTGTCACGTATTCCAACGCGGGCACTTTCCCAATGCCCGACGGGAAAAGGGCCGGACACTACGACGAGCCTGAAGCGGGCGTCGTTCTTCTCGAGGAGGATTGGCAAGGGGAGAACGGGGTCGCGAGAAGCAGGAGCTGGTACCTGTGCTGTCCGGGCAGCGGATTGGTCGGCACTGGGCAGAGCTCGACGACCAATCAGGAGACGACGTTGACGAACGAAGAGAGGATCGCAGCTCAAGCGACCATCACCAACGCTCCAAGTCCAGGGGAGAATCAATACGTAAGATATTATTTTTTTAAATTTTTACAGTGCAGTACACATACTATACACTGTCCTGGCTACAATGCTGTACACAAACACTGTCTTGGCTACAATGCAGTACACAAACACTGTCCTGGCTACAATGCAGTACACAAACACTGTGCAGGCTACAATGCAGTACACAAACACTGTCCTGATTACAATGCTGTACACAAACACTGTCCTGGCTACAATGCTGTACACAAACACTGTCCTGGCTACAATGCAGTACACAAACACTGTCCTGGCTACAATGCAGTACACAAACACTGTCCTGGCTACAATGCAGTACACAAACACTGTCCTGGCTACAATGCAGTACACAAACACTATCCTGGCTACAATGCAGTACACAAACACTGTCCTGGCTACAATGCAGTACACAAACACTGTCCTGGCTACGATAGTACTTGGAACTTTTATTTTTCAAGTAGTATTCTTTGGGGGCTACAAACTTGGTACAGCAATTTTCCATTTTTTAATTTATTATTTATTTTAACACTTTTATTGCAAATAAAATCTGGCGGGCTTATTGCCAGGCGGCAATCTCTTCCAACCAATCAGACTAAATAATTCAGATGACTATCCATCCCCACGAAATCCATAAACATATACGTGAGCACATGCCCACGAACCCCACAAAGACGGACAATCACCCGAACATTATTTTTCATATAAAGTGATATATCATCAATCAAAAGGAAAGGAAGGGATGGTGGAGAGGAAAGGAAAGGAAAAATCGGGAATGAAACACGTTATTTTACTGACTAGAAATTAAGAGTTTTTCAGTCGCTTCTTAAAGCAT
The DNA here is from genome assembly GCA_949825065.1 of Odontocerum albicorne. Taxonomy (NCBI): domain Eukaryota; kingdom Metazoa; phylum Arthropoda; class Insecta; order Trichoptera; family Odontoceridae; genus Odontocerum; species Odontocerum albicorne. Next base: position 5,707,263 of record OX463868.1, read on the forward strand.
GCCAAGGACGGAGCGAGTCTTATATTGGTTTGTAACTGATTCCAGAGTCTCACTGCATGGACAGTAAAGGACGACGTAAAGAAAGAGGAGCGGTGGACTGGAAAGGCCAATAAAAAATCTCTATTTGAGCGTAGCGCTAATCCATGATCGGAAAGACGCTGAAAATTTTCGGCGAGATAAGAGGGGCGGCGGGACAGTTAAGGATATTATACAATAGAGACAGTATGTGAATTTGGCGTCTATTTCTAACATTCAACCAGTTCAATGCCTTCTGGTATGAAGTTATATGATCGTACTTTCTCAGGTTGAAAATGAATCTTAGACACACATTTTGAATACGCTGTAATTTGTCCAGCTGTTCCTCTGTAACGTCCAAGTAACATACGTCCGCATAGTCCATAATCGGAAAGAGCAGAGATTGTACGAGTAAAACTTTGGTTTTAGTTGGCAGGAATCTTTGCAGCACTTTAAGGGAATGAAGGCTGAAGAAGATCCTTCGGCTTACCCCATGTATTTGATCTCGCCATGAGAGAGTGTTATCTATTACCACTCCTAGGGTTTATAACAGTTTTATGTAATGGTATGATAGAGCCATCAAGTAATAATGCGTGAGCTCTTGATTTTATCTTTCAGTGATACTCCTGCCGACCACCTGAGCATTCGCATTTCTACTGTTTCAACTCCAAGTCCTTATTATTCGCTATCGATGTCTTTAGAAAAGTTACTTTATGCGACGATTGTTTCCTCCTTCAGTCGGACTTGACTGCTGTTTGGGAGTGGAGTCAAATCAATACACTTTATTTTCAAAATGTAAACATTTCTCTTTTCCAAAGTGATGATTTTCAAATACTTTTGGTATACTCTGAAAGGTGCGGTGCTATGATTCAGAGAGTAGAACGCATAAAATATTTTGTAATTTATTTTTATCAAACACTGTTTATTCCACTTTTTTGTAACGGTATAACCCTACCGGTTTCAAGGTGCACACCTCATCTTCAGAGGAGCACAAAAAAGACTGAGGATGAGGTCACAAAAAGTGGAATAAACAGTGTTTGATAAAAATAAATTACAATGTCTTTAAACCTCCACAACGTTAATGCCTTAACTATTAGGTCCTTACATATGAAATTGGCGTTTTGTTTGGGAGGAACATAAAGTTGATTTTTTTTTAATATAATATATTTATTTAATCAAAGTATGTACCATTGCTATCTATGCACTTTTGCCATCTCATAGGTAGTTCATCGATCCCTTTACTAAAAAAACCATTCGGACGGGAATCAATAAAATCTTTGAAGTCGGTTTGGACTGCCCCATCGGAGTTGAATTTTTTCCCTTGCAAGAAGTTATCCAAATTTCGAAAAAAATAGTAATCTGTCGGGGCAAGGTCCGGAGAGTACGGTGGATGTCTTAGACATTCCAATTGAAGCTCTTCTAATTTGGTAGCCGTCTGTTGTGCAGTGTGTGGTCTAGCGTTATCATGAAGCAGCAGTGGCCTAGAGCGATTAACCAGCCTCGGTTGTTTAGCAGCTAGATTTTCCATCATGGTTTGCAGTTGCTGACAATAGACATCTGCCGTAATCGTCTGGCCAGATTTAAGAAAGCTGTAGTGAACGACACCAGCACTAGTCCACCAAACGCTCACAAGTAACTTTTTTGGAGTCAATTTTCGCTCGGGGCATGGTTTGGCTGGTTCGGCAGGGTTCAGCCATTGCGATGAGCGCTTCCGATTATCATACAGGATCCACTTTTCATCACAGGTAATGATTCGATTCAAAATCCCTTCATTATTGTGCCGGTTGAGTAATGCAACGCAGCAGTCAACGCGCGTTTGTTGATTTGCTTCACTCAATTCGTGAGGTACCCACCTTTCAAGCTTTTTCACCTTCCCAATTTGCTTCAAGTGGATTAAAACAGTTTTATCACTAACACCGCAGCCTGCAGCTAACTCGGACGTGGTTTGCGATGGATCCGCTTCCACAATAGCCTTCAATTCTTCATTATCAACTTTGGTCTCCGGCCGTCCACGGGGCTTCTTCTGCAGGTCGAAATTTCCAGAACGAAAACGTTGGAACCAAAAACGCACTGTGTTTTCTTTTGCGGCACCGTCGCCATACACATCATTAATCCTTCGAGCCGTTTCTGCAGCACTGGTGCCACGGTGGAACTCGTACTCGTAAATAACGCGATATTTCAAGTTTTCCATTTTGTAAACTGAGTGACGCAAAGAAAAAAAACAATTGAGGAAAAAACAAATGAATTATAATTTTCGAAACACAAATACTTGAGTAAATAGCTGTATAAATTTTAATTTGGAATTCCTAACCAAAGAGAAGATATTTGAGATCAAAGTTGCCAGTACGGCAAAACGCCAATTTCATATGTAAGGACCTAATATAAACAACACATTAAATATTATTGTTCTTGAAATAATATATGAGGCGCCGCAAGGGTGGCGGCAGATGGGGGTATTTGCTTATGGGCGCCAGTGTGTAGGGTGTTTTTAGGGGTCAATCGGGGGTGCCATTAGGAGGCTATTGTGTTTATTTAGTTATCGGGCACTCAATTGCTATTATTTTTAAAAGTAGCCTTTCATTACGTCTTCACGTGGAGACACTGTGTGAGTCTGCTTATGGAATATTGTGATTTGTGATACGAGTCTCTTAACACATTCAATGCGATCAAATTCAGCCACACGTGAATTACCTTAATATGGTTTAAGCGGTCCTCATCGAAGTCCACTGGTCGTCCGGAACGCTCCATGTCTTTCAGGTCGAAATTACCGTCATTGAAACGCAATACTTTTGGTGCTAGAAACGACGCTCTACAAAGCCGAAGTTAGCCGATTATGGCCGACAGTCTCTTTCTTAAGCCCGATGTGTATTACTTACCGCCGGTTTCTGTATGTATGGATATAGGAAATATATCATATATAGGGGCTTAGGGAGACCTTTCTGCCTATGGAGGTGTCGAGGGTATAGATTTATTTATTTGATTTACACAATTTGAGAAAAAACTACAGGTAATTTTATTTGGACATACAATTTTAATGGATCTGGGTTTGTTGCCTTTCATTTGTCGTATCCGCAGTAAACTAGGCTTTTGCCTGTATCTCACTGAGGATATTTAACATGAAAAAATAAATCGACACTTCTTTCCGATTTTTGATTACACAAAAAAAAAACCGTTGCACGTTCTCATCAACCTGACAAACAGTGACACTCAACTACAACTGGAAACATCTTGCGAAATTCAACTCCTCACACATCATCACTCCAGAAAGACCAAAAATATTCATCCCACAATATACCGCACACAATCATAAGAATAAAAATTAAAACAAAAAATATACACAAAAACAACAAAAATTAAAACAACAAGAAGAGACCCACACTCACGAGCTCACATAAATCCTTTCCACACGTCATTCATCCTGAAAGCCCAAGTACTCAAAATCCTGTCGCAATAACAACCATTTGAGAATCGTCTTCGGACGGGGGTGCCTGAATTGACGGTTCGCGTTGTATTTTGACAGTGAGTTGATGACGGGTTCAGAGGGTGTCTTCTTGGGAGTGAATCGTAAATAGCTTTCGGCCAGAGCGTACACGTGTTCCAGGATCGTTTGAAGACCGGTATCTACGAGGAGTCTGGAGATGCGTAGTATGTGTATGTAGGGGGCTTTTAAGATCATGCGGAGGACTTTATTTTGGACGATTTGAGGAACCGCACTCCCCCGTAAGTTGACAAAGCTCGCTCGTTAAGGCGCAATTCCTCTGAGGCAACATGTAGCATGCGGCATTGACGCATGCTACACACAGTTTTTCAATCGAAGGAACACGAAGCGACAAGAAGCAAGTATCTTTGTAGCATGCTACATGTTGATTGTTGTTGCCGGGACGCATGCGTCACCTTTCGACATGTTTCAGCGTGTCGAACAATGTCGCCGTTGTCCGAAAGTCAGCGGATCGGTGCGGTGCTTGTAGAGTGCGACATGTAGAGTGCGACGTGTAGAGTGCGACATGTGCTTGTAGAGTGCTTGTAGAGTGCGACATCGGTGCTTGTAGAGTGCGACATGGAGTGGAATATTGATAAAACTACCTTGTTTATTGAAGATTATCATAATTCACCGGAGTTATGGAATAATAACATTAGTGATTATAAAGACAACATGATAAAACGTGATAAACTGAAGCAGTTAGCGAGTAAATACGATTGCACTGTAATCGATGTGGAAAAAAAATCAAGAATTAGCGTTCAGCTTTTCATCATTCTGAGCTTCTTGACTACAAACATATAATTCTCTTCTCCAACACGGTGGCTTTCTTTTTTTTTTTCTACGATTCAAAACTATTACCAAATATGCAGCCCCTCGATTGTTTGTAAAGACACAATGTACCACACTGACGTTGCCACCGTGGAATGGTTTAAGACGCATGCTACACGTATTGACGACAAAGCACATGCGACTCGGAGAGTCAAAATCCGCATGCGAGATTGTTAAAATTTGTGGCACATAATCGCACCGCACACCTAGGAACAGGCAACAATAGGAAACATGTCTCATGTCGTTGTTGAGTGTTGCCTCAGTCGAATTGCGCCTTTACCTACACGACAGGATGATGATGGAAGGATCAAAGTTTCCCTACAAAAATGCTATCGTCTAAAACTGTAAATCCAAACTGAAACAGTTGGGTGCGGTGCCAAAAATAGCCTGCGTCGTGCATTGGTACACTCGTAACTCTTGCATCGGGATATAGGCTAATGGGCCTGCGAGCTTACGGCATCGTCGGCATAATATTGTAAAATAACACTCGTGTCGTAATGCGGTGCTGGGCTGGGCTGGGGAGGGGGAGGGACGTTGCCCTATATTGCTGGCGGAGACTGCCTGGACCGATGGGGGCCCATCTCTGTCTGGTATATATATGGTAAAGGGTCTTTCAAATTGAGCGGTTCTTTTAATTCTCGAATAAAACACACAATTTGCTTTGATTTCATTTCATACACGTGTTCCGTCGCGATTTGTTAGCGCATCGTGCGACAGAGCCGACGCTCTACAAAGCCGAAGTTAGCCGATTATGGCCGACAGTCTCTTTCTTAAGCCCGATGTGTATTACTTACCGCCGGGTACTGTACATACTTGCCATCACACAATTTCCCTGTCTTGCTAGACAGAGAGGACAGCACATCCGACTTTCCTACCTCGACACACATCGTTCGCCCTTTTCTACATCTATAAACCATATTATATAACTTCTGCCATACATTGTCACATAAAAATCATACACATGTAAATAAAAACATTTCACACACAAATCTTGACGATCTTACAAACCATACTCATATTCGAAGACAATGCAGTTACAGAGCTGGCATATCGATTTGAAACCCGTCACGTAGCGGTCGTCCAAATCGTAAACATTTATTTTTACTTAAGTAAGAGGAATTGTAAACATTTATTTTTACTTAAGTAAGAGGAATTGCAAACATTTATTTTTACTTAAGTAAGAGGAATTGTAAACATTTATTTTCTCGCAAAACAAGAGCGTAAACGTTAATTTTCGCGTAAAAGGCAACTTGCACGCAATACGTATGGATATTGCCTATTTTTTGTTATTACAATTTTAGACGATGCAGTTACAGAGCTGGCATATCGATTTGAAACCCGTCACTTAGCGGTCGTCCAAATTGTAAACATTTATTTTTACTTAAGTAAGAGGAAATGTAAACATTTATTTTCTCGCAAAACAAGAGCGTAAACGTTAATTTTCGCGTAAAAGGCAACTTGCACGCAATACGTATGGATATTGCCTATTTTTTGTTATTGCAATTTTAGACGATGCAGTTACAGAGCTGGCATATCGATTTGAAACCCGTCACGTAGCAGTCGTCCAAATTGTAAACATTTATTTTTACTTAAGTAAGAGGAAATGTAAACATTTATTTTCTCGCAAGATAAGAGCGTAAACGTTAATTTTCGCGTAAAAGGCAACTTGCACGCAATACGTATGGATATTACCTATTTTTTGTTATAATTTAATCGTACTGAACGTGTATTTTCACGCGATAAGCGAGAATGGGATCAGAATTGAACGCGAAACAGTTGATTCAAATGTCAATTTTCACGCAATGCAAGCAAACATACTATCACGCCGTTTCCGTTTTGGCGTTGTCAGAGAAAACGGAGCGCCAGACTTTGTATTGTATTGTATTACTGTACAGTACAGCACCGGTACAAAGACTGTAAAATAGGTAGACGGCTGCCGCTCGATCCTCGGAGATTCCGGTTAGCTTCTTGCGTTTTCAGTGAAGAGATTTCTCTTTGGCAGGTAGAAGTTAACACAGTAGACGTTCCAGTAGGTATATTTTGAACGTTTTCCGTTTGTTTCGGACGTATGCGTCATCATAAAACATATTAGGATTGGTTTCTTAATTGTTTATGTGTGTTTGATATTTAGTTATATTTTGATATTTGTTTGGTATTTTTGTGTGATTTTGTATGTAAAATATATGTTTGTTGGGGTCCGTACGGTGTCGCGACCGCAGCGGAAATATACCTTATGCACGGTCACCGCGAGACTATATCGCAAGCCGGCCGGCCTCTGCAGGCGCACAACTTTCGAAAATTGTGACATTTCGCGAGTTGTGACGGCAGGCAGAGGCGAATACGGGCGCTTGCGATGAACGATTGACCCCACATAAGAAGCGAAAAAAACAAATAAATCACTTTCTCAGTTCACTCTGCCTACTGTGTTTTACTTGCGATAGTCTAGTACCTGCCTAAGAGGAATCTCTTCACCCCGCTATCTTTTCACAGATCTACGCCTCTGAACGTGATCTGAATTCTCCGAGTATCGTGCAGCAACTATGATACAGTTCTTTGTACCGGTGCCGTATACCGTTCCTTATGTACAACCCATCGCTTATCGTAAGTCCCTTTATTCGTCCGTGTATGCCGTCACGGCTTGCTAATGCCACGCATACCGCGCGCTTTCCGCGTGTATGGGACGTCCGATTATCTATAGTGATCATTGCAAAGGCCACGCATAAGGAACATTTTATTACTATAGGTACAGTTATATAGTAATAATTTTACAAGGTTTACACATGCAATTATATGAATAAAATTATTCATCTATCGACGCATACGTCTGATACAATAACACTTTCCTTGTAAACAGTACAACCTGACGGGCTTATTGCCATGTGGCAATATCTTCCAACCAAGCAGAAAGATTTTAAAGAGGCCTTAAGTGAAAGCCAAACTGGTATCCTTTTTTTTTTAATCTGAGTTTTAACGGGAATCGAACACACAACCTCCGGGTTTGAAGACAAGCGTCTTACTAACTAGGCCACGGAGGTCTTCGCGACTTTCCTATCTCGACACATATTTCGCTTCTTCCATATCCATACACCTTATGCAGCTCCTACGATTTCTCGTACTTCTTTTCCGGCTTTCAAAATATAATTCACTTGATCCAACAATACTTTCCTCGGTATTCCTCTACCACGCCTTGCACTCACATTTGCATTATATATTTGTTTTGTTAGTGTTTCTTCATTCATTCATTTCACGTGCCCACATCATCTCATAGTGCCCTTCTTCATCTTAGTCAACGCAGCATTAAGTCTGTCTGCCATACATTGTCATGGTTTAAATGCAATTTTAGACGGTGAATGAATGGTTCAAATGCAATTTTAGATGGTGAATAAATGGTTCAAATGCAATTTTAGACTGTGAATAAATGGTTCAAATGCAATTTTAGATGGTGAATAAATTATTCAAATGCAATTTTAGATGGTGAATAAATGGTTCAAATGCAATTTTAGACGGTGAATAAATGGTTCAAATGCAATTTTAGACGGTGAATAAATGGTTCAAATGCAATTTTAGATGGTGAATAAATGGTTTAAATGCAGTTTTAGATGGTGAATAAATGGTTCAAATGCAATTTTAGATGGTGAATAAATGGTTTAAATGCAGTTTTAGATGGTGAATAAATGGTTCAAATGCAATTTTATATGGTGAATAAATGGTTCAAATGCAATTTTGGACTGTGAATAAATGGTTCTAACGCAATTTTAGACAGTGAATAAATGGTTCAAACGCAATTTGAAACAGTAAATGAAAAATAATCACAATACAGCTTTGCTTTCCAACTAAATTAACGTTGGAATGGCGAGAGGCGACCTCCACGACGAGGGCTAGAAACGACCATATAAACTGTCCTTTTATTATAGTTATTCGATGTTTATACCGCACGCAGGACACCGGCGCAGCAAGAATGTCTTTGTTCAGCGATCTGATGAAGCTTTGGGGAGTGGAAAGACCAAATTTGAGATGACTGGATGGTGTGACAGAGAACCGCCGTACTCTGGGTATAATTAATCGTAGTAGGGATGCTGCTTAGAGAGAGGTAGGTGGCAGAGAATCCTGCAGGCGGTCAAGACTCATCCTGGGTTGTAGGTTGGCACTGAATATGTGCTGCTGATGTGGGGCGGGTAGACAGTTTAATAATGCATGCTAAATGATGGTGTATTGTCTGTTTTCAGCTCCACTTGGCCGCAGTGTCGTCACTGAAGAATGAAGTTCTGGAGCTCTCTGCGAGACTTCACGCTGCGCACAGGGACAGGGATGCCGCAAGAGAAGCACTGTGCGCCTCCCAGGTGAGATTAATGAAGATACTGAGGTGTATTGAAACTGTCACTGTCTCGAGGTGATGTTCCCATTTATGTTTACAGGGAATATTGTCATATTGTATTGTAGTTGGCAACATTAACCTTTCCCTTCCTGTGCAAAAAAAATCCGCTCGTTCCGGTGCTGTATTCAATACACATCGAACTGCGAACTGAGATTCTATTTCTTACGTTCCCATATACCGAAGTAGAGTGAGAGTGAGACGTGAATAGTGTCACTTCCTCACCCATAGCGGTTTTTTAGAATGAATATACCTACGTCACACACTGGCACACGTTTGATTGTATCGGTGAATTTATTCCCGATTTTCACAAAATATCTCTGATGTGGCCGATAAGTGCTAATTATTATTAATATTATTTTTCCATTCAATGCGTAAATGTATTACGGAGGAATACCTAAAATCTGAACCCAGTATTTATTATATTTATAGAGATATTAAAGTTTTTAGAAGCAATGTGTACTAGTTACACATCACAGGGAAGGAAGGGTTAACCTATCAGTGTGTCAAGTGTCAAATAATTTATTTTCATTTACTGGACTTTTATCGAGGGTCATATATTGAAAGAAAAATATCACTTCATATAATTAATATTGATCGAGAAATTGAGGGTCGACGCAAAATTGGTACGTGTCTTTCTTGACTATGCCAAATTCGCGAATGGACAGGTATCCAGACAGTTGAGTGCTGTTCTATGCCACCAAAGACAGAGATATTTTCTCAAGAGTGACCACAAACATCCGGGGGACCGGACAGGGCACGTGGAGAAAAAAGACTTGTATTGTACGTGTCAGTATATCTTACGGCTATCAAGTATCAGTTGTAGAAGGTCTTTCGAAGTGAATGTGCGCTGGATACCAGAAAGACTAGCATTGTACGTGTCAGTGACATCTTACGGTTATCAAGTATCAGTTGTAGAAGGTCTTTCAATGTGAATGTGTACTAGATACCACTTGGTCTATAACGGAGTGTCAATTGTAACGTGAGTGCATGGGTCCGTCGAACCACGGGAGAACACCGTTTCCACAGCTTTGATAACTAATATGTAACTGAACTGAGACTACTGTATTACTTCCAGACGGAGTGTGGCAGACTTCGCAGTGTCCTGTCAGCCCAGGCGAGGTCCTTCGAGGAACGGATGACGGAACTGCACGGGGTCATCGCAGAGCTGAGGAGAGCCTGCGCAGCCAGGGAGAGGGCGGCCATCCCGGAGCTCAGGGAGGATGACTCTGGTGAGTTACCTCGTTTGTCCATGCACTTAGTGGGATTACCCAGGCATGGGCGCAATAATAAACTTTGGATTTCCCCTCTTTTCTTTGGAAAGAACTACGTTTAGATACCGTATATGGAGAGAAGATACTCATTTCATTTCAGTTCTGCCGGATTTTTCCTTTTTTTAACCTATTCAACCTTGAAATGAAATTCAGATTGGTAACAGGAGTGTTGTGTGACCCAAAAATGCCTATAAAACTGAAAGGAAAGGTATACCAGACTATCGTTAGACCCGCAATTATGTATGGCTCAGAATGCTGGACGTAAAGCTAAAGCATTCTGATAGTTGTACGAATTCCGTAGACAGTAATGCGAGAACTGGAATCACCGACAGATTGTTGACAATATGTCTTAGATGAGTTCTCCAATTCTTTGGGCACATTGCTCGTGGCTAAGGAGACAGTCAGTGGAAAAAAATTAACCTTCGTCTTATGTTCTGTACATTCTATTCCAGTCCTCCCGACATTCCACATTCATCAGAGCTTGTTGCAAAGGAGGATCCGGTGCATTCTTCACCTGTTGCTCCAGTTTATAAGTGATTTACCTCTGCTCCTACGACCTTCCGTACTGCCAATGACCATGAGTCTCTTTATGCCCTCCTTGCGTGGTCTAATTAAATTCTATCTATTACAGAAGTGGAAACCTCGTGCAGAGATAACTCGGTGACGGGTAACAGCGATCGCACAACATCTGTGGGAGATGCCGACGAAACTGCTTCAGTACACAATGATCAGGTGAGAAACTGTTTACTTTATCACGTTCATTGCCACTCGTGTGATATTACGAGGCGAGCTATATTAGCTTGTATAAGCTAGAGTAACCCCAGCCACATTATAAACGGACGGTATTCAATTTTAATATAACTGCACCGTATTCAATTTTTTACATTTCAGATAATGACGAAACAACACGTCTTCTATCGGATCTAGTTGACATACTTCTGAGGGTGGAGATAGTTCATTTCGATTCCACAACCAGCCGCGCTCAGATAATAACGAAACAAAACGTCTTCTATCGGATCTAGTTGACATACTTCTGAGGGTGGAGATAGTTCATTTCGATTCCACAACCAGCCACGTTCAGATAATAATGAAACAACACGTCTTCTATCGGATCTAGTTGACATACTTCTGAGGGTGGAGATAGTTCATTTCGATTCCACAACCAGCCACGTTCAGATAATAATGAAACAACACGTCTTCTATCGGATCTAGTTGACATACTTCTGAGGGTGGAGATAGTTCATTTCGATTCCACAACCAGCCACGTTCAGATAATAATGAAACAACACGTCTTCTATCGGATCTAGTTGACATACTTCTGAGGGTGGAGATAGTTCATTTAGATTCCACAACCAGCCACGCTCAGATAATAATTAAACAACACGTCTTCTATCGGATCCAGTTGACATACTTCCGAGGGTGGAGATAGTTCATTTAGATCTTTCCCATGGTTTTCAAACGTATGGAGACGGCTTCTCGTGTCACATTTAATTGATCCGCCAGTTGTTGTTGCGTTTGAGCGTCATCCTCATCCAACAATGCTCGCAATTCGACGTCTTCAAACTTTCTCTGTGGTCTTCCACGTTCTTCCTTTCTCACGTCAAAATCGCCACTTTTGAGTTTTTTAAACCACTCAAAGCACTGTGATTTACCAAGAGCATGCTCACCGTAAGCTTCTTTTCAGGCACCAAAACAGACATGTTCAACGCTATGAAAACATATGTATCATCCCATTTGAGCGTTTCCAAATATTTTTTTACGATTTTTGCGACATGAGGCCGAGCGTTGTCATGAAGAAGAATAACTTTATCATGTCTTTGCTCGTATTCCGGCCGTTTTTCTCGCAATGCACGGCTCAAACTAATTAATTGTAGCCGATACCGATCGCCCGTAATGGAATCGCCAGGTTTCAGCACCTCATAGTAAACAACACCCCTTTGGTTCCACCAGATACAGAGCATGATCTTCGAACCGTGTATGTTCCGTTTTGGTGTTGATGTTGAGGTCGATGGCAACGATTGACCGGGCTTAGCGTAGTATTTTTTCTTCTTGGGGTTGTCGTAGAATATCCACTTCTCATCTCCAGTTACAATCCGATGCAAAAAACCTTTTCTTTGTTGCCTTTGAATCAGCTGCTCGCAAGTGACAAATCGCCTTTCAACGTCTCTCGGTTTCAGTTCATAAGGCACCCAATTTCCTTGTTTTTTAATCATTCCCATGGCTCTCAATCGTACGGCGACGGCTTGTTGAGTCACTCCCAATGATTCTGCAAGCTCCTCTTGCGTTTGACTCTGATCTTCTTCGAGTAATGCCTCTAATTCTTTGTCCTTGATTTTTTTTGGCTGTCCAGAGCGAAGCTTGTCTTCGACGCTAAAATCTCCATCCTTGAAACATCGAAACCATTCCCTACATGATTTATCAGTTGGAGCAGCGTCACCATAAACTTCGACAAGCATTCGATGGGCTTCAGCCGCATTTTTCTTCCAATTAAAGCAGAAAATTAAAACCTCCCGCAAATGCTGCTTGGTTAACACAAAATTCGACATTTTCAACACTGTACAAAACAAGGTTTTTGCATGAAACTCAAAGCGATATAAACTGAATATTATTGGCAGATGTCTAACCTCTCTGAAACCGCCAAAATCGGCTGTCACTATGAACCATTCATAACAGCCATAGCCATTTTTTGGAAACGGACCGAACTAATTTGTACTCCCATTAGTTGTATTAAACTTGTATTGTTGTGAGTTAAGTCTTTGACAAATGTAAACACAAGAAAAAGGCGCCAATGACGCGGTTTGACAGTCACTACATTGACAACCAGAGCCACCTATGAGCAAATTCCGGTTTCATATTTACAGATCTGGTACTCATACGGAACAGTAGGCCTCAAAGGGGCTTCGCCAAACACACAACACTTAGAAACACCTTAGATAACGAAACAACATGTCTTATATCACGGCTCTACTGTGGCTAGAAGTATCACATTGTTTGCTGTGTCTGAACATGTGTTGGGCGTGGTGGTGGTCATGTCCATACACACTCCAACTGGTTCAGACAGGTAACTTCTGCACCATACCACATAAATAAAACAATCTTATTGCAGGAGGAGACGAGTACACCGACAAGTCCGGCCGCCCTGCCAGTGCCAGATTTCCCCGCTTCGCAGCAGCAGCCCTCGCACGCGTCCCCCCATCCCGGCGGGGAGCCCGGCAAGCTTTCTGCAGAGCCGCCGCCCAACCTGGCGCCCGCCGACTCCACCTCCTTCGATGAGGACGACCTAATCGAGACCGATCGCAGGTAATAAGATTATATCGGAACATTTCTCAGATTTTAAAAAAATATGTTCCCGTCTGATTTCCACTGAAGACCTCTTTAATATTTTTGTCATTTGTTGAAAGAGATCACCACATTTTATTGTATACAATAAAAATATTGTATTGGGAGTACAATATTGTATTAGTTCGGTCCGTTTCCAAAAGATGGCTCTGGCTGTTATGAATGGTTCATAGTGACAGCCGATTTTGGCGGTTTCAGAGAGGTTAGACATCTGCCAATAATATTCAGTTTATATCGCTTTGAGTTTCATGCAAGTGGATATTCTATGACAACGCTCGGCCTCATGTCGCAAAAGTCGTAAAACAATATTTGGAAACGCTCGAATGGGATGTTTTACCGCACCCGCCGTATTCCCCGGACATTGCTCCTTCTGATTACTGGTTGTTCCGAAGGATGCAGCACCATTTGGCAGGTCACCGGTTCACTTCTTTCGTAGAAACCGAAAATTGGCTCCAAACTTGGATCGCCTCAAAAGACGAGTCATTTTTTTGAGATGGAATTCGAAAATTCCCCGAGAGATGGGAAAAAGTAGTAGCCAGCGATGGACAATACTTTAATTGTTCTGTTCATTCATTTTGTTTAGAAATAAATGCATTTTTGAACACAAAAAACGGACCGAACTAATTTGTACACCCAATACAATATATACACACCATCAATGTGTTTCCCTGTTGCGGTAGGCAGAGAAAACAGAGTATCAGACTTTCCTATCTCAGCACACTCGGTAGGTTTCCCTGACTTGACATTTCTTTCTTTCAAAATACCATTCACTTGATCCAACCATATTTTCCTTGATCTTCCTCTACCACCCCTTCCACTCACATTTGTACTATATATGTTTTGTTAGTTTTTCTTCATTCGTTCGTTCCACATGTCCAAACCATCTCAACGTGCTCTTCTTCATCTTACTCAACACATCACCCTTCAAATTCACATTTATTCCTAATCACTTCATCTCAATGTATTCTGTCATACATTGTTACCCCATGTATGCATGTCATGTCACAAATGTCTCGGACCTGCAACGCTCCAACTTTAAATCTATCGAGGATATAGTTGTAAAGGTGAAATTGCGATGAAAAAAAGCGCATGCATACCACCTAACAGACATAAAATACAAACGTGAGATCATGTGTGTCAAGGCTCAGATAATCCAAGACCCTTACATACAAAAATTATCTTAAAAACTTATAGAGCATATGGTTGTAAAGGTGAAATTGCGATGGACCGGACATGTAATATACATGAACGATCGTAGACTTCCTAAAATGCATCTTGTACGGGGAAGTAGCGGGCAAACAAATGGTAGGTGAGCAGAGAAAGCGATAAAAGGACAGTCTGCGAGAGTTGCTGACTTTTGTACGGGGCACCTGAGGACTGGGAGCAGGTGACTCAGGACCGTGGAGGATAGAGAGCCATCTGATTGCGTCTCAATGGCTAGACGTGTGAGAAATAGTCAGCGTGCTGCGAACATGCGTCCACCATTGCTCAGCAGTATCCACATGTCTGTGGATATCTGCGGGAGGGAGTGCGCATCGAGGATCAGACTGTTTTCTCACAGAAGATCACATGATCGACGTGGAAGATCAGCGCAAGATTGACGTTGGAGTGGCGAGGGGGTCCTCGACTACGGGGCACAGCAATGACAGTCTACATTTTATGAATTACCTTTTTATTTAAAATTTGAAGATAACTGTGCAAGTCTCACTTGACTTATATTGTTTGACGGATGTGATGGAAAACCAAAATTTTATTCGTACAATTTCTGCTCTTTCCGATTCTGGACTATGTGGACGTATGTTACTTGGATGTTACAGATGTGTGTCTAAGATTCATTTTCAACCTACGTAAGTACGATCATATAACTTCATACCAGAAGGCATTGAACTGGTCGAATGTTAGAAATAGACGCCAAATTCACATACTGTCTCTATTGTATAATATCCTTAACTGCCCCGCCGCCCCCTCTTATCTCGTCGAAAATTTTTACCGTCTTTCCAATCATGTATTAGCGCTACTCTTTTTTTACGTCGTCCTTTACTGTCCATGTAGTGAGACTCTGGAACCAGTTACAAACCAATATAAGACTCGCTCCGTCCTTGGCATGCTTTAAGAAGCGACTGAAAAAACTCTGAATTTCTAGTCAGTAAAATAATGTGTTTCATTCCTGATTTTTCTTTTCCTTCCCTCTCCACCATCCCTTCCTTTCCTTTTGATTGATGATATCTCACTTTTTATGAAAAAGAATGTTCGGGTGATTGTCCGTCTTTGTGGGGTTCGTGGGCATGTGCTCACGTATATGGTTATGGATTTCGTGGGGATGGATAGTCATTTGAATGATTTATGCGACCACGTAACTTGCTTCATTTACTTTTGTCTGGTTGGTTGGAAGATATTGCCGCCTGGCAATAAGCTCGCCAGATTGTATTTGAGATAAAAGTGTTAAATAAATAAATGAAAAAATGGTCCATCAGATTCAGGATCAGTCTGTAGCCACCATAGTTAAGAGTGAGTCGCTCGAGAGTAATTCAGGCGTGTCTTTATAAATGTTATGTTTGTTTTGCAGGATGAGGAGTAGAAGACGGCCCTCCCCGAGGAGTCCGAGACGAGCCCTGTCCGAGTTGCCCCGCAGCTCGGAGCACAACGCAGATGATGATGATGATGAGGCCATGCATGAGAGGTTCCCTGTCCTGGCGCTAGGAAGGCATTCCCGTGAGTTAATCAATGATATTCATTACTAAATTCAGTTCCTTTCTGAACTCTGTGGTCTTTATTGATTTATCATCAATCATCATGTGTCCACTTATCATCAATCATTATGTGTCCACTTATCATCAATCATCATGTGAGTCCCCACGAAATCCTCACGAAATCCATAACCATATACGCGATTGATGCACCTCACTTACTCACAAGTATTTCATTTCGTATTCCCACTGTGGATAGATCCACAAGACAGCTCAATCCCTTTTGTACCCAAAATTATAGCTATACTAATTATAAAATCAACTCCCCTATAATTCGTATACAAAGACTTGGAAACGAGTTTTGCAACAATTTAGATATTTTTAATATAAGTATATATAGTATTCGCCAGAATATTACAACAATATTTAGAAATAGCTACTAACTTTGTGCTCTCCTTTATTAATATAAATAACGTAATATAAACACAACATTAAGGACAATACTTTGCCTCTGGAGTTGAGTAACCCTGCATCAACATGTAGGAAGGTTTTAATTCTGCAAAGCAACTTGCATCTCGTTCTACTAATGAGGCGGTGTGTTTTCTATAACTCAATATCTATCCATAAAATGCCCACAAAATTCTCAAAGATTATTAAATAATTTTAAAACAATGACTGTAATTTATTACTACTACTGCTTTTTGTATCTTCATGTTAGTTTAAGATAAAGTTGTATTATTTGTCAATAATTTTAAGTACGTGTATAACCTGTCACATGTTCATTTGTATATAAAGACACTCAAGTGTCGTTAATTAAATAAATATATAAAGTATTGGGTTATATGATGCAACTCTCTTAAGTTATTGTATGTAGGATGAGGTTTTTAGATTCCGTGCTGGTGTGGATTTAGATACAGTGCTGGTGTGTAACATGTTAGAATATGGAGAATTGGTGTATGGAGCTTGCGGGGTATTCGTTACTCCCAAATAGTCGAGAAAGTCCAAAAGAAGTTTCTACTCGTGGATCTAGCCTACAAGATTTCTTCTAGGTATGTTGGGATACTACCTTCCAAGCCTGAGGAGGGATGTGAGGGTCTCTTATTCTATTTATAAGTTGCTGACGGGAGCTACACTCGAGTTACAGAAATATCGACCTATTTAAACTGGCAATGAGTAGAACTAACCTACCAAGTGCTCTTCCTTTGTGTCGCGGACTGTCACTTTTGAATAAGGCCTCACATATTGACATATTCAGCATTTCGGAAAACGTTTTTAAAGGAAATGTTTTTAGCTTTCTTATTATTTATTTAACACTTTTATTGCAAATAAGCCCGCCAATAAAAGGCGGAATATTTGCGATAGGCGGCAATCTCATCCAACCAACCAGACAAAAGTAAATTAAGCAAGTTACATGATCGCAAAAAACATTCAAATGACTATCCATCTCCACGAACACATACGTGAGCATACGCCCACAGACCCTACAAAGGTGGACAATCACCCGAACATTACTTTTCATATAAAGTGAGATATCATCAATCAAAAGGAAAGGAAGGGATGGTGGAGAGGGAAGGAAAAGAAAAATCAGGAATGAAACATGTTATTTTACTGACTAGAAATTAAGAGTTTTTTCAGTCGCTTCTTAAAGCGTGCCAAGGACGGAGCGAGTCCTATATTGGTTTGTAACTGATTCCAGAGTCTCGCTGCATGTACAGTAAAGGATGACGTAAAGAAAGAGGAGCGGTGAACTGGAAAGGCCAATAGACAATCTCTGTTTGAGCGTAGCGCTAATCCATGACCGGAAAGTCGCTGAAAATTTTCAGCGAAATAAGA
Organism: Odontocerum albicorne; assembly: GCA_949825065.1. Lineage (NCBI taxonomy): Eukaryota > Metazoa > Arthropoda > Insecta > Trichoptera > Odontoceridae > Odontocerum > Odontocerum albicorne. The sequence continues at coordinate 5,725,092 of OX463868.1, forward strand.
AATTTCTTAGTAATGGGACTTAGTTGTTTTGGCTTAACAATTATTTCTTATGTAATTAATTTTTATTTCTTACTTTATATGCCCCTTTAACCGGTTCACTGCCACAAGCGCATTGACGCGCTCTCCGATTCAGTGCTCGCCAGGCCGGCCATACTAAATGAACGCGTAAACGCGCTCTCCTTTGAGCTTGTCGCAAGCTAATATCAAATCCAATTGTAATAATTTATAAATTGTAACACATAGTGACATCTATTGGGATGGTCAAGAAATATTTAAATATTACAATTTACGGATATTATCAAAGTTACAGTCATCTTTCTAAAAGCTTTCACTGACAGTCAATACGTGTCTCTGATACAGGGTTACTGACTACAGTTTTTTGCGACGTAATTGCGATGATTTATGACTTGGTTTGTCATTTTGTTCAATGGTTGATTTTTAACTTTTGTGCATTATTTTTGTAAATTTTTCAAAGTATTTTTTACAAAGTGTGTTTTCGTGTATTCTTTGGTTATTGGCGGTAGTTTTGCGGCATAATACGACGTTTATATAGACTTTTTACGGTTTTATTTTATAGTTTATTTACCTTTTGCGCTTTATTATACATCATACAGATAATTTGTTGATTTTAGTTTACAAAGTATATTATATTCCGCTATATTTATAAGTAAACGTGTTTTCTGTGTCAAGCTGTGACAACCCTGACATTTTGTGAATATTTAAACTGTGTTTTTCTGAGTGAACGGCAGCTCAAACGCCCCACGGTGTATATATTTAGTAAGTTTTCATAATATCCTTTATATCTGTATACAAAAAATATAAATTTTTTAGGTTTTATTTTTGTTGAAAAAATCCCGGCCTGCTGGGCACGGCCATACTAATACCTTCCGGCACTTAAAGGGTTAAGCTTTGTGTGGAATTGGGTTGAGAAATGTGAAAAAGTAAATGTGATATATGAGTGAATAATGAAAGATTGGAGTAAGTTAAGGTATTCTGTTATGAAGGTATTATGTTCTCAGATGATGGAAGAGTTAAGAGGGATATGGAATGACGTGTTGCAATAGGAAACAAAGTCAATGGATAAGATGATAGTCCACAATAGTATTTGGTGCCAACTTTGATATATGGGAGTGAAATGTGGATGTAGAAAAAGACAGGAGAACCGAATATATGCTGTAGAGATGCGTGCATTGAGAAGAATACAAGGAGTGATTGAAGAATAAGAAAGTACCATTTTGGAATTAGAGCGCCATCTAGGAGAGTCTGCTGTCTAAACGGTATAAAGGGTATTTCAAATTGAGCGTTTTTTTAATTCTTAGATAAAACACAGATGGCGTCGCGAACTTGCCTGGTTCTTGTGACATTTGAGAAGTGTAATGTATGACATTTATAAAAATGGAGTCGTATACAATACAACAACGCGTTCAAATTGTTGAATTATTTTATGTATTGTAATCTCTGGAAACGGTAATGTTAATTGCCCACCGAGATCATGTGATCTGACACCGTTGGACTATTTTCTCTGGGGTAACATGAAAAGCCAGGTCTATAAGAATGACCCCCGATCAATTCCTGAACTGAAGGACGAAATTATTAGCATTATCGGTGAGTTAGAACCGCAATTATGCCAAAATGTCATGGAAAATTCAGACAAAAGAGCGGACATCTGTGGAGCTGTAAGAGACGGACATTTGACGGATATTGTTTTTTGTGTTTAAATGTCTCGATTACTATAAATGTGGAGATGAAAGACGAATTTTGATTTTATGTTATCTTCTAGCCTGCGTAAGGACCGGCCTGGCGTCCAACGCGTCCCCGCAGAGCAAGGTGGCATCGAGGGTGAGGCTCAGGAGGACCCACGAGGATGTCAGACTCACGGGGAAAGATATCTGCCAAGAGGGGGTGAGAGCTGATGCATTATATGTCTACTAACTACTTACTGTTTAACCTTTCTCTTCCTGTGATAAAAAAATCCACCCGTTCCGGTGCTGTGTATTCAATACACATCAATACACATTTAAAAATGAGCGATTTAAAATGGGAAAAATAAGAATATTCATAGCCAATCGCTTAAATTAATTAAATTTGAAGCCAAAAGTGATAATAATTGAAATTTATTTGCTGAAAACATGAAAAAAACATTGGCCGACGATCACAAAACGAACGGAGCGACCACCTCAAACGAAAGCCGGCTGGCTACTAAAAAGAGAGAAGCGAGCGAACTGAGATTCTATTTCTTGCGTTCGCATATACCGAAGTAGAGTAAGAGTGAAACGTGAATAGCGTCGCTTTCTCACCCATAGCGGTTTTTAGAATGAATATATATACCTACGTCACACACTGGCAGACGTTTGATTGTGTTAGTGAATTTATTCCCGATTTTCACAAAATATCTCTGATGTGGCCGATAAGTGCTAATTATTATTAATATTATTTTTTCATTCAATGCGTGAATGTTTTACGGAGGAATACATAAAATCTGAACCCAGTATTTATTATATTTATAGAGATATTAAAGTGTTTAGAAGCAATGTGTACTAGTTACACATCACAGGGAAGGAAGGGTTAATTACCCCAATGACTTTTCCTATCCCTACACGCCGTTCAATATCCCTCTTAACTCTTCCATCATTTCACCAAAAATATACTATCCAAATACCGGAATCCCTCAACTTGCTCCAATCTTTCATTCTTCACTCGTATGTCACATTTACTTTTCCTTTCATATCTTTCTATCACCACACCTTTATCGGTCTGTGACATTCATTCTAAGATCTTTTTCTTCGCATTTATCATACAACTTACTTAACAAGGTCTGCAATTCATCTCTCACTCTGCGACAACACTACAATACCATCAGCATACAACAATCCACACACCTTCCCATTTGTATGCCACCTAATAACCTCTGTAGTCCCTTTACACATGAATCTATGTAAATATGAAACAACCAGGGTGACATAACGCTTCCTTGTTGTACCCATTTTGAAATATCAAACCGCTCAGTAAAGTCGTTAGATGGCACCATAAAAATAAATAAACATAATATGTTTCTCCTTACAGGTGTACAGCAGCGCTATGGCGGAACATTTGACTCGCGGCTCTCTGGGCAGGCACTGTGACACGGAAAACGAGGAGAGGCTGACTGCGCGACTGGACAGGCTGGAAGCTGACAACACTCTTCTCTCGGTCACTCTGCGCCAGTCCAAGGAGCACGCTGACAGGTAGACATGCACGATATTATATCTCTCCGTCTAACACGGCCACACTCGGAAGATTACGAGGGGCTCCACCCCTAGCCTTCGTGCTGCCCCCCCCCCCCCCTGTATTAGAGCTGCGTGTCACCTTGGTATAGTATAGTTCAAATTTATATTTCAAATTATTTACCACTATTATTTAAGAGGGTATTCTTTTCTAGAAATTTGAAAAAATCGTTTTTTTATGCATATTTTTAAAGTTTAGACCTTTTAGAATATGTTCTAGAAAGGAAATTTAAAAATTCTCAATATTTACGAAGTTATAGCTATAAATGAGGCAGCAATTACGCCGCGCCGGAATGACTCGGACAATAATCTCAAAACTTTAAATGCGTTTTTCTCGAAACTACTTTTTTCGACCTGGTCGACATAAAATCTCAAGTTCTATTCGACCGATTGCCTTCAAATTTGGTATGAAACTTCGATAGATATTTCTCTACAGTTCCTACCTTGAAAAATTCGTGTCGAGTTTTCTCTGCCTAGTCTTATCATCTACAGTACCCGACGGTCAGTAGAGCGTCGTCTCTGTCATTCATACACCTGTTCCGTCGTAATTTGTCAGTCATTACTGAACCGGACTGTTAGCGCATCGTGCGACAGAGACGACGCTCTACAATTTATGTGTATTACTTACCGCCGGGCACTGTATGTATATATGATAGGATACATTAACTAATAAACCCTTTTTGTAGGTTATCCCTGGCGTGTGCCCAGTGCTCCGCAGAGGCGGGGGCCCTCCGAGTGGCCCTGGCTGCTGCCGACAGGGCTGTGGAGGCTTACGACGTGCTCCTTGCGCTGGCTGAGACCTCACAACAGCACCAGGTACTGTTTTGTTTTAAGGCAATCTTTTTTTTCTTCTTTTTTTTTAACCGGGCGAGTTTATTGCCATGTAGCAATCTCTCCCAACCAACCAGATAGCTATTTTTATAGGCCCTAAGTGTTAACCAGACTGGAATCCTATTTAAAAAAATCTGGGTTCCAGCGGGGATCGGACCCGCAACCTCCGGATCGGCAGACAAGTGTCTTACCACCAGATCACGGAGGTCGTCCTTCTATAGGGGGGCACAATAAGAACTGCAATTTTAAATCAAGAAAAAAAAACAATTTTTTTTTTATCGTTCTTGTTTATTAGTATCAATATAATAAATGAACATGGGGGCATTATGTGTAAAAAATGTTATCGCCCAAATGCCCACCTCGGCTCCTGTTACAGGTGACGACTATTTGAGCAAAATCTTCAATAACGGATTCCCATAAATGGATACGTATATATCTGCAATGACACGAGTGTTGTTGGTTTTAAGGGCATCGATGGTTTTTTGATTCTCGGTGTACACTTGTGATTTAACATACGTTGATCAAAAAGTTTTAGGACTTTATTCATAAACTCGAAAATACAAGTTTATTCATCAAAATCGATATGGTCCCCTTCAAAGTACTCCCCATCGACTGCAACGCACTTACGCCAGCGCTTGATCCGATCCTCGAAACACTGCTGGTACTCAATTTTCGGTATGTCCATCGGAGCAATCTTCGATTTTTTCATGACATCCTTTCGGGTGCCGTAACGCGTTACGCGAAGCGGTTTTATAAGTTGGTTGAACAGGAAAAAGTCGCAGGGAGCCAGATCAGGTGAATTCAAAGGCTGCTGGATAGTAGTCCTGTTGTTTTTGGTAAAAAAATCATGGAAATCATGTCTTTCGCGATTTGAACGCGGTCCTTTTTTTCCATGAAATTGAGGTCTTTCGGCACCAGTTTTGCAGCGACACGTCTGAGGCCCAAATCACTAACCAAAATGACTTGAGCGGGTCCATAAGCGATGTTCAAATCCTCTGCCAGCTCTCTAATGGTCAATTTGCGGTTTTCGGCCAACATTTCTTTGGTTTTATTGTGTTTTCATCGGTTTTCGACTGCCACTGCGTTCGTCATCCTCGACTGACTCACGACCACTTCTGAAACGTTCGTGCCATCGAAAAACACTTCTCCAACATTTCCAAGGTCTGCGGACCGTTAAATCCGTTTTTCACACAAAATTTAATGCAAACTCGTTGATGCACAGTTGATGCCATTTTCAAACTTGTAAAAAATCGAAAACACGCTCAAAGGTAGATGTACTCAGTACAGCGTAACTTATAAGCTATGACGCTGAAATTTGGAGGGAAGCGTCAATGATAGATGTGGTAACCTAACAAAAAAAAAAAGAATTTCAATCGGGTGACTGACATCGCCACACGGTGGCCGGTCCTAAAACTTTTTGATCAAGGTAGTAACCCAAGACAAAAAGACCTAAAGGGGTTAAATCACACGATCGTGGTGGTCAATTCAAAATTTCCACGACGAGAAATTACGTCGGTCGGAGAACTTTTCCTGCAATAAAGCCATTGTTTCGTCAGCAGTATGAGAAGTAGCCCCCATTCTGCTGGAGCCGCATGTTTTCCAAGTCCAAATCGGTCAATTGATGCCAAAAATAGTTTGAATCATGTCACGATATCGATCTCCATTGACCGAAAGTATTATTTGAAGGGCTCGGCAGTAAATAATGGTAAGCGACATGTATCACATTTTTGAGATATTAAGAAAACTTCTTCATCTTATTTTAGGCCTGTTGGCCTGTTATGGTCCTGCATCATTGTTTGCCTCTTGTGACGTCGACTGCCAGCTGTCTTTCCATCTTTTGGGAGGTCGTCCTGGAGGTGTGCTCGCTTGGGGGATACTGTCCCTGGCCATTCTTAACCCTTTAAGTGCCAGAAGGTATTAGTATGGCCGTACCCAGCAGGCCGGGATCTTTTCATCAAAAATAAAACCTAAAAAAATTATATTTTTTGTATACAGATATAAACGATATTATGAAAACTTACTAAGTATATACACCGTGGGGCGTTTGAGCTGCCGTTCACTCAGAAAAACACAGTTTAAATATTCACAAAATGTCAGGGTTGTCACAACTTGACACAGAAAACACGTTCACTTATAAATATAGTGGAATATAATATACTTCGTAAACTAAAATCAACAAATTATCTGTATGATGTATAATACAGCGCAAAAAGTAAATAAACTATAAAATAAAACCGTAAAAAGTCTATATAAACGTCGTATTATGCTGCAAAACTACCGCCAATAACCAAAGAATACATGAAAACACACTTTGTAAATAAATACTTTGAAAAATTAACAAAAATAACGCACAAAAGTTAAAAATCAACTATTGAACAAAACTACAAACGAAGTCATTATAAATTGTCCCAAAAAACTGTAGTCGGTAACCCTGTATCAGAGACACGTATTGACTGTCAGTGAAAGCTTTTAGAAAGATGACTGTAACTTTGATAATATCGGTAAATTGTAATATTTAAGTATTTCTTGACCATCCCAATAGGTGTCACTATGTGTTATAATTTATAAATGATTACAATTGGATTTGATATTGGCTTGCGACAAGCTCAAAGGAGAGCACGTTCATTTTGTATGGCCGGCCTGACGAGCACTGAATCGGAGAGCGCGTCAACGCGCTCGTGGCAGTGAACCGGTTAAGGCTCTTGGTTCCGCCATTCTGGATAAGTCTTTATAAAATCTTAAAATTTATTTATGAAACATTTATTAAAAAAGAATGTAATTTTAAAAAGTATGACGTTTTGTTGCGCTTCCACCCTATACAATAAGATGGGTTGTGCCGTTCGATAATAGGAACTTACACAGTTGCTTTTTGAACGATTTGAGTTTCAGCAGATTCAATTTCAAAGATGTTTTATAGAGATTCCGTCTCCTATCGGAAGTTGACCACCATCATTGCAATCCTTATCACAGAATACTTCCGTGGAACTACACCCAGACTACATCCTTTAGAGTTAAATAACCCTTAATTATTCCAGGAGAACAACCTGAAGTTGCGGCTAGCAACGGAGCGTGTGGCGAGACAGCTCTTGGCCAGACTGGACGCAGAGGCTGACGGAAACCTGCGCATCGACTCCATACCTGGTATCGGACCTTGGGCGGATCCAGCAGCCATGCTTCTCTACCAGTGAGTATTACCCTGAAAAGTATTCAGCTACTCCGAGACAGCTTCTTCACCAGGACATCACATTAGCGTCCCTTAACTCTTCTTTCTTCCAATTGAATTCCAAGGAGAAAGAATTCTGTACAACTTAGATCCCTTAGATAGGTGGAGATGAGAGTGGCAGAAGGTGGACGCGAGGAATTAACACTTTTTTGGGTGGTTCGAAAAAGTGTTTTATTTGTTTTGATGGTCTTTTTTCATTCATTCGTTCCACATGCCCAAACCGTCTCAGCGTCATCTTCTTCATCTTACTCAACACATCAGTCTTAAGTTCACATTCATCCCTTATCACTTCATTCCTTATTCTGTCATACAGTGTCACTCCCATCCATCAAAGTTGGTACTAGAATACTGTTGTGGACTATCATCTTAGCAGATTTTGATACTGTCCGGTTGAAGTATATATGTTTTAGTGCCCCATTGACTATAGTGTTTCCTATCGCTACACACCGTTCCATATCCCTCTTAACTCTTCCATCATCTGAGAAAATACTGTTGTGGACTATCATCTTAGCAGATTTTGATACTGTCCGGTTGAAGTATATATGTTTTAGTGCCCCATTGACTATAGTGTTTCCTATCGCTACACACCGTTCCATATCCCTCTTAACTCTTCCATCATCTGAGAAAATACTGTTGTGGACTATCATCTTAGCAGATTTTGATACTGTCTGGTTGGAGTATATATGTTTTAGTGCCCCATTGACTATAGTGTTTCCTATCGCTACACACCGTTCCATATCCCTCTTAACTCTCCCATCATCTGAGAACATACTACCTTAATAACAGAATCCCTCAACTTGCTCCAATCTTTCATTACCCCACCATATATCACATTTACTTTTCCTTTCACACTTTTCTATCACCGTTACTTTGTATATTACAACATTCATTCTCAGATCTTTCTCTCCGCATCTCTCGTAAAATTTATTTATACATACAAGCATATCATCACACTGTGTTCTTTACGGGATAGGCGGAGAGAACAGATCTCCAAACTTTTCTATCCAAGCACCCAACATCCGCAATTATATGAGTCAATATGATAAAATAATTTGTTTTTAAATGACAATTCTAGATACGTTTGGAGATCTTCTGTGTGATGATATATATATGTACATCTCGCCTCTGTCTTAATGTTTCCTGGTTCAGTTTATTATGATGTTATTGTAGAAAGAACTGTGGCATTTAGGCAACCCACCCAAACTAAGATGAATTGTGCCACCAAATTAAAGTCCGTATGCAATTATATGAGGCAATATAATATAATCTATTTTGAAATATGACAATTCTAGATAATTCAAAGTTTCAACTGATTAAGCTTCAAAACTGTAACAATCCATCTATAAGTGGAAAAGTTCCACGGAGAGAGAAGAGACGCAACATACATTGGACGCGGTCAAGATGTGGCTTTTAGTCAATCTAATCTGTCTCACAAAGGCTAACTGAAAAATACATGGTCTATAGTCCCATCATCCTGACCACACTCGCAGTCGGAATTCTCCACTATACTCATTCTGTAAGGCTAAGGCCACACCAAAGTGCTTTGCTAGGTGCTACGTGACTAATAGACTAGGTGGCTTCATGCCTGGCCACACCAAAGTGCTACGCACAAATTCATTTGGCAGTCGGGAGCGGTTGAGTCAACACACGATGTCACTCTCAAAACTAACCAATTCCATTACAACTTACCTTATATTTATTTACTTTCTGCGCAACTTCATTCCAAAGTGATTTTATTACAGGTCTATTTTTGTATAATTTGCTCGATGGGTTCCACAAAGGCTCCCTTTTATACACAGCTGTCATTAAAACTTCCGCCATCTTGTAAAATCACTTGGTGACATAATAAAATTAACCAACACGTCTGTTCGCTAGGAGACTCACTAGGTTACTAATCGACATGCAGTGTGGCGCGAAGCGTGCAGTGTGGCCACTGCGATAGTATGCGGTGCGTTGGTTCACTAGGATATGTCCCCTAGCTCGCAGCGTAGCTCTAAACATCAAACGATGCTCTAATAATATTGTTAAAAAAACCTATTGACAATAGCAGGATAAATATGACTTTATGGAGGAAATAATTTTAGTGAGATGTTTATAACCTTATTAACCCTTCTTAGTGGGGAGTTTTTTTAACCCAACCTTATTAACCCTTCTTAGTGGGGAGTTTTTTTAACCCAACCTTATTAAGCCTTCTTAGCGGGGAGTTTTTTTAACCTAACCTTATTAATCCTTAGCGGGGAGTTTTTTTTAACCTAACCTTATTAATCCTTAGCGGGGAGTTTTTTTAATCTAACTTGTTAACCTAACCTTATTAATCCTTAGCGGGGAGTTTTTTTAACCTAACCTGTTAACCTAACCTTATTAATTCTTAGCGGGGAGTTTTTTTAACCTAACCTGTTAACCTAACCTTATTAATCCTTAGCGGGGAGTTTTTTTAACCTAACCTGTTAACCTAACCTTTTTAATCCTTCTTAGTGGGGAATTTTTTTAACCTAACCTTATTAATCCTTATTAGCTGGGAGTTTTTTTATTTCCGTGGGGTCAGATTTTTAACATACTTCCCTTTTTTTTGTTTCACAGGGGACCTAACGACGGCAAGGCGTGGACGGTGAATGAAGAGGAAAGACTGAGGGGGCACGTCTCCAGACTAAAGAGAGAGAGAACCATCGCCGCATCGGGGGCCCAACCTGCACAGTGGCCGCTGCAAGGTATGTTCCGTTTCCGTATTCTTCCCTTTATTTAGACTCTTTTTTTCTGTTTATGCCAGAAGGGAAACTGGACGTGTACCAGGTCTGTAAATAGGAAACCAGAATTTGCTCATAGATGGCTCTAGTTGTCAATGTAGTGACTGGCAAACCGCATCATTGGCGTCTTTTTCTTGTGTTTACATTTGTCAAAGTACAAGTTTAATACAACTACATATGTTTTCATAGCGTTGAACATGTCTGCTTTTGTGCCTGAAAACTACGATTTGCGGACAGCATTGATTTTCTGTTACCATTTGAAGAAAACTGCCGCAGAATCGCATCGAATGCTTGTCGAAGCTTACGGTGAGCATGCTCTTGGTAAATCACAGTGCTTTGAGTGGTTTAAAAAATTCAAAAGTGGCGATTTTGACGTGAGAAACGAAGAACGTGGAAGACCACCGAGAAAGTTTGAAGACGCCGAATTGCAAGCATTGTTGGACGAGGATGACGCTCAAACGCAACAACAACTCGCGGATCAATTAAATGTGACACGAGAAGCCGTCTCCATACTTTTAATAGCCATTAGAAAGATCCAGAAGGTGGGAAAATGGGTTCCACATGAACTGAATGAAAGACAGCGGGAAAACCGAAAAAGCACTTGCAAAATGCTGCTCGCCAGGTACAAAAGAAAATAATTCTCCATCGAATTGTGACTGGCGATGAAAAATGGATATGTTTCGAGAATCATAAGCGTAAAAGATCATGGGTAACTCCAAGCAAACCAGCAACATCGACTGCAATGCCAAATCACTATGGACGGCAGACAATGCTCTGTGTTTGGGGGGATCAGAAGGGTGTTATCTATTATGAGTTGCTAAAACCTTGCGAAACCGTTAATACTGAATGCTACCGACAACAAATGATCGATTTGGACAAATATTGCGTGAAAAACGACTAGAATATCAAAAGAGGCAACCAAAGTGATTTTGCTTCATGATAATGCACCATCGCACACAGCAAAACCGGTCAAGGCAATGATTGAGGCGTTTAGTTGGCGAATACTTTGGCATGCGGCTTACTCACCAGACTTGGCTCCGTCCGATTACTACGTATTTGCATCGATGGGACACGCACTTGCTGAGCAGCGCTTCACTTCTTACGAAAATGGCTCGATGATTGGTTTGCCTCAAAAGAGCAACAGTTTTTTTGGCGTGACATCCACAAATTGCCAGAGAGATGGGAAAAATGTGTGGCTAGCGATGGGCAATACTTTGAATAAAATATTTTTTACCATTTTCATACAATAAATGTGTATTTTCTGTATAAAAATTCTGCCTTCTTACAGCCCTGACATATGGCGAGTGTGTACGTTCGTATTAGTACCGTCAATTATTTATTTTCATAAAGCTTATATATGTAACACAGGTTAAACTTAATTACATACAAAGCTTAAAGTTTACACACACAGGTTAAACCCAATTACATACAAATCTTAATGCTTACATACACAGGTTAAACCCAATTGCTTAAAGCTTATATACGCAGGTTAAACCCAATTACATACAAAGCTTAATGCTTACACACACAGGATAAACCCAATTACATACAAAGCTGAAAGCTCATATACACAGGTTAAACCCAATTACATACAAAGCTTAATGCTTACATACACAGGTTAAACCCAATTGCTTAAAGCTTATATACACAGGTTAAACCCAATTACATACAAAGCTTAATGCTTACACACACAGGATAAACCCAATTACATACAAAGCTGAAAGCTTATATACACAGGTTAAACCCAATTACATACAAAGCTTAATGCTTACATACACAGGTTAAACCCAATTGCTTAAAGCTTATATACACAGGTTAAACCCAATTACATACAAAGCTTAATGCTTACATACACAGATTTAACCCAATTACATACAAAGCTGAAAGCTTATATACACAGGTTAAATCCAATTACATTCAAAGCTTAATGCTATACACAGGTTAAACCCAATTGCTTAAAGCTTATATACACAGGTTAAACCCAATTACATACAAATCTTATATACACAGGTAAAACCCAATTAAATACAAAGCTTAAAGAAAAATTATATACAGCAGCAAGAAAATAAACATGAGTAAACAAGACATATTGGTTTAGCCGAAACAATGAACTTCTTGATAACCCTACCGGTTTCAAGGTTTTCACCTTATCATCAGGAGAGCGGCTCAAGTGTTTTTATCTGTTCAATTGTTTTGTATATGGCGGCCGCAATTACATTATTTATATTACTTACAAAATCTCACTCGCTTAGAGGTTATTAAACCTCCGCAGTGTTAATGCTTGAACTATAAATAATAAATAATTGTTTATTTCCAGATGAGGAGAACGGGATAGAAGACAACCTGTCCGGCATAGCGAGGTCATCCGATAAGCTTAAAATGATGGACCCGTCCGATGCTAGGAAGCTGGACATGGAGACTGCGGTCCTGATGCAGGTACTGTGATGCATCTCGACAGACTGTACAGTGAACGCGTGCATTCTTTATTCATGGATATTTTTAACACGTGTAGGAGAAAACTTTACCGATGTGTATATCCAGTATCCGGCGGTAAATAATACACATGGCTTTGTAGTGTCGTCTCTCTCGCACGGTGCGCTAACAGTCCGGTATAGTATCATATTACAGTATAATACTTTGATGTATGGAAGTGTAAAGAGGCCGAAGAAATAAGTGCATTTAAAGGAGTACAGTATCCGGCGGTGAGTAATACACATGGCTTTGTAGAGTGTCGTCTCTGTCGCACGGTGTGCTAACAGTCCGGTATAGTATTACAGCATAATAGTTTGATGTATGGAAGTGTAAAGAGGCCGAAGAAATTAGTGCATTTAAAGGAGTACAGTATCCGGCGGTGAGTAATACACATGGCTTTGTAGAGTATCGTCTCTGTCGCACGGTGTGCTAACAGTCCGGTGTAGTATTACAGTATAATACTTTGATGTATGGAAATGTAAAGAGGCCGAATAAATTAGTGCATTTAGAGGAGTACAGTATCCTGCGGTAAGTAATACACATGGTTTTGTAGAGTGTCGTCTCTGTCGCACGATGTGCTAACAGTTCGGTATGCGAATACACGACGGAACACGTGTATGAATGACAGAGATGACGCTCTACAAAGCCGAAGTTAGCCGATTATGGCCGACAGTCTCCTTCTTACCCCCATGTGTATAAATTACCGCCGGGTACTGTAACCCACTATAAAATCTAATGTAATTGTTAATAATACAGTAAAAATCCGTTAATTCAAAGAATCAAATTTTATAAAAAAAATTAAGAATTTGCCTGGCATTTGTCAATGGCTGGAAACATCATGTCCATTTTTTCTTACAGTAAAAATTATATACGAGGCGTATCCAGAAAGTAAGTGTACTGAGGCTCTCACGACCGGATGGATTTTATTTTCGACATGTTGGCTACACTTCCGTGTAGCCTGACCCTTCCCCTCCGCAACGAGACCGGTTCGAGGTCAGTACGTTGAGAAGTGTCGACGCGACAACACGTTTCGTGAAAAATGTCAACCCAATCTCCCGCCAAGTGCGAAATTTTGTAAAAAGGCAAGAGTTTTTGAGGCGCTGAAAACTCCATGGAGATGAATTTCTCCGCTCCATTGTTACTGGAGATGAAACTTGGGTTGCACACTACACGCCTGAAACCAAAAGGCAGTCTCAACAGTGGCGTCACACCTCTTCACCCTCCGCCAAAAAGTTCAAAACCACAATTTCAGCAAAGAAAATCAAGGCATCCGTGTTTTGGGACTGTCAAGGCATAATTTTAATTGAATATATGCCTCAAGGGGAGACCATCAACTCTGCAAGATACTGTGAGACCCTAAAAAAATTGCGGAGGGCGATTCAGAACAAGAGGAGAAGCATGCTGACAAAGGGAGTCTGCCTGCTGCACGACAATGCCAGACCACACACGGCCAACGCCACGAAGGAACTGCTCGCCTCGTTTAAATGGGATGTCCTGAACCATCCCGTGCATTCCCCTGACCTAGCACCTTCAGATTACTATCTCTTTACCTCCCTGAAGCTGCACACGGGTGGAAAAAGGTTTTCAACCGACGAGGAGGTAAAGGAGGAGATGAAGAAGTGGACGGAGGGGTTGGCGGGAAACTACTTCGAGGAAGGCATCAAAAAGTGATACCCCGCTTCACCACCTGCATTGAGAGGAATGGCGACTATGTCGAAAAATAGCTTACATATGTACTACGGTAACCACGTAATTTTTTTGTTTAAATAAAAAAAATTGTAACCTACAAAAATTCAGTACACTTACTTTGTGGATACGCCTCGTATATATATGTCAAGTAAAGTTTTGATGACATATTTTCTCACGATATAATAACAAATGTTGAATCTTAGAAACGATGTTTGTTTTACTTTGTGGCACTTTATGTTTATACATTTTTTATAAAATAAATAAAACATTTATTTTTAATTTTATATTCACCACTGTTTTATTTGAGTTCACTACCGGTTTCAAATTCCTCCGTCTTCCTCGTCAGGTGAAGTTGTATTGTAATAGGTACAGGAGAGGGGGAGGGGGAGGACAGTATTGGCCAATAAGGGTAGGACAGTAGGTAGGGGACAGAAGGGTGGGTTTTGTACGGGAAATATATTTAGCAGAGGATTGTTATTGGAATCAACTTGGTTGATTGTATAATGTTGAGGCTTAATTTAACACTTTTTTTAATCACCGTGTATCGGACGTATGCGTCACCTAAAAAATATGATTTATGTATATTTTCTTGTTTTGTTTGATATGTAAAAATGTATTATACTTGCTGTGTACCTGCTGTAATGAAATGTTCCTTATGCGTGGTCTTCACGAGAGCTACTATCAAAAGTCAGCCAGCCCATGCAAGCGAAGAACGTGCGAGATGCATAGTATCTAGCAAGCCATGACGGCATGCACGGGCGAATATAGGAGCTTACGGTGAGCGATTGGCCGCATGTAAGGAGCGTAAAACGTCAAAAATATATTCTCAGTTTCTGGAACGTCTTCTGTGTTTATTCACTTACGACCAACTTCTACCTGCTAGAGAAGAATCTCTTCATCCTGCTACTTTTCACTGGAAAAGCAAGAAGTAAACCTGAATCTCCGAGTATTGAGCGGCAGTCATCCACCTATTTTACAGTCTTTGTACAGGTGCTGTACAAAGTGGTCTTTCGAGCCAGATTTGCTGCATGACTGTGCTGTACAAAGTGGTTTTTTTGGTCTTTCGAGCCTGATTTGCTGTATTACTGTGCCGTACACCCCAGAATTTCTAAGTTGTATCACCGTAACTTTTAGTTTTGCAACATTAAGAAAGAAATTATCCCAACTTATTAAATGCAATGAAACTCTTGAAGCTGTGTGACAGAAGAAAAACAGCCGATATAGTACTGCTATACAAAATCATTCACTCAGTGATTGATGCACCTCACTTACTCGCGAGTATTTCATTTCCTATTCCCACTGCGAGTAGATCCACAAGACAGCTCAATCCCTTTTATACCCAAAATTGTTATACAAACTATAAAATCAACTCCTCTATAATTCGTATGCAAAGACTTGGAAACGAGTTTAGCAACAATTTAGATATTTTTAATATAAGTATATATAGTATTCGCCAGAATATTACAACAATATTTAGAAATAGCTACTAACTCTGTGCTCTCCTTTATTAATATAAATAACGTAATACAAACCAAATATTAAGGACAATATTTTGCCTCTGGAGTTGAGTAACCCTGCATCAGCACGTGTGAAGCTTTTAATTCTGCAAAGCAACTTGCATCTCGTTCCACTAATGAGGCCATGTGTTATCTATATCTCAATATTTATCCATAAAATTCCCACAAAATTCTCAAAGATTATTAAATAATTTTAAAACGATGACTGTAATTTATTCTACTGCTTTTTGTATCTTCATGTTAGTTTAAGATAAAGTTTTGTATTATTTGTCAATAATTTGAAGTACTTGTATAACTTGTCACATGTTCATTTGTATATAAAGACACTGTTGTGTCGTTAATTCAATAAATAAATTAATTAATTCTCAGATCTTTCTCTTGACGTATTTCATACAATTTACTTATATGCACATTCTTATCCCACCCATTAATCTTATTTTATTATTAATGTAAAACCCCCGCAGGGGTATATATTGAAAGATAAATAGATACACGATACCCTCTCCGTTGTTGCAGGAGGTGATGAGCCTGAGAGAGGAGAGAGCTGAACTGAGGGCCCGACTGAGGGCATTGCGACCTCCCGGATCCAGACAGGTAAGGGGAATCAAGGCAGCCAATTATCGTTTAGCGGGATGCTTAATTTGATACGTCGTGATGATTTTGATTTGTTTTGTATTTAAAATAAAATACGTCGATTCAGGAATGCGGAAAGTGAGAGTGAGTAATCAATAAATAGTAAACAGCGATGAATGGTCAAGTGAATAATAACAAGTGCTCTTTATTCAACGATAAGTAGGTATATATAGAATTTCAGAACGGGGCGCGTGACTGCGTTCGCGGTATATCTCGATCTCACTCCTGCGCGTGCTGAGGTGGTCGCAAGCGCTGCGGATAATACAGTGGGTAGGATATTTATTGTCGAGACGGCGTGATATGTTCTCTTTCTACCTTGGAATGCGATGTAAATATTATTTGCGTGTAAACAGTGTTGACGTTCTGGTATGTGACAATTGTACATATCCAGAGGTTGATTCATCAGTCGTTGACCCTGCATGTTGACAACATTTTAGGGACGTGGGTACCCTACAATCGGGAATAAAACATGAACAGAAATCAACCGTGCTGAGTTCTTGGCGTCTTAGTTCCGAGGAGTGCTGTCACGCTCTTCGCAGGTTCTCTTTTAAAGTGCGGGAAACGTGATAGCATCTGAGATCAAATAAATGTAAGTAAGCCGAAGGATCTTCTTCAGCCTACATTCCCTTAAAATGCTGCAAAGATTCCTGCCTACTGAAACCTTAATGTTACTCATGCAGTCTCTGCTCTTTCCCATTCTGGACTATGCGGACGTATGTTACTTGGATGTTACAGAGGAACACCTGGACAAATTACGGCGTCTTCAAAATGTTTGTCTAAGGTTTATTTTTAATCTGAGAATGTACAAGTATCTGTGTATTTCCACCAAGTTTAGCTAGCGTATCCAGTTTCCGTGTTGTAACCGCTGTCCGTGCACTGACACCTTGGATCCAATGGTTGGATTCATGCACCTTCTTGGATCCATGAGTTGGACATGTCAGCAGAATTGTGTTAAGTACTTCTTTAGTAACCCAGTACTACCGCCCACAAGATACTATCACTTCACCACCTTGTTACACTCCACTGACGTACAAATAGATATAAATTCTAACTTGTGATTGCAGACTAACAGCTCAAGCGGGGCCGAGGAGGGAGAGAGCGAGAGGAGACTGCTGGAGGCTTTAGCCAGGGAAAACACGCTCAAGGCGCGTCTGCAGAAGCTGATGGCGTCCGTGCACCAGGTATTTATTTGTTGCCTCGTCAATTTTATTTTCCGTAGAAGGAAATTTTTTCGGACCCATACAGGAAAATGGATCTTGGAGAGTGAGATATAATGAGGAGTTATACAGCATATACAAAGAGCCCAACATTATAAAATACATCAAAATTGGGAGGCTACGCTGGGCGGGGCATGTAGCAAGAATGGGAGAAGAGAGAATGCCTAACAAGGTACTCTTTTCCAAGCCCCAAGGAAGACGTAGCGTGGGTAGACCAAAGCTCAGGTGGATGGATGGGGTGCAGAGTGATACAAGCGTGATTGGCACCAGGGGCTGGAGGAGTGCATCCCAGGATAGGAGGGAATGGCAATGACTGCTGGAGGAGACCGGGGCCCACAATGGGCTGTAGTGCCATTGATTATTATTATTAGAAGGAAAAATTAGTAAATAAAAAACTTTTTATATTTTTGTGTTCACCACAGGTTTATTTTAGGTTTACAACCGGTTTCGAAGACCACCGTCTTCATCGTGAGGTGAAGATAAACTAAATTGCTAAAAATACATTTCCTGTACAAGTGTAAATAATATAAGAGGAATGAGGTAGGGGGAGAGATGTGACACAATGGTAAATGGAGCGGGGGAAAATGAAAGTGAATAGGGGCAGGTCAAGTCTGGATATCGGGGATGGGGGGGGGGGGTCTAAATAGGAAACATATTAACGTGTTCCCCGCGGGAAGCACAAACGCCTGTGATCTGACGACAATCCAAGTTTCAAATCACAAATACTTAAAAACAATGACACAAAACCGGAATGAAAATGTAACTAAAATTTTAAATAATTTTTATTCTAGTGACATCTCTGAAAACCTTGTCAAATAATATATTAGTTTATGAGATATTGTTGAATAAACAGAGCGCCGAATTTTTTTGGTTTCTCAATATTTCCAGCTATTGCGTCACATGTAACGACCTGTCGCGCGGATCGAGTCTTGCGATGAGTCTCTCTTACGTAAATAAACATTACTAGTGCTATATGCATTTGATTGGGTGAGTGTAATCAATCATTGCTTTGATCGTAGCATTCCTTTGTTTATTTTACGTAATGTTTAGTTTTTCTCCTTTATTTAATGAGTCTCCTTAAGAGTAATGACTATTATTTATTATCAGAAAATTACTTATGTGTCATGTTTACTTGGTGTTGTAATCAAATATCAGTGGTTCTAAACAAAATACGCGTTTAAACTTAGACATTAAAAAACGCCGAAATTGTGCCGCGCACAGGATTCATGGAATTTGATTTTTAACGCGGTGAACAGGTTAAGCAGAGGGCTATTATGAATTGGTTGTTGATGATATTTAAACTTAATTTTATACATTTTCTAATCTCGAGAATTTCCAAATTGTCAAGCTGCAGTCCCACTCAGCTTATGTGTAGAATCCGCAAACCACGATTAATATCGAAAATAACCATTAGTTCGATATTAATCATGGTTTGTGGATTCTACACATAAGCCGAGTGGGATTGCAACTTGACAATTTGGAAATTCTCGAGATTAGAAAATGTATAAAATTAAGTTTAAATATCATCAACAACCAATTCATAATAGCCCTCTGCTCAATATGTTTCCTATTTAAAATCCACCCCCCCCCCCCCTTGGATATCCAGACTTGACCTGCCCTAAAGATTCACTTTCATTTTTCCCCGCCCCATTCACAAATTGTATCGCATCTCTACCCACTTCTCTTCCCCTACCTCATCCCTCTTATAATATAAATTAGCCAAAACCCGTACGGTTGTCGCCAAAGAAAGAATACGAGAATTGAATTTTGAATACAAGAGAGCGAGAGAGGAATACTTTGAAACAGATTGAAATTATACTGAACGAATCGGTGTAAAAGAGGACGATGCCAATTTATTTTGAATTGTAATTAATTTATTTCCTATTATTAATTAAGAGGTTTTTCAGTCGCTTCTTAAAGCATGCCAAGGACGGAGCGTTTGATGTTTGGACGGAGAGCACTTTGATGTTTAGACGTATAGAACGAATGAATGAAGAAAGACTAACAAAACAGATATACAGTGCAGATGTGAGCGAAAAGCCCATAAGTTACACAGGAATCCCGCGTGTACCGTTTGGCAGTGTGCCTCACCTCATTGTGTAGGAATAGATGATTTCTAACGCCGTGATTTGATATTTTCCAGGCCGGTAAAGTTGCGGACAGCAACGAAGAGAACAGAAGAGGTGGCACGTGTCCGAGGTGTGGTCCACAGAATAACAGGTGTGTACATGGTTTGGTATTCATGTAACAAGTGCTATTATTATTTAAACCTTCCTTCCCTGTGATGTGTAATTAGTACACATTGCTTCTAAACACTTTAATATCTCTATAAATATAATAAATACTGCGTTCAGATTTTAGGTATTCCTCCGTAATACATTTACGCATTGAATGAAAAAATTATATTAATAATACGTAGTACTTATCGGCCACATCGGAGATATTTTGTGAAAATCGGGAAAAAATTCACCGATACAATCAAACGTGTGCCAGTGTGTGACGTAGGTATATTCATTCTAAAAACCACTATGGGTGAGGAAGCGAAGCTATTCACGTCTCACTCTCACTCTACTTCGGTATCCACATCCACAGAAGTTTGATGTCGGATCCACAGAAGTTTGCTATTATTTGCCAAAAGGAAGCTGTCAACAGTGGTGTTATTGGCTATCGCCGAGGACACACTCAGCGGAAGCATTCTCAATCTTAACAGGGTTCACTTAGTTGAATCAGGAGGTCCAACATTGTGCTGTGATCATTATTCTAAGGGTATGTCAGCGAGAATAACTAACGTCCGTCTTCTCCCCTTGCCAGGGATGACCCTTCATGCATTATTAACCCTTCCTTCCCTGTGATGTGTAATTAGTACACATTGCTTTTAAAAACTTTAATATCTCTATAAATATAATAAATACTGGGTTCAGATTTTAGGTATTCCTCCGTAATACATTTACGCATTGATGAAAAAATAATATTAATAATAATTAGCACTTATCGGCCACATCAGAGATATTTTGTGAAAATCGGGAATAAATTCACCGATACAATCAAACGTGTGCCAGTGTGTGACGTAGGTATATTCATTCTAAAAAACTGCTATGGGTGAGGAAGCGACGCTATTCACGTCTCATTCTACTTCGGTATATGGGAACACAAAAAATAGAATCTCAGTTCAGTCGCTTCTCTCTTTTTAGTAGCCAGCCGGCTTTCGTTCGAGGTGGTCGCTTCGTCCGTTTTGTGAACGTCATCCGATGTTTTTTTTCATGTTTTCAGCAATTAAATTTCAATTATTATCACTTTTGACTTCAAATTTAATTAATTTAAGCGATTGGCTATGAATATTCTTATTTTAAATCGCTCATTTTTACATTTGTATTGAATACACAGCACCGGAACGTGGGGATTTTTTATTAGCACAGGATGGGAAAGGTTAATAACTCTTCCATCATCTGGGAAAATACTACACCAATTCAATTCAAGTCTCGAGTATAGCGCCACCTAGAGAGCAAATTATCCTCAAGGGCACTCGGGACTGGAAACAACTAATATTAGGTCCTTACATATGAAATTGGCGTTTTGTTTGGGAGGAACATAAAGTAGATTTTTTTTTAATATAATATATTTATTTAATCAAAGTATGTACCATTGCTATCTATGCACTTTTGCCATCTCATAGGTAGTTCATCGATCCCTTTACTAAAAAAACCATTCGGACGGGAATCAATAAAATCTTTGAAGTCGGTTTGGACTGCCCCATCGGAGTTGAATTTTTTCCCTTGCAAGAAGTTATCCAAATTTCGAAAAAAATAGTAATCTGTCGGGGCAAGGTCCGGAGAGTACGGTGGATGTCTTAGACATTCCAATTGAAGCTCTTCTAATTTGGTAGCCGTCTGTTGTGCAGTGTGTGGTCTAGCGTTATCATGAAGCAGCAGTGGCCTAGAGCGATTAACCAGCCTCGGTTGTTTAGCAGCTAGCTTTTCCATCATGGTTTGCAGTTGCTGACAATAGACATCTGCCGTAATCGTCTGGCCAGATTTAAGAAAGCTGTAGTGAACGACACCAGCACTAGTCCACCAAACGCTCACAAGTAACTTTTTTGGAGTCAATTTTCGCTTGGGGCATGGTTTGGCTGGTTTGGCAGGGTTCAGCCATTGCGATGAGCGCTTCCGATTATCATACAGGATCCACTTTTCATCACAGGTAATGATTCCATTCAAAATCCCTTCATTATTGTGCCGGTTGAGTAATGCAACGCAGCAGTCAACGCGCGTTTGTTGATTTGCTTCACTCAATTCGTGAGGTACCCACCTTTCAAGCTTTTTCACCTTCCCAATTTGCTTCAAGTGGATTAAAACAGTTTTATCACTAACACCGCAGCCTGCAGCTAACTCGGACGTGGTTTGCGATGGATCCGCTTCCACAATAGCCTTTAATTCTTCATTATCAACTTTCTCCACGGGGCTTGTTCTGCAGGTCGAAATTTCCAGAACGAAAACGTTGGAACCAAAAACGCACTGTGTTTTCTTTTGCGGCACCGTCGCCATACACATCATTAATCCTTCGAGCCGTTTCTGCAGCACTGGTGCCACGGTGGAACTCGTACTCGTAAATAACGCGATATTTCAAGTTTTCCATTTTGTAAAGTGAGTGACGCAAAGAAAAAAAACAATTGAAGAAAAAACAAATGAATTATAATTTTCGAAACACAAATACTTGAGTAAATAGCTGTATAAATTTGAATTTGGAATTCCTAACCAAAGAGAAGATATTTGAGATCAAAGTTGCCAGTACGGCAAAACGCCAATTTCATATGTAAGGACCTAATATTAAACAAATCACGTCTGCAGCTGTAGTTGTATTAAACTTGTATTGTTGCGAGTTAAAAGTCTTTGACAAATGTAAACACAAGAAAAAGGCGCCAATGAAGCGGTTTGACAGTCACTACATTGACAACTAGAGCCATCTATGAGCAAATTCAGGTTTCATATTTACAGACCTGGTAATAACGCGCAATACTATAAATTAAGTTCCATTCAACACCATATTCATTCATTGTTCTCTCTAACTGTATGACCTCTCCTGAGCAGGGGAATCCAGCTGCTTTATCCGAGATATGACTAATGATTTCTTTTTTCCAGGATCCAAACATCCAACGAGACGGAACAAGACACGATACCACTGAAGGAGTCCTCCCTGATATACCCGACAGAAGAGGCTATCTTATACGAGAAACAGCAGCAGCACTTAGTACAAGATTAATATGTTAAACCAACCGTATTACATAGCGTCGCACTTAACTATTATATATTACATTATAGACAAAACTATTATATATTATATGCAGTCACAACTATTATATATTATATGCGGTCGCACTCGGTTATAATGAGTTAGCTAACGGCAATTCTTCTACCGATCACTCGTTAGAAAACATCTGTCTTTTTTTTTTTTTTCTGGTTGCAATCCTAGGATAGGTCTGCACCAAGCACTTGATCCCTCCACTCATCTCTGTCATCCGCCTGTCTCTTCATCTTCTGGTAGCTGCCACAGCGCACATCCCGGATCACCCGGTCCATGTAACTATATCTAGGGCGGCCTCTATGCTTATTGCCCTCCATCATTCCCTCGACGATGGTAAGGAGCAGGCCTGGGTGCCTGTTGTTATGGCCTATCCAACCGGATCGTTGTTGGGCAACTCAATTTAGGAGTTGCCTCGTTTCTCCAATCCTGCTCAATACCTCGTCGTTTCGGATGGGATCTGACCAATGGACCCTGGCCATGCGCCTGTAGCACCACATCTCAAAGGCAGCCAGACGCGTGGACTATCAGCCATAATGAAACAACACATCTTCTATCAGCTCTAGTTGACATACTTCTGAGGGTGGAGATAGTTCATTTCGATCCCACGCTGTTATGGGGGACAAAATGAGTCCCCCATTCAGCGCCATCTACACTAGAATATCCAAATCTTCTTTATTTTTTTTGTGAGCGTAATGTCACATAGTGAAGTAGAAGGATCTGCCCAAAGGGACTCCTTCTCCAGTGGTGACACACCCGAGTGTGAACAGTAGTGACGAAGGACTTAAGGTCCAACATCACGGGAGACGGAACATGACTCGCACGGTGGTAATTTTTTTCTTATAAAGTGGCTTATGGCCTGGAGTTCAAACAGCCTAGCAAGTTGCCAGTACTAGCACAAAACTAACCATCCTTTCGATACCACTAGATCGGAGTAGCCAATAGGTCCGAAGATGGACCGATGTAAGGCTGTGTGGAGTTCCCATAGGTAATTACTGACTCGAGTATCATCGCAGTACCACAGGATGCGCTCTGCGGGTTGATCCTGATGATGGCCGCAAAAATTGCAACAGGGCGAAATGACAAAAGAGTTTGGCAGTCATTAAAACTCCCATGGCCGGAGGCTAATTGGGTAGTCTGATAGTTGTGGTGTATCCGTAGGGAGTAGAGGCGCAGCCCTGATGCAAGGAAAGAATTTAAATGTCTGTCTTACGAAGGACAACTGACGATGTTGCCACGTCGACAACTATGCCTCTCTAGACATGCTTTTCAAATTACGTGAGTGTCTGCAGGTACACACCGCCTACTTTAAGCATGGTAGGAGGAGAATATTAAATTTAATTCACAGACATAGCGAATGGCTGTTTAAACCTTTATCTTGGCAAAGTTCAATTTATCGTAATATTAACGTTTTTCTTTGGTGATTCCTTGTTATATGGTAAGTTATGAAGAAAAATTTAGGGGAAAAAATATCACAAGTTTTCCTTATAGGTTTTTTTTTTATATGTAACACCCACGTTACATTGCCGAAATATAAATTTTTATAAAACACAAAAAGCGCTATAAAATGATTCTATAATCTAAAACATGAACAACATTTGCGTAGCTGAATTATCAACAAATTAAAATGGTTTGAATAATTTGTCTCTCCATGTAGTGATTAACCCTTCCCTTACGGTGATAAAAATGAAACGCGTGTTCCGGTGTTGGGTAGTGAGTACGCGATCAAAAATTAGCGATTTTAAATCGGAAAAATAAGAACATTCATAGATAATCCCCTTAATTAATTATAATTGAAGTTAAAAATTATAATAATTGAGATTTATTTGCTGAAAACATTAAAAAACAATCTGGCAACGCTCACGGAACGGGCGTACGTCTAACCTATTTGCAAGCCTAGAAGCTACTAGTGGCGCGGAACATCAGTCGCATACCCCGGCACTTACGCTTATGCTTGCGACGTGTGAGATGCGAATATAGTGTCACGCTTCCCGCATACTATTCACCTATCGTCAAGACGAGGCACTCGCAGCGTTTAAATGCGAATTTGTTTTCGATCTTTACAAAACACCTACGATGTAGTCGATAAATTCTGATTATTATTAATATTATTTTTTAAATCAATGCGTAAATATATTATGGAGGAATACCTAAAATCTTAACCTTGTATTTATAATATTTATAGAGATATTGATGGTTATTAGAAGCAACGTGTAGAAGATACCCAACACAGGGAAGGAAAGGTTAATAAGATATTTAGATTATTTACCACAATTTTCAAAACGCACCCACGCTGTCCAGACATGTTGACTTGATGTCGTTTGAAAGGTTGTAGCGTTGTCGATATTTATCACCAGATGATACCACTGCACACAATAGTGCGTGTATAGTATTTGAATGTGTTGGCATATTTGAAATTACGTTTGAGTTTCTGGATTTAAAAAAAAAATTCTCTAAATTAGTGTAACACCTGTGTTACAATGCCATGATAAGGGTTAACGAGGGAACTTTTACTGTCTTGTTAATGTTCATTATAACCCAGTTGGACCGTATAAATATATATATATATTATATAAACCTATACAATAAGCAGTAATTGCCTTGTTGAGCGCATTGTTTATAATATTAAGTCAACGTTTATCAATATGTTATTTATAATGGAAAAAAGCAGATTTATTTGACTTTTTAAAAATTCTAAACAGATCGTTTGATGTACGTACGTCTGTCCACCTGTCAAAAGAAAAAAGCTTATAAGCGTTTTCCTTCAGTCGTAATTTAGAGAAATACGTTAATGCCATCACGCAGTGTCCCTTGCGGAGTAGGTAGGCAGGGCAATCCAGGGCGATGGCATTCATTGACTTCCATGGTCCAGTTAGCGAGGCGCCTGACTTAACAGCCTGTTCGATTCATGGTGGAAACCAGATTTTTAGTTCATTTTTATGTGTACATGATTGAATATGGTACATCAGTCTTATTGCTACGAAGCAATTTCAACCAGTTTATTTATTTGTGTACATGATTGAATATGGTACATCTATCTTATTGCTACGAAGAAATTTCAACCAGTTTATTTATTTGTGTACATGATTGAATATGGTACATCTATCTTATTGCTACGAAGAAATTTCAACCAGTTTATTTATTTGTGTACATGATTGAATATGGTACATCAGTCTTATTGCTACGAAGCAATTTCAACCAGTTTATTTATTTGTGTACATGATTGAATATGGTACATCTATCTTATTGCTACGAAGCAATTTCAACCAGTTTATTTATTTGTGTACATGATTGAATATGGTACATCTATCTTATTGCTACGAAGCAATTTCAACCAGTTTATTTATTTGTGTACATGATTGAATATGGTACATCTATCTTATTGCTACGAAGCAATTTCAACCAGTTTATTTATTTGTGTACATGATTGAATATGGTACATCTATCTTATTGCTACGAAGCAATTTCAACCAGCTTATTTGAATACATTAAACTGTTTAAATTCTTGACAGATTATACGAAAAAAATATATATTCATTGTGATTTGTTTAGTCAAACACTGCTTATTCAACTTTATGTGTACAACCCTTCCGGTTTCAAGGTGCACACCTCGTCTTCACGGGTTGGAGGAAAATCTCCTCAAGGGAGCTGTAACTGTGGACTCGAACCCACTATAATTGGCAAATTGAAAATATAACGAAATAAATGTAAGTACGAGTGTTAAAGATAGGAAGGCGGTGGCTGCGGCCATTACATTGGATACTTCTCCGTATCTATGTATGTTCAGAAATGTATGTATGTATGTATGTATGTACGTACGTACGTATGTATGTATGTACGTATTATGTGCGTATGTGTGTGTGCGTGTGTACGTGTGTACGTACGTACGTACATACATACATACATACATACATATATATATAGCGCCATTTAGAGAGCAGATTCTCCTTAAGGGTGCTCCAACTGCGGATTGGATCAAACAAATTATATTCAGAAAGAAAGAAATGTACAAAGTTAGAGAATATGTAGAAATTTTATGAGGTGTTTTGATATAGAAGAGGCTAAGGATGTGTGGCGCTCTGTCCTCTCTGCCTACCCCGACAGGGACATGGCTTGATGGTATGTATGTTGATAATATTAATTAAAGGACAATTTATATAGCGCCGTTTAAATTCGATTCGAACCCACCATTAATGACATTTAAAATGTAACAAAATAAATATATATATAAGTTGAATGTAAGAATAGGAAGCTGGTAGCTGCGGCTAATAGATTAGCTACTGCCCCTCATCTGCATACGTTCAAAAAATATATTTGCTGAAGGAACCGCAAAAAATTTATTAAGCAAAAACGAACTACAAAGAAACTTTTGTAGTTCACGCAATATATACCCTCTCTCTGCTTACTCCAACAGTATATGTATGTATGTATATATATATAAGTACAGTACCCGGCGGTAAGTAATACACATCGGGCTTAAAAAAGAGACTGTCGGCCATTATCGGCTAACTTCAGCTTTGTAGAGCATCGTCTCTGTCATTCATACACGTGTTCCGTCACGATTTACGTGCGACAGACGACGCTCTACAAAGTGTCCCTAAGAGACAAAATAAAAAGCTCACGCATTCGGTATTACTTACCGCTAAATACTGTATGTATGTATGTATGCACGCATGCACGAATGCATGTATCTTCATTTTGAACAAAATTAACATTAATTATTATTATTTCTTTTATAAATGAATTTTTTAAATTAAATGAACTTAAACGGCTTAATATCGGTACTAAAAGTTTATAAATATTTTTGTACAATTTATTTGTCTTTTCATTTCATTGTTTTTTTTTTTATTTTGTAAATAAGTATATATTAAAAATTAAATGCCATAAATAAGAACATATACAAAATTGTTTAAATAATGAAATTAAATAACATATCCGAGTGAGTGTTCTCAAAAAAAAAAAAAAAAAGGAAATGAAATTAAAACGTATTTATTTTGTGAAATTAATGTATGAATATATTATATATAAAATTAATGATTAAGATATTATTTTTGTTTTTTTTTTTTTTTTAATTTCTCTCACTTTTTCTAGCATGATGTTCTTCAAGTTAGAATCTATAATATAACCGTAAAATAGTCGTAGTATTTAGCGGATCACCGTGTTAAGCGTGGATATATCCACATTTGGGCAATGCCCTCCGTCATCGCTCAGCGGTCATCACTCATCTCTGTTACACCATCATTATCACTATAGCCAGGCAGCATGGATGCTGTTAATATCTATATCAAGTTTACCTGGCATATGTTCATGGGGCAGCAAGGGGGAAGCAAAAGGAACAGAACACTGCTAAAACAGCACTCCCGGGTTTGTGTGTAGGAACTTGTCCAGACGTCTCATACACTGGTTCAATGTCACAGCACTCACTGCACTATTGGGCAGTATTATCACTATAGCCAGGCAGCATGGATGCTGTTAATATCTATATCAAGTTGACCTGTCATATGTTCATGGAGAGAAAGCAAAAGGAAAGACAAAGGGAACAGAACAGCACTCCTGGGTTTGTGTGTAGGATTTTGTCCAGATGTCTCATACACTGGTTCAATGTCACAGCACTCACTACACTATTGGGCAGTATTATCACTATAGCCAGGCAGCATGGATGCTGTTAATATCTATATCAAGTTTACCTGTCATATGTTCATGGAGAGAAAGCAAAAGGAAAGACAAAGGGAACAGAACAGCACTCCTGGGTTTGTGTGTAGGATTTTGTCCAGATGTCTCATACACTGGTTCAATGTCACAGCACTCACTGCACTATTGGGCAGTATTATCACTATAGCCAGGTGGCATGGATGCTGTTAATATCTATATCAAGTTTACCTGTCACATGTTCATGAAGAGACAGACAGCATGGAAAAAGCAAAGGAAACAGAACGGCACTCCTGACGGCACGGGCTACCAAGAATTGCCCCGAGGGTAGCAAGGGGCTACCGCATCATAAATTTATGGCAGAGGTGGGCAAACTCGTAAGTAGCAAGATTAACTTTCATCCTCTTTATTTCATCGTGATCTGAAATGCATTTTCGACTGGAGAAGATTGGCATATTCGATAAGAAAATTAAGTAAATGAATAAAAAAAAATGTGTACGAAATTTCAAATACACAATGACACATTACAATTGTACGTACGTAGAACCACACAGTCCTTGCAGTACAGTACAGTCCTTGCTTTGTCATTTTCAAAACGTCTGATGTTTTCGGAAACAAATATTTATCGGGATTATTGAAAAAACCACGGTTAATTAAGCCTTGGATAATTGGCACTTTACTGTATTTGATTTACTCATTTCACATAGTCACATAATCTTCTTCTTAAACTTTCTATAGACTCAAGAGTCTGTTACTGCAGGATTGTCCTCCTGTGACGCTGAGCTCTAGCTATCTCTCCATCGTTTCGGGGGTCTCCCTGGTGGACGCCGTCCATCCGGCACCCCATGCAGAGCTATGTATGGAATTCATTCTCTGTACATGTTGGTACCAGTATAGTCACATAATCGACCATCGGAATGTCTGCGTTCGACCGTTTGTCCACCTCTTCTTTGAGGATCACCAGTTGCAATAATCCTAAAATACTTACACGTGACATTTAACACAAATCTGACTGCAAAAACTGGCTGACCGAACCCTCGATCGTTCAAGATGCTACGTGTTTCCAGTAGAAAGCGACACAAATCCCAGCATCGTATCAACCAGGTCGTGTCCCGAACATATAGTCTAGATCTTCAGATAAGTTAGCGTGTGTTGAGTTCTGTATAAAGAAGCTATCCGTGGTAGTTTTAAAACAGACCTTTTATAAAAAAATTGGTCTTGTAAATATAATACTTCTTGTATACTTTACAGTTATATACTCGTACATACCATTAAGGTTTACCTAAATAAGTTAAGGCGTGTATGAACAGAT
Organism: Odontocerum albicorne; assembly: GCA_949825065.1. Taxonomy (NCBI): domain Eukaryota; kingdom Metazoa; phylum Arthropoda; class Insecta; order Trichoptera; family Odontoceridae; genus Odontocerum; species Odontocerum albicorne. Next base: position 5,754,937 of record OX463868.1, read on the forward strand.
ACCACGCCGACCACGTCTTATCGTTTGGTCAAGCAATGTTACAGTTAAAATTCGTTTGGTCAAGCAATGTTACAGTTAAAATTCGTTTGGTCAAGCAATGTTACAGTTAAAATTCGTTTGGTCAAGCAATGTTACAGTTAAAATTCGTTTGGTCAAGCAATGTTACAGTTGAAATTCGTTTGGTCAAGCAATGTTACACTTAAAATTCGTTTGGTCAAACAATACAGTTAAAATTTCGTACCTCTACCCTCAGTAGTACGCCAACTAGAACTGATAGAAGACGTGTTGTTTCGTTATATTGTGAAATGTTGAAAATTTAATATCATTATTGATTATCAAGTTTCTTACAAAAAAAAAAAGGGAAAAGTTCAAAAGAAATTAAGCAACGTTTAAATGCTGTGTACAAAGTATTGTCTCTTTCATATTTCAAAGTGAAAGATTGTTAAGTACCACTGAAAAAATATTCAGTCGTTTCTAAAGAGAGTGCTTTTACGAGGGTCTTCTTCATTAGATTATCTTCTTCGTAGTGTCATGTAGGTCCCTCCAACATTGACTATCACCTGAGAGTAAGCATCTCTGTCCCCGGCAGCCTGAAAAAGATCCCCAACACTCCTTATTCCAGTCCAATTACGTATATTGCGGAGCCAGGAGATTTGCCTCCTGCCAACACCTCTTCGACCCTCTATTTAGCCTTGGATGATCAGGTGCAGTAATTTGTACTTTTCTCCTCTAAGTACATGACCCAAATAGGACACCTTTCGGATTTTAATATTAGTCAGCAACTCTCCATCAACTTTGGCTCTTTGAAGAACCCTCGTGTTGCTGACCATATCCGTCCAGGGTATCCGTAGCATTCTCCGGTGTATCCATATTTCGAATGCTTCCAGCCGGTTCATGCTACCAACTTTGAGGGTCCACGATTCCACTCCATGCAATAACACTGACCAAACGTAGCATTTGACTAACCGTTGTCGAAGTTTCAAGTTTAGATTATCATCGCAGAATACGCTTCTCATTTTATTAAAAACCGCACGAGACGATTCAATTCTGCACTTGACTTAGGTTTCTGGGTCGAGGTCTTCCACTAGGATACTTCCGAGGTATTTAAATGTTTCCACTCTCTTTATACCAGCACCATTCTATGTAAGACGTGATCCTGCCGGCCAAACACCATGAACTTAGTTTTAGATTCTCTACCTAAGTGAAACTGTTTAGCCCAATATTTCACTGTAGAATATGACAGAGAAAATTCTCCGTACATAACATTTTAATATCGATTAATTCAGCCAGGCTTGTCCCTATTGAAAGAAACTTAATATTCGCCAGCTATGTAATTTTTTACATTTCAGAATATAACAAAACAACACTTCTTCTATCAGCTCTAGGCGATGTACTACTCAGTATAGACAAATTAAATTTTAACTGCGTTGGGTGTGGCCATCGTGGTATCTGTTTATGCACTTTTTAACTTGTTTACGTTGTTAAATAAAACAGTGCAGTATTGAAACTTTTTGTTTTTATTGCGACATTTGATTTATTATACAAGCTGTCCCAAAAAAATGTATACACACCTTGAATAATTATAAATTTATTATTAATTAAGGTATATCTAAGATAAAAACTCCAGCATTAAAGGAGATGAGTGTAGATTTTTTTTTAAATTATCGCAAGTTCTCAAATTGATGACCGTTCTGGTCTATGCACTGCTGATAACGTGGAATCACAAATAATTTATTTTGATATTTGGGCGCATTCTCTTTCAATGGCCGTTCTCAATTCAGTAACTGTTGCCTGTTTTGTGCCATAAACTTTATCTTTGATGAGTCCCCTTAAAAAAAGTTCTTTGATGTGAGATCTGGAGAGCGCAGGGGGGGGGGGGGGGGTATTCAAGGCTGCCTCTACATCTAATCAATATATTGGGTCAGTTTCCATCAAGATGGTCCTCACATTACGATGGTATCGGCAAGGTGTCTCAAGTGCTCAAATTAATGTACATTCTGGTCCATGCGCTGCTGATAACATGGAATCGCAAACATAACGAACCATTTGTTTTGGTATTTGGGCGCATTCTCTTTCAATAGCTGCTCTTAATTTATTAACTATTGCCGGTTTTGTGCCATAAACTTTATCTTTTACGAGACTATCTTTAAAAAAATCCATTGGCGCGATGTTTAGGGAGCACGGAAGGTATTCAATGCTATATCTATGTGCAATCCATTTGTTCGGCAAATTTCTATCAAAATAGATCCACATCACGGTGATAATGCATTATATTACACTTTCCTTGTATACTTATTGCAATACGGCAATATCTTTCAACCAACCCGAAAGATGTCAAAGAGACTTTAAATGAAAACTAGATTGAAAAAATCTGGGTTCAAATGAAGATCGAATCCGTAACCTCTAAGTTGGGAGACAAGGGTCTTACCAATTAGGCCATGGATGTAGTGGGTCCTCATTCCTACACTCCTCACGATGGTATGACCAGATGAGGTGTTTTACACGCGATTCAAGTAGCACGTATTGAATTGATTGAGGTAAATTGATCGAGCTTCGCAGTATTTATGAAATTTACGAACAAGTATGTTTCTGATCATCGATAACTTACCCATCAAGCAAGTCATGCGATTCACTTACCTAGGTGTAGAGGTCTCCAGCAACAGTGACTTATATAGTGAAGTACGAGCACAAACTATTGTAATAAAGCGACAGCTTTGGCTGGCTGCCTGCGGGACACTATATGGAGAAACAGACACATGCTAACCTAAAGTAAAGTCAGGATAGATAAGGCATGCGTCCGCCCCATCATGACATATGTGATAGAAGTAAGAGCCGATACAAACAGGGAAAAACACCTTAGAGTGGCGGAAATGAGAACCCTACGCTCCATCGCAGGCAGAACTCTTAGAGATCGGATCAAAAATGAGACGATAACGTCTGTCTGTCGTGTTGAAGACATAGTGAGGTGGGGAAGAAGCAGAAGGCACTTCTGGAGGGATCGTGTGGACTGCATGGAGGATATAAGACTGGCAAGAATCGCTAAGACTGAAAACCCTAACAGCGGGAGATTACCAGGAAGGTGGCTGAAAAGGTGGAAGGACAGCTGGATGTCATCATCTCAGGACAGCCCACCGTTACAAACAGGTCATACGACCTAAACTAAGAAGAAGAAGTATGTGTTTGTAAAATGTCTTCTTCCTCCGTGCGATTGAGTTAAGAGGACCCTTCACCATCAGTACGACATCACGAGTACATCTTCGTAAATTTCATAAATACCGCAAAGCTAGATCAATTTACCTTCATCAATTCGAAACGCACTACGTGAATCGCGTGTAAAATGCCTCATCTGGACAGGGTCTAATACTGGCACTGTGTAAAGTATGATGGCTCTATCATACCATAACATAAAACCTAGGAGTGCTAATAGATAACACTCTCTCATGGCGAGATCAAATACATGAGGTAAGCCGAAGGATCTTCTTCAGCCTTCATTCCCTTAAAGTGTTGCCAAGATTCCTGCCTATTGAAACCCTAATCTTACTCGTGCAGTCTCTGTTCTTTCCCATTCTGGACTATGCGGACGTATGTTACTTGGATGTTACAGAGGAACAGCTGGACAAATTACAGCGTCTTCAAAATGTGTGTCTAAGATTCATTTTCAACCTACGTAAGTACGATCATATAACTTCATACCAGAAGGCATTGAACAGGTTGAATGTTAGAAATATACGCCAAATTCACATACTGTCTATTGTATAATATCCTTAACTCTCCGGCCGTCCCCTCTTATCTCGTCGAGAATTTTCAGCGGCTTTCCAATCATGGATTAGCGCTACGCTCAAATAGAGATTGTTTATTGGCCTTTCCAGTTCACCGCTCCTCTTTCTTTACGTCGTCCTTTACTGTCCATGCAGTGAGACTCTGGAATCAGTTACAAACCAATATAAGGCTCGCTCCGTCCTTGGTATGCTTTAAAAAGTGACTGAAAAAACTCTTAATTTCTAGTCAGTAAAATAAAGTGTTTCATTCCCGATTTTTCTTTTCCTTTCCTCTCCACCGTCTCTTCCTTTCCTTTTGATTGATGATATCTCACTTTATATGAAAAATAATGTTCGGGTGACTGTCCGTCTTTGTGGGGTTCGTGGGCATGTGCTCACGTATATGTTTATGGATTTCGTGGGGATGGATAGTCATTTGAATGATTTATGCGACCACGTAACTTGCTTCATTTACTTCTGTCTGGTTGGTTGGAAGAGATTGCCGCCTGGCAATAAGCCCGCCAGATTGTATTTGCAATAAAAGTGTTAAATAAATAAATAAAGTGTGTGTACATTTATTTTTCGGACAAGCTATATCGAATTGTTTTACACTTTACATAGTGATATATTGAAACATGTATGCTTTGAAAGGCTTTCAATTATTATCATGTCAATGTAATGTAAGAATTATGTTATAGTAATGGAAATATATATATGTATATGATATATATATATATACGAGGGCGGTTCAATAAGTACCCGTGTTAGGAATGAAGACGCCATTTTTTTCAAAAACAAATGATTCATTTTTCAACGTAGTCCCCTTTTAGGTGTATACACTTTTCCCAACGTCCCTGCTATTTTTTTAACCCCTTCAAAAAATAGGAATTATCGAGCTCTACGAAATACGCCTCTGTCTCGACGATGACCTCCTCATTTGATCAAAAAAATATTTCCTGCGAGCCATTTCTTCATGTTTGGGAATAAGAAGAAATCACAGGGAGCCAGATCGGGTGAATAAGGGGGATACGGCAGCAATTCATAACGCAATTCATGCAGTTTGGCGGCGATAATTCCCGTTGAATGTGCTGGTGCGTCGTGGTGAAACAGCACTTTCTTCTTCGCCAAAGAGGGCCGTGTTTCCGTCAATTTCTTATCAAAAAAATTCAATAACTCACTGTAGTATTGTCCAGTGATCGTTTTTCATTTTTCTAAGAAGTTCACGAGTATTACGCCCTTCGCATCCCATAAAAATGTTGGCAAAACTTTTCCGGTCGATGTGATTGTCTTCGCCTTCTTTGGAGCAGATTCACCGGAAGTAACTCATTGTTTTGATTGTTGCATGGTTTCCGGTGTATGATGATGAATTCAGGTTTCATCGACGGTGACAACTCGACGCAAAAACTCCTTCAGGTCTCGCTTAAATTGCTTCGAAGTTGAAAGCTGCACGCGCTTATCTACCGTAAGCAATCGCAGCACCCATCGAGCCGACAACTTTTTCATCGCCAACATATCACGTAAAATATTAATTGTCGTTCCCATCGACACACCTCCTATGACCTCTGCTACTTCGCACACTTTCGTTCGATGATCATCAAGAATCATGTCATCGTGAACTTTTTCAATGATTTCCTCGCTAACCACATCTGCCGGGCGTCCTGGGCGATCCTCATCAAAAATGGATGTGTGACCACGTTTAAATTCATTGAACCAATATCGAACTGTTGCCATTGATGGTGAAGGGTCCCCATAAACAGCATCCAATCTCGCTTTTATCTCCTCACACGTTTTCCCATCCAAAAGCAAAAAGCGAATCACTGAACAACGATACTGCAGTTTCTCCATTTTAGCGAAAACCACGTTTCACTGCTTACTGCAATAGCTGCCAAATACAAACTAACCTACGAATCAGTGTTACATTTGTTTTTGGCGTCGTTTAACAGATGGCAGTACACGATGGTAACAGCAACTTACCTCAGCAACGCCATCTGTCATCAAACACGGGTACTTATTGAACCGCCTCATATATGAAAAGGGTGCATTTTTGTATAAATAAAGCAAAGTACAATTATAGATAATATGATACTATACACATAGGAATATCTTATAACTAATACAACAAGCAAATTCAATGTGAATACTTAGGAATACAGTAAAACCTCACTTAACAAATCCTCTCGTTACGTTTCATTACAGTAAATTAATTTAAAAAAAATTCTAACACATACATACAGTACGCGGCGCAAAGTAATACACATCGGGTTTAAGAAAGAAACTGTCGGCCATAATCGGCTAACTTCGGCTTTGTAGAGCGTCGTCTCTGTAAGTCATACACGTGTTCAGTTGCGAGACTGTTAGCGCATCATACGACAGAGACGACGCTCTACGAAGCTGAAGTTAGCCGATTATGGCTGACAGTCTCTTTCTTAAGCCCCAATGTGTATTACTTACTGCCGGGTACTGTACATTTATTAATTTATTTTTTCAGGTCTTTTGCACATTATAGATTTCCCTAATTCGTACAAGGACATAATTTTAAAAGTAATTTGATTAAAACAATAATAAAAATATACATTAAAACAAGATGTAGCATGTTAAATGTACATTAACCCTTCCCTTACGGTGCTAAAATTGAAACGTGCGCTCCGGTGTTGGGTAGTGAGTACGCGATCAAAAATTAGCGATTTTAAATCGGAAAAAAAAGAACATTCATAGATAATCCCCTTAATTAATTATAATTGAAGTTAAAAATTATAATAATTGAGATTTATTTGCTGAAAACATTAAAAAACCATCTGGCAACGCTCACGGAACGGGCGTAGGTCTAATCTATTTGCAAGCTCAGAAACTACTGCGGCGCGGAGCGTCAATGGCTTACCCCGGCGTGGCTTACACTTGCGACGATTGAGACAATTGAGCTCCTCGCAATTCAGTGGAGTATGCAAGAGTGAGATGCGAATATAGTGTCGCGCTTCCCGCATACTATTCGCCTATCGACAAGACACAAGGTCGAGGCACTCACAGCGTTTAAATGCGAATTTGTTTTCGATATCTTCACAAAATACCCACGATGTAGTCGATAAATTCTGATTATATTAATATTATTTTTTAAATCAATGAGTAAATATATTATGGAGGAATACCTAAAATCTTAACCTTGTATTTATAATATTTATAGAGATATTGATGGTTATTAGAAGCAACGTGTAGAAGATACCCAACACAGGGAAGGAAAGGTTAAGACAAGATTTAGCGTGTTAAATGTACATTAAGACAAGATGTAGCATGTTAAATTATTTCGAGTATTACTTTAAATTTAGCTGAGCGACACACGAAACTTCTCTATATGAGGACACACACGGTTAAACAGTGGGATTGCTCTACCTACCACTGGCATCTCCAAAGGCAGGCTGGTTCCACTTATAGGTTGATAGAACAGTCTATGGGAGCGTTGTCTCAAATAATTATCCGGAACATACAGACCAAGACTGTTCAGAACGTATGGGTTAACTAGATTACCCCCGAGCAAACCAAAAAAGTGAACACTCAATCTATGAGGTCTTCCCCTCTCTAATGATCTGTAACTAAGCACCCCCAGTAAGGAGACACTTGGATAAAGCCAGGGATAATATAAAGCTGTTGGTACGACTTATAGGTTAATAGAACAATCTATGGGTGCATTGTCTCAAATAATTATCCGAAAATATTATATAATAACTTACCATCACGCAATTTCCCTGTCGAATAAAGCAGAGGACAGTGCTATAGATTTTCTTATCTCAACATACATTCATTGTCTCTTTTCATTCATACATATTCTCATGTGATTCCTCTTTATATGTCTTTTTGGAATGTTTCCATTGTATATTTCCAATCTGTGTCTGAGAGATATTCATTTGGAGAGAAGTATAACTATGTTAATTTATTCATCTACTAAATTGTTTGTTTCAAATCAATCCAATAGGTCGGCGTTTTATGACAGAGCTTTTGCCGTTTCTGATTATGTGGTGTGGAATGGTCTGAACTTTAGGAAGCCCTTTTTGGGAGTCTTATCAAGATTTACGTGTGGTTTTGAAATGTTCATTCTTTGTTAAGCGAGGTTTAACTGTACTTATGAAAAATATGTTGCAATTATATATATTTCAAAATATATAAAAGGCTTTTAATAGCTAAACGTGGTGACAAGCCAATCTGTAGATTGATAAAATGTGATGATAAACTTAGCTGTAGATTTATGATGTTTGGTGATAAGCCAATCTGTAGACGGATGAAGTGTGGTGACAAGCTGCTCTGTAGATTGATGAAGTGTGGATATAAGCCAATCTGTAGATTAACGATGTGTGGTTACAAGCCAATCTGTAGATTGATCAAGTGTGGTGACAAGCTAATCTATAGATAAATGAAGTTTGGTGACAAGCTAATCTGTAAATTCATTAAATGTGGTGACAAGCCGATCTGTAGATTGATGAAAAGTGGTAACAAGCTTATCTGTAAATTGATGAAGTGTGTTATATACCAATCTGTAGATTGATGAAATGTAATAACAAACGAATCTATAGATTGATGAAGTTTGGTGACCAGCTAATCTGTAGATTGATGATGGAAGTGTACCGATAAGCCAATCTATAAATTGATGAAGTGTGATGACAAACTAATCTATAGATGGATGAATTTCGGTGACAAGCTAATCTGTAAATTGTTAAAGTGTGGTGACAAGCTAATCTGTAGATTGATGAATTCCTTCATTTTCTCCAACGTTGTATTGTTCACCCATATATCGCATATGATGTCCATCACACCTATATGATGTTCATCACACATATATGATACCCATCACGCATATATGATACCCATCACACATATATGATACCCATCACACCTATATGATGTCCATCACACCTATATGTTCATCACACCTATATGATACCCATCACACCTATATGATGTCTATCACATCTATATGATACCCATCACATTGAAATAATTTAATGATCTACCCTTGCTTAGCTGGGTGTTCAATAGGCTGTAATAAACAGGAAAGGAGAGAAGTTGCGCCTAGTTTGATTCCAAGATTTGGGAAACTGCAGGTGAACAACATCTCACTAGTCGCTAAGTTAAGGCTCCGAGAAAAACTTGATAAACTTAAGGCCTTTAAAAAACTCTTGATAAATATGTCGTGGAACCTCGGTCTTCAAACTTAATACATTCCAGGAAGACGAAAACCGAATAAACTTTTCCGATGAGAAGTAATGTAGATTGGATTAATCCGTTCTAGACCCCCAAAAATACACAGCACGGCGACACAATTAACGTGTACTGAGGCGAGGAGAGCTGATGGCGTAAGTGGAAAGTGGTGAGGCAGGTGGAGAGATGTTACTGTTAGGAAAGGGAGTCACGTTGCATTAATACGTCAGCTGACTGTCCCGGGGTTCTTTCTCTGTTCTGTCTCACTAAAAACCTGTCCAATGAGGTTTTATTTTAATTTGCCTGCGTTTTAATTTTTTCGAAAGTGATACATTGTTATTGAAAATGTATGTTCGAAAACTGAATAGTTTGGGAAGAGATTAGTTCGAGAACTGAGGTTTAGGAAGAGATTAGTTCGAGAACTGAGGTTTAGGAAGAGATTAGTTCGAGAACTGAGGTTTAGGAAGAGATTAGTTCGAGAACTGAGGTTTCACTGTACTTAGATTGGCTTGTTAATACATATATAGTGTATATAATATATATATTGTTTGAATTAAGCGAATGTTGCCGTGATTGTCAAGTATTCATTGCACTGATTATTATTTGAAATGTTGCTATTAAATAAAAATGAATATTTTTGAAGAAAAAAAAAAGTTCTTTTGATTTTATAAGGATATATTATTATATATAAAGGTTTTGTAAATATGGTATATAAAAAAATTTAAAAATATGAATGACAATTGTAAATAGTGTTGATTGGTTGCATCAAATATTCTATTGTACGTTTAAATATTGCGTCCGCTCTCGGAATTTGAAACGCCGACATCAAAAGTCAAGATTCTTTGATACATATAAAGTCTTTACGTCTTGTATAGTTTCTCTCTCACAGTCGGATGTTCAGATCTCTCATCCATGGTACAGCTTCTCCTTCAGTCATTCCGGGAATGCAAACATTCATAAAGATACTCTTCCGTGAGGTTTGGAATTCTTGTATGTTGTGTGGTATCTCTCAGGGTTCACATCTCGGGCCCATTTTGTTTTAACTGTTTATATCTAAAAAAATCTTTTAACGGGAATACTAGTCTACTATTCAACAAACTATTGTCACCAGTAATACTGCCTTTGATGTTTGGACAGATATCTAAATTATTATGATATAATTCTTCTTTTCTAGTATTATTTGTCTCTCACAGTCCGATGGTCAGGTTTGTCGTTCGAAATACAGTCTCACAAGTTACCTGATGAATAATTTCCAGTCTTGGAGCAGGGCTGAATATACTGTATACTCCTTTACAATTTGCCTGATAGCCTGAACCATTCCACATGAACACAACAAAGGGAATCATTGACATCCCATCTGTTCAAGGCTTGGAATCTATGAATTCACATTTACTAAAGTTTGTGCATCCTGCGGTATCCCTCAGGATTCACATCTCGGTCCCATTTTGTATTTACTGTTCATGTCTGAAAGTCTGTTTACTATTTACTAGACTATTGGCACCAGTAATGCTGCCCTCTATGTTTGGAAATATAAAGGGTCTGTTGTTTATAGTTAAGGCATTAACATTGTGGAGGTTTAAAGACATTGTAATTTATTTTTAACAAACACTGTTTATTCCACTTTTTTTTTTTTTTTTTTTTATGACGGTATAACCCTACCGGTTTCAAGGCTTTCACCTCATCTTCAGGGGAGTACAAACAAGACTAAATGCTGTTCGAATTGGCACCGACATAGACACTTCAACGGTTGGAGGCGGGAGGGGTGAGGGGAAGGCTAGGTATAATTTCGGCCAGGAGCGGGGAGATTTTGGGGAAATAACTATTCAACAGATGCTTCGTTATTTCCCCAAAATCTCCCCGCTCCTGGCCGAAATTATACCTAGTCTTCCTCATCCCCCCGCCTACCACCGTTAAAGTGTCTATATCGGGACCAGTTCGAACAGCATTTAGTCTTGTTTGCGCTCCCCTGAAGATGAGGTGAAAGCCTTGAAACCGGTAGGGTTATACCGTCATAAAAAAGTGGAATAAACAGTGTTTGTTAAAAATAAATTACAATATAAAGGGTCTTTTAAATTGAATGGTTTTTTAAATTCTTGCATAAATCACAGATGGCGACGTGAACTTGCCTGGGTCTTGTGACATTTGAGAAGTGTAATGTATGACATTTATAAAAATGGAGTCGTATGCAATACAACAACGCGTTCAAACTGTTGACTTATTTTATGTATTATAATCTCCGGAAATGGTGATGTTAATTGCCCACCAAGATCATGTGATCTGACACCGTTGGATTATTTTCTCTGGGGTTACGTGAAAAGCCAGGTCTATAAGAATGACCCCCGATCAATTCCTGAGCTGAAGGACGAAATTATTCGCGTTATCGGTGAGTTAGAACCGCAATTATGCCAAAATGTCATCGAAAATTTTGACAAAAGAGTGGACATCTGCGGAGCTGCAAGAGGTGGACATTTGGCAAATATTGTTGACGGATATTGTTTTTTTCGTTTAAATGTCATACATTTTACTTCAATGACCGATAAAAAGTTTTTTTGAAATCAAAGCAAATTGTGTTTTATTCAAGAATTTAAAAAAATTGAATTTCAAAACCGCTCAGTTTGAAAGACCCTTTATACATAATTCTTCTCTCGTATGATCTGTCTCTCACAATCGGATGTTCAGGTTCATCATCCAAAATACAGCCTCAAGAGTAGTCCAATGAATCATCTCTATCTATTGGATACTCCTCCATGGTGTGTCTGATAGTCTGGACCATTCCACATGAGCACAATCGGGAATCAATAAAACCCTACCTGTTCAAAGATTCATGTTGACTAAGGTCTGCGGTATTCCCCAGGGCTAACACCTTGGCCCCATTTTCTTCGCAACATGTCTGTTTGACTAAATTTCTAGCTAGTCTTTTTCGGAAACCATTAAGAGGCAGTTATTCGCAAGTAAAGCTCCTCGATGAGCCATTCTTACGATTTCTTCAAAATCGTAGCTGAATACTTGTAAATAAATTATATATGTAAAGATTGTCAATTATCAATTTTAAATAATCGGGCAGATAAAAGTTTTTCTCTCAATGTACGTGGCGTTTCATATTTCGAAGGCTGGAAATAAATAATATCTATTTGGTTATGGTACGATACGGGGTATGGCAAATCACGAACGGATAAAGCAATTCGAAATCAAAATATAAAACACTACATGTTAATCAACATTGAAGGTAAAAAAAAAAATCATTCACCAGACACGGTTGTTTACCCAAAATCATTCACAAGACACAGTTGTTCACCCAAAATCATTCACGAGACACGGTTGTTCACCCAAAATCATTCACCAGACACGGTTGTTCATACAATGTCCATTTCCGTATTTTATTATCATCATCATGTTATGTAGCTCATGACCGAGCATCATGACTCTCATGATATACTCTTGACGACTTCTCTCCATCCATTCCTGCACTCCGAGGCTCGAAGGGTAGTTGTAATGCAGTCATCTTGCATCTCTCAGTTGATCAATCCAACACATTGGGATTTTTTCTATTGTTCGTTGTCTTTCGACACTTCCAGTAACCACACACCTTTCGAAACTGTCTACTTGGCCATGAGTAGTATACCCAAAAAATCGGGAGGACTCGCTGAAGGAATATTGTTAACAATCTGTCGTCGGTGGTTCTCAGTTCTTCGAGAATGGAGGCGTTACTTCACCTTGCTGTCCAATGGAAATATTTAACATCCTTTTCCAGTATCACATTTCAAATGCATCTATTCTACGTCTCTCGCATGCTCTCACAGTCCAAATCTCCGCGCCACACGTGAATATTGTGAAGACGAGAGATTTAACTAGGCGCATTCTCGTCGTGATGATGATAGTTCTACTCTTTCATAGCAATTTCACTCAAAAATACTCTCAGCATTTGAATGTTACACTTCGAATTAACTGTTATCGCTTGGCCTCGAAACATCTGCAAGGAAATAAGGACCCATGATTCCTAACCTAACCTAACCCAACCCAACCCAACGCTGACTGTCGAAACTGTTACTCGTGTACAATAGAGTTGTCTCTGGGGTTACAGTCTTGGGTTAACATCGCTCAAATAGTGGCAATTCCGCTTATTGACGGAAGCCATTCATATGGAAATGTGCTTTGTCTGAAAATAATTCAAACATTTTAGCCACTAAATTCAACCTTGTAACAAAGTCTCCGACAACCTCTGTGGCCTGGTGGTAAGACACTTGACTGCCGATCCGGAGGTTGCGGGTTCGATCCCCGCTGGAACCCAGATTTTTTTAAATAGGATTCCAGTCTGATTAACACTTAGGGCCTATAAAAACATCTTTCTGGTTGGTTGGAAGAGATTGCCACATGGCAATAAATTCGCCAGGTTAAAAAAAAAAGAGTGCTTCATTTAAATCTTATACAAGTTGAATTTTATAGGGATGGAGTTTTTAAATCAAGCGATAAAATTCCCTGCAAGGTTGTATGTGACATCGCTAATGACTTTATTCTGGGTAATTCTGTACAACAACCGCACTACATTAAAAGTGGGTGTATGAAAAAACCGCATACGTAAATTACACACTGTCATGTACGAGTATGGGCATCAACGTTCCCTCTAAGGTATGCGCGTGTGCGGCCGCACATCTATTAAAAATTGTCCGCACACATGTTTCCATCTTCCGCACACACCGCAAAGAAAGGAACTTGTAACCATATATATATATATATTTTTAACCTGTCGAGTTTATTGCCATGTGACAATCTCTTCCAACCAACCAGAGAGATGTTTTTATAGGCCCTAAGTGTTAACCAGACTGGAATCCTATTTAAAAAAATCTGGGTTCCAGCGAGGATCGAACCCGCAACCTCCGGATCGGCAGACAAGTGTCTTACCATCAAGCCACGGAGGTCGTTGTGTTTTGCGCAATTATATATTTTATTTGATATTTTATGATGGGTTCTTAGGTTCCTTTCTTTGAGACGTGTGCGGAACAGGGAAACACTATGTTATATACCTACTCGTATTATGTTACGTATTTCGAATACAGACTTCATGAATTATTACTTGTTCAAATGTCTTCGTGTTATTTTATTGGTGTGTTAAATTCTTTGCTTGTATAGAATTTTTTTATGTATAACCTATGTTACATATTTGAAAAATGTAATTTATGATTTCTTGGTGCATTATGTTGACTACTTATGTTAGTTTTATCTATGCATGAATATGCATATATGTGCATTTACCTCTTTTTTTCTTGCACATATAAGTTGATGGGGGCCGCACACACAATGAACAAATTAGGAGGAACGTTGATGGGCATATGAAATATTTCAACCATGAGATATCGATAACAACATAAAAATATAATTTTTAAGAATCTTAAATAATGGGCAAATCTTATCGTGATTTAAAAAAAAAATCAGCAGTCTATGTGCGAAACACAGGTTGTTATATAAGTGATGAATTAGTTGATTTTGGTACTATTTGTATTATTGCGAGTGATTTGCCATCGCCGTGATCACGACCTGACCTCACGGGACACAGTAAGGCCTTTCACGCGACTTGCAAGTCGCGTGTGCTTATTATCGTTTTGACAAGTGTTAAATAAATATGTTTATTGCGCATAACTGCCTTTTTATTTTAATAATAACCTTACCTTAGACACACATCAGTGGACGATGGCCTCAAACCGGATTATCTGCGACATATTGGACGTCGTGGCTCCTGGCTTGGGTGCAGAAAGTGCCGTCGACACTTAAACGTGAAGAAGTGAGTTTGATAAGACTGTTCATGTCAATCTACCCGAGAGATGGATCTATGGTGTGGTTGTTTAAAGGAGTTTTGAAGTTCAACCAACTGGATGACCACAGATATCCATAGTATAACCACCAGCCCACAGACCCCAGTCCCCAGGTTCCATAAGCATTTGATAAGGGACCGCAGGTGGTTTTGCTCAGGGAAATGCACACTTATGGTTTTACGGGAAGTTTGCTTTAGTGGTTTGAGAGCTACTTCAAAAACCGTACACTTTGTGTCAGGATCAAGTCACGTAAATTGTATGAATTTGTTCCTAAAATTGTTCCACACTGGATAATAATGTTACTGTGATAGAATCATTCAAAATTTTATATACTTCTCTGGAAAGAACAATTTTGGATTACAATTCGGTAAAATGATGTTCATCACACCTATATGATACCCATCACACCTATATGATACCCATCACACCTATATGATACCCATCACACCTATATGATACCCATCACACCTATATGATACTCATCACACCTATATGATGTCCATCACACCTATATGATACTCATTACACATATATGATGTCCATCACACCTATATGAAACTCATCACACATATATGATGCCCATCACACCTATATGATGCCCATCACACCTATATGATGTTCATCACACATATATAATACCCATCACACCTATATGATACTCATTACACATATATGATGTCCATCACACCTATATGAAACTCATCACACATATATGATGCCCATCACACCTATATGATGCCCATCACACCTATATGATGCCCATCACACCTATATGATGTTCATCACACATATATAATACCCATCACACCTGTATGATGTCCACACCTATATGATGTTCATCACACATATATGATACCCATCACACCTATATGATGTCCACACCTATATGATGCCCATCACACCTATATGATGTCCATGACACCTATATCGTCGTCATACAAGAGAAAGTGACCAAGTGCATTTTTCGCGAAAACGTGATTAATGACTATCTGACACCTTACTAACATAACGGTGGCCTGGAAGAAATAACCCAGCAAGAACTTGGAAGAATAATAATAATATCTTGACTTGTTCAAAATGACTATCTGCATTGATGTTTATTTTCTTACAAGCAAAATTGTATGAAAATTTTCAAAAATATTATTTCTTTATTTTGAAAGCAATGAACATTTCTATACACACAAAAATAATCACAAATGTGAATACATTCATTTAAAAAAATAATTGAAAACAAAAGTGTAAAAATGGTTAAATGGCTCTCCTGAACATTTTGCATTTTGTTAGTTGGTCATTTTCTCCTGTATGACGACGATATGATACCCATCACACATATATGATGTCCATCACACCTATATGATACCCATCACATCTATATGATGACATCACACCTATATGATGTCCATCACACCTATATGATACCCATCACACCTATATGATGTCCATCACACCTATATGATACCCATCACACATATATGATGTCCATCACACCTATATGATACCCATCACACATATATGATGTCCATCACACCTAACATATATGTTCATCACACCTATATAATGTCTAAAATGATAAAATTGAATGCATACAGTGGAAATTTTTACGATTTGTAAACTTCAAACTGCAGATCTCAATAACTACATTGGACTATGCTATGTTGCTGGAAGTGATGAGGCTTTTACAACAACCTTGGCTGACAGAAGGGAGATGTTTGACCTCACGATAATGTTTTAAGATTGTCAGCTCGTATTTCGATAATCCGGAACTAACTCAGCTACTCATGTTACAAGTTCTTTGTAGGCCCACTCGACAAAATGTTTTGTTCCATAGTGAAGTGGTCGCAATTAATACAACTCTTGCACAACAAGACTGCACAATATGGGTATTGTATGGATTTACATATGGCATTGAGAACTTTTACAGGAGTCAAGTGAAGAAGTTGTTCTGGCCGAGATGAATTGGTTGAATTGTATGTATGGAATTACCATGGGATCCTTAACTATGAAGCCTCCAGCAATGTGATGACACCACTAGAATATATGTAGAAGGTCTGCAGGGAAAAGATGTAACTGATGGAATGGATAGAATAATTGGAAACTCCTCCCTCATTCAGGTGAGAGAAATAAAAAAATATAATAAAACTCAACAAATTGTATATTTTTATGCTATTAATCTCATACAGATAGTTTAAGCCCATTTCTCTTTAACTTGGTTATGGATAAAATTATAGAAGTTGCTGACCTTAACCTGGGATACAAGATGGGCGACAATATGCTGAACATCATATGCTATGTTATGCTGATGATGCCACCATCATAGCCGAATTCTTTAAAAAGTCAAGTAACTAATTATTTTGCAGTGTATAATGCGTGTTGGACAGACTCCTCAGTCTGTCTGCGGCTTGTTCGGCAGTGAGGTCCCTCTGCGGCTGGGCGAGCAGTTCGTATCCCACGAAGAACTTGCGCACAGTGGCCGAGCGTAGCAGGGGCGGCAGGTAGATGCCGTGGAGCAGCCAGTGCGGAGAGTCTGACGGCTGGTGGGACGGGCCCGTCGGAGCGCCTAGAATCAAAAGGGGAATATTATATGTTATATCATATATTCAAGTCCTTCAATGGGGTGGGGTAAGTCCTTCGATGGGGTGGGGTGGGGTGAGGTGTCTCCAATCATCTTGATCCAATAAAAAGATTGGTCTAATAGAGTAGGGTATTATATAAATACATTCTTAAATGACACATGTACCTACATATATAAATACATTCCTAAATGACACATGTACCTACATACGAGTATATAAATACATTCCTAAATCACACATGAACCTACATATATAAATGAATGGTTGAATCAAAATAGGCACTAAGTACCAAAAAAAAAACTAAGTATGCAGTTTTATTATATATGACATATAGAACGAGACTTAAATCACACATGCACCTACATATATAAATACATTCCTAAATCACACATGTACCTACACATATAAATACATTCCTAAATCACACATACTATACATATATCTCAAGATAAATAGCAAAAAAATACATTTAAGAAAGAAGCTATCAAAATGTTTAGGCTCATCTCATATCCCCCCGGCCGAGATACACCTCTTCAATATAGGGCGAGCCCGGCCGCGAGGACACCAGATGTTTTTCAACTGACACCCTTGCACATGTAGACTAGAAAAAAAACTGAAAATTTAATATGTTATATGGCAAAAATTAAATAAAAAGTAAACCCACAAATACCACCTCAGATTAATTGCTAGTAAACCCACAAATACCACCTCAGATTAACTGCTAGTAAACCCACAAATACCACCTCAGATTAACTGCTAGCAAACCCACAAATACCACCTCAGATTAACTGCTAGCAAACCCACAAATACCACCTCAGATTAACTGCTAGCAAACCCACAAATACCACCTCAGATTAACTGCTAGTAAACCCACAAATACCACCTCAGATTAACTGCTAGCAAACCCACAAATACCACCTCAGATTAACTGCTAGCAAACCCACAAATACCACCTCAGATTAACTGCTAGCAAACCCACAAATACCACCTCAGATTAACTGCTAGCAAACCCACAAATACCACCTCAGATTAACTGCTAGCAAAAAAGAGAGAAGCCTCAAGGAGGACAAATTATATCAAAATATAATCACAAATGGAAAATGATGTTCACACATACAAACCACAAAACAAAAGATGAAAATAAATAAGCAGTTATATAAATATTAGGTCCTTACATATGAAATTGGCGTTTTGTTCGGGAGGAACATAAAGTTGATTTTTTTTTAATATAATATATTTATTTAATCAAAGTATGTACCATTGCTATCTATGCACTTTTGCCATCTCATAGGTAGTTCATCGATCCCTTTACTAAAAAAACCATTCGGACGGGAATCAATAAAATCTTTGAAGTCGGTTTGGACTGCCCCATCGGAGTTGAATTTTTTCCCTTGCAAGAAGTTATCCAAATTTCGAAAAAAATAGTAATCTGTCGGGGCAAGGTCCGGAGAGTACGGTGGATGTCTTAGACATTCCAATTGAAGCTCTTCTAATTTGGTAGCCGTCTGTTGTGCAGTGTGTGGTCTAGCGTTATCATGAAGCAGCAGTGGCCTAGAGCGATTAACCAGCCTCGGTTGTTAAGCAGCTAGCTTTTCCATCATGGTTTGCAGTCGCTGACAATAGACATCTGCCGTAATCGTCTGGCCAGATTTAAGAAAGCTGTAGTGAACGACACCAGCACTAGTCCACCAAACGCTCACAAGTAACTTTTTTGGAGTCAATTTTCGCTCGGGGCATGGTTTGGCTGGTTCGGCAGGGTTCAGCCATTGCGATGAGCGCTTCCGATTATCATACAGGATCCACTTTTCATCACAGGTAATGATTCGATTCAAAATCCCTTCATTATTGTGCCGGTTGAGTAATGCAACGCAGCAGTCAACGCGCGTTTGTTGATTTGCTTCACTCAATTCGTGAGGTACCGACCTTTCAAGCTTTTTCACCTTCCCAATTTGCTTCAAGTGGATTAAAACAGTTTTATCACTAACACCGCAGCCTGCAGCTAAGTCGGACGTGGTTTGCGATGGATCCGCTTCCACAATAGCCTTCAATTCTTCATTATCAACTTTGGTCTCCGGCCGTCCACGGGGCTTATTCTGCAGGTCGAAATTTCCAGAACGAAAACGTTGGAACCAAAAACGCACTGTGTTTTCTTTTGCGGCACCGTCACCATACACATCATTAATCCTTCGAGCCGTTTCTGCAGCACTGGTGCCACGGTGGAACTCGTACTCGTAAATAACGCGATATTTCAAGTTTTCCATTTTGTAAACTGAGTGACGCAAAGAAAAAAAACAATTGAGGAAAAAACAAATGAATTATAATTTTCGAAACACAAATACTTGAGTAAATAGCTGTATAAATTTTAATTTGGAATTCCTAACCAAAGAAAAGATATTTGAGATCAAAGTTGCCAGTACGGCAAAACGCCAATTTCATATGTAAGGACCTAATATTATATTAATGAGAAGAGAACGGACACACAACCCCTGATTCACCGTCAGCGAAAAGAGAGAAAGCAAATAAGAGTCCAAATTACTATTTAGAAGGTAACATTTCAGAGCATTTCTAAAGGTGCAACTATTCACTTGTTCCTTCAAGGTCAGGGACAACTAATTCCAGCATTTGCTGGCTGAGTATGTAAAGGATCCCTCGAATAATGTTCGATTATGACTCAGGATAATTAAAAGAATTTATCTGCTTCTAATTATGACAGGGCTTTTTATCGTGCTTTCTTTGACCTTCTGTCAGCTCGCCAAAGAGGATATTTCTTAAGAGTCTGCAATCAGGTGTGCCAACAATACAATGCCAGTATGTCGATGCTACTGCAGTTTGCTCTGTCCAAAACCTCATTGTTTATTAAAATTATTCAGGGTAAACTAATTCCAGCATTTGCTGGCTGAGTATGAAAAGGATCCCTCGAATAATGTTAGATTACTCAGGATAATTAAAAGAATTTATCTGCTTCTAATTATGACAGGGCTTTTTATCGAGCTTTCTTCGACCTTCTGTCAGCTCGCCAATGAAGATATTTCTTAAGAGTCTGGAATCAGGTGTGCCAACAATACAATACCAGAATGTCGATACTACAGCAGTTTGCTCTATCCAAAACTTCATTGTTTATTGAAATTATTCAGGGTAAACTAATTCCAGCATTTGCTGGCTGAGTATGAGAAGGATCCCTCGAATAATGTTAGATTATGACTCAGGATAATTAAAAGAATTTATCTGCTTCTAATTATGACAGGGCTTTTTATCGAGCTTTCTTCGACCTTCTGTCAGCTCGCCAACGAGGACATTTCTTAAAAGTCTGGAATCAGGTGTGCCAACAATACAATGCCAGAATGTCGATACTACAGCAGTTTGCTCTATCCAAAACTTCATTGTTTATTGAAATTATTCAGGGTAAACTAATCCCAGCATTTGCTGGCTGAGTATGAGAAGGATCCCTCGAATAATGTTAGATTATGACTCAGGATAATTAAAAGAATTTATCTGCTTCTAATTATGACAGGGCTTTTTATCGAGCTTTCTTCGACCTTCTGTCAGCTCGACAAAGAGGATATTTCTTATCTTATCGTTACACATTGCTTCTAAAAATTTCTAAATCAGGTGTGCCAACAATACAGTGTCGATGCTACAGCAGTTTGCTCTATCCAAAACTTCATTGTTTATTGAAATTATTCAGGGTAAACTAATTCCAGCATTTGCTGGCTGAGTATGTGAAGGATCCCTCGAAAAGTGTTAAATGATGACACGGGTTGATTAAAAGAGTTTCTCTATGGTACAAGTACCATTGAATCTTCATTGTTTCACTACTATTGAGTTATCAATGCACGTGGATGAATGGAGTAAAGTAAGACTAACCATGCCATCCCATAGAATAGGGGAAGCTGCAGTTGAACAGGTTATCATATCTGGTGGTGATCTCCTTGACGATCTGCGCGAGCGAGGTCTGCTTCTCCAGAGACAGGTCAGTGAGTCTCTGTGGAGAGTGCCCTACGGGCAGCAGCATTGTTTCGAAGGGCCACACGGCCCAGTACGGAACCAGTACTACCCAATCGGCGTTGCTGCACACTACGCGTTCCTGTTTAAAGAGAAGAGAAAAGAATATGAGTGGCTGACTCTAAATTACGACCCGAGGGTCAAATCCGTTCCTCTGCCTCTTTTTGTACGGTCTGTAAGCTAAGTATTTATTTTACAATTTCAATATACCTGTTTGGATAATAATCAATTTTATAACATCAAACACATGACTATTTAAAAATAGTAAATAGAAATTAAGGCATACCACACAGCCTTTCTCTCCAGACAACAAAAATGCACTATAGTTCAGAAAATGTAGGATGAGTCCTGTGACGTTTCACAAATTTCCCCCAATACAACCTTGTAACGATGTTCAGTAATTTTAATCCTTCTATCAACTTTAATATAAGCCTCGATTCTAATAAATAGCAAGTTATTTAGGTAAATACATTACATAAGGTTGTATTGGGGCAAATTTGTGAGCTGTCACAGGACTCATCCTACATTTTCCGAACTATAACAAAAGAAAACATTTCATATGTTACCACCTAATAAAATAAAGCAAATTTGTCACTGTCTCTTTCTGTTTGTTCGCTTAACCCTTCCTTCCCTGTGGTGTGTAACTAGTACACATTGCTTCTAAAAACTTTAATATCTCTATAAATATAATAAATACTGGGTTCAGATTTTAGGTATTCCTCCGTAATACATTTACGCATTGAATGAAAAAATAATATTAATAATAATTAGCACTTATCGGCCACATCAGAGATATTTTGTGAAAATCGGGAATAAATTCACCGATACAATCAAACGTGTGCCAGTGTGTGACGTAGGTATATTCATTCTAAAAAACCGCTATGGGTGATGAAGCGAAACTATTCACGTCTCACTCTCACTCTACTTCGGTACATTGGAATGCAAGAAATAGAATCTCAGTTTGGTCGCTGCTTCTCTAGTTTAGCAGCCAGCCGGCTTTCGTTCGAGGTGGTCGTCTCGCCCGTTTTGTGAGCGTCGGCCGATGTTTTTTTTTTCATGTTTTCAGCAATTAAATTTCAATTATTATCACTTTTGTCTTCAAATTTAATTAGTTTAAGCGATTGGCTATGAATATTATTTTTCCGATTTTAAATCGCTCATTTTTACATGTGTATTGAATACACAGCACCGGAACGCAAGGATTATTTTAGCACAGGAAGGGAATGAGAACTCTACGCGCTATTGCTGGGAAGACTTTGCGTGATCGTGTAAGGAACACCACAATCCGAGAGGTCTGTGAGGTCCAAGATGTGGTCAGATGGGGACGACAGGGTCGACGATACTGGTACCAACATGTACAGAGAATGAATTCCATACATAGCTCTGCATGGGGTGCCGGATGGACGGCGTCCACCAGGGAGACCCCCGAAACGATGGAGAGATCAGCATCACATGAGGACAATCAAGCAGTAACAGACTCTTGAGTCTCTAGAAAGTTTAAGAAAAAGAAGAGAAGGAAGGGAAGGTTGAAGAAGGTAGATTTCCAGGAGGGGGAGGTTGAGTAATTTTTTTTTGAAAAGGGGGCGGGGCCAAATAAGTTTGAGAATCTCAGAGTTAAACACAATAACATACAAAGTTTAAAGATAATTATATACAGTAACAAGGAATATAAATTAATACATAAGAAATAATTGAAAATTCTGAATAATTAACTCCTTAATTACCACCAATGGAGGATGCGAGGGTGAGGCGGAATGAACTGAGTAAAAAAAGACAGCCACAAATTGAGAACTCCCAAATAGACGCAGAGGGAGAGCCAAGAAGAACCTATAAAAGAAAGTAGAGGATATGACGAGAGTCGGATTATCTCCAAGTGATTGGTAGAATCGAGAGAGATGGAGGGAAAGGACCAAGCAGTGGACCCCAAATGGATGGGATAAGGTAACGGAAAAGAAAAAGTTATTATACTTGAGAAATTGTAGCATGGTCCCTGTGACAGTTCACAAATTTGCCCCAATACAACTTTGTAACGACACGTTCAGTAATTTTAATTATTTTATCAACTTTAATATAAACCTCGATTCTAATAAATAGCGAGTTATTTAGGTAAATACATTACATAAAACTAACAATAATGACAAATTAATACATCTTGTTACAAATTAGCGAAAATGTGGCAGTTTGTTAAAATCCAATAATATTTGGTGACGTTTGTCAAAAGTCACTACGTTAGTCCGCATTGGCTAGGGATGGGGTATTCGATAATCGTATTTTCGATTTTTTTATACATAAAATGAAATGTTCGTAATTAGTATTAATCCATAGTGGATCTTGGCCTATTTAAAGATAGATATAAATCATACAATACATTAGAAAGTCAGTATAATGGAAATTAAGAATTAAAACGTCAGTTTAGAGAAAAACAATTTTTCGGTTTATAAAAAAACTATTAGATTTGTAAAAAAAACTATACTACCCCATCCCTTTGAGATATGACATTTCAAATGTCACAGGGACCATCCTACATTTTCTCAAGTATAGTGGGATCACGTTCGAAGATTGCGTGAGACTCTGATTCCCTGTATAATTTCTTATTGTTAGCCTATTGGAAACTAACCACCACGCAGGTGAAATGACGCAAAGAGATGGCGGGATAGCTTATAGTTCAAATTTCAGGAATAACACACTGCAAGACGAGAAATACATTAAAATGGACAGTTTTAGAGGGCTGTTTCATAACCTAAAGCTGGGGTCTCCAAATTACAGCCTGCAGGTCAACACCGGCCCTCGAGCACCACCAAACCGGCCAGTCATAGTTTATTTTGATTACATTGTAAAATTTACAATGTAAGTCAATCATACAAAATACAAGTAAATCGTACAAAATACAAGTAAATCATACAAAATACATGTAAATCATACAAAATACATGTAAATCATACAAAATACAAGTAAATCATACAAAATACAAATAAATAATACAAAATACATGTAAATCATACAAAATACAAGTAAATCATACGAAATACAAATAAATAATACAAAATACATGTAAATCATACAAAATACATGTAAATCATACAAAATACATGTAAATCATACAAAATACAAGTAAATCATACAAAATACAAGTAAATCATACAAAATACAAGTAAATCATACAAAATACAAGTAAATCATACAAAATACAAGTAAATCATACAAAATACATGTAAATCATACAAAATACATGTAAATCATACGAAATACATGTAAATCATACAAAATGCAAGTAAATCATACAAAATACAAGTAAATCATACAAAATACAAGTAAATCATACAATATGTTGTTTATAGTTAAGGCATTAAATAAATCATACAAAATATAAGTAAATCATACAAAATACAAGTAAATCATACAAAATCATGTCAGTAAATCACACAAAGACTGTTGATGAATGATGCAATATACGATTAATGGTTTTGTCCACCATCGTCATTTTCTACGGCCTTTGATACAAGAGCAACGACACCTTTATTTTTTACACACATGTTTTTGCCACCATCGGTCGTGATACACTTCAAAATTTTCCACTGAAAATTATTTTTCTAAACGGCATTTTTAACTTCTTTAAAAATATCCATCGGAACGGAGTCCACCCCCGCGCCCTGCGCCATAGATATCTCACTCACGCCGGCTAGTCCCAATATACGAAAATTTGCGCGTAATTCAAAACTACAGTATGTTGGTATGATGAGCTAGCTAGGTCTTGGCCCTTGGGACTCAGTGGAGGAGTCAGTGTGGCACTTAGGCTAAAAAGTTTGGAGACCCCTGAACTAAAGGATGTTGATATGATTTTAAGTCGTAAGAAATAGAGACTACACTTAACAATTACCTGAGCTTCCAATTCCTTCTGTACATACTCGACAAGCATGCTTTTACCATGCTTCTTGTAGTAATCCAGTTGGCATCTGAAAACACGATAACAGTTATAAAAAAATTACATAAGGACAGTCACGTATGCTAACAGGCAAACCTATGTACAGCACCCGGTGGTTAGTAATACACATAGTTTGTAGAGCGTCGTCTCTGTCGTACGATGCGCTAACCGCACCGTGACTACGATACCGGACTCTTAGCGCATCGTGCGACAGAGATGACGCTCTACAAACTATGTGTATTACTTACCGCCGGGTACTATATTTGCTTATGGGAGCCCAAAGATTCATAAATACATAGATACATGCTATCATGCTATTCCCCTGTCGGGATAGGCAGAGAGGACAGAGCTTCAAACTATCCTATCTCAACATACACATTTAGCCCCTTCTACTCACATATACTTTCTTACACAACTTTTACGATTGCTCCGACTTTCCACATTTCCTTCTTCCAGAATTTCACTCACTTGATCCAACCATACTTTCCTTGGTCTTCCTATCACACTTCATTCCTTCCACATGCCCAAACCATCTCAGCGTTCTCTTCTTCAACTTATTTACCACATCAGTCTTAAGATATATCACATTCTGTATCCGTACTGTGTCACAATCTTAAGATATATCACATTCTGTATCCGTACTGTATCACAGTCTTAAGATATATCACATTCTGTATCCGTACTATATCACAGTCTTAAGATATATCACATTCTGTGTCCGTACTGTGTCACAGTCTTAAGATATATCACATTCTGTATCCGTACTGTGTCACAGTCTTAAGATATATCACATTCTGTATCCGTACTATATCACAGTCTTAAGATATATCACATTCTGTATCCGTACTGTGTCACAGTCTCAAGATATTTATTTATTTATTTATTTAATTAACGACACAACAGTGTCTTTATATACAAATGAACATGTGACAAGTTATACAAGTACTTCAAATTATTGACAAATAATACAAAACTTTATCTTAAACTAACATGAAGATACAAAAAGCAGTAGAATAAATTACAGTCATCGTTTTAAAATTATTTAATAATCTTTGAGAATTTTGTGGGAATTTTATGGATATATTATATATTGAGATATAGAAAACACATGGCCTCATTAGTGGAACGAGATGCAAGTTGCTTTGCAGAATTAAAAGCTTCACACGTGCTGATGCAGGGTTACTCAACTCCAGAGGCAAAATATTGTCCTTAATATTTGGTTTGTATTACGTTATTTATATTAATAAAGGAGAGCACAAAGTTAGTAGCTATTTCTAAATATTGTTGTAATATTCTGGCGAATACTATATATACTTATATTGAAAATATCTAAATTGTTGCAAAACTCGTTTCCAAGTCTTTGCATGCGAATTATAGAGGAGTTGATTTTATAGTTTGTATAACAATTTTGGGTATAAAAGGGATTGAGCTGTCTTGTGGATCTACCCGCAGTGGGAATAGGAAATGAAATACTCGCGAGTAAGTGAGGTGCATCAATCACTGAGTGAATGATTTTGTATAGCAGTACTATATCGGCTGTTTTTCTTCTGTCACACAGCTTCAAGAGTTCCACTGCATTTAATAAGTTGGAATAATTTCTTTCTTCATGCGGTATTCCAAGTTTAAAATTTATGAATCTTAGAAATTTGTTTTGTACACGTTCTAAAGTTAGTGCATGGGCGGCGTAATGAGGAGACCATATTGATGAGTTGTAGTCAAGGCGGCTACGTACTAAAGAGCAGTACAGCAGTTTTAATGTTCGTAAATCCGAGAAATGTTGGGCGGTTCTTAGTACAAATCCCAAGATTTTTTAACTCTCCCGAGTGATTTTGTTCACATGTTCTATAAATGAAAGTTTTTCATCAAATATAATTCCTAAATCCCTTATAGAAGCTACGCGTTTTAATATATATTGATTTAGCAAATACTCGTGATTAATTGGATTTTTATTTCTATAAAAACTAATGGACTCACATTTACTCAGGTTTAAGTGCAGTGTATTTGTGGTACACCATTGTTGTAATTTATTTAAGTTTTCTTGTAATTTAAGGCAATCAGCAGTATTATTTATGACTTTGAACATTTTTAAATCATCAGCAAAAAGTAAAATCTCTACGTCACTAAGTGTGTCAACTATATCATTAACGAATAGGAGAAATAATATTGGTCCTAGATGCGATCCTCGGGGTACACCGCTTGTAGCTGTGAAGGGATATGAAAGACAACTATCGATGTTGACAGTAAGTATTCGGTTTTTAATGTAGCTTTCGATCCAGTCTAAGAGCGGGCTGACTATGGTATTCCTAAAGCTTTTAGTTTACTTAATAGTATATTATGTGACACTTTGTCAAATGCTTTACTGAAATCTGTGTAAATTGAGTCCACTTGTTTTCCATTTGAGAACGAATTGAAAATATAGTTTTCATATTCGAGTAGATTAGTCAGTGTGGATCTACCTGAAATAAATCCATGCTGTTGAGTGATAATATATCACATTCTGTATCCGTACTGTGTCACAGTCTTAAGATATATCACATTCAGCCCCACATCACATTCTGTATCCTGTCATACATTGTATTCTTCTCAATGCACGCATTTCTACATTTATTCGGCTCCCCTCAGTCTTTTTTCACATTCACATTTCACTCCCATACATCAAAGTTGGCACCAAAATACTGTTATGGACTATCTTAGCATATTTTGATACTGTCCAGTTTGAGTATATATGTTTTAGTGCCCCATTGACTTAATTTCCTAGCGTTAGATACCCTCATTAACTCTTCCATCATCTAAGAAAACTCTGCTAAGGGGCATTCACTCAGTACCCGTCATGGGTATAATAGAAGGCACAGTATAAAGTGGGGGATTAGGGTACTTATCCTTGCTGCCACCAGAGATGACGAGAGAGTCTTTCGCTACCAATATCATAACGTCAACACTCGGACCTCTGATTATGCGTAAATAAGGAACGGAGCGGGGCTCTCTCACCTGTCCTTCAGGCGAGGCTCGTTGGGGAAGAATGACGAGGCCCAGATCTGGCAGTGGGGGTGCGGATTGGAGCAGCCCATGCTGGCTCCCTTGTTCTCAAACACCTGCACCCACTTGTAGCGCCTGCCCAGGTCCAGCATCTGCTTTATCCATCTGGGGTAAGAGACGAAAACATTATCGAGACTTCGAAGTGGTATAGATTTTTCAGCCAGAAAAGTCATTTTGCAATAGTGTGTGAGTAACAGTGCGTTTACAAAAACTTGTCACTTTATTTTTATAATGATGACCTCCGTTGCCTGGTGGTAAGACACTTGTCTGCCGATCCGGAGGTTGCGGGTTCGATCCCCGCTGGAACCAAGATTTTTAAAAATAGGATTCCAGTCTGGTTAACACATAGAGCCTATAAAAACATCTTTCTGGTTGGTTGGAAGACATTGCCACATGGCAATAAACTCGCCAGGTAAAAAAAAAACCAAAGGTTGGTTGGAAGAGATTGCCACATGGCAATAAATTCGCCAGGCTAAAAAAAAAAAAAGACAGTAAAGGACGACTGAAAAATAGAGGAACGGTGAACTGGGAAGGCCAATAAACAATCTCTGATTCCGGTCTGGTTAACACTTAGGGCCTATTAAAACATCTTTCTGGTTGGTTGGAAGAGATTGCCACATGGCAATAAACTCGCCAGGTAAAAAAACCAAAAGTTGGTTGGAAGAGATTGCCACAGGGCAATAAATTCGCCAGGCTAAAAAAAAAGACAGTCAAGGACGACGGAAAAATAGAGGAACGGTGAACTGGGAAGGCCAATAAACAATCTCTGATTCCAGTCTGGTTAACACTTAGGGCCTATAAAAACATCTTTCTGGTTGGTTGGAAGAGATTGCCACATGGCAATAAACTCGCTAGGTTAAAAAAAACCAAAGGTTGGTTGGAAGAGATTGCCACATGGCAATAAATTCGCCAGGCTAAAAAAAAAAAAGGCAGTAAAGGACGACGTAAAAAAAGAGGAACGGTGAACTGGAAAGGCCAATAAACAATATCTGTTTGAGCGCAGCGCTGGTCTATGATCGGAAAGACGATGAATCTTCTCGATGAGGTAAGAGGAGGCTGCGGGATAGTTAAGGATATAATACAATAGAGATAATATGTGAATTTGGCGTCTATTCCTCACGTTCAACCAGTTCTATACCTTCTGAAAAACAAACCTTAGACAAACATTTTGAAAACACTAATTTGTCCAGTTGTTCCTCCGTAATATCCAAATAACATACGTCCGCATAGTCCTAAATAGGAAAGAGTAGAGATCCCACAAGTTAAATAGTATTCGAGCGTGAAAATCAGATTTCACGTATATAAATCAAACGTTTACTCACTCATCAATGACAGCCTTAATCTCTTCTACTGACATCAGCGGAAGTGTTATGTCCGAGTTTGGATGAAAGCACATCACCCTGGGAAAGTAAAAATACGTTCAATTGTGTGATCCGATAAATAAATTCAAATAAATAATGTACATATTGATGATCATAGCTCGTACGACGGTAAAATAACTGAAGTATTGGACCCAGGCACGATATTAATATTATTTAATAATCCAAGTATTGTACTATCCAGTATAAATGTTTAGGTCTCCCGCGAAGGAACAGTGTTTTTTTGGCTAACTTGTTTAATATTGCGAAAGGTGTGAAGCAAGGATGTGTAATGTCACCATAGTTATGTAATATTTATTAGTTATTACCGAGATCGCTATGCACACATTCTCGTTCGACATTCGTATGCCACCCGTTGCCCTCTGTAGTTACTTCACACACAAATCAAACAATCACAGTGACATAAAATATCCTTGCTTTACCCCTTTTGTAATATTAAATGATAATTAATGAGCAGTACTTGAAATTAAATACTCAACCTGCAGGTTCCTTTGGCGGGTCCCATCTGAAACAGGTGATCCTCTGACGTGGGAGGGTCCGGGATATCCTCGAGGAGAGCGGGGAAGTCATTCTTAAAGACAAATGTTGAATCGTACATTGGATTCACCTGAAAGAATGAAAGAGCAGGTATATTGATGCAATGTATACCATACATTCCATTCCATATTGCTGTCAACCTATTCAAGAGCAGGTATATTGATGCAATGTATACCATACATTCCATTCCATATTGCTGTCAACCTATTCAAGAGCAGGTATATTGATGCAATGTATACCATACATTCCATTCCATATTGCTGTCAACCTATTCAAGAGCAGGTATATTGATGCAATGTATACCATACATTCCATTCCATATTGCTGTCAACCTATTCAAGGCAATGTATTGTAGTTTGATGTAAACAAATATTTCTTATATGGGTTTAGATTTATCTTTATCAATTGATTTGTTTCTTTACCTATTAAGGAATTTAACATCCAAACTTAAAGGTTTTTCCCTATATGTATGCCTACAATATGCAGGTATATTTACTATGTGTGTACCTACAATATGCAGATTTATTTTCTATGTGTATACCTACAATATGCAAGTTTATTTTCTATGTGTGTACAATATGCAGGTATATTTTCTATATGTGTACCTGCAATATGCAGGTTTATTTTCTGTGTGTGTACCTACAATATGCAAGTTTATTTTCTATGTGTGTACCTACAATATGCAGGTTTATTTTCTATGTGTGTACCTACAATATGCAGGTTTATTTTCTGTGTGTGTACCTACAATATGCAAGTTTATTTTCTATGTGTGTACCTACAATATGCAGGTTTATTTTCTATGTGTGTACCTACAATATGCAGGTATATTTTCTATATGTGTACCTACAATATGCAGGTTTATTTTCCATGTGTGTACCTACAATATGCAAGTTAATTTTCTATGTGTGTACCTACAATATGCAGGTTTATTTTCTATGTGTGTACCTACAATATGCAGGTTTATTTTCTATGTGTGTACCTACAATATGCAGGTATATTTTCTATGTGTGTACCTACAATATGCAGGTATATTTTCTATGTGTGTACGTACAATATGCAGGTTTATTTTCTATATGTATCCCTACAATATGCAGATTTATTTTCTGTATGTACACCTATAATATGAAGATTTATTTTCTATGTGTATACCTACAATATGCAGGTTATTTTCTATGTGTGTACCTACAATATGCAGGTTTATTATCTATGTGTGTACCTACAATATGCAGGTATATTTTCTATGTGTGTACCTACAATATGCAGGTATATTTTCTATATGTGTACCTACAATATGCAGGTTTATTTTCTATGTGTGTACGTACAATATTCAGGTTTATTTTCTATATGTATCCCTACAATATGCAGATTTATTTTCTGTATGTACACCTATAATATGTAGATTTATTTTCTATGTGTATACCTACAATATGCAGGTTTATTTTCTATGTGTGTACCTACAATATGCAGGTTTATTATCTATGTGTGTACTTACAATATGCAGGTTTATTATCTATGTGTGTACCTACAATATGCAGGTTTATTATCTATGTGTGTACTTACAATATGCAGGTTTATTATCTATGTGTGTACCTACAATATGCAGGTATATTTTCTATGTGTATACCTATAATATGCAGGTTTATTATCTATGTGTGTACCTACAATATGCAGGTTTATTATCTATGTGTGTACCTACAATATGCAGGTTTATTATCTATGTATTGGGTGTTAACATAAGTTGTGTCGGTTTTTTCCAATTTAAAAATGAGCACCAAAAGTAAAACAAAATGGTAAAGCTACGCATGGCCAAAAGCAAAGGTTCCTTTACCGCATCATTACTGGTGATTAAAAATGGTTTGAAAATGGTGATGAAAAATGTTTGAAGGGGATCTTCATGAATAATATGGTTTGAGCGGTCCTCATCGAAGTCCACTGGTCGTCCGGAACACTCCAAGCCTTTCAGGTCGAAATTACCATCTTTGAAATGCAAAAACCATCGACGAGCTGTCCTTTCATTCATAGCACCTTCACCGTACACTTCGTAAATATCGCGAGCAGCTTTGGCAGCTTTATTCCCTCGATTGAACGTGAACAGAAGGAGGTGTCGAAAATGCTCACTTTCGTCTACTTGACATTCCATTTTGAAGGCTTGTAATCAAATAAAATAATATGTGTAACGTAAAAGCAAACACAATATCTTGTAGAGCAGAAAATTTTCTTTCGAATGACGTATAACCTTTACCATTTTGTTTAACTTTTGGTGCTCATTTTTAAATTGGAAAAAACCGACACAACTTATGTTAACACCTAATATATACCTACAATATGCAGGTTTATTATCTATAGTATGTGTCATTAATTCAAGAATTAAAAAAAATTCAATTAAAAAAACCGCTCAATTTGAAAGACCCTTTATATGTAAAATAATTATTTTCACCTCTCCATTACCCCTGGTGACTCCGGGACACAGAGGATTCTGATTTCCTTCATCTCCATCCTTCTTGCCGGAGTCTCCCTTGCTGCCAGCCTC
Source organism: Odontocerum albicorne (assembly GCA_949825065.1). Lineage (NCBI taxonomy): Eukaryota > Metazoa > Arthropoda > Insecta > Trichoptera > Odontoceridae > Odontocerum > Odontocerum albicorne. Next base: position 5,787,665 of record OX463868.1, read on the forward strand.
CACCTGTCCGGCCCACGGACGCAGCATGCGGTGCGGAGACACCAGCACCCACTCGTCCTTCAGTGGGTTGTAGCGGACATGCTGGTGCTCTGAGATAGGTAAAAAAAAAGGTTTTTTAACACAAAATTCTTCAACACATCAAATAAAATAATTTCTAATACCACCAAAGACTGGGTAAGGAGATAGAAGATGGGAAACGAGAAGAAAAAACGAGTTGTAGAGAAACATACCATACTCCGTCATTGAAGAGAGATTTTATCATAAAATAATAATAAAAGAAAAATTTATATAGCACTGTTTAGAGAGCAAACTCTCCTCAAGAGTGCTCTAACTCAGGATTAGAACCCACAATAGTGGGTTTGATTCTAGAGTAAGATGTGAATATTTACTCCTTGTCCACAAATAATGTGAATCTTCCTCGTGTGCGTCGACCTTCCACACCTCCAGTAACCATAAACCTCTCCAAACTGTCTCCTTGGCCACGAGAAATGTGCCCAAAGAATCGGAGAACTCGTCGAAGGCATATTGTCGACAATCTGTTGTCCGTGGTTCTCTGTTCTTGGAGAATGGAGGCGTTAGTTCACCTTGCTGTCCATGGAACTCGTAACATCCTTCTTCCAACGCCACATTTCAAATGCATCTATTCTACGTCTCTCACTTGCTCTTAGGGTCAAAGTCTCCGCGCCATACATTAATTCATATATGATCATATTTATTCTTCTTCCTAGTGTCATGTCAGGTCCCCCCAATGTTGACTATCACCTGAGAGTAGACATCTTTGTCTCCGGCAGCCCGAAAAAGATCCCCAACGCCCTTTATGCCAATCACGTATATTGCAGAGCCAGGAGATTTGCCATTTGCCAACACCTCTTCGACCCTCTATTTTGCCTTGGATGATCAGGTGCAGTAATTTGTACTTTGCTCCTCTAAGTACATGATCCGAATAGGACACCTTTCGGATTTTAATATTAGTCAGCAACTCTCTATCAACTTTGGCTCTTTGAAGAACCCTCATGTTGCTTGACCATATCCGTCCAGGGTATCGTAGCATTCTCCGGTGCAGCCACATTTCGAATGTATCCCATCGGTTCATACTACCAACTTTGAGGGTCCATGATTCCACTCCATGCAATAACATTGACCAAACGTAGCATTTGACTAACCGTTGTCGAAGTTTCAAGTTTAGATTATCATCGCAGAATACGCTTCTCTTTTTCTTCTTAAACTTTCTGTACTCTCAAGAGTCTGTTACTGCAGGATTGTCCTGTGATGCTGAGCTCCAGCTATCTCTCCATCGTTTCGGGGGTCTCCCTGGTGGACGCCGTCCATCCGGCACCACATGCAGAGCTATGTATGGAATTCTTGTGGAATTCATTGACTGTACATGTTGTTACCAGTATCGTCGACGCTGTCGTCCCCATCTGACCACATCTTGGACCTCACAGACTTCTCAGATTGTGGTGTTCCTTACACGATCACGCAAAGTCTTCCCAGCAATAGCACGCAGAGTTCTCATTTCCGTTGTCCTTAGCATACTTTTTGTCCTGACAATGTCCGCCCTCGCTTCGATGCCATATATGAGGATAGATCGCACACAGGTCTTATAGAATATGCTTCTCATTTTATTAAAAGCCGCACGAGATGTTTCAATTCTGCACTTGACTTAGGTTTCTGGGTCGAGGTCTTCCACTAGGATACTTCCGAGGTATTTAAATGATTCCCCTCTCTCTATATCAGCACCGTTAGCAGTCACCAATGTAAGACATGCTCCTGCGTGATCCTGCCGGCCAAACACCATGAACATAGTTTTACTCACGTTCATGTCCAGCCCCAGCCTTGCACCGGCTCCATTAATTCTATCTACAGCGCAGGGTTTGAAGGTCGTCAATACTGTCTGCCAGAACAACCGTACCATCTGCGTATTTTTATTTTATCACACCTTATAACATAATAAAATAACTAACGACCTAGACGTTCAACATTGAACACACGATGAGATAAAATATTTTTAAAAAAATTACGTAATTAAATTAACAAAATAAGAATAAATTCACTCTAATCGTTAAATTTGATTATAAAATTAATTAAAAACACTTACGAATTGAGGTTATGTCATATACGTATAAAAACAACGATAAAAACCAACATATTGTTTAATATTTAAAAAAAATCTACCTGTTGGTTTAAACTCTGTCATTTTTTATCCAATAAATTAACGACACAAGTTATTTGAATGGTTTCAATCGGCCAACAAACAACTCGACATAACATAAATTGATGCAATCGACTAAAGAAATCTCATCCCGGCATTGTCGTATCAGCACTGTGGACGTTTCTGATTGCCGATAACGACATGTTTTAATAAATACCGACTGATAACACGATATCAAAATATTATTCGCGATCGTAAATGCGAAATAAACATTGCGAAATAATGTACTACTGAGAATTCGTTTGACAGTTTTATTTTGACAGCTCGACCGGACGGAAACGTAACACAGTATATAAACATTTACACTTTTACAAATTTTTTACCTGTCCTGTGATGTGCAACTATTACAAATTGCTTCTAAAAACTTTAATATCTCTATAAATATAATAAATACTGGGTTCAGATTTTAGGTATTCCTCCGTAATACATTTACGCATTGAATGAAAAAATAATATTAATAATAATTAGCACTTATCGGCCACATCAGAGATATTTTGTGAAAATCGGGAATAAATTCACCGATACAATCAAACGTGTGTCAGTGTGTAACGTAGGTATATTCATTCTAAAAAACCGCTATGGGTGAGGAAGTGACGCTATTCACGTCTCACTCTCACTCTACTTCGGTATATGGGAACGCAAGAATAGAATCTCTGTTCGTTCGCTTCTCTCGCTTCAGTAGCTCGCGGGCAACTATTAGAGGGTTTTTTCAGCAATTAAATTTCAATTAATATCACTTTTGACTTCAAATTTAATTAATTTAAGCGATTGTCTATGAATATTCTTATTTTTTCGATTTTAAATCGCTCATTTTTACATATGTATTAATGTGTATTGAATACACATTACCGGAACGGGTGGAATTTTTTTAGCATAGGAAGGGAAAGGTTAATTTCAATAATTTATTATTTTATAGGCAATTCACTCAATCTATAATGATTTGTATCACCATGTTGAAACCGGTAGAGTTATACCGTTATATAAACTGGAATAAACAGTATTTGACTAAACAAATTAGAATATTTTTTTTACTGTTATACCAACTTACGTTCTATCCCATCACGTAATGTTCCTTTCGGGGTAGGCAGAGAGGATGTATTGCAATATCGATTCATATATCCACATATAAATTATGTTATGGATGATTTTTCAAAATCTTTAATATGGACTTAAGTTTAATTCAGTTCGATCCCACTTCCGGCGCTGTTATCGGGGACAAAATAAGTGCCCATTCAGCGCGATCTACACTAGAAGATCGAAATCTTCTGTATTATTTTTTATGAGCGTGATGTCACGTATCGACGAAGAAGGAACTGCCAAAAAAGATTAATTAATTAATCGTTAAGTAATCGGTTATTATTATTACTCATTAAGTAATTATTATTACTCATTAAGTAATTATTATTCCTATTTTTGATAAGTATTATGTAATCGGTTATTATTATTACTCATTAAGTAATTATTATTATTACTCATTAAGTAATTATTATTATTACGCATTAAGTAATTATTATTACTATTATTGATTATTATGAAGTAATCGGTTATTATTATTACTCATTAAGTAATTATTATTATTACTCATTAAGTAATCGGTTCCAATCATTCAAAATAACCTCCTCCGGTGGCGACACACCTGAGAAGAATTCTCTTTGACGCCACTACTCGTACTTCCATATGGACTGTACCGTGACAGCTCCGCTGTTGCCGCATATTATCAACAATCATAATATTTGCCTCAGCCTGTTTAGCGTCTCTCATTCTGCTTTTGCCGATCTTTGAATACATTTAGATAATGAATGATGAAAGAATCACTAAACGAGCGCACAAATCAGAAGTGAGAGGTGTGCGTGGACGAGGGAGACTCAGGAAAATGTGACTGGATTAAATGGATCAGATTTTGAAAAAAAAAGGTAAAATGAGAAGTATAAATAATAAAAGATTGTGCATAACGAGATGTATGAATATGGAGGAGACAAAAGTTGTGCGCTTGCAAAGAAAATTTTCGAGATCTGTTCACTCCGCTTGCTTACACTGTAAGTGTACCGAACGTATGCGTCACCTAACATATATGATTTATTTGTAATTGCTGTGTACCTATTGTAATGAAAGGTACCTTAGGCGTGTCCTTCACAATAGTCAATATAAAAAGTCGGACGGCCCATGCAAGTGAGGAGCGCGTGGTATACATAGTATTTAGTAAGTCATGACGGCATACACGGGCGAATAAAGGGGCTTACGATGAGCGATGGGCTGCACATATGATAAGGAACGAAAAATGTCAAAAATATATTCCCAGCTTCTGGAACGTCGACAATCTCTGCTCTTTCCGATTCTGGACTATGCGGACGTATGTTACTTGGATGTTACAGAGAAACAGCAGGACAAATTACAGTGTCTTCAAAATGTGTGTCTAAGATTCATTTTCAACCTACGAAAGTATATAACTTCATACCAGAAGGCATTGAACTGGTTGAATGTTAGAAATAGACGCCAAATTCAAATACTGTCTCTATTGTATAATATCCTTAACTGTCCCGCCACCCCCTCTTATCTTGCCAAAAATTTTCAGCATCTTTCCAATCATGGATTAGCGCTACGCTCAAACAGAGATTGTCTATTGGCCTTTTGTCCGTCTTTGTGGGGTTCGTGGGCATGTGCTCACGTATGTGTTTATGGATTTCGTGGGGATGGATAGTCATTTGAATGATTTATGCGACCATGTAACTTGCTTCATTTACTTTTGTCTGGTTGGTTGGAAGAGATTGCCACCTGGCAATAAGCCCGCCAGATTGTATTGTTATAAAAGTGTTAAATAAATACGTTTTATTAATGACAAACTTCTACCTGCTAAAGAGGAATCTCTTCACCCTGCTACTTTTCACCGGAAAAGCAAGAAGTAAACAGGAATCTACTAGTATTGAGCGGCAGCCATGCACCATCCACCTATTTTATAGTATTTGTACTGATGGTGTACATTAAGGGAGAAGGCAGAGATAACAGATCAGTATTTATACACACCCATGTTTTACTCTCGTACATCAAAATTGACATCAAAATCCTGTCGTGGACACTTGACTTAGTCGATTTTGGTGTTGTCCGGTTCGAGTATATATGTTTTAGTGTCCCCATTGACTTTGTTTCCTATCGCTCGATATTAAAAGTAACTCTCCCATCATTTGAGAAAATACTACCCGAATAGCAGAATTCCTCAACGCATTTATTACATTACAATAAAAAAATTACAGCAAAAAAATTACAGTAAAAATAAAGGAACCATTACAGTAAAACATATTTTTCTAGATGGGCAAAATATTTTCTCTAAGTTGTCCATGTTTCGTTGCCATGGATCAGACCTGATTGATTTCAATTATTTTATTATAATAACGTAAACTATAATATTTAGATAACCTCTCACTTAATAGTATTAATTAGTTTATAATATTACATTTATTTAAACGTGACATTAAAAATAACACTCGAGAGCAAGTGAGATACGTAGAATACTATATATACATTTGAAATGTGGCGCTGGAGAAGGGTGTTAGGAATTCCATGGACTGCAGATGAACTAACGCCTCCATTCTCCAAGAACTGAGAATCTCCGACCACAGACTGTCGACAATATGCCTTCAACGAGTCCTCCGATACTTTGGGCACATTTCTCGTGTCCAAGAAGACAGTTTGGAGAAGTTTGTGGTTACTGGATGACAACACAAAAGGTAGAATCCCAATGCGTTGGACTGACCAAGTGAGAGACGCAACTGGACTACCCTTAACAACTGCCCTTCGAGCCGCGGAGTGCAGGGTTGGATGGAGAGAAATCGTCAGAGGCTCTCATGGGAGGCACGATGCTGTCATGAGATATACGATAGGATGATGATGATACTAAGAAAGCTCAAATTACATTATTTACTAACTGTACCCGGCCACATGTTGCTGTGGCTCAGACTGGTTAAATGGAAAAGAAAGAAAAGAGAAAAGCACACGTTTCTATTATGTTTAATTTCACAATGCTTGTGGGTATACAATATTTTGATGTCTTTCAGCCACTCTCAGTCTGTCACGTTCATCGCCGTGCTCGCAAATGATCGCGTCACTCCAATAGCTCAATTCACGATATGTTTTGAATTCAAATGAAAGATTGATTGCACTAAAAAAGAAGAAAGAAAGTTGTAACAAAAATATATAAAATTGCAAAACATTAAAAAAGGAACTGAATAATATTATTAAGTTCGTAGACGTCTTTGTTCTTGGCGGCAAGAATAGCTCGTTCACTCAGCCAATCGTGATTCTTATAATTGATTTGAATATTGGGAAATACTTTTTCAACCAATTCTTCTTTTGACATCACTAAATTGCAGAAGTTATGAGACAATGAAATTCGTCCTGAGGTCATATCAACCGGCATCTTTCCGTTCCCAAATTCCAGCAATTGATGTGAAAATATCTCGCCTGATCGATCGTTTTGCAGCTGGACACGCATTTGTCAAATATTTGTCTCTAGATAATTAAATATAAATCATAGAACTAAAAGTATTTCGTTGAATAATAATATTAACAACGAATATCTGAAATTAAAAAGCTGTAACGTTAAACAAAATAAAGATATAATTATTTCGCTATTTTCAGCATGAAAGTCTCGATTCCATATGATTCAAGAAAGATAAATTATTTGGTTTGACAAATCATATGTTTGGCGACACTAGCGCCTCTCTCGGACTTTTCCCTAAACACCAACCTCAATACCGCTCTGCGTACAGAATTCACGCAGGCTATTATAGTATCGATCGGTACAACACTAAAATACACTAATCCAATCAAAAACTTCAATCAAACATAACCCTTGTGTACACCACATAAAAATCAATATAGCGTGCAGTTTGATATGCGTTTGCGTACATTTCGTTGCGGATCAGTACAATAGTAAAATATACAAATCAAACAATAAATGTAACCAAATATAAGTCTTATACCAATGGCATAAATATCAATATAGCGTAAACTTAGTGGCGCGTTTGCGTACTTTTCGTTGTAGGAATGTCGCAGTGAAAACACAGATAACTTTGACCCTCGAAACTACAAGCAAAAATCACCCTTATTTGTATTGAGTTTTGGTCGCATTGTCTCGGATCATGTGACGGCATTTAGAGCATTACTATTGCAAGGGCACGGTCATGTTTGTAACCCTAAACATCATATGGGAGAAAAAGAGTCAAACGATTTTGCTACTTACAGATATGTTATTAAGTACTATTTTAGCGTGTATATTTTCCCATTTACGTTTTCTTCAAAGTGGATAATGCGGATGGAAATAGATTGGTTTGTCAGGTGCTGCCACCTGACTTGTGTAGTAGGAAAATATATTTTAGTGATGTGAAACATAGTTCTAGTTTAGCGATAAGAGGTTTATTCGAACTACAATATTTATTGAAAACGTGTTCTATTAAAATAAATTGTTCTTTCAATAAAAATTTGCTAAAATTATATTTTTTTGTTTTATTGCTTGCTAAGACATACATAAGTTATTTACTGTTTTGTTTATAACAAGTTTTCAAGGTATAATATCAATAAAAGTTAAAACGGTTCAGTTAATTTGAATGTTTTTTTTTAAAGATAATGTTTAATAAAATACAAACATGATATGTATGGGCACGCGGTAAGACTTAAAACTTCCGCGTAGAAGATTGCGGATTCGATCTCCGCTCTGTGTTAGTCCCCTAAAACGACACATGCATTTTTCTGCCTAGAATTCTAGTGTAAGTATACCTTTAATTTCAGTAATAATTTAATTTAAAATAAAAGATAAAACAATATTAAAAAAACTTCTATTTGAGATGAAAGGAACTAACATCATTATATCTAGAATGTTTTCTAATACTAATAACATTTGAAGTATATTTTTTCTGTTAACATTTAGTCACAGATCAAGTTTTTTAAAGTTCTGCAATACTAGAAAACAACGATTGCATTTGGATACCGTTGAGGGCACATAGCTTACTCATTGTAAAGAAAGCAGAGAAAAATATATCTATGATATCTCTTTATGGGTGAGTTTAGTGTCTATCCATGGCTTTATTCTACTCAATTTCTGCTGGGCATGTTCGAGTATAACTCTTTGAGCGTAAGAAGAGATCTGCGTCTCCTGGTATACGTTGTCAGACTCGTTCGAGGAGTTGTATTGAGCTGTCCAGCATTCATACAAAGATTAGCGTTAAATGTTCCTAACAATTATACTAGACTGCGCCGGCAAGAACTGTTCTCAATGACATACGCAAGAACGGGTCTTCCAGCCGCTATGCCTGTTGGAAGGGCCTTAACTCTTCTGAACGGGACTGCTTCGGATATTGACATATTCCATATCACATTACCAAAAGCAAAAGTAAATTATCTTCTAAGATTGAGCGCGTTAGAAAGCACTCATCAACGTATTTAAGTGACTGAATATATGTGTATGTATGTGTGTATATACGTATGTTTGTGTGTATATACGAATGCATATACATAATTTTATAATTTTTATTATTTTATATAATTTTTTTAACGTTAAAATTTTTAGTTTTTTTTTTCAATGTAATTGGGTTAAGCCTGTATTGAGAAAATAAATAAAAATTATAAAAAATACTCGTATGCAGAGGAATTATCTTATCTAATAGCCGCAGCCACCACCTTCCTATTCTTACACTTTATTTCTTTTTTAGTATAAAGATAAACGTTAAATGTTCCTAACAATTACACTAGACTGCGCCGGCAAGAACTGTTCTCAATAACATACGCAAGAACGGGTCTCTCAACCGCTGTGAGTGTTGGAAGGGCTTTAATTCTTTTGAATGGGAATGTTTCGGATATTGACATATTTCACATCACATTATCAAACAAACTTTTTTTTCTTATACTGGGGGCGTTAGGACTTATTTGAGTAAATTATGTTATTTTTTTAATAATACAGAATAGATAAGGAACGAATGTGAACTGAAGTAAGATGATTAAGAGTACGTTGAGATGGTTTGGGCATGTGGAACGAATGAATGAAGAAAAACTAAAAAAAAACAGATATATAGTGCAAATGTGAGTGGAAGGCGTATGAGAGGAAGCCCAAAGAAAGCATGGCTGGATCAAGTGAATGATATTGTAAAATAAGGAAACGTAGAAAGTCAGAGAACTCGTAGAAGTTGTGTGAAAAGGTAAGAAGAGGCTATGGATGTGTGTGTGTGTGTGTGTGTAGAGATAGGAAAGTATGACGTTCTGTCCTCTCTACCTACCCAGACAGAGAAATTGCACGATGATATCTATGTATGTTGATTATATGTTTTTTTAATTTGTTAACTTTTTTCGCAATTGAAAATTCCAATGTTATTGGTCTTAGCCTATATTGTGATGTGACCTTTTAACTGTCGTATCTTAAATACATTTACTATGGCTGTAGGCCAGAAAATTTTATGTATTTTGATTGTTAAAAATAATGTGTTTTTTATAAGACTGTATAAATGTATAATAACTCACAGTTTTTCCATATACCGTAATGCTTTGATTATTTTTTTTAAACAAATAAATACATATTTAGCAATAAAAATAATTTAAAAAATAACTGAAAGTGAAAAAAAATGTCTCATTTTTTAAATATAAATACTATAAAAGCTTATTTAAAAAAAATTTAATCTTCTAATAAATTTTGCACGTCGACATGAAGACATTTAGTTCTCGTATTCTCAAAAAAGACTAGTACATTTTTAATCAGTCGTTCGCGACCGACGTATTTCTAGTAGAACTAGAATTTTTCCCGCAGATAGAAGGCACGCAGTAAAAGGGCGCAATGAAAATGGTGACGTCGTAAAAACGTAACGTGAAAATGAGTGAAAATTTTTCCACTGAAACAGGGAATTGTCCGCGCATGCTCACCAACTATCCACTAAGTATTTGTAGTAACATGGCGGAAACAGTGCCCTTTAGCTACGTGGATTGTGTGCACGATTTTTAGAACGTTTGTGTTAATTTAATAATATATAAATAAAAAATAAAACGTTCATTTTCTATTGTAGTTTAATAAATTTATAATACGGCGCCCAATTTTTATAATATATTATAAAAAAAAAATAAGCGAGATTTTTTATATATATATATATATTCAAGTACTAAATATAGTTGTAGAAAAGTGTTGGGAAAGTATAAAATGGTTTTTTTGATCTGAATCGATTAGTATAATATTTTTTATTTTTCGCGTTGATAATAAATAAAAATAAAAAATGGGCGAATTCAAGTTTGGTGTCGACGATAGTATCGAAGACGATCAGGTGTTGTTCGCTGATACGACAGCAAATGGTGGAAACAGAAGAGGAAATCTGTCGCAGGGACGCGGTGGGAATACGGGCTTCAGACCTTGGGTATCCGGCCCTTGGGGATCCGCAAACAACTATTCGAGGGGCAGAGGTACTCCTGGGATCCCGTCACAAGGAAACAGAGCATCAGCCAACTCTCCGCCTAAATTTAGAAGAAGTACGTCGTATCCAGGAAAACCACCTAACCAACAATCTCCCTGCGAAACGGATTATCAGGTAGAATGCTAGATATTTATCATATCAACGTTTTCGTGTGTGTTTTTGTGTTCATTGCTGTTTTATTTATATATATTTTAGATATAAGCTTAGTTAATTTAGCAATTATTATATTAAATGAACCTTATAGTATATACATATAAGTTAATTCAATATACGAGTAATTTATAGAATTCTCCTATTCAGGTAGTATTTTCTCAGATGATGGAAATGTTACTTTTTTTATATAGAACGGATAGGAAACAAAGTCAATAAGGCATTGAAATGTATATACTCGAACTGTGCAGTATAAAAATATGCCTAAATGAGAAAAGAGAGTTCATAAGGATATTTTAGAAACGATCTTGATGTGTGTGAGGGAAATGTAACTTAATTAATTTAGCACTTATTGTATTAAAAAAGCCTTTTATTTATAAGTAAATTCGATATACGAGTAATTTAGAGAATTCTCCTATTTAGGAAGTATTTTCTCAGATGATGGAAGAATTACGAGTACTTTTGATATTGAACGACGTGTAGCGATAGAAAATAAAGTCAATAAAGCATTGAAACATTTATTCTAGAACTGTACGGTATAAAAATATGCTTAAATGAGAAAAGAGAGTTCATAACGATATTTTAGAAACAACTTTAATGTATGTGAGGGAAATATGAACGTAATAAATGATCGAATAACTTAATTATTTTAGCACTTATATTAAAATCAACTTTGATGTACGACAGTGAAATGTGGACGTAAGGAAATAATGAATAACTTATTTTACCAATAATTATTTTACAAAAACTTTAAATATAAGTAAATTTGATATACGAGTTAATTTAAAAAATCTGCTATTTAGGAAGTATTTTCCTCAGATGATGGAAGAATTACGAGTACTTTGGTGTTGAACGACGTGTAGCGATAGAAAACAAAGTCAATAAAGCATTGAAACATTTATACTAGAACTGTAAGGTATAAAAATATGCTTAAATAAGAAAAGAGAGTTCATAACAATATTTTAGAAACAACTTTAATGTATGTGAGTGAAATGTGAACGTAAGAAATGTTCGAATAACTTAATTATTTTAGCACTTATTATATTAAAAAAAACTTATATTTATAAGTAAATTCGATATACGAGTAATTCAGAGAATTCTCCTATTTAGGAAGTATTTTCTCAGATGATGGAAGAATTACGAGTACTTTTGATATTGAACGACGTGTAGCGATAGAAAATAAAGTCAATAATGCATTGAAACATTTATATTTTAACTGTACAGTATAAAAATATGATGAATTATTGCAAAATTTAATAAATTATTTAATTTAGCAATAATTATTTTGCAAAAACCTTAAATATAAGTACATTAGATATACGAGTAAATTTTAAAAAATCTGCTATTTAGGGAGTATTTTCTCAGATGGTGGAATATTTATTTTTAATAATGAACGACGTTTAGAGACAGGAAACAAAGTCAATAAGGCATTGAAACATTTATACTTGAACAGTCCAGTATCAAAATATTCTAAAATAGTGTTATATCAAGAACAATATTTTAATATCAACTTTGATGTATATAAGTGAAATGTGGATGTAAGGAAATTTTGTATAACTTATTAAATTTACCAATAATTATTTTACAAAAATCTTTCATGTAAGTAAATTCGATATACGAGTTAATTTAAAAAAATCTGCTATTTAGGGAGTATTTTCTCAGATGATGAAAGTGCTACTTTTAATATCGAACGACGTGTATAGATAGGAAACAAAGTCGATAAGGCATTGAAACATATATATTAAACCTGTATAGTATCAAAATATGTTAAAATAGTGATTTATTCATAAACATATTTAAGAATCAACTTTGATGTACGACAGTGTAATGTGGACGTAAGGAAATAATAATTATTTTTACAATAACTTTAAATATAAGTAAATTTGATATACGAGTAAATTAAAGAATTCTGCTATTTAGGGACTATTTTCTCAGTTGATGGGATTGCTACTTTTAATATCGAACGACGTGTTGAGATAGGAAACAAAGTCAATAAGGCATTGAAAACATATATACTCGCATTATACAGTGTCAAAATGTGCTGTAATAAGAAAATATTGTCAATAACAATATTTTTGAACCAACTTTGATGTACATATTCGAGTGAAATATAGATGTAAGCAAATATCGAATAAATGTTGTTAAAATGCGTGTATTTAGTGGACGAACACATGGTATTACAATGTATGACATTAGTCATTAGAATTAAGTTATTAGATATTAATGTTGGTTTGAAGTAGATGTGTTATTCAGTTGAATGAAAAAAAGTATTATACATTGAATTGGTGTGGACATGTTGAACGAATGAGTGATGATTTAAAAAATACTAAAAAAAAAAACAAATAAATAAACAGTGGTTATGTGAATGGAAGACGTGGTAGAGAAGGGTCAAGGGAAGTTTGGTTGGATCAAGTCATTTTAAAAAAGACAATTTTGAGAAAATGGAACTAATTTATTAAGTATGAGAAAATGGAAGTTTGAGAAAATGGAAGTTTGAGAAAATGGAAATTTGATAAAATGTATAAAATTATTAAGTTTGAGAAAATTTAACTAATTTATTAAGTTTGAAGAAATAGAAGTTTGAAAAATGAAAGTTGGATAAAATGTATAAATTTATTAAGTTTGAGAAAATGCAACTAATTTATTAAGTTTGAGAAAATGGAAGTTTGAGAAAATGTATAAATTTATTAAGTTTGAGAAAATGGAACTAATTTATTAATTTGAAGAAATAGACGTTTGAGAAAATGGAAGTTTGATAAAATGTATAAATTTATTAAGTTTGCGAAAATGTAACTAGTTTATTAAGTTTGAGAAAATGGAAGTTTGATAAAATGTATAAATTTATTAAGTTTGAGAAAATGGAACTAATTTATTAAGTTTGAGAAAATGGAAGTTTGATAAAATGTATAAATTTATTAAGTTTGAGAAAATGGAACTTTTTTATTAAGTTTGAGAAAATGGAAGTTTAATAAAATGTATAAATTTATTAAGTTTGAGAAAATGGAACTTATTTATTAAGTTTGAGAAATAGAAGTTTGAGAAAATGAAAGTTGGATAAAATATATAAATTTATTAAGTTTGAGAAAATGGAACTAATTTATTAAGTTTGAGAAAATGGAAGTTTGATAAAATGGAACTTATTTATTAAGTTTGAGAAAATGAAAGTTTGATAAAATGGATAAATTTATTAAGTTTTAGAAAATGGAACAAATTTATTAAGTTTGAGAAAATGGAACTAATTCATTAAGTTTGAGAAAATGGAAGTTTGATAAAATGGATAAATTTATTAAGTTTGAGAAAATGGAAGTTTGAGAAAATGGAACTAATTTATTAAGTTTGAGAAAATGCAACCTATTTATTAAAGTTTGAGAAAATGGAACTAATTTATTAAGAAACGCTAACAAAACAGATATACAGTGCAAATGTGAGTACAAAGCGTGTGAGAGGAAGGCCAAGGAAAGTGTGGTTTGATCAAAATAATGATATTCTGAAAGAAGGAAACATAGAAAGTCAAATAAATCGTAGAAGTTGCTTGAGGAGGTGTATTGATGTAAAGGAGGTGAATTTATTTATCATGACAAGTATGTGTAATATACACAGTATTTTAGTAACAATTCTGATGTTTGGGAGTGAAACGTGGACATGGGAAAAAACTGAAATGAGATAAATACATGGGGCGACAATGTATGGTAGAATATAGAATGAAGTGATAAGGCATGAATATGAACTTAAGGCTGATGTGTTAAGTAAGATGAATAATGAGATGGTTTGGACATGTGGAACGAATGAATGGAAAAGACTAGCATAACAAATATACTGTGAAAATGGGAGTGGAATGCGTGGTAGAGGAAGACCATTAAAGTATGGTTGAATAATAATAATTATTAATTAACACGTACCGTGTCCACACGTTCAGGCTACTTGTATTTCATCACATTCTCTCAGACCTTGGTCCTCCCAGCTGATACTGTATGTGGACTACTCAGGCAACAGATGATGTCTAGTAAAAGGTTTGAAAATGATTGTTGTCCTCTGCGCAATAATAAATGTCCCCCGTCCGTTCAACATATCCCACCTACACGCATTCAATTCTCCATTAATTGACAGTCACATTCTTCTCTCTGGCTCCATCCTAACTCACTGTCTGCGAAGACTGTTGGGGTCAGCTCTCCTCGTCCTCAGGTGGTATGCTCTCCTGTCCCGGACTACGTCCCCCAGGCCGTGCCTCTGCATCAGGTTATCTTTTTGCACCACCCATGAATTCTTTGGTCTTCCTCTGGTTGTTATTCGAGGAAGATCCATGGAGATGGCCTGGTTCACAATGTGATCGGGTGCTCTGCGTCCAACGTGGCCATACCATCTCAATCCATCCGCCTCTCCTCCATCTTACTGTTGATGTCTGTAACACCTAGGCTTCAACGAATGCGTGAGCTTTTTATTTTGTCTCTTAGGGACACACCAGCTGACCATCTTAGATGTTCAAATCCCTGGAGGACTTTAAAACTTATGTGACACGATAGAAGACATGTTGTTTCGTTATATTCTGAAATGTTAAAAATTTAATATCGCGCAGTTATTAAGTTTGTTTCAAAAGGGATGTTCTCTCTGATAACCCCTCAAGGTACGCGACCATTTATTTCAATCGGAAACATTTTATTATAAGCAAGTAATAAATAAATATATGTATCGATTAACTTTTTAACGGACGCTAGTTTCGGAGTCTCCTGGTCATCATCAATGAAAGTGCATTGAAATTATCTCGAATTTGCGATATGACATCAACATGTTGTATTGTATTGTATAACACTTTCGTTGTATACAGTACAACCTGGCAGGATTATAGCCACGTGGCAATCTTTCCAAACCAACAATTAATATGTTAAAGAAGCCATAAGTGAAGACAAGACCTTTTCGAAAAAAATTGGGTCCACCGGGATTTGAAGACAGACGTCCTTAATACGAATAACTTGGCCCAAGAGGTCGCCGAGTTAGGTTAGGTTGTATTTCTTTCGAAACCTTCTTAAATGTCGTAATAAGCATATGCAATAAAGAAATTTTATTTATATTTTATTTATTCATGACATGAAATCTATAAATACATAATTTGCGAAAAAACATCAAGTAACTTAATTTGACACACAGTTTTAATGGATTTGGGTTTGTTGCCTTTCATTTGTCGTGTCCCCAGTAAACTAGGATTTTGCCTGTATCTCGCTGAGGACAAAATTATAAACAGGTATTATTCTACGAGTATGTTGAATCTTAGAAATCCATACATTGTTTGTCTATATTAAAAAAAAAATTAAAGACTCGTAGAAGTTACATACGTTGTAATACAAAATATAAGAAATTAGTACAAATAACGGCGCCATATAAATTGTCCTTTTTTTTATCATTATTATTACAGAATTTTAACTTCGAATTCAAACTTTTGCAAATCGAATTCAAACTTTTACGAATCGAATTCAAACTTTTACAAATCGAATTCAAACTTTTGCAAATCAAATTCAAACTTTTGCAAATCGAATTCAAACTTTTACGAATCGAATTCAAACTTTTACGAATCGAATTCAAACTTTTGCAAATCGAATTGGACCTCTCAATTGAATTTTATATCACAGGTATATTTTGGCAACAAATTACTGTTTTACTTTAAAATATAGACTGAAATATGGTTTATCGTGGATTATCTATTTTGTAAAACGTATAATTATAAAAATAATTTAATAGTTAATATAACATAGTTTAGAGAGCAGACTCTCCTTAACCTTTCCCTTCCTGTGCTAAAAAAATCCGCGCGTTCCGGTGCTGTGTATTCAATACACATGTGAAAATGAGCGATTTAAAATCGGAAAAATAAGAATATTCATAGCCAATCGCTTAAATTAATTAAATTTGAAGTCAAAAGTGATAATAATTGAAATTTAATTGATGAAAACATGAAAAAAAAACGTCGGACGACGTTCACAAAACGGGCGAAGAGACCACCTCAAATGGATGCCCGAGAGCTACTTAAGCGAGCGAACTGAGATTCTATTCTCGCGTTCTCATATACCGAAGTAGAGTGAGAGTGAGACGTGAATAGCGTCGCTTCCTCCCCCATAGCGATTTTTTAGAATGAATATACCTACGTCACACACTGGCACACGTTTGATTGTAACTAAGTATAGAGATATTAAAGTGTTTAGAAGCAATGTGTACTAGTTACACATCACAGGGAAGGAAGGGTTAACTAAGTATAGAGATATTAAAGTATTTAGAAGCAATGTGTACTAGTTACACATCACAGGGAAGGAAGGGTTTACTAAGTATAGAGATATTAAAGTGTTTAGAAGCAATGTGTACTAGTTACACATCACAGGGAAGGAAGGGTTAATGGCGGTCTAACACAGGATTTAACTCATTATTATTAACAGATTAAATATATATTATAAAATAAATTTATAAACGTTGAGTGTTAGGATGGGAAGGTGGCGGCTGAAGCAATTAGATTGTGTATTTCCTCTCATCTGCATATGTTTTGAAAAACGTAATCAACTTTTTTTTCAAAGGACATTTTTTATAGCGTCGTTTAAAGAACAAATTCTCCTCAACGGCGCTGTAACTCTTTACTAAAATCCACTATTTTTAAACAAATCACGTCTCGCTGATATAGCAGCGCCCGAGCGAATCATGTATGCACACATTACAATCTTGTGGGATTATTGCCATGCGGCAAACTCCCACAACTGACTACAAAGATATTTACGAGCCCTGAAGTGAAAACTTCGACTGAAATTTTTTTTTTAAATCTACTCCAACGGGAATCGAACCCCTATCCTCTGGGTTTGGAGACAAGCGTTTTACCAACTAGGCCACGGAGGTTGTGAAACATGAAAAGTGAAAAATACTTAAAAAGAGCGGGATTTTCGGACAAGATAATGTTTGGGCACTTGGAATGAATGAATGAAAAATAGTACCAAATCTACAGTGCAAATGTGTGAGGAAGGCGTGGTAGAGGAAGATAAAGTAAAGTGTGGTTAGATCAAGAGAATAATATTCTGAAAGAAGAAAATGTAAAAGGTTAGATAAATCGTAGGAGTTGTATAAGAAGGTGTATGTATGAAAGAACGTATAAAAGAGTTGAAGGATGTGTGTTGAGATAGGAAATTATGGCACTCTGTCAAATCTGCCTACCCTATCAGAGAAATTGTGTGATGCTTAATGTATGTATGTACAATTTTTGTTTAATTTGATTAATTTAAATTGAGAGGTGCATGGCGGTGTGGTAACGCACTGGACTTCCGTGCGGAAGGTCGTCGGTTCGAACCCCGCGCTGTACTACTCCCCTCGAGCGACACAGGCACTTCTTCTGCCTAGTGTTCGAGGGTATAAGGATACCTATGACTTCGGTCATATCTATTGTTTAAAAAAAAAATCTCCAACTTTAATGAATGGGAGTGAAACGTGGATGTAGAACTCACGTGAAAATAGTCGAATAAATACTGTAGAAATAATAAATGCACTGAAAAGAATACTATACATGGGGTGACAATGTATGATAGAATATGGAATAAAGTGATAAGGGGTGAATGTGGAATTAAGACTGATGTGTTGAGTAAGGTGGAGAAGGCAACACTGAGATGGTTTGGGCATGTACGGATGAATGGACTAACAATACAATTTAACATTGCAAATGTGAGTGAAAGGTGTTGTAGAGGAATTCTGAGGAGAGTATTGTTGGATCAATTGTATTATATTTTGGAAGAAGGAAACGTCCGAGAGGTTGTGTGAGAAGGTGTATGGATGTAGAAGAGTCTGACGTTTTTTATCCTCTCTACCTCGACAGGGGAATGGCATGATGGTATCTATGTATGTATTAATTTCAGATTTTTTATTCCGCCTTCTTTCACACATTGACACTCCACAATTTTTCCTTAGTGCACGCATATCCACACCATTAATAATATGTTATCAAGGGGGGCACCAACACACTTTATGTATTGTCATTTGTGCTATTGTCGATACGAGTATAACACGGATTTTGTTGATATTTATGAAAAAAATATAAAACATTTTTTTTTTTTTTTTTTTTTTTACCCGTATATTAATGAATTAACATCTTCAGACCTGGCGTCCATTATAATGGACACAAAGTTCATATGAACTTTGTAAACAACTTTGTGATATATTTCTATTTCCATTGATAACAAATTAAGTGTAGGATACTGTTTTATCGACTTATCGCTCCGTCCTTGGCATACTTTAATAAGCAACTGAAACAACGTTTAATTTATATACTTCGGAAAGTCTAGGATGAACCGTGCGACGTTTGTCCCAAAGGGATGGGATAAAATCGTTTTTTTTTTTACAAATCGAATAGTTTTTTTACAAATCGAACAATTGTTTTTCTCTAAACTGACGTTTTAATTCCTAATTTTCATTATACTGACTTTCTAATGTATTGTATGATTTGTATATATCTTTAAATAGGCCAAGATCCACTATGGATTAATACTAATTACGAACATTTAATTAAAATCGATTTTCGAAATCGATTTTTGAAAATCCAATTATCGAATGCCCCATCCCTAGCCAATGCGGACTAACGCAGTGACTTTTGACAAACGTCACCAAATATTATTTGATTTTAACAAACTGCCATATTTGTGCTAATTTGTAACAAGATGTATTGATTTGTCATTATTGTTAGTTTTATGTAATGTATTTACCTAAATAACTCGCTATTTATTAGAATCGAGGCTTATATTAAAGTTAATAAAATAATTAAAATTACTGAACGTCGTTACAAGGTTGTATTGGGGCAAATTTGTGAACTGTCACAGGGACCATGCTACATTTTCCGAACTATAGTCAGTAATATAACGTGTTTCATTCCTGATTTACCTTTCCTCTCCACCATCCCTTCCTTTTCCTTTGATTGATGATATCTCACTTTTTCTTTAATTTGTATATTTCCATATATTTCATAAAAATGAATGATCATTTGAATATTTTAACGATCATGTAGAGTAACCGGCGGTAAGTAATACACATCGGTCTTAAGAAAGAGACTATCGGTCATAATCGGCTAACTTCGGCTTTGTAGAGCGTCGTCTCTGTCATTCATACACGTGTTCTGTCGCGAGACTCTTAGCGCATCGTGCAACAGAGGCGACGCTCTACAAAGTCGAAGTTAGGCGATTATGGCAGACAGTCTCTTTCTTATGCCCGATGTGTATTACTTACCGCCGGATACTTGTAACTTCCTTTATTAACTGTTGTCTGGTTGGCTGGAAAACATTTCCGCATGGTAATAAACCCGCCAGATTGTTTTATAAATAAATATCTTAACTAATACGGTATGATGTTTTGAAAACCTAAGAATTAATTCAGGTCTGAAGATGTTGAAATAAAAGCGCAATCCAATTTAGGTTAACATGCGTGGTGGACTATATCAGCTGACTGCTTTATCAACATGACACGAGCGTTATCAGACCGATCTATGGGAGTATTTTGATATCAGGCCCCGCACTTGATATCTCTGCGTGTGTGTTTGATAACAGATATCAGCGCTTCAACAAATATCTGGGATGTTAGGTCGCAGTCACGTGGAACCAACTGAAGTATTTATATGTCATGTTTAATACATACACACATCACATATTATGTTATTGGGTGTACAAATAAGTCACCGCCGTTTGACAAAAGTTGGCGCCACCAGTAAGTTATGGTTAAAATTGTCAGATGTAAAATGTCATTATCGTAAGGTTGGACATCTGTCAACAACATGACCTTGAAATATTAGTGAATTTTTATCAGTATAACATATTTTTTTGTGTTCGAAAATGTCAAGTTTTGAGCCGAATAAGCGTCATTTGCGGGAACTTTTGATTTACTTCTTCAATTTGAAGAAATCTGCAGCTGAGGCGCATCGATTGCTTGTAGAAGCATATGATGAGGCTGCCTTAAGTGAGAGAAGTTGTCGTGAGTGGTTTCAAAAGTTTAAGAACGGTGAATTTGACATCGAAGACAAAGAACGTAGCGGAAGGCCGAAAGTGTACGAAGACGCGGAATTGGAAGTATTATTGGATCAAGATTCGTGCCAAACGCAAGAAGAACTTGCACTTACATTAGGAGTGACTCAACAAGCAATTTCACATGGGTTGAAATCATTGGGAATGATTCAAAAACAAAGAAATTGGGATTCATATGAACTGACACGGAGAAACTTTGAATGCCAATTTTCCACATGTGAAATGCTGCTGGTCAGGCATAAACGAAAGGGTTTTCTGCACCATATAGTCACTGGTGATGAAAAATGCATCCATTATGATAATCCAAAAAGGAAGAAATCATGGGGATCCCCTGGTCATGCTTCAACATCTACGGCTAAGCCAAATATTCATGGAAAAAAACTCTTGTTGTGTATTTGGTGGGATCAGCTTGGTGTCGTGTATTATGAGTTGCTCAAACCGAATGAAACCATTGCTGGGGCTGTCTACCGAACATAATTGATGAGATTGAGTCGAGCACTCGAGGAAAAGCGCGCCCACTACTACGCCAGACACGACAAAATTATTCTCCTGCATGATAATGCTAGTCCACATGTTGCGGCACCGGTCAAAACCTATTTGGAAACACTCAATTGAGAAGTTTTACCCCACCCGCTGTATTCACCAGACATTGCTCCTTCTGATTACCACTTGTTTTGATCGATGACGCATGGCCTGTCTGAGCAGCACTTCACATCATATGAAGATACCAAAAATTGAGTCGATTCGTGGATAGCCTCAAAAGATGATGATGATGACTGACGCGGTATTCGTATGCTGACAGAAAGATGGGGAAAAGTAGTGGCAAGCGATGGGTACTACTTCGAATAAAACATGAGGTTCCGTTCTTTCACCATAAATGCCCATTTTTTTATAAAAAACGGCGGAAACTTATTTGTACACCTAATAAGTCGATAAAATAATCATATCGTACATTTTAAAAAATTGGGGATTTTTTTTAATTGTTACATTATTCTGAGAATAAATTATTCGAAATCTAAAGCCGTAGTCATAGAAATGTGCTAAAGGAAACATTAATGTGATATATTGGTAACAATTAAATATTGTAGTAGGTTGATGTGATATATTGGTTAACAATTAAATATTGGAGCAAGTTGGTTAACAATTAAATATTGCAGCAAGTTGATGTGATATTTTGGTTAACAATTAAATATTGGAGCAAGTTGATGTGATGTATTAATTAACAATGAAATATTGGAGCAAGTTGATGTGATGTATTGGTTAGCAATTAAATATTGCAGAAAGTTGATGTGATATATTGGTTAACAATTAAATATTGCAGCAAGTTGATGTGATATATTGGTTACCAATTAAATATTGGAGCAAGTTGATGTGATATATTGGTTAACAATTAAATATTGGAGCAAGTTGATGTGATATATTGGTTAACAATTAAATATTGGAGCAAGTTGATGTGATATATTAGTTAATAATTAAATATTGGAGCAAGTCGATGTGGTGTATTGGTTAACAATTAAATATTGGAGCAAGTTGATGTGATGTATTGGTTAACAATGAAATATTGGAGCAAGTTGATGTGATGTATTGGTTACCAATTAAATATTGGAGCAAGTTGATGAATTCTGTTATACAGGTATTCTCACAGATTATGGGAAGAATCACGAGAAATATCGAACGGCATGTAGGGATACGAAGCAACGTTAATGGGGCATTAAAACATACGAGTATACGAGTATATTCAAAGTGGACAGTATTAAAATCTGCTTCGATGTTAGTCCGCAACATTATTTTTTATTATTACACATGACAAGAAATATATAATACATAATTGGCGAAAAAACAACAGGTAATTTGATTTGGACATACAATTTTAATGGATCTGGGTTTGTTGCCTTTCATTTGTCGTGTCCCCAGTAAACTAGGCTTTTGCCTGTATCTCATTGAGGATATTTAGCATGAAAAAATAAATCGATACTTTTCGATTTTTGATTACACAAAAACGAAACCCCGTTGCACGTTCTCATCAACCTGACAAACAGTGACACTCCATTACAACTGGAAACATCACGCGAAATCAAACTCCTCACACATCATCACTCCAGAAAGACCAAAAATGTTCATCCCATAATATACCGCACACAATCATAAGAATAAAAATGAAAACAAAAATATACAGAAATACAAAACAACAAAAATTAAAACAACAAGAAGAAACCCACACTCACGAGCCCACACAAATCTTTTCCACACGTCATTCATCCTGAAAACCCAAGTACTCAAAATCCTGTCGCAATAACAACCACGCTCCGATCGACTGTCAAAATGGTTTTCCTCCCTTTACCTTTATTGAATTCGGCACGCCATTGTATGTCATGGGAGCCAAATAAGCATATTGCCTTTGGGCAAAAGAGGTTTTTAACTCTAGGGATGGTGAACATTTCATTAGTTGCCATGTGTGTCTGCATCTCCCCTTCCTCTCGATGGTAGTGCCAGAGAATGGATTTGAGATGTAAATTGGCTATGTTCAGGACCCGATACTCTCTGAAAAGCTCCGCCGTGGGATACCGAGCAGGAAGTTTATTAATTATTTTCACAATCGATTTTTGGGAAACTTGCAATATGTGTTTTTTGGGATAACACTTGCCTTACTGTGCAAACAAATCCGCCAACCACGGTGCTGGACGCTAAGCGTCCAGTAAAAATATATATTTTAAATTAAAATTTTGCAAAATCTGCTAGGTTATTTTTTGTAATTAGATATAAAAACCCTTTTATTGTGTATTAAAACGTCGAATAATCAAATAAAATATAAGTCCTGGTCACTCGCTATCCATCACAGGGAGGCAAGTGTTAAGGTGCATCCCCCCCAAACTGATATACCGTAAGAAAGTGCTGACTGACATAAGCCGAAGTATATACTTTTAAGAATATTTTCACTGAGCACATTTCGAATTATACGGAATATGTATCCTAGTTTTCTGATTTTTGCGCTCAAAGTGTTAATATGGACCTCCTAACGAAGGAACTGATCAACATAGACTCCAAGGTACTTTATACTATCGACCCTTTCCAAGGAAACACAACTACAGTCAGCCATGGGTGAACAAGTGTGTAGTGTTATGTACTCGTATTTATTTGTAGGTGCTCGAGTTCCTGTAGATATGCTAAAGGTGATGTATTTAGTTTTTTGGGAATTTAGAGTCAATAAATTTGAGTCCATCCATTCCTTAACTTCACGCAATTTTTCGTTAGCCTTTGAGAATACATCATCCCATGTTCTACCCTAGAACAGAAGAACCGTGTCGTCGGCAAACGTAATAATGTTACCCCTGATAGAAAGATTACACAACTGATTTGAATATACATTTTGAGTTATGGGAGTGAAACGTGGATGTGGTAGAATACGGAAAAAGCCGAATGAATTATGTGTGAACGCGTGGGGTAGGGGACCAAATTTGTTGAGATTAGTGTTACCCAAAATTTTTTGGACCAGCGCCCCTTTTTAGATTACATACTCGTATTTCGTCAGCCCCCCCCCCCCCCAGATTTAATTGGGATAAAACTATTGAACTGTAGGGAATACCGTCGTCCCTGAATATTGTCAACACGCACGGTCAATGACCGACGAACCAACCTTCGGACATGCCCAAAGGTCGCATACCAGAACATTAATATTGTGTACCCGAAAATACTATTTACGACACATTCCACAGTAGAAAGAGAACACATCACGCCGTCTCGCCGTTTCGCCAATAAATATTCTACCCACTATATTATTGGCAACGTCTGCGACCACCTCTGCACGCACAGGAGTGAGATAAAAATATATTGCGGACGCATTCACGTGCCCCGTTCTGAAATTGTATATATACCTACTTATCGATAAATAAAGATCACTTATTATTATTCACTTGACCATTCATTGCTGTTTACTATTCATTTATTGTCCACTCTCACTTTCCGCATTCCTAATCGACGTATTTTATTTTAAATACCAAACAATCATAATCATCACGACGTACCAGTAAAGCATCCCGCTAAAGAACTATTTACGTAAATTCCTTAAATCCGAAAGCAGAAAATATATTTAATAGCTTTGCTACAAATTTGTTGTTTATATTGGGGTTTTGTTTTTGTGTAATCAAAAATCGGAAAGAAGTATCGATTTATTTTTTCATGCTTAATATCCTCAGTGAGATACAGGCAAAAGCCTAGTTTACTGGGGATACGACAAATGAAAAGCGAAAAAACCCAGATCCATTAAAATTGTGTGTCCAAATCAAATTACCTGTTGTTTTTTCGCAAATTGTGTATATTTCTTGTCATGTGTAATAATAATAAATAATAATAATTATTATTATTTATCCCTTTTCACCAGTCTTCCACCAGCATACCGTCTTCTTGCCTTCCAGCGGCGTCCACCATGAGGCTTATATCGTCCCCCAAGCGACCGGTAGCGCTGGTAACTTTGAGAATCACTGGTTTAGATGATAACAGGCCTGATAGTAAAACCAATAATTCCAGTTTGGTTATCGCTTGATTCTTAAAAAATCTTTCTAGTCGGTTAGAAGAGAGTGGGGAATGGCAATAACACGCCACGTGCTGCATACAACGAAAGTGTTTTTTTTTTTAAATAAATATATAATCAAAATTATATATTACATGAAAAAAATGAGTTATAGTTTACAATTTATATTGCGCCATTTAGAGAGCAAATTCTTTTAAGGGCGCTCTAACATGATTATTGACAGATTTAAAATATTACAAAAGAAATTGAGTGTAAGAATAGAAAGATGGTGGCTGCAGTCATTAGATTAGACACTTCCCCTCATCTGCATATGTTAAGGCAAATATATTTGGTAAGAAAACCCCTGAAAACTTGCCAAGGGAAGAAGAACTGCAAAGAAACCTTTGTAGTTCTTCATATTTGTGATAGTAATATATTTAGTTTTAGGTGTAGTGTAGTGTCCATTATAATCATACTTTTTTATTAATCTCTTTTAAAGACTGAGAGGAGCCAAACAAATGCTGTAGAATACATGGAGTGACAATGTATGAGAGAATAAGTAATGAAGTGATAACGGATGAATATGAACTTAAGGTTGATGTGTTAAGTAAGATGAAGACGAGTACGTTGAAATGGTTGGGGCATATCGAACGAATGAATTTAGAAAGACCAACGAAAGAGATATAAAGTGCAAATGTGACAGGAAGACCGAGGAAAGTATGATTGGAAAACGAAGAAAGTCAGAAAAATTGTATGATAAGGTGTATGGATGTAGAAGAGGCTAAGTATGAGTGTTGCGGTATGAAAGTATGACGTTCTGTTTGGCCTACCCCGACAGGGAAATGGCGTAATGATATGTATGGTATATATGTTTCTCATTAAAAACCTTATCTTCAAGTATTTACTAAAGCTCCTCCATACGCTACCCGCTTAAGATGCAGGATATTCCACGCCACAGGACCAGCAACGGCAAAAGCCCTTTCACAATATTCCTTCCTATTAGACCGAGTGTAGTAAAGATACTGTATGTTTGTATTGTATGATCAATTTTAATAAGACCTCGTCTTCAATTGCATTATGTTGTTAATGTGGATCCATTGAGAATTGAACGCGGGACTTCAGGATGCTAAGCAAGTATGCCAATCACGTGTGGATCCATTGAGAATTGAACGCGGGACTTCAGGATACTAAGCAAGTATGCCAATCAATCACATGTGGATCCATTGAGAATTGAACGCGGGACTTCAGGATACTAAGCAAATATGCCAATCAAATGTGGATCCATTGAGAATTGAACGAGGGACTTTAAGATACTAAGCAAGTATGTCAAGCACATGTGGATCCATTGAGAATTGAACGCGGGACTTCAGGATACTAAGCAAGTATGCCAATCAAATGTGGATCCATTGAGAATTGAACGAGGGACTTTAAGATACTAAGCAAGTATGTCAAGCACATGTGGATCCATTGAGAATTGAACGCGGGACTTCAGGATACTAAGCAAATATGCCAATCAAATGTGGATCCATTGAGAATTGAACGCGGGACTTTAAGATACTAAGCAAGTATGTCAAGCACATGTGGATCCATTGAGAATTGAACGCGGGACTTCAGGATACTAAGCAAGTATGCCAATCAAATGTGGATCCATTGAGAATTGAACGCGGGACTTCAGGATACTAAGCAAGTATGCCAATCAAATGTGGATCCATTGAGAATTGAACGCGGGACTTCAGGATACCAAGCAAGTATGCCAATCACATGTGGATCCATTGAGAATAGAACGCGGGACTTCAGGATACCAAGCAAGTATGCCAATCACATGTGGATCCATTGAGAATTGAACGCGGGACTTCAGGATACTAAGCAAGTATGCCAAGCACATGTGGATCCATTGAGAATAGAACGCGGGACTTCAGGATACCAAGCAAGTATGCCAATCACATGTGGATCCATTGAGAATTGAACGCGGGACTTCAGGATACCAAGCAAGTATGCCAATCACATGTGGATCCATTGAGAATTGAACGCGGGACTTCAGGATACCAAGCAAGTATGCCAATCACATGTGGATCCATTGAGAATTGAACGCGGGACTTCAGGATACCAAGCAAGTATGCCAATCACGGTGCCTTGAGAATACGCTGCGAAGACATGTATGTTTTTTTTTTTTTGTTCAGTTGTAAATAACTCCAAATTCTCGCTGTACCGGCGTTCACGTTACGGTCGAGTCCCGGCACGTCTCTACGTAGTAGCAGCATGCGGACAAATCGGGGTCGACTGTGCGGAATGTAGGGCGATCGATAGCAAGAGTCCATGGGCCGGGGGGAGGGCGGAGCACCCTCGTCCCCCCCCCCCTTCCCGCCCTATCGTGCTGTAGCTGCTGCTACTGCGGCCACCATTACCCTCCACCCCACCGCCCTCTGGTGGTATTCAATAGGAAAACCGCATTACGGCAGTGTGAATGCATTGACTTGAATAATTTTAATGCTGACAATTGCTCTAGTTTTTATATGGACTTATATACCCATATATATGTACACACTCTTTGTAATATACAACAGTGTTGCCAATTATCATATTCTCCTAAAGATCTATGATACTTAACATATGCAAACCTAACTACGACCTACTTTAAAGACATTTCAATGTTGAAAAACTTTATTTATTTAACACTTTCATGCCGATATATCTGGATTACGTTGCGATGTTCATCTACCAAAAACCAATAAACGTAGATGAAAAGCCGCTAGAACTTGTCCAGGAATATGTGCATCTGGGCCAACTTGTTTCCTTTGTAGGTGGCATATCGGAGGAAATAGCACGAAGGACAAAACTGGCGTGGAGCTCATTTGGACGTTTGAACAACATCTTCAAAAGTAATCTCCCAATATCCTTGAAGTGAAGGGTCTACAACCAGTGTATTCTTCCAGTACTTACGTATGGCTGCGAGACATGGACGCTCACAGTAAATAGCACACAAAAGCTCCAGACCGCACAAAGGGGTATGGAGAGATGCATGTTGAAATATACTAAAAGAGACCGTAAACGAAACACCTGGATTCGCAATATAACAAAGGTAGAAGACGTTATAAAGGTGTGCGAAATAATGAAATGGCAATGGGCAGGGCATGTAGCCAGAATGTCAGACTCCCTATGGACATCTGAAATAATCCAATGGTACCCAAGAGGCATAACATAAAGAGGCCCAGAAGAAGATCGAAGGTACGCTGGATAGATGAAATCAGGAAGCATGGCAGCATCATATGGCACCAACGAGCAAAAAACCGAACTATTTGGAGTCAACTTGGGGAGACTTTCATCCAGCAGTGGATCGACCCTGGTTGACATATATGATGATATCTGGTTTACACATTCATTACCACTGTCCTGTCGTGTGGCTCATGACTGCATTGTGATTTCCATGATAGTATTTGAAGATTCCTCTACATCCATTTCTACACTCCGCACGTTTCGAAGGGCAGTTGTTAAGGGTAGTCCAGTTAACATACGTCTCTCACTTGGTCAGTCCAACGCATTGGGACTCTTCATCTTATGCGTCGTCCTTCCACAGTTCCAGTAAACACAACCCTCCAACTGTCTCATTGGCCACAAATAATGTGCCCAAAGTATCGCAGAACTCTTCGAAGGTATATTGTTGACAATCTATTTACACATATCATCATCCTATTGGCCTATCGGGGTAGGTAGAGGAAATTTTAGTATTTTATCAAAGAAAAATTATTATTCAAACACACATGACATCACGCCGTGTACCTTTTGCCGGGTAAGCAGAGATAACAAAACTGAAAACTATTCTATAAAAACAAATAACTTTTCGCTTCTTCCACATTCATACTTCTCGTCATGCAAAATCTTCTATTACTCATAATTCTCGTTTTTTTTTTCAAAATCTGCTCCATTTGATCCAGCCACGTTTTCCTCGGTCTACGTCTCCCACGTACCTACACACTAAGCCCAAACTATCGTTATACTCGTAGATCTATTTTTTTGACCTAGAAGAAGTGCCTTAAAAGCCACTTTCGAATATCCGTGGAATCCCGCGTGTCTTTCGAGGACTTTAAAGAACTTTTTGAACAGCTTTTTGATTGATTGATTATTGTAGTTTTTTTTTAAATCTGTTTTTGTGATTTTCTCCCGTGCTGAAGGAGATTTGTGAAATTACACCTGTCTTTTATATTTTGTTTTCAATATTACTTTTGAGTTAGTATTTTTTTGCGCAGTGCGGGCTGTGCACCTGTGGACAGCCCCGTATTGTGTTGGCAACATGTGACGTTTTCTCGACGAGGCCATACTCGCACATGGTAGAATTGAAAATGTTGATTTTCGTCAAATTTCCCGTTGTGAAAGAATTCGCAATACGCATCCCACATAGCACATGTGTTGAATCCTTACCCATCCCTAGGGATAAATGACTAAACCTAGGGTTAATTGCAATGTTTTTTTTTTCAAATTAATGAACACGTTTCATCCCGATCCCGTGTTTTAATGTGTGCGACATTTTCAAATTAATGAACACGTTTCATCCCGATCCCGTGTTTTAATGTATGCGACATTTTCAAATTAATGAACACGTTTCATCCCGATCCCGTGTTTTAATGTGTGCGACATTTTCAAATTAATGAACACGTTTCATCCCGATCCCGTGTTTTAATGTGTGCGACATTTTCAAATTAATGAACACGTTTCATCCCGATCGCGTGTTTTAATGTATGCGACATTTTTTTTCAAAAATTTATATTTATTTATATAAAAAAAATGGTACAATGTATTGTATTACACTTTCGTTGTATACAGTATAACCTGGCGGACTTATTGCCATGCGGCAATATCTTCCAACCTACCAGAAATATATTATAATATGTTCCAACATCTTCCAACCTACTATGTATTTTTCTGCCATCTATTTATTTTCTGTGTTTTTTCTCTCTTATTCTACATGTGCAAGGGTGTGAGCTGAAAAACATCTGGTGTCCCCGTGGCTGGGCTCGCTCTATATTGATGGGGTGTATCTTGGCCGGGGGGGATGTTATTAGATGAGCCCAGACCTATTGATAGCTTCTGTCTTTGATGTATTATCTGCAATTAATGTGTTCTTGAAGTATATTTAAATGTATTATGTACAGTACCCGGCGGTAAGTAATACGCATCGGGCTTAAGAAAGAGACAGTCGGTCATAATCGGCTAATTTCAGCTTTGTAGAGCATCGTCTCTGTTATTTATGCACGTGTTCCGTCGCGATTTGTCAATCACTATGGCCGTCATCGTGTGACAGAGACGACGCTTTACAAAGCCGAAGTTAGCCGATTATGGCCGACAGTCTCTTTCTTAAGCCCGGTGTGTATTACTTACCGCCGGGTACTGTACATACTATGTTGCTATCAATAAACCTGTATTTATTTATTATTTAAATATGTTGAAGAACCCTTAAATTAGAACTAACGGGATTTCTTTTTATTATAAAATATCTGGGTTCCAACGGGAATCGAGCCTGCAACTTTCTGATTGGTAGACAAGCATCTTACCAACTAGGCCACAGAGGTTGTCGTAGTATTATCATACTATCATGATGATCATGATACAAATGTCTCGCTCCTGCAACGCTCCAACTGTAAACCTTTAGAATATATCGTCGTTATACGCATGGGCGTGTTCCACGTTCACTCCCTTACAACCAAGTTAATATTAAAATATCTTATAATTGAATTTCTAACGCATATCCAGAATATATATGTTCAATGATACAAAAGGTGTTAAGCAGGGGAGTTTAATGTCACGGTGGTTATTTCATTTGTTTTTTTTTTTTAGATTCATGACCTAATTTCGGTGACCTGCAGCGTATATCCCGACCTCTTTGCCTAGCGTGAAAACTCGAAAACTAAGGAAAAGCGCATTATGACATTAATAATGCAGTCGGCTTGATCGTTAAATTGAAACAAACTCGTTTATAATTTTCATACATTTGAAACAGTAAATTATAAATTTTTCATGTGTTCGTTATTTGCTGATGATTTTTATTAGAGTATTTCACTCAGGAAAGTTTAATATGATTGGATCAACGATATTAAGAAAGAAAAAAACGTAAGAATTGTTTGAGAAGTTAGGAGTTATATGTATAGATATTGAAGTGGCAAAATAAATGTGTGTTGCGATTAAAAAAAGTCTGGCACTCTCTTCTCTCTACCTATCCCAACAGGGAAATGGTACGATGGTTGGTATATGTGTATACCCTAAAAGTATTCTGCAATCGTGTACTGCTCCATGATTAATTTATAGGTTATGTAGATGACGTATGTCCATTATAAATATTATACGTCTGACAGCTGAAAAATGGCGGCAAATTTAAAATTGCAGTTCTTGTTGCGCCACCCTATGAAATAATGCCTTCGGTCAATGGAGATCGATATCGTGACATGATTCAAACTTTTTTATTACTTCAATTGAACGATTTAGACTTAGGAAACATGCGGTTCCAGCAGGATGGGGGCTACTGCTGACGAAACAATGGCTTTATTGCAGGAAAAGTTCTCCGACCGACGTAATTTCTCGTCGTGGAAATGTGAATTGGCCGCCACGATCGTGTGATTTAACCCCTTTAGATTTTTTGTCTCTGGAGTTATGTTAAATCTTAAATGTACGCCAAGAATCCTAAAACCCATCGATGACCTTAAATCCAACATCACTCGTGTCATTGGAGATATACGTATCCATTTATGTGAATCCGTTATTGAAAAGGTTACTCGAAGAGTCGTCATCTGTAACAGGAGCCGAGGTGGCCATTTGGTCGACATCATTTTCCACACGTAATTCCCATGTCTTAAATCCAACATCACTCGTGTCATTGCAGATATACGTATCCATTTATGTGAATCCGTTATTGAAAAGGTTACTCGAAGAGTCGTCATCTGTAACAGGAGCCGAGGTGGCCATTTGGTCGACATCATTTTCCACACGTAATTCCCATGTCTTAAATCCAACATCACTCGTGTCATTGCAGATATACGTATCCATTTATGTGAATCCGTTATTGAAAAGGTTACTCGAAGAGTCGTCATCTGTAACAGGAGCCGAGGTGGCCATTTGGTCGACATCATTTTCCACACGTAATTCCCATGTCTTAAATCCAACATCACTCGTGTCATTGGAGATATACGTATCCATTTATGTGAATCCGTTATTGAAAATGTTGCTCGAAGAGTCGTCATCTGTAACAGGAGCCGAGGTGGCCATTTGGTCGACATCATTTTCCACACGTAATTCCCATGTCTTAAATCCAACATCACTCGTGTCATTGGAGATATACGTATCCATTTATGTGAATCCGTTATTGAAAATGTTACTCGAAGAGTCGTCATCTATAACAGGAGCCGAGGTGGGCATTTGGTCGACATCATTTTCCACACGTAATTCCCATGTCTTAAATCCAACATCACTCGTGTCATTGGAGATATACGTATCCATTTATGTGAATCCGTTATTGAAAATGTTACTCGAAGAGTCGTCATCTATAACAGGAGCCGAGGTGGCCATTTGGTCGACATCATTTTCCACACGTAATTCCCATGTCTTAAATCCAACATCACTCGTGTCATTGGAGATATACGTATCCATTTATGTGAATCCGTTATTGAAAATGTTGCTCGAAGAGTCGTCACCTGTAACAGGAGCCGAGGTGGCAATTTGGTCGACATCATTTTCCACACGTAATTCCCATGTCTTAAATCCAACATCACTCGTGTCATTGCAGATATATACGTATCCATTTATGTGAATCCGTTATTGAAAAGGTTACTCGAAGAGTCGTCATCTGTAACAGGAGCCGAGGTGGCAATTTGGTCGACATCATTTTCCACACGCAATTCCCATGTGCGCTCATTACATTCATACCAATAAATGTTAATATTTAAAAAAAACTTTTTTTTTTCCATTGATTTAAAGTTGCAGTTTTTGTTGTGCCAACCTATATAATGTTTATAATATTTTACACAAATTATCTTTTCATAACAAACAAATACATTGAACCAACAAACGTTTAATATTGTAAAATAAACGTTGCAAAATTAAATCTTACATTCGTTTCATTAGTTCTTGATTTTGAAACTTGAAACAAGTGTTCTGAAGCTATCTAACAATTTCCAACTTAAACTTCAGAAATTGTAATTTTCAACTCCAATTATAGAGCGAGTCAATCCTTACTATTGATTATTGTAAAAATATAAAAGGGCCAGTAGTGAGTGGTCAACACATTCAGTTGAACAGGCTAATACAAAATAATTTTACACAATAAGAAAAAAAAATTAGAATGAAACGGGTATCAAATCGTATAATCACATGTTACCACATGTCACAATACGGGGCCGTCCACAGGCGCACAGCCCGCACTGTGCATAAAATACATACTTCTTCTTCTTCCCAGTGTCATGTCAGGTCCCCCCAACGTTGAATATCACCTGAGAGTAGACATCTTTGTCCCCGGCAGACCAAAAAAGATCCCCGACGTTCCTTATACCAGTCCAATCACGTATATTGCGGAGCCAGGAGATTTGCCTCCTGCCAACACCTCTTCGACCTTCTATTTTGTTTTGGATGATCAGGTGCAGTAATTTGTACTGTGCTCCTCTTAGTACATGAATCAAGTAGGACACCTTTCAGATTTTAATATTAGTCAGCAACTCTCTATCAACTTTGGCTCTTTGAAGAACCCTCGTGTTGCTGACCATATCCGTCCAGGGTATCCGTAGCAGCATTCTCCGGTATATCCACATTTCGAAAGCTTCCAGTCGGTTCATACTACCAACTTTGAGGGCCTATGATTCCATACAAAATACATACAGAATTGGCAAATAATTGAAAAACAAAATATAAATTGAAAATAAAATATAAAAGGCGGAATCAGATGGGTACAGCTTCACAAATCCGGAAAAATCACAAATTAGTAAGAAAAAATATTGAAAATCAACATAATAATGCGGTCTCCTTCGTGACCTAGTTGACACGACCTCCCGAAGTTGCGGACTCGAATCCCGCTGTAACCCAGCTTTTTTTTCACAAGGATTGCAGTCTGGTTTACACTTTTCAGCGTCTTTCCGATCATGGATTAGCGCTATGCTCAAACAGTGATTGTTTATTGTCCTTCCCAGTTCACCGCTCACCTTTTTTTACGTCGTCCTTTACTGTCCATGCAGTGAGACTCTGGAACCAGTTACAAACCAACGTAAGACTCGCTCCATCCTTGGCATGCTTTAAGAAGCGACTGAAAACTCTTAATTTCTAGTCAGTAATATAACGTGTTTCCTTCCTGATTTACCTTCCCCCTCCACCATCCCTCCCTTTTCCTTTGATTGATGATATCTCACTTTTACTTTAATATGTTTATGTCCAGAAAAACCATAAATATGAATAATCATTAAAATATTTTTTGCGACCATGTAACTTGCTTTATTTACTTTTGTCTGGTTGGTTGGAAGAGATTACCGCCTGGCAATAAACCCGCCAGATTGTATTTGCAATGTAATAATAATAATAATAATAATAATAAATATAGGTTAATTGATAGCAACATAGTATGTACTCGTACATATATAAATAAATTCCAAAATCACACATAACCTCAAAATAAATACCAAAAAAAATCATACATTTAAGAGATAATCTGTCAAAAGGTTTACGAGTTTCTCATAACATCCCTCCTGTCGAGATACACCCTATCAATATAGAGCGAGCCCGGCCGCGAGGATATCAGATGTTTTTCAACCCACACAATGAAGTGTTAAATAAATAAATAACTGATCAAGTACCCGGTGGTAAGTAATACACATCGGGCTTAAGAAAGAGACTGTTGGCCATAATCGGCTAACTTCGGCTTTGCAGAGCGTCGTCTCTGTCATTCATACACGTGTTCCGTCGCGTACCGGACTGTTAGCGCATCGTGCGACAGAGACGACGCTCTACAAAGTCATGTGTATTAATTACCGCCGAGTACTTGTATGTGATTTAACGTGTGAAGGGCTATTTTTTTAACTATTCATATTTGATTGGAAGACCCAGGAAAGTATGGTTTGATCAAGTGAATGATATTCAGAAAAAAGGAAACGTAGAAAGTGTATAGATATAGAGATAGGAAAATTTTGCGCTCCAAACTGTCTCCTTGGCCACGAGCAATGTGCCCAAAGAACCAGAGAACACGTCGCGTACCGGACTGTTAGCGCATCGTGCGACAGAGACGACGCTCTACAAAGCCATGTGTATTACTTACCGCCGGGTACTGTAAATAGTTTGAAATATGAATTTATTTTTTAATTCGGTATATTTTGTTGACAACTTCTGGACATTAAAATTAATTGGGTATATTTTGTTGACAACTTCTGGACATTAAAATTAATTGGGTATATTTTGTTGACAACTTCTGGACATTAAAATTAAATCATTTTTGTTGCATTTGTGATATTAATTCGTTTATATTTTATTCGTATTAAATGTGTTTATACGGACAGCAATATAAAGGTTTGTTTTGGTACAACAACCATTCAACATTTCAGGGCGGATATTATACGGCAATGCGCAACCGTATTGATCCTGAGCCCTTTAACGCCGCATGTCGAGGCTCTCCGGTATTTACAAGTACCTTGTTACAGGAGGTTCTCTTTTTATGACCTTCTTTCTACCCTTCATTAATTTAAACACTTTCATGTAAATAAATATGAATTTATCACTTAATTTAATAGAAAAAATATAAATTAACCAGGGGTAACCAACTTTGACGCGATCGACTTTTTATTTAAAAAAAATAGTCGCGATTTATTAGGTGTTAACATAAGTTGTGTCCGTTTTTTTTTTCAATTTAAAAATGAGCACCAAAAGTAAAACAAAATGGTAAATGTTATACGTCATTCGAAAGGAAATTTTCTGCTCTACAAGATATTGTGTTTGCTTTTACGTTACATATATTATTTTATTTGATTACAAGCCTTCAAAATGGAATGTCAAGTAGACGAAAGTGAGCATTTTCGACACATCCTTCTGTTCGCGTTCAATCGAGGGAATAAAGCTGTCAAAGCTGCTCGCGATATTAGTACAGCACAATATCTTGTAGAGCAGAAAATTTTCTTTCGAATGACGTATAAAATTTACCAGTTTGTTTTACTTTTGGTGCTCATTTTTAAATTTGAAAAAAAAAACGCATACAACTTATGTTAACACCCAATACATATGAAATTCGCGAGATTTAAAACATGACATGTTAAAAAGGGTAACTATTAAGCCACCGTCAATTAATAATTTCGCGGAACACTGGTTAAGAACCACTGCTCTAAAGGATGCACTATTATATCATCATCATCAATGTCAACCAGAGTCGATCCACTGCTGGATGAAGGTCTCCCCAAGTTGACTTCAAATACTTCGGTTTTTTGCTCGTTGATGCCATGTGATGCTGCCATGCTTCCTGATCTCACCCATCCAGCGTACCTTCGGTCTTCTTCAGGGTCTCTTTATGTTATGCCTCTTGGGTACCATTGGATTATTTCAGATGTTCATCGGGAGTCTTACATTCTGGCTACGTGTCCTGCCCATTGCCACTTCATTCTTTTGCACACCTTGATAACGTATTCTACCTTTGTTATATTGCGAATCCAGGTGTTTCGTTTACGGTCTCTTTTAGTATATCCCAACATGCATCTCTCCATGCCCCTCTGTGCCGTGGTCGCTTTGTCCGGTTTGTGAACGTTGGCCGATGTTTTTTTTTCCATGTTTTTAGCAATGAAATTTCAATTATTGTCACTTTTGACTTCAAATTTAACTAATTTAAGCGATTGGCTATCTCTTCTTCTTCTTCTCACTGTCATATCAGGTCTCCCCAACGTTGAATATCACTTGAGAGTAGATATCTTTGTCCCCGGCAGCCCGAAAAAGATCCCCAACGCCCCTTATGCCAGTCCAATCACGTATATTGCGAAGCCAGGAGATTTTTCTCCTGCCAACACTTCTTCGGCCTTCCGATTGGCGATGAATATTCTTATTTTTCCGATTTTGACTCGCTAATTTTCTATGTGAATTGAATACACAACACCGGAACGGGCGGATTTTTTTAACACAGTAAGGGAAAGGGTAAACCTCCACAGTGTTAATGCCTCAACTTTAAATATCATACATACATTTATTTGGAGTAGACATATCAATTTATTAAAAATAATATAACTAATTTACTTCGGTGACAGGTGGGAGCGCGTGATGAGATCTGGTAACATCGCACGCCATATTGTAAGTTACGAAGACGGGCACGATTGATTTGTTGGCCAGCCCTGAAATATACTATTACGAAATTTCCTTTCTAGGATAAGCATATAGAATGCAGAACGCCAGACTTCCTATCTCAACACACAGCCTTCGCCTCTTCTACATTCATACACCTTCTTATACGATTTATTTTACTTGTTATGTGTCGTTATTTCACTATATCATTCCCTTGATTCAACCATACTTTTTTTGGTCTGTCTATACTACGCGTTACACTCTCAGTTGCACTGTCTATTTGTTTTGTTAGTCTTTCTTAATGTATTCATTTTACATGTCCAAACCATCTCAGCGTGCTCTTCGTCATCTTGCTCAACACACCAGTCTTCAGTTTACCATATATGTCCCCAATAAATATATTCGTGCAAGGAATCATCTTCTGTTCTAAAGGGTCTTTCAAATTAATCGGGTTTTTTAATTCTTGGATAAAACACAGATGGCGTCTCGAACTTGCCTGGGTCTTGTAACATTTGAGAAGTGTAATGTATGACATTTATAATGGAGTTGTATACAATACAACAACGCATTCAAATTGTTGGATTATTTTATGTATTGTAATCTCCGGAAACGGTGATGTTTATTGCCCACTAAGATTAATTTACTTTTGTCTGGCTGGTTGGAAGAGATTGCCGCCTAGCAATAAGCCCGCCAGATTGTACAGGGTATTTCAATTTGAGCGGTTTTTTTTAATAAATCACAATTTGCTTTGATTTGAAAAAACTTTTAATTGGTCATTGAAGTATTATATAATGTATGACATTTAAACACAAAAAACAATATACGCCAAATGTCCACCTCTTGCAGCTCCACAGATGTCCACTGTTTTGTCAAAATTTTCGATGACATTTTGGCATAATTGCGGTTCTAACTCACCGATAACGCGAATAATTTCGCCCTTCAGCTCGGGAATTGATCGGGGGTCATTCTTATAGACCTGGCTTTTCACGTAACCCCAGAGAAAATAGTCCAACGGTGTCAGATCACATGATCTCGGTGGACAATTGACATCACCGTTTCCGGCGATTACAATACATAAAATAATTCAACAATTTGAACGCGTTGTTGTATTGTATACGACTCCATTTTTATAAATGTCATACATTACACTTCTCAAATGTCACAAGACTCAGGCAAGTTCGCGACGCCATCTGTGTTTTATCCAAGAATTTAAAAAACCGCTCAATTTGAAAGACCCTTTATTTGCAATAAAAGTGTTAAATAAATAAATATTTTAAGCACAATAAAAAAAAAAGTATATATAAATTATTTTTTTTGACAAAATAAAAAATGAGGGGGGGGGTTGTGATTTGTGACATCCAAAAGTTTATATCAATACTATTGGGGGGGGGGGGGGTGTAATTTTGAGGTGGGTGGGTCACAGTGGGGGCTCGTCTCGGTCACTGGTGCAGTGGGAACGAGACCACTCGGTCGGGCCAGGGCGCGGCGGGGCCGGTTGTGACAGGGGCGCGGTGGGGCGCTCGGAGGGGGTGAATTGGGTGCTTAAGTCGGGCTATGCAGCTTGCTTAACCCGCTCGCTGATGCGGCGGCCCATTTGCGTACCGTTTGTTATGTTCATTTGTCTCGTGATATTCTCATTTAGTTCGTTGCTGTTTATTTTTATTTCGAGCCTTCTTATTTTTCATTATCAACCTCCATTAATTCGTTAGTTAAACACTTCGCGACCGACTCGAGGATTTTGTGTTGAATTCCCCACTGTTCAACAAAGCACGTGTTGGCAATACTACCGCACGTGAATAGGCGACAACATCCACACACGTTTAGCACGTTCGAGTATTGTAATCATCAGATTTCAACCTTTTTGAAGTGAAACTTCTATAGGCGCAGTAGGGCAAATTGGG
The DNA here is from genome assembly GCA_949825065.1 of Odontocerum albicorne. NCBI lineage: Eukaryota > Metazoa > Arthropoda > Insecta > Trichoptera > Odontoceridae > Odontocerum > Odontocerum albicorne. Next base: position 5,827,159 of record OX463868.1, read on the forward strand.
CTGAACATCACGAAAAGTGAAACGCTTTTTTTATTATTATAAGGATTATATATATATATATAATAATATTATATTATTATATTATTTACTATATTATATATATTAATATTATTATATTAAATATATTATTTTATATTATATATGATATACCATATATTATATTAATATTATATTATTATTAATGTAATTATTAATTATATTATTATTAATAACAATTACATTATATTATAATAATATAATATAATAATATAACACATATAACATCATCATTAAATAATACAATATAATATAATATTAATAATTAATATAATGTAATTATTATAAAATTATATTATAAAATAATATTGTATAATATAATATTAATTTATATTATAGTAATATAATATAATTATTAAATATTATAATGTTAATTAATATAATATAATGTTAATATAATATAATAATATTATATTAATTAATTATTAATTAAGTGATTAATTGTCAAATTATCACTTTTAAATATTATAAAAATATTATAATTAATTAATTAAAATTATAATTAATTTTGTAATAAAATTATTATAATTATAATTAGTTATTAATAATTATATTTAATTTTTATTATAATTAATTATTAATAATTATAATGAATAATTATTATTAATAATTATAATAAATAATTATTATTAATAATTATAATTAATGATTATTAATAATTATTATTATTAATAATTATTATTAATTATTATTATTAATAATAATTATTATTAATTATAATGAATAATTATTATTAATAATTATAATTAATAATTATTATTAATAGTTATTATTTATAATTATAATTAATGATTATTAATAATAATTATTATTAATAATTATTAATAATTATTAAAATTAATAATAATAATTATTAATTATAATTATTAAAAATAATTCTAATTAATAGTTATTATTAATAATTATTAATAATAATTATAATTAATAATAATTATTAATAATTAGGAGCTAAGAAGTTTCACTTCTACCGCGCGAGAGTCTTGTGCATCTGTTTTTTTTTTCTTTAAATGCGTAATTTCTGGCAATTGAATCCGAAACCGTCGGGTGGAATCAACGCGTGTTACCAACTAGACTACGGAGTAAGTATGTTAATATCAGCTAAAAACTAGATTTTTTTAACAGACTTTGGAATAAACTTCGAATAAACTATATTAAAAAAATTTGTACAATTATATTAGTTTACCCTTCCTTGGTACAGAATATTGACTAGCGGACTTATTGCCATGTGATAATAGTATCTCCCAACCAACCAGAAATGTGTTACACAAGCCTATGACTTCGGCTATATCTATTTTATCAAAAAAAAAAAAAAAATGTGTTCCGATCGTCGCACTTTAGGTGTGTCATCGGATTCAGTACAGCGGTGTGACCGGTGACTTTTGCTGGTGTGCAACGACTCATTAATTAAAAAAAAAAAAACTAATTCCACGGCACAACTTCGCTTTCCAACTGAATTGACATTGTAATGGCGATGGGATTCTAGACTACGGAACCCAGTAACGGCGACGGCTCAAGCCTTAATTGAAAACTAAAGTCGAACCCATTTTAAAAATCTGGGTACCGACGGGAATCGAATTCGTAACTACCGGATTGGTTACCAACTAAGCTACGAATGTCGTCTCTATTCGTATCAGTCGTTTGCTGTATCGTTGGTTGAGATGTATCGATCAGTTTTTTTTTAAATCGTTGACGCTACCATATATTGTAAATGGTATGGAATATATGATATAATAATTAAAGGGACCTTTTAGAGCAGTGGTTCTTAACCTGTGTTCTTCGGAACTTGAGTATTCCACAAAATTATTAATCAGCGGCGGCGTTTTAGCTACATTTATAGCTATTACTCTTGAACGAACTTCGGCGTAAATGCGCAGTACGAAGTGCGCAGTTTACAACGTTGACAATATTTTATTTTATTTATTATTACACGTGACAAGAAATATACACAATTTGCGAAAAAACAACAGGTAATTTGATTTGGACATGTGTGATGTATTGGTTAACAATTAAATATTGGAGCAAGTTGATGTAATGTATTGGTTAACAATTAAATATTGCAGCAAGTTGATGTGATATATTGGTTAACAGTTAAATATTGGAGCAAGTTGATGTGATATATTGGTTATCAATTAAATATTGGAGCAAGTTGATATGATATATTGGTTATCAATTAAATATTGGAGCAAGTTGATATGATATATTGGTTATCAATTAAATATTGGAGCAAGTTGATATGATATATTGGTTATCAATTAAATATTGGAGCAAGTTGATATGATATATTGGTTAACAATTAAATATTGGAGCAAGTTGATATGATATATTGGTTATCAATAAAATATTGGAGCAAGTTGATATGATATATTGGTTAACAATTAAATATTGGAGCAAGTTGATGTGATATATTGGTTATCAATTAAATATTGGAGCAAGTTGATATGATATATTGGTTATCAATTAAATATTGGAGCAAGTTGATATGATATATTGGTTATCAATTAAATATTGGAGCAAGTTGATATGATATATTGGTTATCAATTAAATATTGGAGCAAGTTGATGAATTCTGTTATACAGGTAGTATTTTCTCAGATTATGGGAAGAATCACGAGAAATATCAAACGGCATGTAGGGATACGAAGCAACGTTAATGGGGCATTAAAACATACGAGTATATTCAAACTGGACAGTATTTAAATCTGCTTCGATGTTAGTCCGCAACATTATTTTTTATTATTACACATGACAAGAAATATATAATACATAATTGGCGAAAAAACAACAGGTAATTTAATTTGGACATACAATTTTAATGGATCTGGGTTTGTCGCCTTTCATTTGTCGTATCCCCAGTAAACTAGGCTTTTGCCTGTATCTCACTGAGGATATTTAGCATGAAAAAATAAATCGACACTTCTTTCCGATTTTTTATTACACAAAAACAAAACCCCGTTGCACGCTCTCATCAACCTGACAAACAGTGACACTCAACTACAACTGGAAACATCGTGCGAAATTCAACTCCTCACACATCATCACTCCAGAAAGGCCGCAAATATTCATCCCACAATATACCGCACACAATCATAAGAATAAAAATTAAAATTAAAACAAAAAATACACAGAAACACAAATGCAAAAACAACCAAAATTAAAACAACAAGAAGAAATATGAAACTCCCATTTTCCAATGAACTAACTATAGTTCGGAAAATGTAGGATGAGTCCTGTGACAGCTCACAAATTTGCCCCAATACAACCTTGTAACGATGTTCAGTGATTTTAATTATGTTATCAACTTTAATGTAAGCCTCGATTCTAATAAATAGCAAGTTATTTAGGTAAATACATTACATAAGGTTGTATTGGGGCAAATTTGTGAGCTGTCACAGGACTCATCCTAGAATTTCCGAACTATAATCGAGCGTATTTGTTACATGTCATTCTTACGACCTTAGGCCTCGGCCACACAGGTAGGAGCCTCGCTTGATGCTTAGAGCTATGTTGCGAGCTAGGCGACATATCCACTCACGTTTGCACTTTTTATTGATATCGTTTCATAAAATATGTATTGTTATGTGACTTTACTCTACGTTTCACTTTTTTTTTTTTAAAGAATAGATATAACCGAAGTCATAGATATTCTTATACCCCCGAATACTAGGCGGAAAAAATACCTGTGTCATTCGAGGGGAGTAGCACCTATGCCGGTTCACTACCGGTTTCAAACACCTCCCCGTCTTCCTCGTCAGGTGAAGTTAAACATTATGGGCATCATAAGTTGTCTTTTCCATAATTATATTACATTTGATGCATTAGACTCCACGTTTCGCTCCCATAGACTAAGCCCACTGTACCCTTAATGACATAATACGCTTTTCCCATACTTGTATATTTTTTACGCTAGGAAAAGAGGTCGAGGTCGCTGCGGTCCTCCGAAACTAGAGGATAATTTTTTTCTAAGAATTGTCAAATCACGCGAATGGCTGGCTGCGGACCGGACTGTTAAACTATTGTTTTGTATTGTATAATACTTTAATTGTATACAGTGCTTACCCGGCGAGCTTATTACCACGTGACAATCTCTTCCAACTAACCAGAAAGATGAATTCATTCAATTTGATTTACGTATGGCTCGAATGCGTTCATTACGATTCTCTGAATCGGTCATTGTTTGGTTTGCGAGCTATTTAAAAGGAAGACTTTTTAGGAACTAGTCCTTAAGGGAAGAGATGATGATGATTTGTTGATAAATAAAACACTTTTTGGATCGCAATGCGGAAGAAGACTTTTTATTAGTAAACGTAGGTATTTATACCATTTCCGCGTGTGTGTGGGAATGCGAGCAAGATATCCTTCGTCTCGTTTCTGCATTAGCAAAACGATTAATGTCGTATGTAGGTGACTATTTATTTACGGAACTGGCGAGACAGCGTGGTGCGTTCTCGCTCTAGTATGGAATGCGGTCCGCTCCGGGCTATGGGTTGAATGGCCGGCGCGTGAACTTCGGACTTGTTTATTAAGATTTGTCGAGGAATGCAAAGGTCACTTCATCGGTCATTGACCGTGTATATGAACGCCCACAGTGTTCCGAGTGTGCGACTGAGTGTGCGTCGACCGCCAAAACTTCTTGAATTTTGTAAATAATTCAACGTCTGTCCGATCATGAATAAGTGCTACGCTCAAACAGAGATTGTCTATTGGCCTTTTCAGTTCACCGCTCTTCTTTCTTTACATCGTCCTTTACTGTCCATGCAGTGAGACTCTGGAATCAGTTACAAACCAATATAAGACACGCTCCGTCCTTGGCATGCTTTAAGAAGCGACTGAATTTACTCTTAATTTCTATTCAGTAATATAACGTGTTTCATTTCTGATTTACCTTCCCTCTCCACCATCCCTTCCTTTTCCTTTGATTGATGATATCTCACTTTATATGAAAAGGAATGTTCGGATGATTGTCCGTCTTTGTGGGGTTTGTGGGCGTACGCTCACGTATGTGTTTATGAATTTCGTGGGGATCGATAGTCGTTTAAATGTTTTTTTTTACGACCATGTCACTTGCTTCATTAACATTTGTCTGGATGTTTGGAAGAGATTGCCGCCTGGCAATAAACCCACCAGATTGTAGATGCAATAAAAGTGTTAAATACAATAAATAAATAAAATATGTTTTAAAGACCTTAAATGGAAACAAGTCTGGAATCCCCTTTGTTAATATCTGCGTTGCAGCGGGGATTGAATTCGCAACCCTCGGGCTGGGAGACAAGAATCTTACTAACTTGGCCACGGAGGTCATCGAACACATTTATTTGTGGTGATATGTAAATTTCGTGAGTTTAAGTCAGCTGTCTTGGAACAGGTCTTGTGAGATAGCTGAGAAATAAAATAAAGATAAATTAATAACAGCTCTATTGATAGTAACATAATATAGTATACAAATAGTAAAGTGCATGGCCGCGTGGTAACGCACTGTGTTCCGTGCGGGGAAGGTCGCTGGTTCGAATCCCACGCTGTGCTACTCCCCTCGAAGTATTCGGACTATAGGAATATCCATGGCTTAGGTCCTCTATCCTTTCAAAGAGAGCAAAAAAAAAAACATGTTTGATCCCTTGTAAGCAACCCTACGAGGAGGAAAATTCACATCTGACGACCTCCGTGGTCTGGTGGTAAGACACTTGTCTGCCAATCCGGAGGTTGCGGGTTCGATCCCCGCTAGAACCCAGATTTTTTAAAATAGGATTCCAGTCTGGTTTACACTTAGGGCCTATAAAAACATATTTCTGGTTGGTTGGAAGAAATTGCCACATGGCAATAAACTCGCCAGGTAAAAAAAAAAAAATTTAAAACAGCGATCCATACAACAAAAATGTTTAAATTTTTTAAGTGAAACTTGTATAGGCGCGGTAGGGCAAATTAGTCTGAACGTCACGAAAAGTGAAACGGCGTACCTATTATATTATTAATTTTAAATATTTTATTTATTAGTAAATTATTATTAATTATTTTAATATTAATAATTATTTATTATTAATAATTATTAATATTATTAAGTGTATTATATTATTATTAAAATTATTATTATTTATTATTAAAAATAAAAAAAATTATATTTTTTTATTTAATTAAGAAAGATTTTCTCGAATTAAATTCCGCATAACCATTTCATAATCCTAAAAAAATCGTTAACAAATGTAAAAAAAGCAATGCATAAAATCAACTTTTCCTAGGAGCTAAGAAGTTTCACTTCTACCACGCGAGAGTATCACGCATCTGTTTTTTTTTTTTTAATGAGGGAATACGAAAGCTCGTTGACGGCAGATGGATAAAATGTGTCGAAAAACAAGGAGATTACCTCGAAAAATGGTGCATTTGTCTTTTCTAAAAGTTGATTAAAATAAATTCTACAGTCGGAGTGCGGATCATTTTTGACTCACCCTCGTATATTGCTACCAACGGAAATCGAATCGAGGACAGGTATTAAAGGAAAGGTAGGAAATCGAATCGAGGAAAGGAAATCGATTATAATTGTCAAATGATTTTTATCGCTTCAATTCAAATTGACAAGCTGTCAAAAATATCTTTCCGTTAGTCCACAGTTTTTAAACCCAACATATTATTTGTAATTTGTTTTATCAAACACTGTTTATTCCACTTTTTTGTAACGGTTTAACCCTACCGGTTTCAAGGTGCACACCTCATCTTCAGGGGAGCACAAACAAGACTGAATTATGTTCGAACTGGTACGGAGATACACGCTTCTAACGGTTGGGGACATTCGGGTTGGGGACTGAGGGAGGCATGGAACGACCTCGGCGAGCAGCAGAGAGATTCTTGGTATATATGTGTTTGCCAGATGTTCGCCTCGATGCACTGACTTAGATATTTGTAGGGTTTCTAATGTGTCCAATTTATTTCCCTATTTAATTAGATTAGAGGACCTAGTTTATTCCACTTTATGTAACGGTATAATCGTACCGGTTTCAAGGTGCACACCTCATCTTCAGGGGAGCACAAACAAGACTGAATTATGTTCGAACTGGTACCGACATACACGTTTCTAACGGTTGGGATCATTCGGGTTGGGGACTGGGGACTGAGGGAGACATGGAACGACCTCGGCGAGCAACGGAGAGATTCTTGGTATATAAGTGTTTGCCAGATGTTTACCTCGATGCACTGACTTAGATATTTCTAGGGATTCTAATGTGTCCAATTTATTTCCCTATTTAATTAGATTAGAGGCCCTAGAAAAAGTGCAATTAGAGTAAACTCGTACTATCAATATAAAAATATAAATTTTATGTTTTTTTTAAATAAAATTATACAAACTTTATTTAACAATAAATTACACATCGGGCTTAAGAGAGAGACTGTCGGCCATAATCGGCTAACTTCGGCTTTGTAGACCGTCGTCTCTGTCATCCATACACGTGTTCCGTCGCGATTTGTCAGTAGTTGTCAAGCGACAGAGACGACGTTCTACAACACCGAAGTTAACCGATTATGACCGGCAGTCTCTTTCTTAAGCCCGATGTGTATTACTTACCGCAGGGTACTGTACTTTGTTATTCTATTTATTTATTTAACAGTTCAATCCAAAAATAACCTAGTGGGCTTATTGCCAGGCGGTAATCACTTCCAACCAACCAGACAAAAGTATAGAAAGCAAGTTGTATGATCGCAAAAAAATAATTCAAATGATTAGTCATGTTTATGAAATTTATGGACAATATTTTGAGGATGGAATGCCTAATTTTCTAATAATCGTCTTTAAGATGCTTTACCTGGGGATTTCGCCTGGTAACAATACTCACACGCGCTAGAATTGTGCGCGAGTCAAGTTTTTAAAATGTTATCTCTGCTTTATAGACATATGTAATCGTCTGATTAGAGAAATGGGAACGTTTTCATTTTATGAGGAGAGCTTGTGTTATGCCCTGAGTGGTTTTATATTTCAAAAGAGGTAAAACAGGGATCAGTTATGTCACCCTGGTTGTTTAATATTTATATAGATTCACGTGTAAAGCAACTACAGATGTCAATGGGTGGCATACAGATATCAAATGGGAATACGTGTAGATAGCTGTATGCTGATGACATGGTGGTGTGAGCGAAGAACGAAGACTTTCTATAGTTTCTATAAGTAAATGAGAAGGGGTGTAGAAGAGACGAAGGATGTATTTCGAGATATGAATGTCTGGCACTCTTTCCTCTTTACCTACCCCGAATGACGAGGAATGGCTGTCTTTGATTTTTTTTCATATTGTACCATTGATATTTTGGATTTTATGTATCGTGAACGAATCGTAAGTTGTTTGAAAGATGTTGAATATACAGTGAAACTCTGGAACCAGTTACAAACCAATACAAGACCCGCTCCGTCCTTGGCATGCTTCAAGAAGCGACTGAAAAAATTATTAATTCCTAGTCAGTAAAATAACGTGTTTCATTCCTGATTTCCCTTCCCTCTCCACCATCCCTCCCTTTACCTTTTAATGATGATATCTCACTTTATATGAAAAATAATGTTTGGGTGACTGCCCGTCTTTGTAGGGTTCGTGGGCATGTGCTCACGTATATGTTTATGGATTTCGTGGGGATGGATAGTCATTTGAATGATTTATGCGACCACGTAACTTGCTTCATTTACTTTTGCCTGGTTGGTTGGAAGAGATTGCCGCCTGGCAACAAGTCCGCCAGATTGTATTTGCAATAAAAGTGTTAAATTATAAATATGTTATGTTTGGTTTAAGAGTTGTTACTGTGATACGTACTGAACATTTAAGTGTAATTTATTTTTTTAATAAATAAATAATTTGGAGTGTACGCATTACGGACATGGCCGAAGCGAAAGAAAGATATGTGACAAGATATAATGAAGTGAGTAGTGGAGATCTGTTTTCTATGCTAACCCCAAAAGGGTATGATTAAATTTGTAAATAGAAAACGAATAAATATGGTTAATAAGAAATGTGTGTAAAATAACAATTTAATTTAGTTGGTTTCTTATAAATAATATACCAGGAGAACATAACAGGCGAAGAGGTATTCGAGCGCGACATAAGACTTTGAAGTATTGCACCATTTTGGTATAGAGCTCTCTCTCTTGGCGTTATAGTCCGCATACACACATACAGGCCAACAAACACCCACACGTACACACAAACGGGCGTGTGTACAGACATTGGCACGGAGCGTCGCAGCAGACCCAGGAAAATTATCGATCACACCTCCCCCTACCACCGTCTGCCCCCGCGCACCGGGTGAAACTAGGTCACGCGGGCAAATGTCCCTCTATTTATACCCCCCCCCTCCCGAACAGACGCGGTGGCGCCGGGGCGCATGCGCCAGTTTGAATTTTCCATCTTCACGTTCTACGTACGACAGGAGCGGTACAAGGAAATATTTTGCCTCGCAAATAACCTTTTTTTTTCTGTTTTGTGTGACTATTCATTCTCCCATGTTGAATGTTCCCAGATTAAGAGTAATTTAGTTTATATTAAACTAAAATAGTTGGAGTGCCCGTCCGAAAACAATAACGGAATATTTTAATTTAGCTAAGAATTTGTTTGAGTAATTTTTCAGTGAGTGTGTGTACTCTGAATTCGAATGACAACAAATCTATTTTTGTTTGTTATGTTTATCTGTTTGGGAGCAAAACATTATTTTAACAAAGCAAATACTCAAAGAGTGGAAGACGTATTCGAGGAACACCATAATAGTATTAAACTACTTCGAGGAAGGCATCAAAAAGTTGATACCCCGCTTCACCACCTGCATTGAGAGGAATGGTGACTATGTCGATAAATAGCTTACATATGTACTACTGTAACCACGTAATTTTTTTTGTTTAAATAAAAAAAATTGTAACCTACAAAAATTCAGTACACTTACTTTCTGGATATGCCTCGTACATTGTAAAAATAAAAGTGAGATATCATCAATCATAAGAAAAGGAAGTGATGGTGGAGAGGAAAGGTAAATCAGGAATGAAACACGTTATACAGGGTGCGTTTTATGTTCCAGGCCGATTTAGTTTGGCCGCCATTTTGATTTGGCTGTCATTTGTCAGTTCATATTTGACAGTTATGGAGAGTGGTTAATAACAATTTATTATGGAGCGTCTAACTCCGCAACAATGTGTTGAAGTTATTAAAACATTTTATTTAAATAATTGTTCAATTGTGAATACGCGAAGGAAATTGCGTGTTTTTTTTTCGGTTTAAATCATGTGCCAAGCAAGTCAACCATTCAGCGTGTGATGAATCATTTTGGAAATTTACATACACTGGGAGATAAAGCAAAGTCTGGGCGACAACGTAACGTGTATCTGACAACAGATCTATTTTTGTTTGTTGTGTTTATCTGTTTGGGAGCAATACATTATTTTAACAAAGCAAATACTAAAAGAGTGGAAGACGTATTAGGGGAACACCATGATAGTATTTTGGTGCCAACTTTGGTGTAAAAAAGTGAAACGTGGACGAGAAAAATAATTGATAGAAGCCTAATAAATGCTGTAGAAATACGTACATCGAGAAGAATGCAAGGGATGACAATGTTTGACAAAATACGGATTGAAGTGATTAGGGATGAACATGAATTAAGATAGGTGTGTTGAGTAAGATGAAGAAGAGCACGCTGAGATGGTTTGGTCATGTGGAACAAATGATTGAAGAAGGTTTAATAAAACAAATATCAAGGGCAAATGCGATTGAAAGGCGTGTGAGAGGAAGGCCAAGGAAAGTATGGTTGGATCAAATTAACACTTGCCTTACTGTGCTAAAAAAATCAGCCAGCCACGGTGCTGGACGCTAAGCGTCCAGTGAAAAATGTATGCTTTAAATTAAAATGATGCAAAATCTGCTAGGCTATTTTTTGTAATTAGCTATAAAAATAATTTTTTTATGTATTAAAACGTCGAATAATCAAATTAAATACAAGTCCTGGTCACTCGCTATCCATCACAGGGTGGCAAGTGTTAATGATATTTTGAAAGAAGGAAATGTGGAAAGTCAGAATTAAATTACTTCTCAAAGAATAAAAAATAAAAACACTTAAAAAATAACACTTTGTATTTCAAATAGTGTTTCAGTAACAACTTTGATATATTATATTATGATGAACGTCGAAAAAGACTTAAATGGGCAGAATAAATGCGTGCACTCAGAAAAATACATGGGACGACAATTGTTGATATAATATGAATTGAGTTATAAGGGATTAATGTGAATTTAAGGTTGATGTATTAAATAAGATGAAATAAAGCACTTTGAGATGGTTTGGGCATGCAGAACGAATGATTAAAGAAAGGCAAACAAAACAAATATACAGTGCAAATGTGATTGAAAGGCGTGTGAGAGGAAGGCCAAGGAAAGTGTGGTTGGATCAAATGAATGATATTTTGAAAGAAGGAAATGTGGAAAGTCAGCACGATCGCGACAGTTGTATGAGAAGGTGTATGGATGTGAAAGATACGAAGGAAGTATTTGGAGATAGAAAATATGTAACGTATATATATAAGTAAGTATTTAATAATTCTTACACTTCTAACTTGAGTTTGAACCCAATTTATTTATTTATTTATTTATTTATTTATTTATTTATTTATTTATTTATTTATTTATTTATTTATTTATTTATTTATTTATTTATTTATTTATTTATTTATTTATTTATTTATTTATTTATTTATTTATTTATTTATTTATTTATTTATTTATTTATTTATTTATTTATTTATTTATTTATTTATTTATTTATTTATTTATTTATTTATTTATTTATTTATTTATTTATTTATTATTTATTTATTATCACACATGACAAGAAATATACACAATTTGCGAATAAACAACAGGTAATTTGATTTGGACATACAATTTTAATGGATCTGGGTTTGTTGCCTTTCATTTGTCGTATCCCCAGTAAACTAGGCTTTTGCCTGTATCTCACTGAGGATATTTAGCATGAAAAAATTAAATCGATACTTCTTTCCGATTTTTTATTATCAGTATGTTTAGAAATCGTGGCATTTGTTGGCATATCCCGATTGAAGAACTTACGGGAGTAGTTTCACTGTGGTAGCGTATCTTTGTTAAAAGCTGCTGCCTCCAGGGCCAAGGTATCCATGATGATGACCAACCTCCGAAGAGGAGAGGAACTTTAAAGGGTGAAGAAGATTCTGTTTTCTGTATTTCTTGTTTTTTTTTCCTCCAAAAACAGTGACACTAGTTAACCCTTCCCTTACGGTGATAAAAATAATACGCGTGTTACGGTGTTGGGTAGTGAGTACGCAATAAAAAATTAGCGATTTTAAATCGGAAAAATAAGAACATTCATAGATAATCCCCTTAATTAATTATAATTGAAGTTAAAAATTATAATAATTGAGATTTATTTGCTGAAAACATTAAAAAACCATCTGAAAACATTAAAAAACGCTCACGGAACGGGCGTACGTCTAACCTATTTGCAAGCCTAGAGGCAACTAGTGGCGCGGAACGTCAGTCGCATACCCCGGCGCATACGCCTTTCCTTGCGACGTTGAGACAATTCAGCTCCTCGCAATTCAGTCTAGTATGCAAGAGTGAGATGCGAATATAGTGTCGCGCTTCCCGCATACTATTCACCTATCGTCAAGATCCAAGATCGAGGCACTCGCCGCGTTTAAATGCGAATTTGTTTTCGATCTTTACAAAACACCTACGATGTAGTCGATAAATTCTGATTATTATAAATATTATTTTTTAAATCAATGCGTAAATATATTATGGAGGAATACCTAAAATGTTAACCTTGTATTTATAATATTTATAGAGATATTGATGGTTATTAGAAGCAACGTGTAGAAGATACCCAACACAGGGAAGGAAAGGTTAAAGAACTTTGTAACAATCGTCATTATAAGATGTATCATATACATTCTATGCAAATATTTTTTGATACCCCTTAACTCGAAACGTCAACTATTTCCTAATACCGGCCCTGCCAAGATCGGCCATCTTTGTTTTCATTGCGTCCTTTTCTCTAAATTGTGTGTGTACCACTGGATTGTGTGTCCCGATTAGAAAGGGGCACACCGACGTAGGTGTACCCACCCATTCCCTAACGTATTACAATGCCCTTTTTACACGAACCCACGCCCCCTAAGTTTGAGGGAGGGGGTATGGTAGTAGTTTGTTTTGATCGGTGATAGTACATCTCGTGTTTTACGAGAAGGCTCCTAAGAGCCACGTTCAAGGATATGGATTGAGCTTTTTGGAGAACTCATCATCATCATCACCGTCACTCCATTTCCCTCCTACTCGGGGCAATAGAAGAGAACGAATCTCCACGTAATTTTACCCTGGAATACATTTTACGTTTCTACCACATCCATAATAGTCTTCTTCTTATTTTAGGCCTATTGGCCTGTTATGGTCCTGCATCATTGTTTCCTTCTTGTGACGACGACTGCCAGCTGTCTTTCCATCTTTTGGGATGTCGTCCTGGAGGTCTCCTTGCTTGGGGGATACTGTCCCTGGCCATTCTTACGGCTCTCGGTTCCGCCATTCTGGATACATGTTCGTTCCAGAACCTTCTTCTCTGTCGTCCCCATCTGACAATATCTTCAACTTGGCACATCCTTCGGATTTCTGTGTTACGTACTCTATCACGAAGGGTTTTGCCAGCGATACTCCTGAGTACCTTCATTTCGCTGGTTCGAAGGAGATTTTTGGTTCAGACAGTGTCGGCTCTGGACTCTATGCTGTATGTCATTATGGGGCGGACACAGGACACACCGGGTGGACACATAATAGTAAGAATAAAAGAGGCAATTTATATAGCGCCGTTTAATGACCAGAATCTCAACAAGGGCGCTTTTTTGATGTACTTAAACCCTTCCTGAATCCAGCTTGTTCTCGTGGCTGGTTCGTGTCAACAGTTCTCGAGAGTCGGTTGGTTAAGATTTTGATTAAAAAAATTGTATAGAGTAGGTACAGTACCCGGCGGTAAGTAATATACATCGGGCTTAAGAAAGAGACTGTCGGCCATAATCGGCTAACTTCGGCTTTGTAGAGCGTCGTCTCTGTCATTCATACATGTGTTCTATCGCGATTTGTCAATCGACAGAGACGATGCTCTACAAAGCCGACGTTAGCCGATTATGGCCGACAGTCTCTTTCTTAAGCCCGATGTGTATTACTTACCGCCGGGTACTTGTAACATGCTGGTCGGACAGTAGTTCTTAAGATCATTTTGATCACCTTTTTTATGGAGAAGTATTAGACCGAGGCCACACAAAAATGCTTCGTTAGATGCTAAGCTAGATTTTACGTGACTCATATACTAGGTGACTTCATGCCTGGCCACACCAAAGTGCTACACACAAATTCATTTGACAGTTAGGAGCGGTTGAGTCAACACACGATGCCACTCTCAAAACTAACCAATTCCATTACAACTTACCTTATCTTTATTTACTTTCTGCGCAACTTCATTCCAAAGTGATTTTATTACAGGTACATTTTTCTATAATTTGCTCGATGGGTTCCACAAAGGCTCGATAGGTTCCACAAATCGAAAAATGGTTTTTCTCTAAACTGACGTTTGAATTCCTAATTTCCATTATACTGACTTTCTAATATATTGTATGATTTGTATCTATCTTTAAATAGGCCAAGATCCACTATGGATTAATACTAATTACGGACATTTAATTTTAGGTATGAAAAAAACCGAAAATCCAATTATCCTATACCCCATCCTTAGCCAATGCGGACTAACGTAGTGACTTTTGACGAACGTCACCAAATATTATTTGATTTTAACAAACTGCCACATTTTTGCTAATTTGTGACAAGATGTATTAATTTGTCATTATTGTTAGTTTTATGTAATGTATTTACCTAAATAACTCGCTATTTATTAGAATCGAGGCTTATATTAAAGTTGATAAAATAATTAAAATTACTGAACGTCACAGGACCCGTGCTACAATTTCTGAAGTATAGCTTTACAATAGGAACATTTCCTCGGTGTTAACTCAAGTCACGCAAAATCGACAGATAGCTGTTTTTCATACTAAACGACTCATGTCTTTTATTTATTTCACTACAAAAAAACAACACTAAAATACGTATATTATACTCGTATATTTGTTTTGATTTGTTTTTATCAAACACTGTTTATTCCACTTTTTATAGCGGTATAACTCTACCGGTTTCAAGGTGCACACCTCGTCATCAGGGGAGCACACACAATATTAAACGTCTTGTTTGTGCTCCGCTGATGATGAGGTGTGCACCTTGAAACCGGTAGAGTTATACCGTTATATAACGTGGAATAAACAGCGTCTGATAAAACAAATTATAATGTCTGTAAACCTCCACAGTGTTAATACCTTAACTATAAATAATATATACCATATTTGTATTATGAAATAAATCAATCGGCAAGCATTCACATATGTACATACCATAATGCCGTTTCCCTGTTGATGTAAGCATAGAGAACTGAGCGCCAGACTTTCCTATCTCGACACATATAATAGATTTCATCTCTTCAACATTCTTATATAGCTCCTTCAACTTAACTTTTTTTACATTACCTCCTTTCAAAATATCATTTTAATCGAACCATACTTTCCTCGACCTTCCTTTCCACCCTTTCCTCTCACATTTGCACTGTATATTTGTTTTGTCAATCTTTCTTCAACCATTCGTTCTCCATATCAAAACCATCTCAGAGTTCTTCTCTCGATCTTACTTAATACATCAACCTTTACTTCACATCCATCCTTCACCGCTTCATTCCTTATTTTTACAACTCAAGTACAGTACCTTGCGGTAAGTAATACACATCGGGCTAAGAATGAGACTGTCGGCCATAATCGGCTAACTTCGGCTTTGTAGAGCGTCGTCTCTGTCATTCATACACGTGTTCCGTTGCGTACCGGACTATTAGCGTATCGTGCGAAAGAGACAACGCTCTACAAAGCCATGTGTATTACTTACTGCCGAGTACTGTACTCCTCTAAGTGCACTAATTTCTTCGGCCTCTTTTCCCTTCCATACATCAAATTATTATGATATAATACTGTAATGTACAGTACCCTGCGGTAAGTAATACACATCGGGCTAAGAAAGAGACTGTCGGCCATAATCGGCTAACTTCGGCTTTGTAGAGCGTCGTCTCTGTCATTCATACACGTGTTCCATTGCGTACCGGACTGTTAGCATATCGTGCGAAAGAGACAACGCTCTACAAAGCCATGTGTATTACTTATTGCCGAGTATTGTACTCCTCTAAGTGCACTAATTTCTTCGGCCTCTTTTCCCTTCCATAGATCAAATTATTATGATATAACACTAATGTACAGTACCCGGCGGTAAGTAATACACATTGGGCTTAAGAAAGAGACTCGGCCATAATCGGCTAACTTCGGCTTTGTAGAGCATCGTCTCTGTCATTCATACACGTGATCCGTCATGATTTGTCAGTCGTTGTTAAGCGTTCGAGGGACAGAGACGACGTTCTACAAAGCCGAAGTTAGCCGATTATGACCGACAGTCTCTATCTTAAGCCCGATGTGTATTACTTACCGCCGGGTACTTGTACTATTTTCTTATCAAATTTTTTATACTGTTCGGTTTGAGTATACTCGTAAATGTTTTTGTGCCCAATTGACTTTGTTTCGTATCGCTATCTGAGAAAATACCAGGGTCGTGGAGCAGGCTAGATGTTTTTTGGAACCTGGAGTTGCTATTCTAAATGCGACTTGCTTGAAAACTCATTGGCTACATGATGAAATCATGAACTATCTATGATGAAGAACCCTTCCTTTTACTTTAATTGATGATATCTCACTTTATATGAAAAGGAATGTTCGGGTGATTGTCCGTCTTTGTGGGGTTCGTGGGCATATGCTCACGTATGTGTTTATGGATTTCGTGGGGATGGATAGTCATTTGAATGATTTATGCGACCACGTAACTTGCTTAGTTTACTTTTGTCTGGTTGGTTGGAAGAGATTGCCGCATGGCAATACGCCCACCAGACTGTATTTGCAATGAAAGTGTTAAATAAATAAAAATAAATAAATGTGTCGCTATAGTAAAATTTGATACTCGGTCCTCTCTGCTGACCCCAACAGTGAAACGGCGTGATGGTATTATGTGTGTAAAGTTACATGTATGAGTAATATTAAATTGCGCACGACGATATATGTATGAATGTGGACGTGGCGAAATTAATATGCTTTGATAGGAAGATAAATATGAAGATCTGTTATCTCTGCCTACCCCACAGGGGGCATAGCGCAGTGATATTATATGTTTAGTTACCATAGTTATAAAGCTGAATACTTAGATAAGTTAATTTAGTCCTTAGAGCACCCTAATTATTAGCTTTAAAACCACTGCTTTTTGTATTAATTTTATGTTATACCCAAGAAAATGTAGCATGAACTCTGTGACGTTTGAAATGTCATGTCTCAAAGGGATGGGGTAAAATCGTTTTTTTTTTTACAAATCGAATCGTTTTTTTATAAATCGAAAAATTGTTTTTCTCTAAACTGACGTTTTAATTCCTAATTTTCATTATACTGACTTTCTAATGTATTGTATGATTTGTATCTATCTTTAAATAGGCCAAGATCCACTATGGATTAATACTTATTACGAACATTTCATTATATATATATATAAAAAAATCGAAAATCCAACTATCGTATACCCCATCCCTAGCCAATGCGGACTAACGTAGTGACTTTTGACAAACGTCACCAAATATTATTTGATTTTAACAAACTGCCACATTTTTGCTAATTTGTAACAAGATGTATTAATTTGTCATTATTGTTAGTTTTATGTAATGTATTTACCTAAATAACTTGCTATTTATTAGAATCGAGGCTTATATTAAAGTTGATAAAATAATTAAAATTACTGAACGCCGTTACAAGGTTGTATTGGGGCAAATTTTTGAAACGTCACAGGGGCCATGCTACATTTTCTTTACTATAGTTTATTAGATTGCTTTTATGTTTCGTTTATTTTTTACATGTTTGTTTTTTTTTATGCCTATTAATAATTTGTTTGTTTTTCTTTTTGTTTTGTGTTTGTTTTTATTAATAAACCACCTGTTTGTTTTGTTTTGTGTTTTATTTTTACACCCTTTTTTTTGCTTTTTATTAATACTTGGGAAATGAGGGAAGAATTTACACCATTGAAAATAAAACTGACATTATTTGTTCGTTGATTAAAAAAATATTTTTAACAAAATTATTAAAAACTTTCTTAACTGTGCAATTAAAATAGTCATAATTGAAATGTTTATTTAACTTAGGGGAAGTTAAGAAATGTGAGAAATAAGTTGGAATGTTTTATGAAATATATCGATTTAGACGAGGTGAGAGATGAGAAACGAGTGTTACAGAAAGGCTAGTAATATATTATAAAAATGCTAGTAATATATTATAAGATCATATATAGAAAGGTTAGTAATATATTATAAAAATGCTAGTAATATATTATACTACCTTGATCAAAAAGTTTTAGGACTTTATTCATAAAATCGAAAATACAAGTTTATTCATCAAAATCGATATGGTCCCCTTCAAAGTACTCCCCATCGACTGCAACGCACTTACTTACGCCAGCGCTTGAAACACCGCTGGTACTCAATTTTCGGTATGTCCATCAGAGCCGTCTTCGATTTTTTCATGACATCCTCTCGGGTGCTGTAACGCGTTCCGCGAAGCGGTTTTTTAAGTCGGTTGAACAGGAAAAAGTCGCAGGGAGCCAGATCAGGTGAATTCAAAGGCTGCTGGATAGTAGTCGTGTTGTTTTTGGTCAAAAACTCATGGCAATCATGTATTTCGCGATTTCAACGCGGTCCTTTTTTTGCATGAAATTGAGGTATTTCGGCACTAGTTTTGCAGCGACACGTCTGAGGCCCAAATCACTAACCAAAATGTCTTGAGCGGATCCATAAGCGATGTTCAAGTCCTCTGCCAGCTCTCTGATGGTCAATTTGCGGTTTTCGGCCAACATTTCTTTGATTTTATCGATGTTTTCATCAGTTTTCGACTGCCACTGAGTTCGTTATCCTCGACCGACTCAAGATCACTACTGAAGCGTTCGTGCCACCGAAAAACACTTCTCCAACATTTCCAAGATCTGCGGACCGTTAAATCCGTTTTTAACACAAAATTTAATGCAAACTCGTTGATGCACAGTTGATGCCGTTTTCAAACTTGTAAAAAATCGAAAACACGCACAAAGGTAGATGTACTCAGTACAGCGTAACTTTTACAAATGTCAAGCTATGACGCTGAAATTTAGAGGGAAGTGTCAATGACAGATGTGGTAACCTAACAAAAAAAAAGAATTGCAATCGGGTGACTGACAGCGCCACACGGTGGCCGGTCCTAAATTTTTTTGATCAAGGTAGTATTTAAAAAAAACTCACTCACTGGGTACATATTGTTTCTATATAACTCACTAACTTACATATTAAATAAGGTGAACATTCTCGCCAGGATTGCTCCTTTAAGTGCCGCAAGGTATGTTATTATGGCTGATCCCGGAGGGCCGTGAATTGTTAAGCAAAAATGAAACCTAATAGAATTATATTTTTTGTATATATATTCAAAGGATATTACGAAGACTTGTAAGACCAAATATGGTATGTACAATATGTGTCGGTTGTGTCGCCGTTCCGTTCACTCAGGAAAACACAATGTCAGGATTGTCACAGCTTATCACAGAAAATACGGAAACGTATAGTACATTCATCAAATATTTGATAGAATTAAAAGTATATGTAACACAGAAATATTCATTATTTTAATAACGCACGGAAAGTAAATCATGTAACTATAAAATCATTTCAACGGTTGAATAAGTAAAGCGTTCGCACTGACAACCCTGTATTAGAGACACATATCGACTGTCATGCCAAGCTTTTAGGTAAATCTCTGTAAACTGTTATATTATAGTATTTATTCATCATCTCAATAGATGTCTCTGTATGTTCCATATTTTAGATTATTCGAATTAGTACTAGACATTGGCTAGAAACAGGCATAAAGTTGAGCGATTTAACTCGCTCATTTTGTATGGCCGGCCCCACGGGCACGGCAACAGAGAGCGAGTAAACTGGATTAAGGCACCTGGTTAAGGCAACCGGTTAAAACTCAAGAAAGACGTTGGAAGCAGCGCAGGGAGATCAAATCAACTGGATGACCCCATTTTATAAATTAATAAAGTACTTTAAAATATTAAAGTTAGGTAATGGAAGTGAAAGAAGAAGGAAAAATAGAAATTAATTAATGGTAGAAGATGATGAAGTCAGAAAGGTAACGGTAAGAACGTTGATATTGATTTATTTTTACAAAGCTTACATACAATACTTAAAAGAAATTATATACAGCAAAAAGAAAAACAAATTACGAACAAAGCTTTTATTGTAAATTTGTTTTTAAAATTTACAAAGTGACATTATATACAGCAGCAAGTATATAACAAAATAGTTAACAAGATATATTAGTTTAGCCGAAATAATTAACTTCCATTACTAAGAATTTTCAAAATGCTTTCTTTTAAAACATTTTCGGAAATGTTGAAGATGTCAGTCAATATCCGCGGCTTTATTTAAAAGGGACAGCCCGTGTTACAGAACAAAAGCACTTGGCAGGTTAGTTCTACTTATTGCCGGTCTAAATAGGTCAATATTTATGTGACATGATTTAAGCATGGAAAAAAATTATAACAAAGTAAAGGAATTCAGGTATACAGGGTGACCAAAAAAATACAGACACTAAATTATTATAAATTCAGTATGTATCAAAACTTCAAATCAAAGAAGGCAGACATATATTTTTTTTAGTTATCCCATGTGTACAAATTAATGTACGTTTTGATCTATGCACTGTTAATAATGTAGAACCGTCAAAATCAGGAATAATTTGTTTTGGTATTTGGGCGCATTTTCTTTCGATGTGTGCCATAAACTTTATCTATGATGAGACCTCGTAAAAAATAGTCAATTTGTTGGAGGTTTGGGGAACGGGGGGGGGGGGGTATTTAATGCGAACTCTTTCCAATACATCTGTTCGAATCATTCCTATCAAGATGGCCTCATACATCACGTAACGATAGTAGTGGGGAGGTGCACCATCTTGCTGGAAATAAAAGTCCTCCTCATTCCTACACTTCTCACAAATGCATGGTATGACAAATTCTTGCAGCAAGTTCAAGTAAATGACACCCTGAAATAAATATTTTTTTTATGGCCATATAAATAAATATAGGTTAATTGATAGCAACATAGAATTAACATATATTCCAATATCGCACATATACGAGTATCTCAAGATAAACTGCAGAAAATACATTTAAGAGAGAAGCTATCAAAAGGTCTGGGTTCATCTCATAACATCCCCTCGGTTGAGATACACCCCACCAATATAGGGCGAGTCCGGCCGCGAGGACATCGGATGTTTTTCAGCCCACACCCTTGCACATATATAAATATGATACGCCCTATATTGGTGGGGTGTATTTTGGCCGAGGGGATGCTATTAGATGAGCCCAGACCTTTTGATAGCTTTTGTGTTTGATGTATTGTCTGCAATTTATGTGTTTTAGAAGTGTTATTCAGGTGTGATCTTGTACATACTATGTTGCTGTCAATAAACCTAATATTTATTTTTATTTTTTATTTATATATCTCAAAATAAATAGCAGAAAATAAATTTAAAAGAGAAGCTATTAAAAGGTCTGGGCTCATCCCACAACATCCTTCCGGCCGAGATACACCCCACCAATATAGGGTGAGCCCGGCTGCAAGCATAGCAACTTAGTTATTTATTGCTGGAAACATAGTATGTACATATATAAACATTTTGAAATTACATATACAGCACCCGGCGGTAAGTAATACACATCGGGCTTAAGAAAGAGACTGTCGGCCATGATCGGCTAGCTTCGGCTTTGTAGAGTGTCGTCTCTGTCGCACGATACGTTGCGTTTGCGCTTGGCAAGGACTGACAAATCGCGACGGAACACGTGTATGAATGACAGAGACGACGCTCTACAAAGTCGAAGATAGCCGATTATGGCCGACAGTCTCTTTCTTAAGCCCGATGTGTATTGCATACCACCGGGTACTGTACATGTGTGTGAGTATATCTTAAGATAATGTCGAAGAAAATAAATATAATACAATACATTTAAGAGAGAAGCTATCAAAAGTTCTAAGCTTATCTAATGACATCCCTTCGGTCGAGATAGTCCCCCACCAGTAGAGGGCGAGAGCCAGCCGCGAGTACATCAGATGTTTTTCAGCTCACACCCTTTTAAATGTAGATTAAAAAAAACTGAACATTATAAAATGACGATAAACAACCAATCAATTCTGTTAATAAAATAATTGGTCGCCGACAGAAAAAATTGCACGCACAATACAATATAGTATATTCGTACATCCCGTTACCACGCGTACATTCTTAGGCAAAAGAAAATCAACGCATTCATGAGAGAAGCCACCAAAATATCTGGGTTCATTCCACAGCACCTTCGCAGCCGAGACACACACCCATCATTAGGACATCTAACAGAAAACAAGCTGGAGAGAGGATACTTGGCAAAGTGGTTATGTCAGCCATCCACAGATAAGAGACATGTATTTCATTATTTATTTATATAATTAAACGGTACAATGTACCTTATAACAAAACGGTACAATGTACCTTATAACAAAACGGTACAATGTACCTTATAACAAAACGGTATAATATGCCTTATAACAAAACGGTACAATGTACGTTATAACAAAACGGTATAATATGCCTTATAACAAAACGGTACAATGGACCTTATAACAAAACGGTTCAATGTGCCTTATAACAAAACGGTACAATGAACCTTATAACAAAAAGGTACAATGTACCTTATAACAAAACGGTACAATGTGCCTTATAACAAAACGGTACAATGTGCCTTATAACAAAACGGTACAATGTACCTTATAACAAAACGGTATAATATGCCTTATAACAAAACGGTACAATGTACGTTATAACAAAACGGTATAATATGCCTTATAACAAAACGGTACAATGGACCTTATAACAAAACGGTTCAATGTGCCTTATAACAAAACGGTACAATGAACCTTATAACAAAACGGTACAATGTGCCTTATAACAAAACAGTATAATGTCCCTTATAACAAAACGGTACAATGTACCTTATAACAAAACGGTACAATGTACCTTATTGCAAAACGGTACAATGTGCCTTAAAACAAAACGGTACAATGTGCCTTATAACAAAACGGTACAATGTACCTTATAACAAAACGGTACACTGTACCTTATAACAAAACGGTACAATGTACCTTATAACAAAACGGTACAATGTACCTTATAACAAAACGACACAATGTGCCTTATAACAAAAAGAATAGTCAGTAATGAGTGCTGAACACATTAACTAGGACAGAATATATTCAAATAATTCCACACAATTACAACGAAAACAATCAGAAAGAAACAGGTATCAAATCGTACACAAGCACATGTTACCAACACAATACGGGACCGTACACAGGCGCGCAGCCCGCACTGCGCTAAATACACAAACAAAATACAAATCATTGAAAAACAGGTATAAAGTATAAAAGACGGAATCAGACAAGTGTAACATTATAAATCTTCAGCATGGAGGAAAAATCACAAAAATGGATTAAAAAAAAACATGATAATCAATTAAAGAACACTGTGTATTCCACTTTATATAACGGTATAACCCTACCGGTTTCAAGGTTTTCCCCTCATCATCAGGGATCACAAACAAGACTGAATTTTGTTAGAAAAAAATGACAAATTAGAGGTTTTAGAAATATCCAAATTGGGATGAACATCTGGCAAACACATTGCCATATGTTCACATGTGTATATTCCCAAAATCTCGCCGCCTTCACACATATTCCCAAAAAAATATATACATATATTACCAAAATATAACATATATATTGCCAAAATCTCGCCGCTGCTCGCTGAAGTTGTATGCTGCCTCCCTCCACCCACAGTACCCAATCCGATTTTTTAACGTTAGAAGCGTGCATTTCGGTACCAGTTCGAACAAAATTCAGACCGGTAGGACTGTACCAGTTTCAAGCTTTTCACTTCACCATCAGGGGAGCACAAACAAGGTTAGGTTAGGTTAGAATATTGTTTGTGCTTCTTGATGATGTGAAAACTTTGTAACCGGTAAGGTTATACCGGTTTTACCTCATTAAACAATGTTAGGTTAGGCTAAAGTCTTGTTTGTGCTCCCTGATGATGAGGTGTGCACCTTGAAATAGGTAGGGTTATACCGTTATATAAAGTGGAATAAACAGTGTTTGATAAAATAAATTACAATATATTTAAACTTCCACAGTGTTAATGCCTTAATTATAAATAACACATTAAAAAACAGTGTAAAAAAGTCCTCGAAAGACACGCGGATTCTATTTCAAGTCACAGGTATTCCGAAGTGCCTTTTAAGACACTCCTTGTATGTTTTAGTGATAACACCATGAACACTGCCCTGTCTGTTCCCGTGTGCCTTATCTAATGTTGCATACCGTACGTTACGTAGACATAGTGCGTGAAAGATTAGAGCAGGTGGACGAAGTTTGCTATCTGGGAAGTATATTTTCGAAGATAAACAAACACTGTACATCACAGGTTCCAAAACTGGACAATATCGCCCACTTGTAATACTGGCTTCGGGAGAATCGGGTGGGCGATGTGAGGAGTCAAATGGGCAATAACAGATTG
Source organism: Odontocerum albicorne (assembly GCA_949825065.1). NCBI lineage: Eukaryota > Metazoa > Arthropoda > Insecta > Trichoptera > Odontoceridae > Odontocerum > Odontocerum albicorne. Next base: position 5,852,015 of record OX463868.1, read on the forward strand.
TTGAAAAAATAATGTCGTGTAAAAATGTTTTGAACATTTTATTAAACAAATATTTTTGCATGAAATATAATGCGTTTTAGGGTATATTAAAAATAGCCGCTATAACCCTTTTTCCAGGTATGGGTACTTATAGTTCGGAAATTCTAGGATGAGTCCTGTGACAGCTCACAAATTTGCCCCAATACAACCTTATGTAATGTATTTACCTAAATAACTCGCTATTTATTAGAATCGAGGCTTATATTAAAGTTGATAAAATAATTAAAATTACTGAACATCGTTACAAGGTTATATTGGGGCAAATTTGTGAAACGTCACAGGGACTATGCTACATTTTCGTATAATATACTATATTAATAACGTCCATGGGCCTACGGTGAGCCTTTATTAATATATCCTTGGGCCGTAAACTTTCGGACCTTACTACGCACAGAAGCAGATTATAACAATCATTTCAGTTCCCATAGATAGCGTGTCCAATCCAGTTTGTTAAGCCGCTACAATATAAAAAGGGCAACTTAATGTATACCTACCAACAAACAGTACGCGTTCGCCCTACTAGACTGTCCAGAAGAGAAATAGAATTAAGTCAAGAAACTGTGCAATTATAGTTCGGAAATTCTAGGACGAGTCCTGTGACAGCTCACAAATTTACCCCAATACAACCCTATGTAATGTACAGTATTTACCTAAATAACTCGCTATTTATTAGAATTGAGGCTTATATTAAAGTTGATAAAATAATTAAAATTACTGAACATCGTTACAAGGTTGTATTGGGGCAAATTTGTGGACTGTCACAGGACTCATCCTAGCATTTCTGAACTATAGATATGTAATCCACAGTCACAAAAAATGGTACAACTCTAATTTCCGCTAATCATTAACCGATCAACTGTCAAAGGAAACATTTCTTTTCATGTTTCGCGACTCCGAAAATGTTATTTTCATCCCTTCTTCGAAATTTCATTATACAAAACATACGCACTTATATTTGCTAGTATTATATTTAAACTACGCCACTGTACATTTGTATTTAGTTTAATTTCATTCTTAAACTGTTCAACATACAACGGACAAATAGAGAAACAGTTTTCCAAAGGCGGGCGATGAAAAATATTGACATTGTAAAATGGGCGTCGAGTCAAATAAGTCTGGGAATCTGTGCTGTACACGATTAGAGATTACAGATTTTCAGTTGATAATAATTTAGATAGCCCCATTTAGAGAGCACACTGTCATCGTAAGCACTCTTTCTTGGGGTTTGAATCATTGACATATAAAAAATATTACATAATAAATAAATAAATACAGGTTTATTGATAGCAACATAGTATGTACATAATACATTTAGACACATTTCAAGAACACATTAAAAAGATAATACATTAAAACACAGAAGCTATCAAAAGGTCTGGGCTCATCTAATATCATCCCCCCGGCCAAGATACACCCCACCAATATAGGGCGAGCCCAGCCACGGGGACACCAGATGTTGAAAGTAAGAAAAAGGGCTAGAAAATCGAAAAGCGTGTATCGTTTGGAACCAAAGTCAATGGTAGACTAAAATATATATAATCGAGTTAAACACTATCAAAATAGAGTGTGGACAAGAGAAGGTATGATTGGATCAAATTGTATAATATTTTGAAAGAAGGACACGTTGAAAGTAAGAAAAAGGGCTAGAAAATCGAAAAGCGGGTATCATTTGGAACCAAAGTCAATGGTAGACTAAAATATATATAATCGAGTTAAACACTACCAAACTAGAGTGTGGACAAGAGAAGGTATGATTGGATCAAATTGTATAATATTTTGAAAGAAGGACACGTTGAAAGTAAGAAAAAGGGCTAGAAAATCGAAAAGCGTGTATCGTTAGGAATCAAAGTCAATGGAACACTAAAATATATATGTATTCTCGAACCTGACAGTGTCAAAATCTGCTAAGATTGGTCAGAATTTATCATCATTGATGATAATTGTAGATCGAGAATGAATGTTGCAAAAGCCTAAGTAATGACGATGGATTGAAGATTGGAGCAAGTTGAGGTATTCTGCTATTTGGGTAGTATGCACTCAGATGATGGAATAGTCAAGAGGGATAGGGAACGGTGTGTAGCGATAGGAAACACTATAGTCAATGGGACACTAAAACATATATACTCCAACCAGACAGTATCAAAATCTGCTAAGATGATAGTCCACAACAGTATTTTCTCAGATGATGGAAGAGTTAAGAGGGATATGGAACGGTGTGTAGCGATAGGAAACACTATAATCAATGGGGCACTAACACATATAAACGGTCTTTCAAATTGGGCGGTTTTTTTAATTCTATTTTTTTTAATTCTTGAATGAAACACACAATTTGCTTTGATTTCCAAAAACTTTTGATTGGTCATTGAAGTATAATGTATGAAATTTAAACACAAAAAACAATATCCGCCAAATGTCCACCTCTTGCAGCTCCACAGATGTCCACTCTTTTGTCAAAATTTTCGATTACATTTTGGCATAATTGCGGTTCTAACTCACCGATAACGCGAATAATTTCGTCCTTCAGCTCAGGAATTGATCGGGGGTCATTCTTATAGACCTGGCTTTTCACGTAACCCCAGAGAAAATAGTCCAACGGTGTCAGATCACATGATCTTGGTGGGCAATTAACATCACCGTTTCCGGAGATTTTTTTTATTTATTTATTTAACACTTTTATTGCAAATACAATCTGGTGGGGTTATTGCCAGGCGGCAATCTCTTCCAACCAACCAGACAAAAGTAAATGAAGCAAGTTACATGGTCGCATAAATCATTCAAATGACTATCCATCCCCACGAAATCCATAAACATATACGTGAGCACATACCCACGAACCCCACAAAGACGGACAATCACCCGAACATTATTTTTCATATGAAGTGAGATATTATCAATCAAAAGGAAAGGAAGGGATGGTGGAGAGGAAAGGAAAAGAAAAATCAGGAATGAAACACGTTATTTTACTGACTAGAAATTAGATTTTTCAGTCGCTTCTTAAAGCGTGCCAAGGATGGAGCGAGTCTTATATTGGTTTTTAACTGGTTCCAGAGTCTCACTGCATGGACAGTAAAGGACGACGTAAAGAAAGAGGAGCGGTGAACTGGAAAGGTCAATAGACAATCTCTGTTTGAGCGTAGCGCTAATCCATTACAATACATAAAATAATTAGAGATTGCAATACATAAAATAATTCAACAATTTGAACGCGTTGTTGTATTGTATACGACTCTCTTTTTATAAATGTCATACATAACACTTCTCAAATGTCACAACACCCAGGCAAGTTCGCGACGCCATCTATGTTTTATCCAACAATTAAAAAAAAACGCTCAATTTGAACCCTTTACATGTAAATTAGGAATAGAAAAAAAAAGAAAATTAATAAATGGGAGAAAAAAATAAAAAAGAAAACCCACAAACACCACCTCAGATTAATTGTTAGCGGGAAAAAAGAGAAAAGCCTCGAGGAGGGCAAATTTTATCAAAGTTAAACCACAAATAGAAAATGATGTTCACACATACAACCTTTTATATGGAAAAGGAAAATAAATGAGCAGCAATATAAAAATGAATGAGAAGATAACGCATAAATACGCACACACAACCCCTGATTGACCACCAACGTAAAGAAAGAAAGCAAATAAATGTCTAAATCACAAAAAAAATCACAAACTATTTAGAAGGTAACTTTCAGAGCATTTCTAAAGGTATAACTATTCACTCCGCTCCTTAAAGGCCAGGCACAACTCATTCCAGCATTTGCTGGCTGAGTATGTGAAGGGTCCCTTGAATAATGTTAGATTTGACTCAGGATGATTAAAAGAATTTATCTGCTTCTAGTTATGACAGGGCTTTCTATCGTGCTTTCTTCGACCTTCTGTCAGCTCGCCAAAGAGGATATTTCTTAAAAGTCTGGAATCAGGTGTGTCAACAATACAATGCCAGAATGTCGATGATACAGCAGTTTGCTCTGTCCAAAACTTCATTGTTTATGAAATTATTCAGGGTAAATTAATTCCAACATTTGCTGGCTGAGTATGTGAAGATCCCTCGAGTAATGTTAGATTATGACTCAGGATGATTAAAAGAATTTTTCTGCTTCTAGTTATTACAGGGCTTTCTATCGTACTTTTTTCGACCTTCTGTCAGCTCGATAAAGAAGATATTTCTTAAACGTCTGAAATCAGGTGTGCCAACCATACAACGCCAGAATGTCAATACTACACCAGTTTGTTCTGTCCAAAACTTCATTGTTTATGAAATTATTCAGGGTAAATTAATTCCAACATTTGCTGGCTGAGTATGTGAAGGATCCCTCGAATAGTGTTAGATTATGACTCAGGATGATTAAAAGAATTTCTCTGCTTCTAGTTATGACAGGGCTTTCTATCGTACTTTTTTCGATCATCTGTTAGCTCACCAAAGAAGATATTTCTTAAGCGCCTGGAATCAGGTGTGCCAACAATACAACACCGGAATGTTGATGCTACAGCAGTTTGCTCTGCCCAAAACTTCATTGTTTAGTAAAATTATTCAGGGTTAATTAATTCCAGCATTTGCTGGCTGAGTATGTAAAGGATCCCTCGAATAATGTTCGATTATGACTCAGGATAATTAAAAGAATTTATCTGCTTCTAATTATGACAGGGCTTTCTATAGTACTTTTTTCGACCTTCTGTCAGCACGACAAAGAGGATATTTCTTAAAAGTCTAGAATCAGGTGTGCCAACAATACAACACCAGAATGTCGATGCTACAGCAGTTTGTTCTGTCCAAAACTTCATTGTTTATTAAAATTATTCAGGGTAAACTAATTCCAGCATTTGCTGGCTGAGTATGTGAAGGATCCCTCGAATAATGTTAGATTTGACTCAGGATGATTAAAATAATTAATTTACTTCTAATTATGACAAGGCTTTCTATCGTACTTTTTTCGATCATCTATCAGCTCGACAAAGAGGATATTTCTTAAAAGTCCGGAATCATGTGTGCCAACAATAATACAACACCAGAATATCGATGCTACAGCAGTTCGCTCTGTCCAAAACTTCATTGTTTATTGAAATTATTCAGGATAAACTAATTCCAGCATTTGCTGGCTGAGTATGTGAAGGATCCCTCGAATAATGTTAGATTATGACTCGAGTGGATTAAAAGAGTTTCTTTGTTTCTAGTTTCAAAGCCATGAAAATCTCTAGCACAATTCAGTTTTACGAATAGATAATGTGGCATTTTTGTCTTGATAATTTTATGCATGAGTACGCTTAAGTGAAGAAACTGTCTCTGTTTCATGTCAATAATTTTGACACTTAGACCAGTGTAAGACCTTTTAGAAGTGAACTTTTATATGTGCCAAAACTTTTGATGGATTCTGCATTTCATTACGTGTAACCGCAGTTCTAAACAGTTTTTTCCCCTTGTTTTGCTTCACTAGTACTGCAAATGAAAGCTGACCATCTTCACGGAAGAATGAGCGCAGTATCAGCAGTGACGGCGTGTCTTTGAGTTCACTCGTGCGTTAAATGTCTGCAAATAAAAAATATATTTTGTACGACATAAATAATATGTTGACTCTAAAGTAGTTTCCTATTGATCGGATAGATGTCGTTAGGACCAAATCTTCGTTGCTTACTTCATTCTAAGCGTGCTGAATGTATTTTATAATGAAAGGTAGAAACTACATTTGTGGGTAAAGGATAACCTCCGTAGCTTGTAGCTTAGTTGGTAAGACGCTTGTCTTCCAATCCGGAGATTGCGGGTTCGTCTCCCGTTGAAATCCAAATATATTAAAAAAAAAAAAAGGTTTTTTTATGGGCTCTTTAATATCTTTCTTTATTGTATTAAACACTTTTATTGCAAATGCAATCTGGAGGGCTTATTGCCAGGCAGCAATCTCTTCCAACCAACCAGACAAAAGTAAATGAAGCAAGTTATATGGTCGCATAAATCATTCAAACGACTATCCATCCCCACTAAATCCATAAACATATACGTGAGCACATGCCCACGTACCCCGCAAAGACGTACAATCACCCGAACATTATTTTTCATATAAAGTGAGATATCATCAATCAAAAGGAAAGGAAGGGATGGTGGAGAGGAAAGGAAAAGAAATCATCAGGAATGGAACACGTTATTTTATTGACTAGAAATTAAGAGTTCTTTTTTTTTTAATCTGGCGAGGTTATTGCCATGTGACAATCTCTTCCAACCAACCAGAAAGAGGTTTTTATAGGCCCTAAGTGTTAACCAGACTGGAATCCTATTTAAAAAAAATCTGGGTTCCAGCGGGGATCGAACCCGCAACCTCCGGATCGGCAGACAACTGTCTTACCACCAGGCCATGGAGGTCGTCTGGTTGGTTGGAAAATATTGCCACATGGCAATACCAGGTTGTACTGTATACAACGAAACTGCAATATAATACAATCAGCCTTAGGTTCACATTCATCCCTTATTACTTCATTCCGTATTATGCCATATATTGTCACTCCATAGATTCTTCTTATGAGGAACATGGTCACGCGGTAACTTACTTAAGGGTCGCCGATTCGAAACCCGCGCTGTGCTACTCCCCTCGAATGACACAAGCATTTTTTCCGCCTAGTAGTCGGGGTATAACGATATCTATGACATTGGTATAAGGATGCATGTGACATATATTATTTAAAAAAAAAATATCGGTGTGCTCCAATAATCTCACTTCAGATGTGCCATTGGATCCAGTACAGCGGTGTGACTGGTGATTTTGCTGGTGTGCAACTACGAGATAAGGCCGGGACATGTGGCTGGAAAAAAAGAGAAGAAAAGTCCACGGCACAACTTCGCTTTCCAATTGAATTGACGTTGAAATGGCGAGGGGATCCTCGATGACGAGGCCCAGCAAAAACAAGTCTTATATAAACGAGTAATGTGACCTATTTAGACCTGACGTCCATTATAATGGACATAAACGAGTAATGTGACCTATTTAGACCTGACGTCCATTATAATGAACATAAATGCACATTGTAAACAACTTTGCTATGCCCACCAATTTATTCGGTTCATCTCAGTTAATTTTTCAATCTTTGTATCAAAAAAGTTATTTGACTGTTGAAATAGTAATAAGAAATATTAGGAATGAAACACGTAACAAACACGTAAAGTGAGATATCATCAATCAAAGGTAAAGGAAGAGATGGGGGAAAGGAAAGGAAAATCAGGAATGAAACACGTTATTTTACTGACTAGAAATTAAAGAGTTTTTTTTCCAGTTGCTTCTTAAAACACGTCAACGATGGAGCGAGTCTAGCATTGGTTTGTAACTGGTTCTAGAGTCTCACTGCACGGACAGTAAAGGACAACGTAAAATAAAGAAGACCGGTGAACTGGGAAGGCCAATTAATAATCTCTGTTTGAGCGTAGCGTTAGTCCATTATCGGAAAGATGCTGAAAGTTTCGGCACAAAAGTGGATGAATGATGAATGTGGTGAAGGGGAAAATTGCGTACTTGGACTGAAAATTTTGGAGATCTATTTTTACTACCTACCCATCAAGTGACACGGCGTAATGATATGTATGTATCTATTGACTAAATAGCACCACTTAATCATTAAACGCAATTGACTAAATATCACAACTTAATCATTAAACTCAATTGATTTAATAGCACCACTTAATCATTAAACTCAATTGACTAAATAGCACCACTTAATCATTAAACTCAATTGACTAAATAGCACCACTTAATCATTAAACTCAATTTAAACATATTTATTTGTGATAGTTTTTATCTGTCAATAATAATGAGTTTGAGTTAGAGGGCCCTTGAAGAGAGTCTGCTCTCTAAACGGCGCTATATAAATTGTCCTTTTATTAACCTTTCCCTTCCTGTGCTATAATAAACCGCGCGTTTCGGTGCTGTGTATTCAATATACATCAATAATAATACAAGTAAAAATGAGCGATTTTAAATCGAAAAAATAATAATATTCATAGTCAATCGCTTAAATTAATTAAATTTGAAGTCAAAAGCGATAATAATTGAAATTTAATTGCTGAAAACATGAAAAAAATATCGGCCGACGTTCACAAAACGGGCGAAGCGACCACCTCAAACGAATGCCCGCGAGCTACTGAAGCGAGAGAATCGAGTGAACTGAGATTCTATTTATTGATTCTAATCCCATATACAGAAGTAAAGTGAGAGTGAGACGTGAATAGCGTCACTTCCTCACCCATAGCGGTTTTTTTAGAATGAATATAACTACGCCACACGCTGGCACACGTTTGATTGTATTGGTGAATTTATTCCCGATTGTCACAAAATATCTCTGATGTGGCCGATAAGTGCTAATTATTATTAATATTTTTTGTTTTACTCAATGCGTGAATGTATTACGGAGGAATACCAAAAAAATCTGAACCCAGTATTTATTATATTTATAGAGATATTAAAGTGTTTAGAAGCAATGTGTACTAGTTACACATCACAGCGAAGGAAGGGTTAATCTATCAAATAAATTTTGATGAATTATCAATTTTTGAAACCACTCGCCGCTACTGGTCTCGACTCGGAAGTGGCGCCGTGGTGAATTTTGACATTAGTTAAGTGAGATATTTATTACGATGTCATTTTTTTACTGAAGAGAAAAAAGACGAATAGTGCTGTGCCGAGGTGTTCAATTTGATTGTATCAAGTATACTATTATATACAAGAGAGTGGCCCTCAAGGCGTTGTTGTGGGTCTTGTAGCTTCAATTATTTAACCAGATGAATTAAATACGGAAAGAAATGCAAATTGGTTTAACATTTTGAGTCCCAACTCCTTGTTTTTACGTGATTGATGATTATGTCTGCTTTGAGTATGCGGTCCTGTGTTTTTTACATGATCGATACTTCTTCCAAGGTGCATGGCCACGCGGCAACTATACTATTGCCCTCGAATTACACAGCCATTTTTTCCGCATAGTATACGAGGATATAAGGATACCTTAGACTTCGATCATATATGTTATATTCTTTAAAAAAAAGGAGGAAAAACCATGCTGGTGTGTTCCGATCGTCTCACTTCAGGTGTGCCACCGGATCCAGTACAGCGGTGTGTTCCGATCGTCTCACTTCAGGTGTGCCACCGGATCCAGTACAGCGGTGTGTTCCGATCATCTTACTTCAGGTATGCCACCGGATCCAGTACAGCGGTGTGGTCGGTGAGTTTGCTGGTGTGCAACAGCTCACTTACTTAAAGAGGCAAGAAAGAGATGAATAACTCCGCGGCACGGTTTTGCTTTTCAACTAAATTGACGTTAGAATGGCGAGGGGATACTCGATTACGAGGTCCAGCAATAAAAAGTCTTACATAAACAAGTAATTTGACATCTTCAGACCTGGCGTCCATTACAATGGACATAAAAAGGGGATCCTCAACTATGCGGCCTCAACAATGACGACAACCTCTTTCAAAAAATTACATATTACTGGCATATAGCAAATATTTTTACAAATTTTTCAGCATTTGGCCTAGTCGATAAGACGCCTGTCTCCCAACCAGGAAGTTGCGAGTTCAAATCGCACCGGAATCCAGATTTGTTTTAAATTATTTTAATCTGGTTTTCACTTATAGCCACTCTAACATCTTATTAGTTAGTTGGAAGAGATTGCCACATGGCAATAAGCCCACCACGTTGTACTGTATACAACGAATATGTAATTCAATAAAATACAATCCTTAAACGATAAATTCCAGATTTATTATTTCAAGACAGTGAAAATATCTAAAAAATAGGATCTTCCTCAGCCTTCATTCTACTCGTGCAATCTCTGCTCTCCCGTTTAGGACTATGCGGACGTATGTTACTTGGATGTTACAGAAGAACAGCTGGACACATTACAGCGTCTTCAAAATGTTTGTCTAAGATATATTTTTAACCTGAGAAAGTACGATCATATAATTTCATACCAGAAGGCATTGAACTGGTTGAACGTGAGAAATAGACACAAACTGTCCTATAATATTCTTAACTAACTCGGCGAAAATTTTCAGCGTCTTTCCGATCATGAATTAGCGCTACGCTCAAACAGAGATTGTCTATTGGCCTTTCCAGTTCACCGCTCCTCTTTCTTTACGTCGTCCTTTACTGTCCATGCAGTGAGACTCTGGAATCAGTTACAAACTAATATAAGACTCGCTCCATCCTTGGCATGCTTTAAGAAGCGGCCGAAAAAACTCTTAATTTCTAGTCAGTAAAATAACGTGTTTCATTCCTGATTTTTTTTCGTTCCCTCTCCCCCATCCCTTCCTTTCCTTTTGATTGATGATATTTCACTTTATATGAAAAATAATGTTCGGGTGATTGTCCGTCTTTGTGGGATTTATGGACATATTCTCACATATGTGTTCATGAATTTCGTGGGGATCGATAGTCAATTAAATATTTTTTGCGACCATGTAACTGGGTTCATTTACTTTTGTCAATTTGGTTGGAAGATATTGCCTCCTGGCAATAATCCTGCCAGATTGTATTTGCAATAAAAGTGTTAAATAAAACTTATGCTAGACCGCATACGGCACGGACAACACTACAAAAAATTCAAGACTTTAATTGGAATCTCCTGCCTCATCCACCTTACTCTTCAGATATTGCCCCAAGTGACTATAGTTTATTTCTTGCTCTTCAGAATTTTTTAATTAACATAAATTAAGGTAAAAAATGAATTTTATAGTTTTTTCACATCAAACCAGAGTCATTTCACAACAAGTTGTTGATACATACATACCATTACGGTATTTCCCTGCTGGAGTAGGCAGAGAGGACAGAATGCCAAACTTTCCTATCTCGATACATATCCTTTTCATACAATGATTTATCTAACTTTCTACATTTCCTTCTTTTAGAATACCATTCACTTGATCCAATCATACTTCCCTTGATCTTCCTCTTACACGCCTTCCACTCACATTTGCATTATATACCTGTTTTATTATTATTTCCTCGTTCATTCGCTCCACTAGCTCAAACCATCTCAGAGCGCTTCTTCTTCATTATACTGTATTTTTATATTTTTTTTATTTATTTCAACTGGCGAGTTTATTGCCATGTGGCAATCTCTTCCAACCGACCAGAAATATGTTTTAATGGGCCCTAAATGAAAACCAGACTGGAACTCCATTTTAAAAAATCTGGATTCCAACGGGAATCGAACCCGCAACCTCCGAATCGGTAGACAAGCGTCTTACCACCAGGCCACGGAGGTCGTCGTACACATCAGTCTTAAGTTCCCATTCATCCTTCGCCTCTGAGAGAGCAAACTCTCATCAAGGGCGCTCTGTCTCGGGACTCGAATCCATTATTACTAAACAAATTACGTCTGGCAGCTATAATAGCGCCCTAGCGAATCATTTTTAACACTTTCTACTGTACAGTGCCTGTAGAAATATATTTACGAGGCCTTAAGTGAGAATTAGACTGAAAACTTAATTTTTTAAACTGCGCTCTAGTGGACGTTAGTGGGATATTGAACTGTATTAATAACCAAGTAATTGAATGTGGTGATATAAGTAGCGCTCTGTCTTCTCTGCCACCCCAACAAAGAAATGCTGTGATTATATTCGTGTGTAATCATTTATTTATTTCTAAGTTAACGGTACAATGTACTTTACAACAAAACGGTACAATGTACCATACAACAAAATGGTACAATGTACCTAACAATACAACGATACAATGTACCTTACAACATAACGGTACAATTAACCTTACAACAAAACGGTACAATGTACCTTACAATAAAACGGTACAATGTACCATACAACAAAACGGTACAATGTACCTTACAACAAAACGGTACAACGTACCTCACAATAAAACGATACAATGTACCTTACAATAAAACGGTACAATCAACCTTACAACAAAACGGTACAATGCACCTCACAATAAAACGGTACAATGTACCTTACAGCAAAACGGTGCAGTGTACCTTACAATAAAACGGTACAATGTACCTTACAATAAAACGGTACAATGTACCTTACAATAAAACGGTACAATGTACCTTACAATAAAACGGTACAATGTACCTTATAACAAAAATAACAAAAATGTATAAAAGGGCCAGTAGTGAGTGCTCGACACATTCAGTTTGACAGATTAATAAAAAATACGAAATAATTATACACAATTACAACAAACATATTTAAAACGAAACAGGCATCAAATCGTAAAATGGCATGTTACCACATGTCACTATACGGAGGCGTCCACAGGCGCACAGTCCGCACTGCGCATAAAATACATACAAACTAGACAAATAATTGGAAAAAAAATACAAATTGAAAATAAAATATGAAAAACGAAATAAGACAGGTACAACTTCATAAATCCTCAAAAAGCACGGGGAGGGAAAAATCACAATATCAGATTAAAAAAACAGTTCAAAAAAGGTTTTCAAAAGTCCTCGAAAGACACGCGGGATCCCACTTCAAGGCTCGGATATTCGGAAGTGCATTTTTAGACACTTCTTTTTTTAGACTAACTCCAGATATACCCGAGACTGCAGTGTACACATTTCCGATCCTCTGCAGTCTAGGTATGGGAGAATTCGCTAAATAATTTGTCCTATAATTATCACATATACATGTGTCTTGCAGTCTGGTCATTCCTGTCGGAACACGAATGCTAATCAATTCCAAGAGTTTCGGACAATCGGTCATTACATTCACGACTTTGAAAAGTACAATCAAGTCCGCCAATATTCGCCGATCAGAGAGACTTATTAATTTAAGATTAGATAATAACAACTTATAATTTATATAACCTTTTTTAAAATTAACGTGACATAAAAACTTATGTTGGACTCTCCCCAGTGCACCGGAATGGACTGTATAATGGGGAGTCTATAGTATATACTAGAATTGTATTCAAATTTACTTCTCACCGAGTCAATGTAAAGAAAATTGATGGCGTGTGTTTCCTTAAATGGTTTTGAAACTTGAAGAATAAATCCCAACATTTTCAGACAACTACTATACTTGAGAAAATGTAGGATGGGTCCTGCAACGTTTGAAACGTCATGTCTCAAAGGGATGGGGGTAAAATCGGATTTTTTATATTAACAAATCGAAAAATTGTTTTTCTCTAAACTGACGTTTTAATTCCTAATTTTCATTATACTGACTTTCTAATGTATTGTATGATTTGTATCTATCTTTAAATAGGCCAAGATCCACTATGAATTAATACTAATTACGAACATTTCATTTTATGTATAAAAAAATGGAAAATCCATTTATCGTATACCCCATCCTTAGCCAATGCATACTATAGTTCGGAAATTCTAGGATGAGTTCTGTGACAGTTCACAAATGTGCCCCAATACAACCTTGTAACGATGTTCAGTAATTTTAATTATTTTATCAACTTTAATATAAGCCTCGATTCTAATAAATAGCAAGTTATTTAGGTAAATACATTACATAAGGTTGTATTGGGGAAAATTTGTGAGCTGTCACAGGACTCATCCTAGAATTTCCGGACTATAACAAATATTATTTGATTTTAACAAACTGTCATATTTTTGCTAATTTGTAACAAGATGTATTAATTTGTCATTATTGTTAGTTTTATGTAATGTATTTACCTAAATAACTCAATATTTATTAGAATCGAGGCTTATATTAAAGTTGATAAAATAATCAAAATTACTAAACGTCGTTACAAGGTTGTATTGGGGCAAATTTGTGAACTGTCACAGGAATCATCCTAGAATTTCCGAACTACGAGTATAACAAATATTATTTAATTTTAACAAACTGCCACATTTTTGCTAATTTGTAACAAGATGTATTTATCTGTCATTATTGTTAGTTTTATGTAATGTATTTACCTCAATAACTCGCTATTTATTAGAATCGTGGCTTATATTAAAGTTGATAAAATAATTAAAATTACTGAACATCGTTACAAGGTTGTATTGGGGCAAATTTGTGAACTGTCACAGGAATCATCCTAGAATTTCCGAACTACGAGTATAACAAATATTCTTTAATTTTAACAAACTGCCACATTTTTGCTAATTTGTAACAAGATGTATTTATTTGTCATTATTGTTATTATAGTTTTATGTAATGTATTTACCTCAATAACTCGCTATTTATTAGAATCGTGGCTTATATTAAAGTTGATAAAATAATTAAAATTACTGAACATCGTTACAAGGTTGTATTGGGGCAAATTTGTGAACTGTCACAGGAATCATCCTAGAATTTCCGAACTACGAGTATAACAAATATTATTTAATTTTAACAAACTGCCACATTTTTGCTAATTTGTAACAAGATGTATTTATCTGTCATTATTGTTAGTTTTATGTAATGTATTTACCTCAATAACTCGCTATTTATTAGAATCGTGGCTTATATTAAAGTTGATAAAATAATTAAAATTACTGAACATCGTTACAAGGTTGTATTGGGGCAAATTTGTGAACTGTCACAGGAATCATCCTAGAATTTCCGAACTACGAGTATAACAAATATTCTTTAATTTTAACAAACTGCCATATTTTTGCTAATTTGTAACAAGATGTATTTATTTGTCATTATTGTTAGTTTTATGTAATGTATTTACCTCAATAACTCGCTATTTATTAGAATCGTGGCTTATATTAAAGTTGATAAAATAATTAAAATTACTGAACATCGTTACAAGGTTGTATTGGGGCAAATTTGTGAACTGTCACAGGAATCATCCTAGAATTTCCGAACTACGAGTATAACAAATATTCTTTAATTTTAACAAACTGCCACATTTTTGCTAATTTGTAACAAGATGTATTTATCTGTCATTATTGTTAGTTTTATGTAATGTATTTACCTAAATAACTCCCTATTTATTAGAATCGAGGCTTATATTAAAGTTGATAAAATAATTAAAATTACTGAACGTCGTTACATGGTTGTATTGGGGCAAATTTGTGAACTGTCACAGGGACCATGCTACAATTTCTGAAGTATAATGAGTTTATAAATATGATTACAAAAAGTGAAGCCACTTTCAAATATAACACCTAAATCTCGTATCTTCAAAACCGCTTCCAACCCTTAATAAAAAAAAACTGTAATTTCTCTTACAGGAACGAGGCGCACTAGACAACATGAGATCCCTAGAACATTACCTTACAGACATAATGCGCGGAGCAGGAGACACACCAGATCATTTAAAAGGTAAGTCATTCCTTATTCTATTATATTATTACAATTCTGGACTATGCGGACGTATGTTACTTGGTTGTTACAGAGGAACAGCTGGACACATTACAGCGTCTTCAAAATGTTTGTCTAAGATTCATTTTCAACCTACGTAAGTACGATCATATAATTTCATACCAGAAGGCATTGAACTGGTTGAATGTTAGAAATAGATGCCAAATTCACATACTGTCTCCTATTGTATAATATCCTTAACTGTCCCGCCGCACCCTCTTATCTCGCCGAAAATTTTCAGCGTCTTTCCAATAATGGATTAGCGCTACGCTCAAACAGAAATTGTTTATTGGCCTTTCCAGTTCACCGTTTCTCTTTCTTTACGTCGTCCTTTACTGTCCATGCACTGAGACTCTGGAACCAGTTACAAACCAATATAAGACACGCTCCGTCCTTGGCACGCTTTAAGAAGCGACTGAAAAAACTGTTAATTTCTAGTCAGTAAAATAACGTGTTTCATTCCTGATTTTTCTTTTCCTTCCCTCTCCACCATCCCTTCCTTTCCTTTTGATTGATGATATTTCACTTTATATGAAAAATAATGTTCGGGTGATTGTCCGTCTTTGTGGGGTTCATGGGCATGTGCTCACGTATGTGTTTATGGATTTCGTGGGGATGGATGGTTATTTGAATGATTTATGCGACCATGTAACTTACTTCATTTACTTTTGTCTGGTTGGTTGGAAGAGATTGCCGCCTGGCAATAAGCCCGCCAGATTGTATTGCAATAAAAGTGTTAAATAAATAAATTATATTTAAAGTAACTGTATTAAGGCTATAATATTTTGTTAACGCTCCATCGTCCTGTCCCTAATGTCTAAAGCCGTCGATGACTCTTGTTCATAGTATCATTCCATCTAGATCTGTCCAGGGTCGATCGAAGAACATCCGATATTGAAGATTCCGTCGCAGTCTTCAGGGTCTTTCTCGATATCTCGTTCCTTCGACGTTTCCGCAAGTTTCAGTTATTCGAATCTCTGCAAGTGATGGATAGCTTGTTCGGAGTTTCGGTCCGATGGTAGGACACCTTACTCCTTCATCGGATAAGTTCTGACTGTTAAGATATTTATTGGAAATTGGCAGGATCTTTTTGGGAATCGGGAAAGGATAGGTTTGTGGTAATTGTTTTGATTTTATGAATGATTATGAGAAATTATAAACGATTAAATACATATATAAATATGATGATATATACTTAATATTAAAAACAAATATACATAAATTTATGTCGTCACACACTGTTTTATATTGAATGGGTGAAAAAAAAAAATAATGATGGTGAATAAATTATAAGAATGAATATAGTATATGTAGATAAGAAAATGAGTGGGGAAACGTGTGTGACTTTTATAAATATATTAAGGTGTAGAAAATGTTTATTGAAGGTGAGAAATGCGGTTGCCTATGGGGGTAAACTGTCTGCCGGAGGAATTATCGATGATGGGGTGTTCAGAGTGACAATCGGGGGGTCATTTGGGGGGATGATTAGAGTTAAAGAGGGGGGGGTCGGGGGGATGTTTCGCAATATTGATTTCGGACGAGTGTGTCTGTAACTGGTGTTCGCGTTGTAGTTATCTAAGGCTTTTATGACTGGGTTGGGATGACGGGATATAGAGCTGTAGAACCTTTCGGCCAGAGCGCGCATATGTTCGGGGATAGTATGTTCGCTTCTCACGATGTGACCGAAATACTGTAGGGCACGTCGTATACACAATGACGAGGGGCGATCCTTTATGTTAAGCTCTGCTAAGATGGATGGTTGTCCATGGTATCCGGAGCATTCTGCGCCAAAAGCACATTTCAAGGCATCGATCCTTCGTCTTTCCGATTCTCCCAAAGTCCAAGTTTCAACACCATAAAGAAATATGGAAAAGATCAGTATTTGGACGAGCCTCATTTTCGTGTTTTTTTTTTGTATTATAATTTTCGTTAATTATTTATCAATAGAAAAAAATAAACTCATATAAGATTTATGATATTAATTTATTTATACATGACAAGAAATTTTATTTTATTTTATTAATTAAAACATAATTTATGAAAAAACAACAGGTACTTTAAAATTAACATATAATTTATATGGATCTGGGTTTGTTATATTTCACTTGTCGTGTCCCCGGTAAACTAGGCTGTTGCCTGTATCTTACTGACGATATATTAGGTGTTAACATAAGTTGTGTCCGTTTTTTTTTAAATTTAAAAATGAGCACCAAAAGTAAAACAAAATGGTAAAGGTTATACGTCATTCGAAAAAAAATGTTCTGCTCTACAAGATATTGTGTTTGCTTTTACGTTACATATATTATTTTATTTGATTACAAGCCTTCAAAATTGAATGTCAAGTAGACGAAAGTGAGCATTTTCGACACCTTCTGTTTACGTTTAATCGAGGGAATAAAGCTGCTCGAGATATTTGCGAAGTGTACAACGAAGATGCTATGAATAAAAGGACAGCTCGTCGATGGTTTTTGCGTTTCAAAGACGGTAATTTCGACCTGAAAAACATGAAGAGTTCCGGACGACCAGTGGACTTCGATAAGGACCGCTTAAACCATATTTTTCGTGAAGATCCTCTTCAAACCACCGTAGAATTGGCTGAGCAGATGAATTATAGTCACATGACTGTATACCGCCATCTACCATCTGTCCTTTCATTCATAGCATCTTCACCGTACAATTCGCAAATATCGCGAGCAGCTTTAGCAGTTTTATTCCCACGAATGAACGTGAACAGAAGGAGGTGTCGAAAATGCTCACTTTCGTCTACTTGACATTCCATTTTGAAGGTTTGTAATCAAATAAAATAATATATGTAACGTAAAAACAAACACGAGATCTTGTAGAGCAGAAAATTTTCTTTCGAATGACGTATAACATTTACCATTTTGTTTTACTTTTGGTGCTCATTTTTAAATTGGAAAATACGGACACAACTTATGTTAACACCTAATATACGAATAACATGGAAAAATACTGTATTATTTATATAGTAGTTAACGCATTAACACTGTGGAGGTATAAATATATTTTAATTTGTATAATCTCCAACCCAATTTTTACTGTTAGACGCGTGTCGATGCTAGTTCGATCATAATTCATTCTTGTTTATGCTCCCCTGACGATGAGGTGAAAACCTTGAAACCGGTAGGGTTATACCGTTTATATAAAGTGGAATAAACAGTATACAAACTGCAAAAGAAAAATAAGTTATTATTTTTTTCTGATTGTTGATTATATTACATAATACCCCGTTACAAACTCTAAAAAATTTGATGAAAATTGACAAAATAGTAGCTTAATTTTGGTTATAGCAAAAAATAAACAACTTTTTTTTGCATTTGTGAAATCTAAACGAGATCAGTCGACAAGCAGAACGAATTAGGCCAAAGAGGTCGTCGGTTTGATATGATGGTTTGGGCTTGTTGAACTAATGAATTAAGAAAGACTAATGAAATAAATATACATTGTAAACATGAGTGGAATGCGTGTAAAAGGAAGAACAAGGAAAGTATGGTTAGATCAAGTGAATTATATTTTGAAAAAAAAAGCAAACGTAGAAAGTCAGAGAAATCATACGAGTTGTTTAAGAAGGTGTATGGGTGTAGTAGAAGCGAAGACTGTGTATGATCGAGATTGGACAGTCTAGAACTCTGTTCTCTTTACCTACCCCGACAAGGAAATTACGTAATAGTCTCTATAAATTAATAACTAAATATCTATTCCTTCAAAAACAAACAAGGGCCATTTTTGACAGAAGTGACATTTCCTGTTTTCCCTGTCTTAAATGTTGAAAATATGTTTTCGTAAATTAGTTTACTAAGAAAAATGTCAATAAAAATAAAACAACGATAAATAAAATAAATTTATCGTTATGGAGAACTCTATCTATGGAAATCGTTCAAAAAAGTTGTTTTGTCTATGGTTTCTTGGATCAAGTGTCTATGAAATTTTCGCTAGACTGGTAACACAATCTCTTTTCGTATTTCAATATAAAAACAACAAAAGTCAATAAAGACAAAAAAAAATAGTTATAATTATTTGAAAAGAAAAAAATATATATATTCTTGAAGAAAGATGGAAAATAGGTTTTAAGGAGTTATTTATTATTTTACGGAGAATAGTCACGTTTTGACTTATGTTACGTACATCAAAGTTGGCACTAAAACACTACTGTGGACTAACATCTTAGCTGTTTTTTTTTATTGATAGGCAATCTACCCAAACTAGGATGATTTGTGTCGTCAAATTCAAGCAATTATATGAGTCAATTTAAAAAAAAAAAAAAATGCCAAATTTAGACAATTTAAAGTTTGAACTGATTAAGTTTCAAGAATTGAACAATCGATCTACTCGTATAAGTGGAAAAGTTCCACGAAGAAAGAAGAAAGGCAATTTACATTGGACGTGGTAAAGATATGGCTTTTATAGTTCGGAAAATGTAGGATGAGTCCTGTGACAGCTCACAAATTTCCCCCAATACAAACTTGTAACGATGTTCAGTAATTTTAATTATTTTATCAACTTTAATATAAGCCTCAATTCTAATGAATAGCAAGTTATTTAGGTAAATACATTACATTAGGTAGTATTGGGGCAAATTTGTGAGCTGTCACAGGACTCATCCTAGAATTTCCGAACTATAGTAAATCAAATCTGTCTCGCTAAGGACAACCGAAAAATACATGGTCTATAGTCTCATCACCTAGATCACACTTACAGCCGGGATTCTCTACAATACCCATTCTGTAAAGGTGACTAGCCACCACGCAGTGTCCCGTCCACATACCACACATGGCAGGCACTTCCATCTTGTTCATTCTTATTATACAAGGGTGCGTTTTATGTTCCAGGCCGATGTTTATTTAAATTACTTTTAAATGAAACACAATTTTATATGTTGTTTATAGTTAAGGCATTAACGTTGTGGAGGTTTAAAGACATTGTAATTTATTTTTATCAAACACTGTTTATTTCACTTTATGTAACGGTGTAACCCTACCGGTTTCAAGGTGCACACCTCATCTTCAGGGGAGCGCGTCTTGTTTGCGCTCCCCTGAAGATGAAGTGTGCACCTTGAAACCGATAGGGTTATACCGTCACAAAAAAGTGGAATAAACAGTGTTTGATAAAAATAAATTACAACAATTTTATAATTTACATTTGATTGATTGATTATATGGTCTTTACCATTATGTATGGAATATATGTTAATGTCGGTCAAGTGGCCACCTCTGACCGTGGCGCAAACGAGAGCTCTTTCAAGCATATTTTTCATAATATTCTCGCAGACTTCTGGTGTTATTTCAGCAGTTTCTTTTCGAATGTTGTCCTTAAGCATCGGGATTGTGGTTGGTTTGTTGGTGTACACCTTTCCCTTCAAGTACCCCCATAAGAAATAATATCTCTCTCCCTGGCTCTATCCCAACTCATTGTCTGCGAAGACTGTTGGGGTCAGCTCTCCTCGTCCTCAGGTTGTATGCTCTTCTGTCCCGGACTACGTCCCCCAGGCCGTGCCTCTGCGTCAGGTTATCTTTTTGCACCACCCATAAATTCTTTGGTCTTCCTCTGGTTGTTATTCGAGGAAGATCCATGGAGATTGCCTGGTTCACAATGTGATCGGGTGCTCTGCGTCCAACGTGCCCATACCATCTCAATCCATCCGCCTCTCCTCCATCTTGCTGTTGATGTCTGTAACACCTAGGCTTCCACGAATGCGTGAGCTTTTTATTTTGTATCTTAGGGACACACCTGCTGACCATCTTAGCATGCGCATTTCAGCAGTTTCTAGGTGCTATAAGAAATAATCGGGGGTGGTCAAATCAGGGGATCGGGGGGCCAGTCGATATCATCACTTTTTGATATTATTCGGCCGGGAAAAAATTCTCGAAAAATTTGCATCGTAGCACGAGCTGTGTGTGATATGGCACCATTCTGTTGGGACCACATGTGCTGTAGGCCCAATTTATCCAATTCGGGCACAAGAAAGTTTACCAACATATCACGATAGCGATCACCAGTAACTGTTACAGCATTGTATTAAACCGTGGTTTCAAAGGGATAGTTTGTTGGATTGATTTATATCTAGAGCCCTTATTTATACCATCTTGGCAGATTGTGACTGTCCGGTTTGAGTATATATTTTATTTTACTAAAATATACGTTCTTTTATCAATCATTTAAAAAGGTTACGAGGATAAAACTCAAATTATAAGTTTAAGTACGCCTGAAAATAATTACAACTTGTTATTAAACACATAAAATAATCACATAGAAAAAAGTATCAAAAAGCAGTACGCACATACGTATGACCTAATACATGTAAAATACAAACTTGAGACAGGTCAAAGCTCAGGTAATCAAAGGCCTTATTTATTTATTTATTTAACACTTTTATTGCAATACAATCTGGCGGGCTTATTGCCAGGGGGCAATCTCTTCCAACCAACCAGACAAAAGTAAATGAAGCAAGTTACGTGGTCGCATAAATAATTCAAATGACTATCCATCCACACGAAATCCATAAACACATACGTGAGCATATGTCCACGAATCCCACAAAGACGGACAATCACCCGAACATTATTTTTCATATAAAGTGAGATATCATCAATCAAAAGGAAAGGAAGGGATGGTGCCTTAACGTTCAAAAAGAAAGAAAGTAATAACAAAAATATGCATACGCATAAAAAATCCACTCCAATACAAGGAAAAAAAAAACAAAACTTGAACATATTTACAGATATCTCGAAAAGTTTGAAAGAAATAAAGTCAACGAAAAAAAAAAAAAAAAAAAATCAACGAGAGTCACGCCGTGGCGTCGGATTTATTGTTCAGACAAACGAAAACGCTCTCTTAAGCCGAGGCCACACCAAAGTGCTTCGTTAGGTGCTAAGCTAGGCTTTACGTGACTCGTATACTAGGTGACTTCATGCCTGGCCACACCAAAGTGCTACGCATAAATTCATTTGACAGTTGGGAGCGGTTGAGTCAACACACGATGCCACTCTCAAAAACTCAAAACTAACCAATTTCATTACAACTTACCTTATCTTTATTTACTTTCTGTGCAACTTCATTCCAAAGTGATTTTATTACAGGTACATTTTTGTATAATTTGCTCGATGGGTTCCACAAAGGCTCCCTTTTATACACAGCTGCCATTAAAACTTTCGCCATCTTGTAAATTAACCAACACCTCTGTTCGCTAGGAGATTCACTCTATGACTAATCGTCATACAAAGTGACGCGAAACGTGCAGTGTGGCCAATGCGATAGTATGCGGTAAATTGGTTCGCTAGGATATGTCACTTAACTTGCAAAATAGCTCTAAGCATCAAGCGAGGCTCCTACCTGTGTGGCCGAGGCCTTAGAGAATTTTTAGACATTAAGATTGTCACCAAATATGCCCGAAACTGCAGTATAGGCATTACCCAATAGATGTAATATAGGTACGGGCGGGGGAATTCGAGTCCGAATTAGTTCTATACGTACAACTCTCGCACCGGAATATACCCTGCAGTATCTTACCATTCAAATTCTCGATATATGTCATAATGGCTACACGCCGCTCGCATTTGTAACCCTTCCATCATCTGTGAAAATATTATTTAAATAAAAGAATTGTTCAAATCGCTCCAATCTTTCGTTATTCGCCCATAATATATCGTATTTACTTTGCCTTTCACTCTTTTCTATCAACATGACTTTAGACACAAAAAGTTATTAATCAGTTAAACATGCTAACAGAATCAAAATACAGGTTGTCCCAAAACAATTCGTACACACTTTGAATGGTTAAAAATTGAGTATTTACAAAGGTATATCTAAGATTAAACTCTATAAGATTAACAAAACAGATAAACAGTGCAAATGTGAGTAGAAGGCATATGAGACGAAGACCAAGGAAAGTATGGTTGGATCAATAGAATAATATTCTGAATGAAGAAAACGTAGAAAGTCAAAGAAATCGTAGAAGTTGTATGGATGTTGTACGGCACCGGTACAAAGGACTGTAGAAATAGGTGGATGGCTGCTGCTTAGTGCTCGGAGATATTGGCTCACGGTGAGAAGTAGCAGGGTGAAGAGAATCCTCTTTAGCATGTAATAGATGGTCGCAAGTAAAAGGCAGTAGACTGGAGTGAACTGAGAATATATTTTTTTTACTTTGGCGCTCCTTATGTGCGGTCGATGACTCATCGCAAGCGCTTGTTTTCGCCCGTGAATGCCGTCATGACTTGCGAAATATCACAATTCTCGCAAGTTTTCGTATGCATGGGCCGGCCGACTTTTGATACTGTCTCGCGCAATGGCCGCGCATAAGGAACATTTCAGTCGTGACACAGCACGGACCTCAACAAACATAAAAATATCATACAAAACATCAAAATATAACCAAGAATAAAAAAAATACCAAATAACAAGAGAATATATCAATCATATTTTATGGTGACGCATACGTCCAATACAGATGTGGATGAGGCTAAGGATGTGTGTCAACAAAGGGAACTTTTGACGTTCTCTCCTCTCTGAATGCTCCGATAGGGAGACGGCGTTATGGCATATTCTTATATTTTAAATCTATCAATTAAAGTGGATTCGAGCCCCGAGCTAGAGCGACTTTGAGTAGAATCTGATCTCCAAATGGCGGACTATAAATCGTCCTTTTACATACATACAAATTATCACGCCATTTCCCTGTTGGGATAGGCAGAGAGGACAGAGCGCCATACTTTCTATCTCGACACACATATTTCGTCTCTTCCACATCTACACAACTTCTACGATTTCTCTGACTCTACGTTTCCCTCTTTCAGAATATCGTTCACTTGATCCAATCATATTTTCTTTTGTCTTCTTCTAACACGCCTTCCATTTACATCTGCCCTGTATATCTGTTTTGTTAGTCTTTCTTCATTCATTCGTTTCACATGCCCAAACCATCTCAGTGTGCTCTTCATCATCTTACTTAACACATCACTCTTAAGTTCACATTCATCCCTTATCACTTCATTCCGTATTCTATCATACATTGTCACTACATGTATTCTTCTAAATGCACGCATTTCTTCAGCGTTAATTCGTCTCTTAATAAAAATTTTCCATTTCCACGTTGCACTCCCAAACAACAAAGATAGTATTAAAATATTATTGTGGACTTAAAATGGGAAAAAAATACAAGTGGAAATTTTAGCAAATTTTTATACTGTAAATATCAAGTAACAACGTGTTATAAACGTTTTAGTCTACGGTTGACTTATTTTCTTATCGCTACACGTGGTTTATTATCTCTCCCATCATCTGAGAAAATACTACCCAAATAGCAGAATTAGTCAACTTGCTCCAATCTTTCATTACTCCCCCATATATCACATTTACTTTTCCTTTCACACTTTTCTACCACCATTACTTTGGATTTTGCAACATTCATTCTCAAATCTTTCTCTTCGCATATCTCATACAAAATACTTATCAAACTCTGCAATTCATCTCCATTCTCCACCGACACTACAATGTCAACATAATACAATAAACCGCATGCAATCCAATACGACTTTTGTATACCATCAATTGACCTCTGCAGTTATTTCAAACATTAATCTATATAAATATTGAACAACCATGGTGACATAACGTATCCTTGCTTCACGCCTTTAGAAATATCATAAATTTGATTATATTGACTTACATAATTGCACACTCTCTTCGATTTGGTGACACAAATCATCATAGTATGGGGTAGATTGTTTTTTTTTTAAATACGTAGAGCAAATCGGAAATATAATCATAAATACATTTATATAATCAAAAACCGGAAGAATTTTTTCATAATATATGTCTTCAGTGAGATACAGGCAAAAGCCTAGTTTACTGGGGACACGATAAATGAAAGGCAACAAACCCAGATCCATTAAATTTGTGTGTCCTAATTAAATTACTTGTTGTTTTTTTTTCACAAATGATGTACTCGTATATTAGCGCTACGCTCACACAGAGATTGTTTATTGGCCTTTCCATTTCACCGCTCCTCTTTCTTTACGTCGTCCTTGACTGTCCATGCAGTGAGACTCTGGAATCAGTTACAAACCAATATAAGACTCGCTCCGTCCTTGGCATGCTTTAAGAAGCGACTGAAAAAACTCTTAATTTCTAGTCAGTAAAATAACGTGTTTCATTCCGGATTTTTTCCATCACTTCCTTTCCTTTTGATTGATGATATCTCACTTTATATGAAAAAAAATGTTCGGGTGATTGTCCGTCTTTGTGGGGTTTGTGGGCATGTTCTCACGTATATGTTTATGGATTTCGTGGGGATGGATAGTCATTTGAATGATTTATGCGACCACGTAACTTGCTTCATTTACTTTTGTCTGGTTGGTTGGAATAGATTGCCGCCTGGCAATAAGCCTGCCTGATTGTATTGCAATAAAAGTGTTAAATAAATAAATAAATATATTTATTGTCATGTGTAAAATAAATAAATAAAATAAACTGGAGAAAAGTATAAATCAATTCGTATATTAAAAAAACTTCGATAAATCAACGAAAATCGTCAACAGTTGATCAAACAAATACAACAATAGAGTAGCGCCGATTGATTATAGTGACTTATGGCAGACGGCCCTATTTTAGACGTTGCTATACTGTGTCAACTATTTTATCATCAGTTTTCATTAGGATTCCGTTTTGAGTGTTCGTACGCCACACGCCGCGTTGTTTTCTAGTTACGATAAAAAAATATATACTGTTAAACTATTTTAAAGTGTTTATTTCAATATATAAAGTTAATTGTGGGTATTTGTATGTTTAAAAATACATTGTATAAAATAATTTGACGTTTGTTTCCGGGCGCGAAAGATTGTTCTTTTTTTTGTCTATGGACTGATAATTCTGTTCTAAATTTGAATACAAAAACAAAGTATTTTTGGAAAAGTACTTAAAATGTCAATGGTTTTTTTTGTTTGTTTTTTTTAATTTTATTTAACTTTATAAAGACATTGAATTAACATAAATCTCTTGTTAATATAAATACTTTTATTATCGAATGGGACAGTATCAAAATCTGAGAGTTCACAATAGCATTTTAGTATCAACTTTGATGTGGAAAAAGGTTGAAAAAAGCCGAATAAATGCTGTAGGAATACGTGCACTTCGAAAAATACGTGAAATGACAATGTATGTTACAATACATTGAAATGAAGTGATTAGGGATAAGTGTTAATTTAAGGTTGATGTGTTGAATAAGCTGACGAAACACTTTGAGATGGTTTGGACACGTGGAATGAATTAATGAAGAAATACTTATATAAAACACATATAGTTGGTAAAGTAAATACTATTTTTAAAGAAGGAAATGTAAAAAGTGAGAAAAATCGTGTGAGAATGTGTAGGGATGAAGAAAAGGCGATAGATGTGTGTCACTATAAGAAAGTCTGCCGCTATATACTTTCTGTCTATCCCGATAGGGAAATGGCTTGATGATTTATGTATGTATGTATAAATACAATTGTCGAAAAGGTGGAACGAGATATTTAACGTCGTGTTGCAATATAGGAAACAAATATGTCAATGGCGGCATTAAAATTCATAAATATGCAATATCAAGATCTTCTGCAACCATGCAATATAAAGATCTACTGAAATTATAGTTTATAATAACATATTAATGCCAACATTGATGTATGATAGTGAAACGTGGATGTAGAAAATTAATTAAAGAAGTCGAGTAAATGTGTGCATTAAGAAGAATATGTGGTGTGTCATTGTATTATTATTACTTTTGCACTTTCGTTGTATACTTTACAACCTAGCGGGATTATTGCCATGTGGAATGAATTAAGAAATATTAACAAAACGAAATTTTGGAATTTTCAATTTCATTGGTTAGGTTATTTCAAATTGAGCGGTTTTTTAATTTTTTTTTTAATTCTTGAATAAAACACAATTTGCTTTGATTTCAAACAACTTTATTGATCATTGAAGTATAATATATGACATTTAAACACAAAAAAACAATATACGCCAAATGTCCACCTCTTGCAGCTCCACAGATGCCCACTCTTTTGTCAACATTTTCGATGACATTTTGGCATAATTGCGGTTCTAACTCACCGATAACGCGATTAATTTCATCCGTCATCTCAGGAATTGATCGGGGGTCATTCTTATAGACCTGGCTTTTCACGTAACCCCAGAGAAAATAGTCCAACGGTGTCAGATCACATGATCTTGGTGGGCAATTAACATCACTGTTTCCGGAGATTACAATACATAAAATAATTCAACAATTTGAACGCGTTGTTGTATTGTATACGACTCCGTTTTTATAAATATCATACATTACACTTCTCAAATGTCACAAGACCCAGACAAGTTCGCGATGCCATCTGTGTTTTATCCAAGAATTTAAAAAACCCGCTCAATTTGAAATACCCTTTAGTATAGTTGTATATACTAGGTTAGTCAAAAAGTTTTGAAAGCAGAAATGAAAATACATTTTTTTTGGGGGGAAATCACTTTTATTGTTCAGTATAGTCTCCCATAAGATCAATACACTTGGTCCAACGATCTTCCAACTTTGTTGTACCATCACGGAAGTGACTTTCTGGAAGGCCTGCAAAATACTCCTCTACGACGGCTATAACCTCTTCGTTTGATGAAAAATGCTTTCCACGAAGGAATTTTTTGAGGTGCGAGAACAGCCAAAAGTCAGAGGGAGCTAAATCTGGCGAATAGGGTGGACGCTGCAACAATTCGTACCCCAATTCACTGATTTTCACGATGGTTTTTTGAGCTGTGTGAGCAGGTGCATTGTCTTGATGAAAAATGATTTTTTTCTTCTGCAAACCGGGTCTTTTTTCACAATTTTTTTCATCCAACTGGTCCAAAAGGTCACAATAATAATCAGAGTTGATTGTCTTACCATTTTGGAGATAATCTATCAATAAAATTCCTTTTGCATCCCAAAAAACTGACGCTAACACCTTATTGGCCGATTTCTGGACACGAACTCGCTTCGGAGCCAAAGTGCCTGGTTCACACCACTCTTTAGCCTCTTGTTTTGATTCAGGATCATGGTGGTAGACCCAAGTCTCATCCATAGTGATGAATCGATGCAGAAAATCCTTTTTATCCTTTCGAAATTGCTCCAAATGTTGCTCAGAAAGTCGCATTCGAACGTGTTTTTGTTGCATTGTTAGCAAATGCGGCACCCATTGTGCACACAGTTTTTTGAAACCCAAAACTTCAGCCAAAATATGCCATGTTGTTCCATGTGAGATGCCTATGGTGTCAGCTATCACATCCACAGTCGATCGATGATCATCCAAAACCATATCCTGTATTTTCGCTATGATTTCTGGCGTTGATGCACTTTTTGGACGTCCTGAGCGTGGATCGTCTTCAACGCTTGAAAAAAATTGTGTTACCCTGAACGCGTATTGTAACGTAAGTTGTCAAACAAGCTGCAGTGTTCCACAACGTACCTTTTAACATAGTGTTCTCCTGAACGTGTATTGTAAATTATGTTATCCTCAAAATGTATCGTAAATCGTATTCCCTTAAACGCGTATTGTAAAATTGCATCATCAATACAATAATTCTTATGTGGAAAAGTATCGCACTTTTTCGTGCTACAAATGTTATTGTATAAAAACTATAAAAAAACTATAAGATAGGAAACTTATAATGAATAATTTACACGAAGATGGGATGGTATCGAGTGTGGTTTATGTAAAGAAACTTATAGTTGTTAAAATTCTAAAAAAAAACAGTTTTTCCTTACTTAGCAACCGTCAAATTAAAAAATTAAGGCAATTTCTCTGAAGTTGTTTTGATGATTTTCACATTTAAAAATACTCAGAATTGCCAAACGACATTTTTAAATATATCTTTTAACGGTGTTAATAAAATAATAGCCTGCTGAGTGTAAAATTAAAACGTTTCGCTAAAATTATTCGTAATAATGTGCTGGTTGCATTTTGCAATGTTCTTTTTATATACAGATTTCTTTGAATGCTGTTCAACCGAATTTAGGTGTTTTCCGCCAGAGGAGCAATAAATGTGCTTATTTATTTATTTATTTAACACTCCATTGTAATAACAATGTGGCGGATTATTATCAGGCGACATTTACTCGTATTTCGAAGCAACCAGACAAAAGTAAATAAAGGAAGTTAGTTACATGGTCACAAGAAATATTCAAATGAATATTCATCTTTATGAAATATATGAACATTTTTTCATCTTTATGAAATACATGTATATGAACATTTGTTCATCTTTATGAATTATATGAACATTTATTCATATTTATGAAATACACGTATATGAACATTTATTCATCTTCATGAAATACACGTATATGAACATTTATTAATCTTCATGAAATACACGTATATGAACATTTATTCATCTTTATAAAATACACGTATATAAACATTTGTTCATCTTTATGAAATACACGTATATGAACATTTATTCATCTTTATGAAATAGACGTATTTGAACATTTGTTCATCTTTATGAAATACACGTTTATGAATATTTATTCATCTTTATAAAATACACGTATTTGAACATTTGTTCATCTTTATGAAATACACGTATATGAACATTTATTCATCTTTATGAAATAGACGTATTTGAACATTTGTTCATCTTTATGAAATACACGTTTATGAACATTTATTCATCTTTATAAAATACACGTTTATGAACATTTATTCATCTTTATGAAATAAGTTAACAATTAATTATCTTTATGAAATATTTATTCATCTTTATGAAATATATGAACATTTATTATATTTATGAAATATACGTAACAATATGAACATTAATTCATCTTTATGAAATACACGTACCATATATGAACATTTGTTTATCTTTATGAAATACACGTATATGAACATTTATTCATCTTTATGAAATACACGTATATAAACATTTGTTCATCTTTATGAAATACACGTATATAAACATTTATTCATCTTTATGAAATACATGGCCATGGAGGTTGTCATGTGAACGTTAGTCACACACACACATACTATCTTTGATGTTTGGGAGTGAAACGTGGAAATGACAAAATACTATTAGGAGACGAATTAAAGCTGAAGAAATGCGTGCATTTAGAATAATACATTTGGCGACAATGTATGACAGAATGCGGAATGAAGTGATAAGGGATGAAAAGGAATTTAAGGGTGTTGTATTAAGTAAGATCAAGTAGAGCGTTCTGAGACGGGTTGGACATGTAGAACGAATGAATGAAGAAAGACCAACAAAGCAAATATACAGTGCAAATTTAAGTGGAAGGCGTGATAGAAGAAGACCAAGGAGAGTTTTGTATTGTATAACACTTTCGTTGTATACAGTACAACTAGTGGGCATATTATCCTTTGGCAATCCCTTTCAACCAACGTTAAGAAAGACGTTAAAGAGCATTAATAAACGTGTGTGATATATAAAAATATGAATATATTAATACGTAACATATATGTATTTGTAATTTGTTTTCATCAAACACTGTTTATTCCACTTTTTATAACGGTATAACTCTACCGGTTTCAAGGTGCACACCTCATCATCAGGGGAGCACAAACAAGACAAATTACTATGTCTTTAAACCTCCACAATGTTAATACCTTAACTATAAATAATTTATAACATTTGTATATGTAGAAATTTCTATCATTTCCTCTGTATGATATACTAGAGAAAATGTAGCATGGTCCCTGTGACGTTTCACAAATTTGCCCCCATACAACCTTGTAACGACGTTCAGTAATTTTAATTATTTTATCAACTTTAATATAAGCCTCGATTCTAATAAATAGCGAGTTATTTAGGTAAATACATTACATAAAACTAACAATAATGACAAATTAATACATCTTGTTACAAATTAGCAAAAATGTGGCAGTTTGTTAAAATCAAATAATATTTGTTAGTCTGCATTGTCTAGGGATGGGGTATACGGTAATTGGATTTTCGATTTTTTTATACATAATATTAAATGTTCGTAATTAGTATTAATTCATAGTGGATCTTGGCCTATTTAATCTGTTCACCGCGTTAAAAATCAAATTCCACGAATCCTGTGCGCGGCACAATTTCGGCGTTTTTTAGTTTCTAAGTTTAAACGCGTATTTTGTTTAGAAACACTGATATTTGATTACAACACCAAGTAAACATGACATTCAAGTAATTTTCTGATAATAAATAATAGTCATTACTCTTAAGGAGACTCATTAAATAAAGGAAATAAACTAAACATTACGTAAAATAAACAAAGGAATGCTACGATCAAAGCAATGATTCATTACACTCACCCAATCAAATGCATATAGCACTCGTAATGTTTATTTACGTAAGAGAGACTTAGTTATGTTTATTTACGTAAGAGAGACTCATCGCAGGACTCGATCCACGCGACAGGTCGTTACATGTGACGCAATAGCTGGAAATATTGAGAAACCAAAAAAATTCGGCGCTCTGTTTATTCAACAATATCTCATAAACTAATAAATTATTTGACAAGGTTTTCAGAGATGTCGCTAGAATAAAGATTATTTTAAATTTTACAATAGTTCAATTTTTATTCCTGTTTTGTGTCATTCTTTTTAAGTATTTGTGATTTGAAACTTGGATTGTCGTCAGATCACAGGCGTTTGTGCTTCCCGCGAGGAGCACGTGAAAGATATATACAAATCATACAATACATTAGAAAGTCAGTATAATGAAAATTAGGAATTAAAACGTCAGTTTAGAGAAAAACAATTTTTCGATTTAGAAAAAAAACGATTCGATTTGTAAAAAAAAACGATTTAACCCCATCCCTTTGAGACATGACATTTCGAACGTCACAGGGACCATGCTACATTTTCTCTAGTATAATACAGTTGTTTTCTCAGCCACCCAAAATATCCAAACAAATTAATCCACGTCCCTTTCACAATATTCGACGAAGGCGTAAAAGGTGTCTTTATATCGGACCGATACTCCGAGCATAAATCATCAACAGTTATTGCTGTGGCATCATCTCACTTCGGTGTGTCGATAGCACAGCGCGGGGTTCGAACCGGCAACATTCTGCACGAAAGACCAGTGCGTTACCACTCGGCCATGAACCTTGATATCGATATTAATCTCCATATAATAAAAAATATAGTTATCTCTCTATTCACTCAAATCTGTGATGAAGGGCCATGTGTAACAAACGGCTGGAATCATCTGTAACCTGATTCTGTACCAATTTGATAAAGGTTCAACATCCCTAGGGAGATGTCGTTCCGCCCCTTTCCCGTATATTGGTCAAGTCTCGAATAACCTCTCGGGATATATGATACTATACTATAATATCTTAACGCCTTTATCCATTATTCCGATTCAAATAATTATATTCACTCGTTATTGCATGCGTGTCATAAACATCAACAGTTTCTGTGTTACTGTCTCGAGCATATTCCTTTTTAATATCCGTTTCCTGTATATCCATAGCAAAATCAAGGAATACTGATATCTGTATCTTCTTTTACAACATTTTCTTCTTTTATGAAAATTGTTGAACATATTTCGAATTCTAAATCATGGTATTGCTTTAGTGAATTATTGACTGAGGACATTTCTTTATCGAATGTATCACAAGATCGCTGGACCTTAATATCTACAGAAAATAAACACACAATATCAAATCTACTGAAGTCATAAAACAAAAATTGATACACGTGTATTGTTATATTTCTAAAGTGTTCCGTTTAACATCCATTGTGTGTTGCTTGTTGGCGTGTCAGAATTTATTAAAAGTGGATTTCTCATGTTTTATAAATTATCTGTCACATTATTTTTTGGCCAGATTTTATCTAAAGGAAATTTGTACATTGAGTTACATGTTAAATTTGTACATTGAGTTACATGTTAAATATTTCTCAGATAACTCTGAATTTAATTTAGACAGTAAAAAACCTTCACAGTGTTAATGCCTTAACTATAAATAAAATGGTATATACGAGTATGTACTAATTGTTACGTTTAACTATTTTTCTTATATTTACTGAGATGTACATTTTTTAGTAATCCTTTCACAAAAATCATAATTCATCAAAAGTAAGGTGTTGAGAAAGTTTGTTATGATTTTGATCAAGTCGAGAAATTAGGTGTTGATAAAGTTTGTTATGATTTTGATCGAGTCGAGAAATTAGGTGTTGAGAAAGTTTGTTATTATTTTGATCGAGTCGAGAAATTAGGTGTTGAGAAAGTTTGTTATTATTTTGATCGAGTCGAGAAATTAGGTGTTGAGAAAGTTTGTTATGATTTTGATCGAGTCGAGAAATTAGGTGTTGAGAAAGTTTGTTATTATTTTGATCGAGTCGAGAAATTAGGTGTTGAGAAAGTTTGTTATGATTTTGATCGAGTCGAGAAATTAGGTGTTGAGAAAGTTTGTTATTATTTTGATCGAGTCGAGAAATTAGGTGTTGAGAAAGTTTGTTACGATTTTGATCGAGTCGAGAAATTAGGTGTTGAGAAAGTTTGTTATGATTTTGATCTAGTCGTGAAATTAGGTGTTGGGAAAGTTTGTTATGATTTTGATCGAGTCGAGAAATTAGGTGTTGGGAAAGTTTGTTATGATTTTGATCGAGTCGAGAAATTAGGTGTTGAAAAAGTTTGTTATGATTTTGATCGAGTCGAGAAATTAGGTGTTGAAAAAATTTGTTATGATTTTGATCAAGTCGAGAAATTAGGTGTTGAGAAAGTTTGTTATGATTTTGATCGAGTCGAGAAATTAGGTGTTGATAAAGTTTGTTATGATTTTGATCGAGTCGAGAAATTAGGTGTTGAAAAAGTTTGTTATGATTTTGATCGAGTCGAGAAATTAGGTGTTGAAAAAGTTTGTTATGATTTTGATAGAGTCAAGAAATTAGGTGTTGAGAAAGTTTGTTATGATTTTGATCGAGTCGAGAAATTAGGTGTTGAGAAAGTTTGTTATGATTTTGATCGAGTCGAGAAATTAGGTGTTGAGAAAGTTTGTTATGATTTTGATCGAGTCGAGAAATTAGGTGTTAAGAAAGTTTGTTATGATTTTGATCGAGTCGAGAAATTAGGTGTTGAGAAAGTTTGTTATGATTTTGATCGAGTCGAGAAATTAGGTGTTGATAAAGTTTGTTATGATTTTGATCGAGTCGAGAAAGTTTGTTATGATTTTGATCGAGTCGAGAAATTAGGTGTTGAGAAAGTTTGTTGTGATTTTGATCGAGTCGAGAAATTAGGTGTTGAGAAAGTTTGTTATGATTTTGATCGAGTCGAGAAATTAGGTGTTGATAAAGTTTGTTATGATTTTGATCGAGTCGAGAAATTAGTTGTTGATAAAGTTTGTTATGATTTTGATCGAGTCGAGAAATTAGGTGTTGAGAAAGTTTGTTATGATTTTGATCGAGTCGAAAAATTAGGTGTTGAGAAAGTTTGTTGTGATTTTGATCGAGTCGAGAAATTAGGTGTTGAGAAAGTTTGTTATGATTTTGATCGAGTCGAGAAATTAGGTGTTGATAAAGTTTGTTATGATTTTGATCGAGTCGAGAAATTAGGTGTTGATAAAGTTTGTTATGATTTTGATCGAGTCGAGAAATTAGGTGTTGAGAAAGTTTGTTATGATTTTAATCGAGTCGAGAAATTAGGTGTTGAGAAAGTTTGTTGTGATTTTGATCGAGTCGAGAAATTAGGTGTTGAGAAAGTTTGTTATGATTTTGATCGAGTCGAGAAATTAGGTGTTGAGAAAGTTTGTTATGATTTTGATCGAGTCGAGAAATTAGGTGTTGATAAAGTTTGTTATGATTTTGATCGTTACGAGAAATTAGGTGTTGATAAAGTTTGTTATGATTTTGATCGAGTCGAGAAATTAGGTGTTGAGAAAGTTTGTTATGATTTTGATCGAGTCGAGAAATTAGGTGTTGATAAAGTTTGTTATGATTTTGATCGTTACGAGAAATTAGGTGTTGATAAAGTTTGTTATGATTTTGATCGAGTCGAGAAATTAGGTGTTGAGAAAGTTTGTTATGATTTTGATCGAGTCGAGAAATTAGGTGTTGATAAAGTTTGTTATGATTTTGATCGAGTCGAGAAATTAGTTGTTGATAAAGTTTGTTATGATTTTGATCGAGTCGAGAAATTAGGTGTTGAGAAAGTTTGTTATGATTTTGATCGAGTCGAAAAATTAGGTGTTGAGAAAGTTTGTTGTGATTTTGATCGAGTCGAGAAATTAGGTGTTGAGAAAGTTTGTTATGATTTTGATCGAGTCGAGAAATTAGGTGTTGATAAAGTTTGTTATGATTTTGATCGAGTCGAGAAATTAGGTGTTGATAAAGTTTGTTATGATTTTGATCGAGTCGAGAAATTAGGTGTTGAGAAAGT
This sequence comes from Odontocerum albicorne, assembly GCA_949825065.1. NCBI lineage: Eukaryota > Metazoa > Arthropoda > Insecta > Trichoptera > Odontoceridae > Odontocerum > Odontocerum albicorne. The sequence continues at coordinate 5,887,701 of OX463868.1, forward strand.
TTGTTATGATTTTAATCGAGTCGAGAAATTAGGTGTTGAGAAAGTTTGTTGTGATTTTGATCGAGTCGAGAAATTAGGTGTTGAGAAAGTTTGTTATGATTTTGATCGAGTCGAGAAATTAGGTGTTGAGAAAGTTTGTTATGATTTTGATCGAGTCGAGAAATTAGGTGTTGATAAAGTTTGTTATGATTTTGATCGTTACGAGAAATTAGGTGTTGATAAAGTTTGTTATGATTTTGATCGAGTCGAGAAATTAGGTGTTGAGAAAGTTTGTTATGATTTTGATCGAGTCGAGAAATTAGGTGTTGAGAAAGTTTGTTGTGATTTTGATCGAGTCGAGAAATTAGGTGTTGATAAAGTTTGTTATGATTTTGATCGAGTCGAGAAATTAGGTGTTGAGAAAGTTTGTTATGATTTTGATCGAGTCGAGAAATTAGGTGTTGAGAAAGTTTGTTATGATTTTGATCGAGTCGAGAAATTAGGTGTTGATAAAGTTTGTTATGATTTTGATCGAGTCGAGAAATTAGGTGTTGATAAAGTTTGTTATGATTTTGAACGAGTCGAGAAATTAGGTGTTGAGAAAGTTTGTTATGATTTTGATCGAGTCGAGAAATACGGTGTTGAGAAAGTTTGTTATGATTTTGATCGAGTCGAGAAATTAGGTGTTGATAAAGTTTGTTATGATTTTGATCGAGTCGAGAAATTAGGTGTTGATAAAGTTTGTTATGATTTTGATCGAGTCGAGAAATTAGGTGTTGATAAAGTTTGTTATGATTTTGATCGAGTCGAGAAATTAGGTGTTGATAAAGTTTGTTATGATTTTGATCGAGTCGAGAAAGTTTGTTATGATTTTGATCGAGTCGAGAAATTAGGTGTTGAGAAAGTTTGTTGTGATTTTGATCGAGTCGAGAAATTAGGTGTTGAGAAAGTTTGTTATGATTTTGATCGAGTCGAGAAATTAGGTGTTGATAAAGTTTGTTATGATTTTGATCGAGTCGAGAAATTAGTTGTTGATAAAGTTTGTTATGATTTTGATCGAGTCGAGAAATTAGGTGTTGAGAAAGTTTGTTATGATTTTGATCGAGTCGAAAAATTAGGTGTTGAGAAAGTTTGTTGTGATTTTGATCGAGTCGAGAAATTAGGTGTTGAGAAAGTTTGTTATGATTTTGATCGAGTCGAGAAATTAGGTGTTGATAAAGTTTGTTATGATTTTGATCGAGTCGAGAAATTAGGTGTTGATAAAGTTTGTTATGATTTTGATCGAGTCGAGAAATTAGGTGTTGAGAAAGTTTGTTATGATTTTAATCGAGTCGAGAAATTAGGTGTTGAGAAAGTTTGTTGTGATTTTGATCGAGTCGAGAAATTAGGTGTTGAGAAAGTTTGTTATGATTTTGATCGAGTCGAGAAATTAGGTGTTGAGAAAGTTTGTTATGATTTTGATCGAGTCGAGAAATTAGGTGTTGATAAAGTTTGTTATGATTTTGATCGTTACGAGAAATTAGGTGTTGATAAAGTTTGTTATGATTTTGATCGAGTCGAGAAATTAGGTGTTGAGAAAGTTTGTTATGATTTTGATCGAGTCGAGAAATTAGGTGTTGATAAAGTTTGTTATGATTTTGATCGTTACGAGAAATTAGGTGTTGATAAAGTTTGTTATGATTTTGATCGAGTCGAGAAATTAGGTGTTGAGAAAGTTTGTTATGATTTTGATCGAGTCGAGAAATTAGGTGTTGATAAAGTTTGTTATGATTTTGATCGAGTCGAGAAATTAGTTGTTGATAAAGTTTGTTATGATTTTGATCGAGTCGAGAAATTAGGTGTTGAGAAAGTTTGTTATGATTTTGATCGAGTCGAAAAATTAGGTGTTGAGAAAGTTTGTTGTGATTTTGATCGAGTCGAGAAATTAGGTGTTGAGAAAGTTTGTTATGATTTTGATCGAGTCGAGAAATTAGGTGTTGATAAAGTTTGTTATGATTTTGATCGAGTCGAGAAATTAGGTGTTGATAAAGTTTGTTATGATTTTGATCGAGTCGAGAAATTAGGTGTTGAGAAAGTTTGTTATGATTTTAATCGAGTCGAGAAATTAGGTGTTGAGAAAGTTTGTTGTGATTTTGATCGAGTCGAGAAATTAGGTGTTGAGAAAGTTTGTTATGATTTTGATCGAGTCGAGAAATTAGGTGTTGAGAAAGTTTGTTATGATTTTGATCGAGTCGAGAAATTAGGTGTTGATAAAGTTTGTTATGATTTTGATCGTTACGAGAAATTAGGTGTTGATAAAGTTTGTTATGATTTTGATCGAGTCGAGAAATTAGGTGTTGAGAAAGTTTGTTATGATTTTGATCGAGTCGAGAAATTAGGTGTTGAGAAAGTTTGTTGTGATTTTGATCGAGTCGAGAAATTAGGTGTTGATAAAGTTTGTTATGATTTTGATCGAGTCGAGAAATTAGGTGTTGAGAAAGTTTGTTATGATTTTGATCGAGTCGAGAAATTAGGTGTTGAGAAAGTTTGTTATGATTTTGATCGAGTCGAGAAATTAGGTGTTGATAAAGTTTGTTATGATTTTGATCGAGTCGAGAAATTAGGTGTTGATAAAGTTTGTTATGATTTTGAACGAGTCGAGAAATTAGGTGTTGATAAAGTTTGTTATGATTTTGATCGAGTCGAGAAATTAGGTGTTGATAAAGTTTGTTATGATTTTGATCGAGTCGAGAAATTAGGTGTTGATAAAGTTTGTTATGATTTTGATCGAGTCGAGAAATTAGGTGTTGATAAAGTTTGTTATGATTTTGATCGAGTCGAGAAAGTTTGTTATGATTTTGATCGAGTCGAGAAATTAGGTGTTGAGAAAGTTTGTTATGATTTTGATCGAGTCGAGAAATTAGGTGTTGATAAAGTTTGTTATGATTTTGATCGAGTCGAGAAATTTAAAGTTATAAAATAATCAATTTGTGAAGTTAAATTACTTGAACTCGTTTATCCTTCGCTCGTTACAGTAATGAGAGTTAATTAAACGGTTTACGGTAATTTCGTTATATCGAACTCGTTTTCATTATTTAACAAAACTAACTAACTGACCGTGAATAAACGGTCATGTCAGATCTAATTAATATTTTCATAAATGCGGACCTTATGATAAAAGATCGCTGTAACAAACTGCCCCCAATTAATGAGAAACACGTACTTCAAGAGATGGGAGTACCAGAACAAGTGGATCTTATTAAGTCACTGTACCGACATCGTTCTGTAACAGTCAAAGTCAACGATATCGAGTCCAAACAGTTTAAAGTGCAAAAGGGTGTACGGCAAGGGTGTGACCTCTGTCCTTATTTGTTTAACCTATATGGAGATTATATTATGAGGAGAGAACTTGAATACTGGGACGGCGGGATTGCCATTGGGGGAAGAAAGCTCACAAGCGAATAAAAAAAACGTTAATTGCCATATCAGAAAAAGAAATGGCCACGCTGGAAAACGAGAGCAAGCTGCTGGACCTGGAAATCAAATGAAATGTCAATGAATTGATCTTATTTATAAGAAGAAAGGTTTTCCGCGTACCACTTGTTGAGAACTGCTGGTTTTTGGTGTTGCTTAGATCAGTGTAAGGAGGAAACCTTGGGGTGTGATTTCACACTATCAGGGCTGGAATATTATATTTTTATATCAACTGTTTAACACATACACAGTATTGCATTGCCGGAAAAAGTGAATTTGAAAAAATATTGAACAAAAATTTATTTCAATAACATATTTAAGTGACTATGATACCGAACTGTTAGCGCATTGTGCGACAGAGACGACGCTCTACAAACTATGTGTATTACTTACCGCCGGGTACTGTACATATTGAAGAGCGTAGCTAGGAGAAACAAATAATCGAGTTTTCGAGTTTATAAAACTACTGAAGTGGGTCTAAAACTCGCAGTTCGTCATCATCCGCATCGTGACTATGATACCGGACTGTTAGCGTATCGTGAGACAGAGAGGACGCTCTAGAAACTATGTGTATTACTTACCTCCGAGTACTGTACATATTGAAGAGCGTAGCTAGGAGAAACAAATAATCGAGCTTTCGAGTTTATAATACTACTGGAGTGGGTCTAAAACTCGCTGTTCGTCATCATCCGCATCGTGACTATGATACCGGAATGTTAGCGCATCGTGCGACAGAGACGACGCTCTACAAACGATGCGTATTACTTACCGCCGCTTGATATTGCACGTGATATGACAATGACACTTCAACAAGTCTAGCGCGTGCGAATATTTTTTTTTTTGGGTGTAGACTCTGTATTTAGTTTCAATACAACCTTGCAGAATAGCACCGAGTAATGAGTGATTTGCCATGTCCATGTTTCTCTGCAGTGCCTTGGGCCGTATCAGTATTATTGTCGCGTGCGCTAATTATGGTGTCGTCGTTAGCGTTTATAGCGATCTCGGTAATAACTAATAAATATTACATAACTATGGTGACATTACACATCCTTGCTTCACACCTTTCGTAATATTAAACAAGTTAGCCAAAACACTGTTCCTTCGCGGGACACTTAAACATTTATACTGGATAGTACTTGGATTATTATAAATATTAATATCGTGCCTGGGTCCAATACTTCAGTTATGTTACCGTCGTACGAGCTCTGATCATCAATATGTACATTATTTATTTGAATTTATCTATCGGATCACACAATTTAACGTATTTTTACTTTCCCAGGGTGATGTGCTTTCATCCAAACTCGGACATAATTTTGGTGTCGTCGTTAGCGTTTATAGCAAGCTCGGTAATAACTAATAAATATTACATAACTATGGTGACATAACACATCCTTGCTTCACGCCTTTCGTAATATTAAACAAGTTTGCCAAAAAAACACTGTTCCTTCGCGGGACACTTAAACATTTATACTGGATAGTACTTGGATTATTATATTAATGAATATGTACGAACGGTTTTACAAAATTTTCTTATCTTGTTTTCTTTCTTTATGCTTCCACCACTCCCTTTTTCTCATTGACGCTTCCAATTCCATGCTCCCCAATTTCACCCGAGGCTACTTTCGCCCTCTGGATCGTTCCAGCGCCCCCTCCAAGAGTCAGATTCGCCCACTTTGGAGAGCGCTGTATTACATAATGCGGATTCAAATGATCATAGATAAATTTAAACTGAAGTCTGATGTATTAAGTAAGATAGTGCTCAGATGGTTTAGACATGTAGAACGATTGACAAAAGTGAGTGAAAGGCGTGGTAGAGGAAGACGAAAGAAAGCATGGTTGGATCAAATTAATTATATTTTGAAGGAAGAAAATGTAAAAGGGCGTATAAAGAGAAATTGTAGCAGCTGTATGGGAAAGTATATGTATGTAGAAGAGGCGAAAATGTGTGTGACTATAAAAAATTTGGCAGTTTCTCCTCTCTGCCTACCCCGATGTGGAAACGGAGTGATGGTATTTATGCATGTTCTCTATAGCACTCTGGACTGCAATAAATACTTTTTTTTTTAACCTGGCGAGTTTATTGCCATTTGGCAATCTCTTCCGATCAACCAGAAATATGTTTTTATAGCCCCTAAGTGTTAACCAGACTGGAATTCTATTTAAAAAAAATATGGTTTCCAGCGGGAATCGAACCCACAACCTCCGGATTGGCAGACAAGTATCTTACCACCAGGCCACGGAGGTACTTGTATTATTGTTGCGTGCAGTTATTAAAGTTCCGTAGTGTACAGTTATCGCATGTTCTGTAATTACCGATAAATATTAAATAACCAAGGTGACATAACACATCCTTGCTTCACCCCTTTCGTTATATTAAACCACTCAGTCAAGGCACAGTTTACTTTAATGCAGGATTTTACATCATATAACGATGCAATGCCGCGTATTTACTTAATTTCAACACTATATTAATTCAATACACTTATTACATACCACGACATCCATGGCCTAGTTGGTAAGACGCCTGTCTCTCAGCCCGGAGGTTGCGGGTTCAAATCTCGCTGAAACCCAGATTTAAAAAAAATTATTCCAGTCTGGTTTTTACATAATGCTACTTCAACATACTCGTATTTCTGGTTGGTTGGAGATTACCACATGACAATAAGCCCACCAGGCTGTACTCTATTCGTCCACGCTAGTTCCCTGTCGGAATAGGCAGAGAGGACAAAGCTCCAGACTTTACTATCTCGACACACATATTTAGCCTTCTCTCCGTCCATATACATTCTATAATTTATCTGACTTCCTACGTTTCCTTCTTTCAAAATATCCTTCGCTTAATCCAACCGTACTTTCTTTGATCTTACTCTACCACACCTTTCACTCACATTTGCACTGTATATTTGTTTTGTTGTTGTCTTTCTTTAATCATTCGTTCTACATGCCCATACCATCTCAAAGTGTTGTTTATAGTTAAGGCATTAACGTTGTGGAGGTTTAAAGACATTGTAATTTATTTTTATCAAACACTGTTTATGCCCCCTGATGCCGTATCTCGGCCGGGGGAATGTTTGTGGGATGAGCCCAGACCTTTTAGTGTCTTCTCTCTTGAATGTATTTTTTTTGTCATCTATTTATTTTCTGTGTTTATTTTTTTATATATTCTTGTTCTACGTGTTCAAGGGTGTGGGCTGAAAAACATCTGGTGTCCCCGTGGCTGGGTTCGCCCTATATTGGTGGGGTGTATCTTGGCCGAGGGGATGCTATTAGATGAGCCCAGACTTTTTGATAGCTTATGTATTTAATGTACAATATTGTCTGCAATATATGTGTTTTAGAAGTGTTATTTAAATATAATCTGTACATACTATGTTGCTATCAATAAACCTATTATTTATTTATTTATATTTATTTATTCCACTTTTTGTAACGTTATAACCCTGGTACAACGATTTTGTAACGGTATAACCCCGGTACAAGTTGTAACTGTATAGCCCTGGTACAACGGTAACGGTATAACGGTATAACATGGCAATAAACTCACCAGGTTAAAAAAATAAATAAATAAATAAAATAAACCCTACCGGTTTCAAGACTTTCACCTCATCTTCAAGGGAGTATAAACAAGACTAAATTCTGTTCGAACTGGTACCGATATACACGCTTCAACGGTTGGAGACTGAGGGGTAAGGGAGGCATGGGATGATGTCGGTCAAGAGCGGAGAGATTTTTGGGATATAACTGTTTACCAGATGTTCGGATCGATGTACTCATGCCTCCCTTACCCCTCAGTCCCCGACCGTTGAAGCGTGTATCTCGGTACCAGTTCGAACAGAATTTAGAGTTGTTTGCGCTCCCCTGAAGATCAGGTGTGCACCTTGAAACCAGTAGGGTTATACCGTTACAAAAAGTGGAATAAACAGTGTTTGATAAAAATAAATTACAGCATCTCAAAGTATCTTATTTAATACATCAGCCTTAAATTCACATTAATCCCTTATAACTCAATTCATATTATATCAATAATTGTCGTCCCATGTATTTTTCTGAGTGCACGCATTTATTCTGCCCATTTAAGTCTTTTTTCGACGTTCATCGTATATCAAAGTTGTTACTAAAACACTATCGTGGACTATCATCTTAGTTCTCTTTTGAGAATTCATTTAATTCTTAAAATATGATTTAGAATAAGTGAAACAATTTTTGAAATAAAGTGCCTGTGAAAAGAAAATAGTGGACTGTGTATGTCGTAAAATGAACGATCACCTGATGTCGAATATGAACTTTGTGGGTAAGTGAATGCATTCATCTTTATTATACAATTCATTCATCTTTATTATACAATTCATTAATCTTTATTATACAATCATTATACAATTTTATCTTAACCGTTATCTTGGCAAAGTTCAATTTATCCTAATATTAACGTTTTTCTTTGGTGATTCCTCGTAATATGGTAAGTTATGAAGGAAAATTGAGGAAAAAAGTCACAACTTTTCCTTATAGTTTTTTTTATATGTAACACCCACGTTACATTGCCAAAATATCAATTTTTATAAAACACAAAAAGCGCTATAAAATGATTCTATAATCTAAAACAACAACAACATTTGCATAGCTGAATTATCAACAAATAAAATGGTTTGAATAAAATGTTCTCTCCATGTAGTGATTAATAAGATATTTAGATTATTTACCACAATTTTCAAAACGCGCCCACGCTGTCCAGACATGTTGACCCGATGTCGTTTGAAAGGTTGTAGCGTTGTCAATATTTATTACCAGATGATACCACTGCACACAATAGTGCGTGTATAGTTTTTGAATGTGTTGCCATATTTGAAATTACGTTACAGTTTCTGGATTTAAAAAAAATCACTTAATTAGTGTAACACCTGTGTTACAATGCCATGATAAGGGTTAACCCTATGAAAAATCGGTTTTATTTATTGATAAAATGTACACAACTTACGAGCAGGACAGCACCGGTACAAAGGACTGTAAAATAGGTGGATGGCTGTTGCTCAATCCTTGGAGATTCCGGTTCGCTTCTTGCGTTTGAGAGATTCCTCTTTTACAGGTAGAAGTTTGTCGAAATAAAACTACAGTAGACGTTCCAGAAGCTGAGAATATATTGTTTCCATTTTTCATTCCTTATGTGCAGCTCACCGCTTATCGTGAGCCCGTGTATGCCGTCACGGCTTGCTAATACCACGCTTACCACGCGCTTTCCGCGCGTATGGGGTGTCCGATCATCTACAGTGATCATTGCTATGATCCACGCATTAGGAACATTTTATTTCAATATGTACATGTATACAAGTTAATCAGATAATACTATGATAATTTTAAAGGTAACGTAAAATCACATATGTGACGCATGCGTCCGATACACGAGGGTAGCTTCAAAATTTAAGTTAATTTCCATGAGATGGCGCCACAATTCATAAAGTGACATCACCGTTGGCAAGTACTTTGTAAAACAACCTGTCGGTGATTATCAGTTCTTCAAGAATGGAGACGTTAGTTCACCTTACTGCCCATGGAATTCCTAACACCCTTCTCCAGCGCCACATTTCAAATGCATCTATTCTACGTCTCTCGCTTCCTATCAGAGTCCAAGTCTCCGCACCATACATGGATATTGCGAAGACCATATGTTATCTTTTCCAGCTTTGACATCGTATCTCTTTCAATCTTTCTTTAATTTACGGGTTGTCCCTTTTGAAAAGAGCCTCGGATATTGACATTTTCATTATTTCAAAATTTATTTTGAGCTTTCTTAGTATCATTATCATCATCTTGCCGTGTAGCTCATGATTGAGCACCGTGACTCCCACGATAGCCTCTGACAACTCCTTTCCATCCATCCCTGCACTCCACAGTTCAGAAGACCAGTTGTTAAAGATAGTCCCGCTGCGTCTCTCACTTGGTCTGTCAAACTCATTTGAAGTCGTCCACACTTACTTCTCCAAACTGTCCCATTGACCAAAAAGCAATGTGTCCAAAGAATCGGACAACTCAGCATATTGCCAACAATTTGTCGGTAATTTCCAGTTCTTTCAATATTTGGATTTGACTGGATTAAATTTATTTATAAAGTTTTTTTAAAACCTTATTTTTTACATTTATTAAGTTTTTTTAAAACCTTATTTTTTTAAAACCTTATTTTTTACATTATTTAAGTTTTTTTAAAACCTTATTTTTTTTAAACCTTATTTTTTACATTATTTATTAAGTTTTTTTAAAACCTTATTTTTTTTAAACTTATTTTTTTAAAACCTTATTTTTTTAAAACCTTATTTTTTTTAAAACCTTAGTTTTTTTAAAACCTTATTTTTACATTATTTATTAAGTTTTTTTAAAACCTTATTTTTTACATTATTTATTAAGTTTTTTAAAACCTTATTTGTTTAAAACTTATTTTTTTAAAACTTATTTTTTTAAAACCTTATTTTTTTATAACCTTATTTTTCTTTTGTAACAAAAGGTTGTGTTTTTTTTTTCTAATTTGCTCACAAAACTACTCGCAATCCATTTTACATTACAAATTAAAAAAAAAAAAATTCAAACCCATTTTTAAAAAATCCATCAATATGTTTTTAAGGCTAGAAAGACAGTTTTTAAGTGGTATCGTGTTGCGTCTCTCACTTGGTCAGTCCAATTCATTGGGATTCTTCCTATTGCACTTCACCCTTCCACGCCTCCAGTAACCACAAACCTCTCCAGACTGTCTCCTTGGCCACGAGCAATGTGCCCAAAGTATCGGAGGACTCGTCGAAGGCATATTATCGACAATCTGTTGGTGGTTCTCAATTCTTCGAGATGGAGGCGCTAGTTCCCCTTGTTGTCTGTCCATCCTTCTCTAGCACCATATTTCATATGCATCTATTCTACGTCTCTCAGAGTCCAAGTCTCCACACCATACATAAATATTGCTAAGACATCAGACTTAACAAGACACATCTATCACCATACGTTGTGATGGTGATGGTTTTGCTCTTCCATACATTTTCCAGTTTTGACATCACATTTTTCTCCATTCCAGTTCTTCCCACCTCAGCCTCGCATCCTCCACTGCTGGTAATACTGGAGCCTAAGTAAATAAAGTCAGTCACCACTTCCAGACCATGATTCACATTATTTGGAGACAGTTTGTTACGTGGCAGCGGTCTATTATCATTAACATTATTTTTGACCAACTGACTTCCACCTTTTTAAGGAGCGTGGCCATTTCTTCTTCTTGGCGTGGCAATCAAAGTCGTGTCATCTGCATACCTCAGATTTGAGAGCTTTCTTCCACCAATAGCAACCCCGCCGTGCGAGTCTTCAAATTCTCTCTTCATAATACATTCTTCATATAGGTTAAATAAATCGGGTAAGAGAATGTGCCCTTGCCGTACACCCTTTTGCACTTTAAACTGTTTGGACTTGATATAGTTAACTTTGACTGTCGCAGAACTATGTTGTTACAGTGACTGAATTAGGTTCATAAGGTGTGCTGGTATCTCTCTGGTATGACGGAGTACAACAGCTTACACGAAATAAAACAATACACGCACATGCATGTTTCATCCACAAAATGGCTGAAAATCCTATTCAATCACACATGACAGAAACAATTCGTGGGGACAGGTTTCTTCTGTGAAACCATAGTTTGTTTGTTTTATTTATTTTAACCTGTATATTCCTGCGGGCTGTTCCCTTTTTACTGGACACGAATTGCCAGCACGATACCCATTACAACATGTTCCCGGTTTCCTGGCAAAGAGGGACAGCCCAACTAACTACTCGGGCGGTATAATTGGGCGGGTGGGAAGCGGCCCATCGCAACGTCACTTCCGGTTCTGCCAGCAAGCACACGCTGCTGGGTCGGCTCGCTCGGTACAGCGGACTAGCGCTCGCAACACGGCACTTCCGCATTGCGCTTAATTGTCAACAGTGGCAGAGAAGGGCTATAATTATATTTATCTGTTTGTTATACTAAAGAAAATGTAGCATGGTCCCTGTGACGTTTCACAAATTTGCCGCAATACAACCTTGTAACGACGTTCAGTAATTTTAACTATTTTATCAACTTTAATATAATCCTCGATTCTACTAAAAAGCAAGTTATTTGGGTAAATACATCGATCACCTTGAAAAAAAAACCCATCAATAGCGAATATTACATAGCGTTATTGGAGCGTTTGAAGGCAGACATTGCAAAAAAGCGGCCCCATATGAAGAAGAAAAAAGTTCCCTTTCATCAGGACAATGCACAGTGTCACAAGTCGATGGTAACGATGGCCAAATTGCATTATTTGAACTTCAAATTGTTTCCGCACCCACCGTATTCTCCAGATTTGGTCCCCAACGACTATTGGCTGTTCGCAGACCTCAAAAATATGCTACATACAGGGAAATAGATTTGGCTCCAATGAAGAAGTGATTGCCGAAACTAATGCCTATTTTGAAACCAAATATAAATCGTTCTACACGGCTGACATAGAAAAGTTAGGTAAGCGTTGGAATTAATGTATCAGTCTTGAAGGAGACTATGTTGATGAATGAAGAAGAATTTTGGCTAACAAATGTTGTTTTAGTAGTTAGTCCAGGGAATTATTGATCGATGCGTTATTATCAAACATGCTACATTTTGTCGTGCTTTAGTGTAACATGACACGTTTGTCCTTATCAAATAAGTCTTAAAATGTTGAATTGTTTAATAAATGTTTTTTTTTTATTTTATCAAAATACGGTTAGTCCAATTACTTTGAAAAATAAAGAAAAATTATATAAAATAAAAAATAATATACATGCATACATATGGTACGAGTATATATACACAAACATACACATACATATATATTCAAAGTCACTTAAGTACGTCGATGAGTGCTTTCTAACGCGCTCAATCTTAGAAGATAATTTATTTTTCCTTTTGGTAATGTGATATGAAATATGTCAATATCCGAAGCAGTCCCGTTCAGAAGAGTTAAGTCCCTTCCAACAGGCATAGCGGCTGGGAGGCCCCGTCCTTGCGTATGTTATTGAGAACAGTTCTTGCCGGCGCAGTCTAGTGTAATTGTTAGGAACATTTAACGCTAATCTTTGTAGTAATGCTGGACAGCTCGTCACAACTCCTCGAACGAGTCTGACAACGTATACCAGGAGACGCAGATCTCTCCTTACGCTCAAGGAGGTATACCCGAGCATGCCCAGCAGAAACTGCGTAGGATAAAGCCATGGATAGACACCGAACTCTCTCATATAGAGATATCGTAGATATTTTTTTGTACTTTCTCCATTTTTGTAATGTTTGGTCCTTGTATGAATAAGGGAAATCTGTTATGTGCAAAGGACCTAAAAAAAATGGAGTTTATTGAGTCCAAGACTCCGCGTCATACAAGACGAGACACTTAACTAGGCGCAAACCAACAGATTGTCGACAGTATAACGAAGACATATGGGTTGAGTGAGAGATATGAATAATCTAAAGAAGATTGTACATGACGATGTGTATGGAAAGTTTGGAGATATGTTCTCTCTGCATACCCCACAAGAGAAACGGCCTAATGATACGTATGTTGTTATACTGTGGTAAAATAATTGACCGTGTTTTGTTATAAACACACGAGTTATATATCATATCGTGCGAGTGCATCCACGTTGCAGATATACGAGTATTATGCAGTGAGCACATGCAACACGATGCATCTAAATGACATAATCACCAACGTACAGTGGTGGCCAGTCAAGGCCGGCGCCTATCTATGTGGGTCGCCTGCTAAACAATGCAGATATTCTGTGCAATTTCTAATTACTGCTTATTTTTCTAACTACTATAGAATGACAACCTTTGCGGTTCAGTGGATACTCGTAAGACACAAGGGTTAGGATTTCGTTCCTGCTGTTTTATTACTAACAACTGTTTCAGTCTGTTTCCCATTTCGTAATACTCGGGAACTTTATTTTAGTACAGGGTGTCGCAAAAATATGTATCTACAATTTGAATGCTTAGAAAGTCAACACACATAATTATCATCATATCTATACACCTGACACACGTAACTATCATCATATCTATACACCTTCTGACACACATAACTATCATCATATCTATACACCTTCTCACACATAATTATCATCATATCTATACACCTTCTCACACACATAATTATCATCATATCTATACACCTGACACACATAACTATCATCATATCTATACACCTTCTCACACACATAATTATCATCATATCTATACACCTTCTCACACACATAATTATCATCATATCTATACACCTTCTCACACACATAATTATCATCATATCTATACACCTTCTGACACACATAATTATCATCATATCTATACACCTTCTGACACACATAATTATCATCATATCTATACACCTTCTCACACACATAATTATCATCATATATATACACCTTCTGTCACACATAATTATCATCATATCTATACACCTTCTCACACACATAATTATCATCATATATATACACCTTCTCACAAACATAATTATCATCATATCTATACACCTTCTGACACACATAATTATCATATCTATACACCTTCTCACACACATAATTATCATCATATCTATACACCTTCTCACAAACATAATTATCATCATATCTATACACCTTCTCACACACATAATTATCATCATATATATACACCTTCTGACACACATAATTATCATCATATCTATACACCTTCTCACACACATAATTATCATCATATATATACACCTTCTCACAAACATAATTATCATCATATCTATACACCTTCTGACACACATAATTATCATATCTATACACCTTCTCACACACATAATTATCATCATATCTATACACCTTCTCACAAACATAATTATCATCATATCTATACACCTTCTCACACAACTTCTCTGTATTTCTACATTTCCTTTCAGAATACAATTCACTTGAGCATATGATACTTTCCCTTAGTCCTCCTTTACCACCCCTTCCACTCATTTGCACTATATATTTATTTTTTTAGTATATCTACATTCATTCGTTTCACGTGCCCAAACCAACTCAGCGCGCCCTCCTCCACCTTACTCAACACATCAGCCTTAAGTTCACATTCATCCCTAATCACTTCATTCCAATGTATTCTATCACACATTGTCACTACATGTATTCTTCTCGATGTACGCATTTTCTACGTCCACGTTTCACTCCATTACATCAAAGTTGGCATCAAAATACTATTGAGAACTATAGTCTTTTGCAGATTTTGATAATATACGGTTCAAGTACATATGGTACCCGGCGGTACGTAATACACCTCGGGCTTAAGAAAGAGACTGTCGCTTTGTAGACAGAGACGACGCTCTACAAAGCGACAGTCTTTTTCTTAAGCCCGATGTGTATTACTTACCGCCGGGTTCTGCACATATGTGTATGTATCAGTGCCCCATTGACTTTATTTCCTATCGCTACTATTCAATACCCCTTTAAAATCTTTCATCATCTGTAAAAATACTACAAAAATAGCAGAATTCATCTTTCATTTTTCACCCATATATATCGCATTTACTTCCCTTCCACACTTTTCTATCACCGTCACTTTGTATATTACAACATTCATTCTCAGATCTTTTCCTTCACATCTCTCATACAATATACTTATCAAACTCTACAATTCATCTTCACTCTCTACCAACAAACACTACCGTGTCATCTGCATACGTTCCCATTTAACATTTGTAACAACACTAGTCAAATAACAGAATTCTTCAACTCGCTCTGGAAGATGTGTCAACATAGGTAACTCTGGCGCTCTATTCTATCTGCTTACCCCGAAAGGGAATTGACATGGTGGTATGCATGTTTGTATGTATTATTGACGGGTTATTACCGGTATATAACAAAAATACATCGCTTAATGACCTGTCATTTTCCACTTTGATATTATCCTCTAAAACATAGTTTCGCAAACTGTTTCGCCCCGTAGACCACTTGCCGATTTTTTTTGCCTGCCTAATATTGAATTTTCCTAAACTTATAAACTTCAAATGTGTTCTTGACAGCTGACACAGTGCTGTGCTGTTCACCTTGATAAGGTGTTTTGTAGAGTGGACAATTGTAAAACAGAAAAACATGTACATATTTTATTCATACCTTTATTGAAAATACACAAAATGCAAGTATATGTAAATATTTGACTTTGGAACGGAACAAATCAAAACCTAGTAAAATGGTAACATAAAATGAATACACAAATAATACTGTTAATGAGAGGGATGGACCTGATGGACCTGGTGGACCTGGTGGACCTGGTGGACCTGATGCTCTGATAGCGATGGTTCAATATTTGGCTTCAAATTAGTGAGGTATAGTCTTAAATATCCACGGTCAGTGGTTTGCATTCGATGTCTTTATATAAGTATTTTCTTATTTATTTATTTAACACTTTTATTGCAATACAATCTAACGGGCTTATTGCCAGGCGGCAATCTCACCCAACCAACCAGACAAAAGTAAATTAAGCAAGTTATGTTACCATTAAAGGAGTCATTGACGGCTGCCGCCATCTTCAGATATGAGGGACAGGACGATGGAGCGTTAACAAAATATTATAGCCTAAATACAGTTACTTTAAATATAATTTATTAATTTATTTAACACTTTTATTGCAATACAATCTAGCGGGCTTATTGCCAGGCGGCAATCTCTTCCAACCAACCAGACAAAAGTAAATGAAACAAGTTACGTGGTCGCATAAATCATTCAAATGACTATCCATCCCTACGAAATCCATAAACACATACGTGAGCATATGCCCACGAACCCCACAAAGACGGACAATCACCTGAACATTATTTTTCATATAATAGTGAGATATCATCAATCAAAAGCAAAGGAAGGGATGGTGGAGAGGAAAGGAAAAGAAAAATCAGGAATGAAACACGTTATTTTACTGAATAGAAATTAAGAGTTTTTTCAGTCGCTTCTTAAAGCATGCCAAGGACGGAGCGAGTCTTATATTGGTTTGTAACTGATTCCAGTTTAATATATTCTATGTCTAATATAAGTATTGTGATTCTATGTCTAATATAATATCTAGATTATATGTCTAATATAATATCTAGATTATATGTCTAATATAATATCTAGATTATATGTCTAATATAATATCTAGATTCTATGTTTAATATAATATCTAGATTCTGTGTCTAATATAATATCTAGATTCTTTGTCTCATATTATATCTAGATTCTATGTCTAATATAATATCTAGATTATATGTCTAATATAATATCTAGATTCTATGTCTAATATAATATCTAGATTCTGTGTCTAATATAATATCTAGATTCTGTGTCTAATATAATATCTAGATTCGATGTCTAATATAATATC
Organism: Odontocerum albicorne; assembly: GCA_949825065.1. Taxonomy (NCBI): domain Eukaryota; kingdom Metazoa; phylum Arthropoda; class Insecta; order Trichoptera; family Odontoceridae; genus Odontocerum; species Odontocerum albicorne. The sequence goes on from OX463868.1 coordinate 5,904,526, forward strand.
TAGATTCTATGTCTAATATAATATCTAGATTCTTTGTCTTATATAATATCTAGATTCTTTGTCCAATATAATATCTAGATTTTTTGTCTCATATAATATCTAGATTCTGTGTCTAATATAATATCTAGATTCTGTGTCTAATATAATATCTAGATTCTTTGTCTTATATAATATCTAGATTCCTTGTCCAATATAATATCTAGATTCTATGTCTAATATAATATCTAGATTCTGTGTCTAATATAATATCTAGATTCGATGTCTAATATAATATCTAGATTCTATGTCTAATATAATATCTAAATTCTTTGTCTTATATAATATCTAGATTCTTTGTCCAATATAATATCTAGATTCTGTGTCTAATATAATATCTAGATTCTATGTCTACTATAATATCTAGATTCTATGTCTAATATAATATCTAGATTCTTTGTCTTATATAATATCTAGATTCTATGTCTAATATAATATCTAGATTCTGTGTCTAATATAATATCTAGATTCGATGTCTAATATAATATCTAGATTCTATGTCTAATATAATATCTAAATTCTTTGTCTTATATAATATCTAGATTCTTTGTCCAATATAATATCTAGATTCTGTGTCTAATATAATATCTAGATTCTATGTCTAATATAATATCTAGATTCTATGTCTAATATAATATCTAGATTCTTTGTCTTATATAATATCTAGATTCTATGTCTAATATAAGTATTGTGTACACACAATCTGTGTTAGGTGTAATAAGACATTAACGGAACGCCTAAATATTGATGTTGATCTGCCTAAATGGGATCCGCTCACGTGGACCCCCATTTACATCTCGTGCACCCCCATTTTCTTTTCTCGCTGACATAGACCCCCTGCAAGTCGAAATCGACCCTTGGGGTTCCATATACCATAGACCACTTTGACAATCTTTGCTCTAAAAGAACGCTTATTTATGCTCAGCGATTGAACAAAACGCCGTACTTTAAATTATGGTCGTTTCAAATTCATACATCGTGTTGGAAAAGTAGTGGTTCGTGTATGTTGTGGAAAACTCTGTATACTATACCAGTGATAAACAATAGCTGGCTCGAGGGCCACTTGTGAACTTCCGACGAATTATTGACGACCCGCGCCGTCGTCACGAAATATTTATTCGAACTGATTGGGTCAATCGAATCGATATGAACTGATGCCCTTTAATTTCTGCGTAGTTTCATAGTCAAACAAAATGGGAGAAGAGAGAATGTACTATTTTCCAAGCCCCAAGGAAGACGTAGCGTGGGTAGACCAAAGCTCAGGTGGATGGATGGGGTGCAGAGTGATACGAGCGTGATTGGCATCAGGGGCTGGAGGAGTGCATCCCAGGATAGGAGGGAATGGCGACGACTGCTGGAGGGGGCCGGGGCCCACAGTGGGCTGTAGTGGTATTGATTGATTGATTGATTCATAGTCAAACAACGTTAATTTTTAAACACATGTATTTAATTTAATCGTTTTTAAAATAAGTTTTTGTATTATTGGGTGTACAAATAAGTCACCGCCGTTTGATAAAAGTTGGCGCCACCAGTAAGTTATGGTTAAAATTGTCAGATGTAAAATGTCATTATCGTAAGGTTGGACATCTGTCAACAACATGACCTTGAAATATTAGTGAATTTTTATCAGTATAACATATTTTTTTGTGTTCGAAAATGTCAAGTTTTGAGCCGAATAAGCGTCATTTGCGGGAACTTTTGATTTACTTCTTCAATTTGAAGAAATCTGCAGCTGAGGCGCATCGATTGCTTGTAGAAGCATATGGTGAGGCTGCCTTAAGTGAGAGAAGTTGTCGTGAGTGGTTTCAAAAGTTTAAGAACGGTGAATTTGACATCGAAGACAAAGAACGTAGCGGAAGGCCGAAAGTGTACGAAGACGCGGAATTGGAAGTATAATTGGATCAAGATTCGTGCCAAACGCAAGAAGAACTTGCACTTACATTAGGAGTGACTCAACAAGCAATTTCACATGGGTTGAAATCATTGGGAATGATTCAAAAACAAAGAAATTGGGATTCATATGAACTGACACGGAGAAACTTTGAATGCCAATTTTCCACATGTGAAATGCTGCTTGCCAGGCATAAACGAAAGGGTTTTCTGCACCATATAGTCACTGGTGATGAAAAATGCATCCATTATGATAATCCAAAAAGGAAGAAATCATGGGGATCCCCTGGTCATGCTTCAACATCTACGGCTAAGCCAAATATTCATGGAAAAAAACTCTTGTTGTGTATTTGGTGGGATCAGCTTGGTGTCGTGTATTATGAGTTGCTCAAACCGAATGAAACCATTGCTGGGGCTGTCTACCGAACATAATTGATGAGATTGAGTCGAGCACTCGAGGAAAAGCGCGCCCACTACTACGCCAGACACGACAAAATTATTCTCCTGCATGATAATGCTAGTCCACATGTTGCGGCACCGGTCAAAACCTATTTGGAAACACTCAATTGAGAAGTTTTACCCCACCCGCTGTATTCACCAGACATTTCTCCTTCTGATTACCACTTGTTTTGATCGATGACGCATGGCCTGTCTGAGCAGCACTTCACATCATATGAAGATACCAAAAATTGAGTCGATTCGTGGATAGCTTCAAAAGATGATGATGATGACTGACGCGGTATTCGTATGCTGACAGAAAGATGGGGAAAAGTAGTGGCAAGCGATGGGTACTACTTCGAATAAAACATGAGGTTCCGTTCTTTCACAATAAATGCCCATTTTTTTATAAAAAACGGCGGAAACTTATTTGTACACCTAATATTATAATAAAATAAGAAGTGTATTTCTGCGATGATAATCTAAACTTGAAACTTAGACAACGGTTAGTCAAATGCTACGTTTGGTCAGTGTTATAATTGCATGGAGTGGAATCATGGACCCTCAAAGTTGGTAGTATGAACCGACTGGAAGCATTCGAAATGTGAATGCACCGGAGAATGCTACGGATACCCTGGACGGATATGGTCAGCAACACGAGGGTTCTTCAAAGAGCCAAAGTTGATAGAGAGTAGCTGACTAATATTAAAATCCGAAAGGTGTCCTATTTGGGTCATATACTTAGAGGAGTAAAGTACTAATTACTGCACCTGATCATCCAAGGCAAAATAGAGGGTCGAAGAGGTGTTGGCAGGAGGCAAATCTCCTGGCTCCGCAATATACGTGATTGGACTGGTATAAGGAGCGTTGGGTATCTTTTTCGGTCTGCCGGGGACAAAGATGTCTACTCTCAGGTGATATTTAACGTTGGGAGGACCTGACATGACACTGGGAAGAAGAAGATTATTATACGAGGGTGAGTTAAAATTATCCGCAAATTATTTTTATCATCTTTTAGAAAAAAAACGAATACATCATTTCTCGAGATAATTTCGTTGCTTTTCAAAACACTTTGTCCATCTATCAACAAACTTTCGTATTCCCTCATTAACCTTTCCTTCCCTGTGATGTGTAACTAGTACACATTGCTTCTAAACACCTTTAATATCTCTATAAATATAATAAATACTGGGTTCAGATTTTAGGTATTCCTCCGTAATACATTTACGCATTGAATGAAAAAAATAATATTTATATTAATTAGCACTTATCGATCACATCAGATATATTTTGTGAAAATCTGGAATAAATTCACCGATACAATCAAACGTGTGCCAATGTGTGACGTAGGTATATTCATTCTTAAAAAACCGCTATGGGTGAGGAAGCGACGCTATTCACGTCTCACTCTACTTCGGTATATGGGAACACAAGAAATAGAATCTCAGTTCACTCAGTTCACTCGCTTCTCTCGCTTCACGTCGACCAAGAAAAGTTTAAAAGTCAACCTTCGTATTCTTCTTCCCAGTGTCATGTCAGGTCCCCCCAATGTTGACTATCACCTGAGAGTATATATATTTGTCTCTAGCAGCCCGAAAAAGATCTCCAACGCCCCTTATGCCAGTCTAATCACGTATATTGCGGAGCCAAAAGAAAAGTATACTTCTAGAAAATGTAATACGCCACGTTGCAATGTCACCAGTAACACTACTACCAAATCCAATTCTCTAGCGTCCACGAGTGATCTCTCTCAGGTCCTGCGAACCCCGGGCAATGTGACCACTGACATTTCCATCAGTGTCATAGCAGATAGAGAGTGGACGAATGGCGAGTTTCCAGCGCCATAAAACTGGATCCACCCAGCTAAAGGAAGGTAACCCCAACAGAAAATCTTCCAGAGAAGGCAAGAGGAAACCACTTTGGATATCCCTCCCCAGGAAATCACTACGGAGAGAAAAGTCAACCATCAGCTGGAAAATTAACGCTTACAGTTTTCTGGAATTCTCAAGGGTCAGTATTGGAACACTATCACGAAAATAGTTCAACAATCAATAACAGTGCTCGTCACATTGAGAAGCTCACTGAAGAACTGAAGCCTTAACTTCGGATTAAACGCAGACGATCGATATCCGAGGGCGTTGTGATCTTGCGTGACAATGCATGTCCGTATACCTCTACCCACACCGTCGACGCTCTGCAAAATCTTTGTTTGAAGTGTTAAAGCATCCTCCCTTTAGTCCTGATCTTGCTCCATTGGACTATCACCTGCTTGGTCCCCTGAAAGCAGTCCTGCGAGGACGAAGATTCACCTCTGATAAAGAAGTGAAGACAGCAGTACATGTATTCGTGTCTCGCAGCTCAGCCTAAAATATTTTTTAACGAAGGAATACGAAAACTTGTTGACAAATGGTTGAGAGAAGTGTATGGCCGCGCGGTAACGCACTGGACTTCCGTGCGGAAGGTCGTCGGTTCGAACCCCGCGCTGTGCTACTCTCCTCGAACGACACAGGCACTTTTTCCGCCATAAACAATCTATGTTTGAGCATAGCGCTAATCCATGATTGGAAGTACGCTGAAAATTTTCGGCGAGATAAGAGGGGGCGGCGGGACAGTTAAAGATATTATACAATAGACAGTATGTAAATTTAGCGTATATTTCTAACATTCAACCAGTTCAATGTCTTCTAGTATCATCGTACTTTCGTAAGTTGTCCGGTACGAGTATATGTTTAAGTAAACTGTTGACTTTGTTTCCTATCGCCACACACCGTTCGATATCTCTCGTTACACTCTTCCATAATCTAAGAAATTCAAAGCCATTACCTGTTATTACTTGTTGTTCATCTTAAATACATACATACACACCATCACGCCATTGTTCTGCCGGGGCATGCAGAGAGAGCAAAGCGTTTTACTTTCCTATCTCGTCACGCACTCTTAGCCTCTTCTACATTCATACACTTTCTCATACAACTTCTAAGGTTTCTCTAACTTTCTACGCTTCCTTTTTTTTCAGAATATCATGTACTTGATCCGACCAACCTTTCCTTGGTCTCTCTCTACAACGCCATCCTCTCACATTTGCATTTTATATTCGTGTTGTTCATTCGTTATACATGCCCAAACTATCTCAGAACGCTTTACTTAATCTTATTCAACACATCAACCTTAAATTAACATTAATTCCTAATCAATTCATTCCATATTCTGTCATACATTGTCACCCTGTGTATTCTTCTTAATGCATGTATTTCTACAGTATTTATCCGACTCGTATCATTCATTTTCCACGTTCAAGTTCCAATCCCATACACCACAAAACACTAGTGTAGACTATCTACGTAGAAGATTTTATTACTGCCCGGTTGGAATATATGTTTTAGTAACCCGTTGACTTTGTTTCCAATCTCAGACTGCACATCAGCATCATGTTTACATTCATTTCGTATTCAGCCATACATTGACATATGTTCTACATGGTATTCGTATTCAGACATACATTGACATATGTACTACATGGTATTCGTATTCAGACATACATTGACATATGTACTACATGGTATTCGTTTTAAGCCATACATTGACATTTTTACTACATGGTATTTGTATTCAGCCATACATTGACATATGTACTACATGGTATTCGTATTAAGCCATACATTGACATATTTACTACATGGTATTCGTATTCAGACATAAATTGACATATGTTCTACATGGTATTCGTATTCAGACATACATTGACATATGTACTACATGGTATTCGTATTCAGACATACATTGACATATGTACTACATGGTATTCGTATTAAGCCATACATTGACATATGTACTACATGGTATTCGTATTCATCCATACATTGACATATGTACTACATGGTATTCGTATTCAGCCATACATTGACATATGTACTACATGGTATTCGTATTCAGACATACATTGACATATGTACTACATGGTATTCGTATTCAGACATACATTGACATATGTACTACATGGTATTCGTATTCAGACATAAATTGACATATGAACTTCGAATTATGGTGTATGTCTCCACACCAAAATTCGAAGTTCTATTTTCTCTGTATGCCTCAATAGAAACACGGTGACGATGATGTCACCGTTGTTTCAATCTATAACAAGAAACTGTACTCTTTGAAACGGCAAATATTAGTTAAAATTGTATCGATTATTCCAACCGTTGGTTTCCCCGCCGGCAAAGGCAAATAATGCCCGTTCCGGCACAACACCGTCACGCTCCGAGAGCTCCGGTAATCCAGCATGACAGCTCCAGTCAGCTGATAACAGTATGACGCGGCCATCTTGTTTCGTTTCATCCACCTTTTCAATGTCTATGGTCGATGTACTCGCTTCCGATAAACGGGGAACAACACTCTTGCAGAAACAGCATAGCCTTCACTCTCATCTCGGACGATCATGGCTGTTTGTTTATCTTTATCTTGTCGTGTCAAAATCATTATTAATTAATTATTAACGGCCACTGCGTTAATAAAGTTAATTAATTTCATTTCAAAATATACAAATAAATAAAATTCGTGTTTGTAACTACGGAGCTCGCTGTTCGTTATTACTTACGAGTAGATATACATATGTACACATACACGGCTGAAAAACATCGGATGTCCTCGCGGCCGGGCTCGCCGTCTATTATTATCGTACGGATATTATGGGCTAAGACCTCATGCATCCCGCCCCTCCTGTCGAGATACATTTTGATAGATTCTTTCTGCTGTATTTTTTTTGCTTTTATCTTGAAATATAATATACGAATAGTATAATATATGCCATTTCAGGATATGTACGAGGCATATCCAGAAAGTAAGTATACTGAATTTTTGTAGGTTACATTTTTTTTTATTTAAACACAAAAATTACGTGGTTACCGTAGTACATATGTAAACTATTTTTCGACATAGTCGCCATTCCTCTCAATGCAGGTGGTGAAGCGGGGTATCAACTTTTTGATGCCTTCCTCGAAGTAGTTTCCCGCCAACCCCTCCGTCCACTTCTCCACCTCCTCCTTTACCTCCTCGTCGGTTGAAAACCTTTTTCCACCCATGTGCAGCTTCAGGGAGGTAAAGAGATAGTAATCTGAAGGTGCTAGGTCAGGGGAATGCGCGGGGTGGTTCAGGACATCCCATTTAAACGAGGCGAGCAGTTCCTTCGTGGCGTTGGCCGTGTGTGGTCTTGCATTGTCGTGCAGCAGGCAGACTCCCTTTGTCAGCATGCCTCTCCTCTTGTTCTGAATCGCCGTCCGTAATTTTTTTAGGGTCTCACAGTATCTTGCAGAGTTGATGGTCTCCCCTTGAGGCATATATTCAATCTGCGATCGTCACGGAGCGCATTTTCCATTTTTTCCACAATTTCGTCAGTCACAATTGAAGGTCTTCCGCTCCTCTGATCATCATGCACAGACGTACGACCATTTTTAAACTCGCGACACCACTTGTACACACTCGTACTATTCATAGCTTTATCACCATATGCAGTTTTCACCTCATTATAAACCTCAACCGGAGGTTTTCCCTTCCAAACGAGATAACGGATGACGCCGCGTATTTCGCACTTGGCGGGAGATTGGATTGACATTTTTCACGAAACGTGCTGTCGCGTCGACACTTCTCAACGTACTGACCTCGAACCGGTCTCGATGCGGAGGGGAAGGGTCAGGCTACACGGAAGTGTAGCCAACATGTCGAAAATAAAATCCACCCGGTCGTGAGAGCCTCAGTACACTTACTTTCTGGATACGCCTCGTATATATTTATATATGTACATGAGGAAAATACCTGAGCCATTTGAGATTTGCAGACGATATCTTTATATTCTCACAAAACCCGAATGATCTTCAGCACAAACTGCAAGAATTGGCAGAGGTCAGTAAAGGAGTTGGTTTAAAAATTAATATCTCAAAAACCAAATATATGATGAACAGCTTTGCTACTCCAAAACCAATAAACGTAGATGGAAAGCCGCTGGAACTTGTCCAGGAATATGTGTATCTGGACCAACTTATTCCCTTTGTAGGTGGCATATCGGAGGAAATAGCACGAAGGACAAAACTGGCGTGGAGCTCATTTGGACGTTTGAACAACATCTTCAAAAATAATCTCCCAATATCCTTCAAGTGAAGGGTCTATAACCAGTGCATTCTCCCAGTACTTAGGTATGGCTGCGAGACATGGACGCTCATAGTAAAGAACACACAAAAGCTCCAGACCGCACAGAGGGGCATGGAGAGATGCATGTTGGGATATACTAAAAGAGACTGTAAACGAAACACCTAGATTCGCAATATAACAAAGGTAGAAGACGTTATAAAGGTGTGCAAGATAATGAAATGGCAAAGGGCAGGACACGTAGCCAGAATGTCAGACTACCGATGGACATCTGAAATAATCCAATAGTACCCAAGAGGCATAAAGAGGCCCAAAAGAAGACCGAAGGAACGCTGGATATATGAAATAAGGAAGCTTGGCACCATCATATGGCACCAACGAGCAAAAAACCAAACTATTTGAAGTCAACTTGGGGAGACTTTCATCCAGCGGTGGATTGACCCTAGTTGACAATAATGATGATATACTCGAATTTAAATTTTCTACATGTTGTCGGAAGTCTTTCTAGAGTATACATACATACCATCACGACATCTCCCTGTCGGGGTAGGCTGAGAGGACAGAGCGTCAAGGTGCATCCTCTCCCCCTATTTGTTTAACCTATATGGAGAATATATTATGAGGAGAGCGCTTGAAGACTGTGTTGGCGGGATTGCTTTTGGTGGAAGAAAGCTCTCAAATCTAAAAACGTTAATTGCCACATCAGAAAAAGAAATGGCTACGCTGGAACACGAGAGTAAGCTCTTGGGCCTGGAAATCAATAGGTCAAAAACTAAGTTAATGATAATAGACCGCAGTAACAAACTGTCACCAAATAATGTAAATCATGGTCTGGAAGTGGTGACTGACTTTATTTACTAAGGCTCCAGTATTACCAAAAATGTAGGATACGAAACTGAGGTGGAAAGAAGGACTGGAATTGCAAAAAATGTGATGTCAAAGCTGGAAAAGATATGGAAGAGCAGAACTATCACCATCATGACGATAACGCGCCTAGTTAAGGCTCTCGTCTTCGCAATATTCATGTGTGGCGCGGAGACTTGGACTCTGAGAGCAAGCGAGAGACGTAGAATAGATGCATTTGTAATGTGGCACTGGAGAAGGACGTTACAGATTCCATGGGCAGCGAGGGGAACTAATAGAGTCTCCATTCTTGAAGAACTGAGAATCACCGACGACAGAATGTCGACAATATGCCTTCGACGAGTCCTCCAATACTTTGGGCACATTGCTCGTGACCGAAGAGACAGTTTAGAGAGGTTTGTGGTTACTGGAGGCGTGGAAGGACGACGTGCAAGAGGAAGAATCACAATGCGTTGGACTGACCAAGTGAGAGACGCAACGAAATAAATGAACACATACGTGAGCCCACAAACCACACAAAGACGGACAATCACCCGAACATTCCTTTTCATATAAAGTGAGATATCATTAATCAAAGGAAAAGGAAGAGATGGTGGAGAGGGAAGAATAAATCAGGAATGAAACACGTTATACTACAATAGTATTAATGTCTAGAAATGAAGAGTTTTTTCAGTCGCTTCTTAAAGCATGCCAAGGACGGAGCGAATCTAATATTGGTTTGTAACTGATTCCAGAGTCTCACTGCATGGACAGTAAAAGACGACGTAAAAAAAGAAGTCATGAACTGGGAAGCTAGTAAATAATCTCAGCGCAAGTCCATGATCGGAAAGACGCTGAAAATTTTCGGCGAGATAAGAGGGGGTGGCGGGACAGTTAAGGATATTATACAATATAGATAGACTGTGAATTTGGAGTAAATTTCTCAGGTTCAATGCCTTCTGGTATGAAGCTATATGATCGTACTTTCTTAGGTTAAAAATAAATCTTAGACAAACATTTTGAAGACGCTTTGATTAGTCTAGCTGTTCTTTCGTAATATCCAAATAACAGACGTCCGCATAGTCTAAAATAGGAAAAAAGCAGAGATTGCCAGAATAAAATTTAGGTTTTAGAAGGCAGAAACACTTTCAGGGAATGAAGGCTGAAGAAGGTCAAAGTAAAAGGAAAGGAGAGGAAAAGAAAGGAGGTAAAATGGTGGAGAGGATAGAAAAAAATCTATTTTTTATTACCGGCAATGATGAAAATGCTGTTTCTCACAGATATACTGTCGCAAAAGTAGTATAATTACTAATATTGTTTTTATTATTTACGGTTATTCATGATGCTACCTTATCCAAAATATGAAATATTCCGGGGCTCTCTGGCGGGAGCTCCACGGCCCCATACGAAGCCACGCCCCTAGTTCGAGAATCACTGATCTATTATATCATATCTAGCGGGTTTAATGGTGTTTAGTTTTAATAAACGAAATAGTAACTATGCCAATATTGGTCACGCTTTTTTTTTTCTTTTCTATCTAATGAAACGGAACATAAAATATGCAACCGGTCGAAGAAAGAGGCATCAGGAAGTGACTTTTTCTTGAACTGCCGTTATTAGATTTTAATGAATGAAGACAGATATCAGTACCTAAAGAAACTGAATAATGTTTCTCGACAAAATTAACGCAATTCGTTTTTAAATTAGCCAACAAAATCAATTTATCCATTGAACGATTTTTATGTAATAGTTTAAACAATTCATTCGTGCAGTTGTGCCAACTGTCAAAAATTGGAGTCCTCGAATTTCGGCAGGTTTATTTTTAATGCTTCTTCCTCCTTCTATAGATCATGATCTGTTTGTTCCGCTTGTTCCCCTTCTTGTGACGTGGATTGCCAGCTGTCACGTCTCTCTCATACTTTCGGAGGTCTTCCCGGTAATATTCCTCCGGCTGGGTTCCCTCGAAGGGCGACACGTGGAAGTCTGTCGTCTTGCATTCTGTTTACATGTTCGTTCCAGTATCGCCTTCGTTGTCTTCCCCACCTGACAATGTCTTCCGTACTACATTTTCTCCTTATTTCGGTGTTTCTCACTCTATCTCTTAGTGTGTTTCCAGTTATACATCTCAGTGTTTCCATTTCCGAGGTTCTCAGGAGACGTTTTGTTCTAGATGTGTCTGCTCTGGTCTCCATTCCTTAGGTGGCTATCGGCTATCGGTCTCACACATGTCTTGTATATTCTGACTTTACTTTCTATCCTCATGTGTTTATTATTCCACACCGGTGCTAGCCACTTAGGCATCCCGATATTGCTGCCGCCTTATTGCAGCGGCCTGTCTCAAGGTTTCATCATACAGATTTCCATTGCTACTGATGCTCACTCCAAGATACCTAAACTCCATTACTTCACTTGCTCTATTATTTTGTTATTCACTGCTAATTTGCATCTCACCGGGCCGGGGTCTTATATATTGTGAGGCTCTTCGTTTTTTCCTGTGGATATCAACATGTTATATTTTAGTGAGGTTTGATGGAGTCTATATAACATCCTTTGGAGGTCATCACATTTAATGCGTTTAAGGTAAAACTATACAGAAAGGACAGAGCGCCAGACTTTCCTATCTCGACATACACCCGTAGCCGCTTCTATAGTATGTACAGCCATACAACTTTCAACAACGATTATTTGAACTTTCTACGTTTTCTTCTTTCAAAATATTATTCACTTGATCAAACCATACTATCCTTGGTATTTCGATTATAATATATATTATTTATAATTAAGGCATTAACACTGTGGATGTTTAAAGACATTGTAATTTGTTACCTCAAACTCTGTCAACTCCATTTTATATAACGGTATAGCCCTACCGGTTTCAAGGTTTTTACCTCATCATCGGGGAGCATAAACAAAACTCTTGTTTGTACTATTTCCTTTAGAATCCATATATTTGGTATATTATTAATAGTTAAGGCGTTAACACTGAAGGTTTAAAGACATTGTGATTTGTGTAGTCCAATACTATTTATTCCACTTTATATAACGGCATAACCCTACTGGTTTCAAGGTTTTCATTACTTCATCAGGTGGGCACAAACAATATTATTGTTTATGCAATTTCCTTTGCAAGTTATGTTTTTGTTATATTATTAATAGCTAAGGCGTTAACACTGTGGAGGTTAAAAGACAGGAAGCAGTCTTTTTTGAGCTCACCTAATGATTAGGTTTTCACCTTGAAACCGGTAGGGTTATACCGTTATATAAAGTGGGATAAACAGTGTTTTACTAAATAAATTATTGGGTGTTAACATAAGTGGTATCCGTTTTTTTTTTCAAATTAAAAAATGAGCACCAAAAGTAAAACAAAATGGTAAAGGTTATACGTCATTCGAAAGAAAATTTTCTGTTCTACAAGATATTGTGTTTGCTTTTACGTTACATATATTATTTTATTTGATTACAAGCCTTCAAAATGGAATGTCAAGTAGACGAAAGTGAGCATTTGCGACACCTTCTGTTCGCGTTCAATCGAGGGAATAAAGCTGCTAAAGCTGGTCGCGATATTTACGAATTGTACGGTGAAGATGTTTTGAATGAAAAGACAGATGGTAGATGGCGGTATACAGTCATGTGACTACAATTCATCTGCTCAGCCAATTCTACGGTGGTTTGAAGGGGATCTTCATGAATAATATGGTTTAAGCGGTCCTCATCGAAGTCCACTGGTCGTCCGGAATGCTCCATGTCTTTCAGGTCGAAATTACCGTCATTGAAACGCAAAAACCATCGACGAGCTGTCCTTTCATTCATAGCATCTTCAATGTACACTTCGCAAATATCGCGAGCAGCTTTGGCAGCTTTATTACCTCGATTGAACGCGAATAGAAGGTGTCGAAAATGCTCACTTTCGTCTACTTGACGTTCCATTTTGAAGGCTTGTAATCAAATAAAATAATATATGTAACGTAAAAGCAAACACAATATCTTGTAGAGCAGAAAATTTTCTTTCGAATGACGTATAACCTTTACCATTTTGTTTTACTTTTGATGCTCATTTTTAATTTGGAAAAAAAACGGACACAACTTATGTTAACATCCAATACAAAGTACGGTTATTGTTATACAAAATTATTTTATGAACTTGTTTGTCAGAAATTATTTTCAATATATCTAGTTCTTACCGGTTAACTGTATAAAAATAACTGGTTAATGATTATTTTGAAAATTTTCAAATCACATTGTTAACCGGTTTTGGTTTAGACCGTTTTGAAATCCCTATTTTGGGGGTGTACTATGTGACGGGTTTCAAAGTGAGTTAGCCCCCTCCCTCTGTCTGTGATCAGTGTATAAAATATAATATCATAATAAACAATCGAGAGGAGGGGAAGATGCAAACTCAGCAGACACACATGACACGCATGGCAACTAATGAAATGTTCACCATCCCTAGAGTTAAAACCTCTTTTGCCCAAAGGCAATATGCTTATTTGGCTCCCATGACATACAATGGCGTGCCGACTTCAATAAAGGTAAAGGTAGGAAAACCATTTAGACAGTCGATCGGACCGTGGTTGTTATTGCGACAGGATTTTGAGTACTTGGGCTTTCAGGATGAATGACGAGTGGAAGGGATTTATGTGAGATCGTGTTTCTTCTTGTTGTTTTAATTTTGGTTGTTTTTGTATTTGTGTTTCTGTGTATTTTTTTTTTTTTTGTTTTGATTTTGATTTGTATTCTTATGATTGTGTGCGGTATATTGTGGGATGAATATTTCTGGTCTTTCTGGAGTGATGATGTGTGAGGAGTTGAATTTCGCATGATGTTTCCAGTTGTAGTTGAGTGTCACTGTTAGTCAGGTTGATGAGAGCGTGCAACGGGGTTTTGTTTTTGTGTTATCAAAAATCGGAAAGACGTATCGATTTATTTTTTTCATGCTAAATATCCTCAGTGAGATACAGGCAAAAGCCTAGTTTACTGGGGATACGACAAATGAAAGGCAACAAACCCAGATCCATTAAAATTGTATGTCCAAATCAAATTATCTGTTGTTTTTCTTAAATTGTGTATATTTCTTGTCATGTGTAATAATAAATAATAAAAAAAATTGACACTGGTAATAATGTATACGTTTATCTTGTTTCAGGCTTCATCAATTGCAACGCCAACACTTTACAGTCATTGTCGCATTTACATGGTGGTAAGTCAATTGGCATTTATTTATTCTACTGTCCAAACCATCTCAGAGTGTTCTTCTTCATCTAAAGTAAATTCTTTAGACCTCAATCAATTCTAAGGTGTATTATTTACACTAAATGCAACATTATGTCGTATTAGTTTAGATAGATGGCGCCCAAAACGTTCCAAGTCGATAATACAGTAACCAACACTTAATTTGTCATCATTGGGAACAGAAATATACCATAAAGTTGTTTACACAGTGTAAATGAACTAGGTGTCCATTATAATGGACACCTTGGTCTGAAAAGGTTTATACATCAGCTTACAGTTAATTTAACTCTTTTGAACGGGACTGCTTTGGATATTGACATATTCCATATCACATTACCAAAAGGAAAAGTAAATTTTCTTCTAAGATTGAGCGCATTAGAAAGCACTCATCAACGTATTTAAGTGACTTTGAATATATGTATATGTGTATATGTGTGTGTATATCATCATCATCATTGTCAACCAGGGTCGATCCACTGCTGGATGAAGGTCTCCCCAAGTTGACTCCAAACAGTTCGGTCCTTTGCTCGCCGATGCCACGTGATGCTGCCATGCTTCCTGATTTCATCCATCCAGCTTTCCTTCGGTCTTCTTCTGGGCCTCTTTATGCCTCTTGGGTACCATTGGATTATTTCGGATGTCCATCGGGAGTCTGACATTCTGACTACGTGTCCTGCCCATTGCCACTTCATTCTTTCGCACACCTTTATAACGTTTTCTACCTTTGTTGTATTGCGAATCCAGTTGTTGCGTTTACGGTCTCTTTTAGTATATTCCAGCATGCATCTCTCCATGCCCCTTTATGCGGTCTGGAGCTTTTGTGTGCTCTTTACTGTGAGCGTCCATGTCTCGCAGCCATACGTAAGTACTGGAAGAATGCACTGGTTGTAGACCCTTCGCTTCAATGATATTGGGAGATGTGTGTATGTATGAATGCATATATACTATATATATAATATAATATTTTTTTAACGTCAATTTTTTTTGTATTTATCAATGTAATTAATTAGGCTAAGCCTGTATTGAGAAAATAAATAAATTGTATTGTATTAAGTTTTTGTTATATACAGTACAATCTGGCGGGCTTATTGCCATGTGGCAATCTCTTCCAACCAACCAGATGTTAAAGGGGCCTTAAGTGAAAACGAGGCTGGAATCCTTTTAAAAAAAATTGGTTCCTGCGGGATTTGAACCCGCAACCTCGGGGCTGGGAGACAGGTGTCTTACCAACTAAGCCACAGAGATCGTCATTCATCCCTTATCTCTTCATACAAATGTATTCTGTCAATCATTGTCAGTTTTATAAGATATTTTGGAGTGTTTGGCGCTGATGCCGACGACGTTTCGTAAACGTCGCAGTTTTTATATAGCCATAAAAAGGCTCACATCGAAGATTAAAAACAAGCCTTGAAGATGAAAAACATTATCTGTCATACATTCCCACCTATTATCTGTCATACATTCCCACCTATTATCTGTCATACCTTCCTACCTATTATCTGTCATACATTCCCATCTGTCATACACTCCTACCTATTATCTGTCATCCATTCCTACCTATTATCTGTCATATATTCCCACCTACTATCTGTCATACATTCCCACCTATTATCTGTCATACACTCCTACCTATTATCTGTCATACATTCCTACCTATTATCTGTCATACAATACATTCCCACCTATCTGTCATACATTCCCACATATTATCTGTCATATTGTACATTTCCACCTATTATCTGTCATACATTCCTACCTATTATCTGTTACACATTCCTACCTATTATCTGTCATACATTTCCACCTATTATCTGTCATACATTCCCACCTATTATTTGTTATACATTCCTACCTATTATCTGTCATACATTTCCACTTGTTATCTGTCATACATTCCCACCTATTATCTGTCATACATTCCCACCTATTATCTGTCATACATTTCTTACCTATGTATTCTTCTCAGTTCACGAATTTCTTACGCATTTCTGTTCCTTTTAGTCTATTCTATCCACATTCCACTGTCATACATCAAAGTTGTTACTAGATAATAAACATATACATGGTCCACATTATTTGGTGGCAGTTTGTTACTGCAGTCTATTATCATGAGCCTAGATTATGACCTATTGATTTCCAGGCCCAGCAGCTTGCTCTCGTGTTCCACCTTATTAAGGAGCGTGGCCGTTTCTTCTTCTGATATAGCAATTAACGTCGTGTCATTTACATACCTCAGACTTGAGAGCTTTCTACCACAAATAGCAATCGCGCCGTCCCAATCTTAAATTAATCTCCTCACGTTATATTCTCCATATAAGTTGAACAAATCGGGAGAGAGGATGCACCCTTGCCGTACACCTTTTGCACTTTAAACATTGAACTGAAAAGTTTTATATAAATACGTTAAATTTTAAAAAAGTGTCCTACAGAAACAATCCAAAACGTAAATTTAAAAATAAAATGACGAGTTTACTAGCAACGATGATCAGTGCCGACAACGAAATCAAGTCTTTAAACGAGAATGGCCAGAATTATACGACACAAGTTATTACTATGAAACTGAAAGTATTAAAAAGTACTGTGTTCCGAGTATTTGATAAAATTTTAAGTTAGAATTTGATCTAAAATACAAAATAACAATCTAATGTTATGTATACTATTTGATGTTAATTTGTAAAACTTGTATGAAATATAAGTTATTGAAAAAAACTCGTATTTGAGTGTAAATCATATTTGATGAGAACTCGACTCGTTACTAACGTGAGTGAAAACAAAACAACTACATAATATTTTCAACATTGAACGAAAAAGACACATAATTATGAAAATAGCATTGAAATACTCGACATAGGTACGAGTAGATATATGTAAGTATTTATGTGCAGTTAATGGGGGCACAGTTATTACAATGGCTCGGTAGGTACCTACTTACGTAGCTAATTTGTCGCTTCATTGTCATTTAAAACGTAGCAACACTATCCGCGCGTCCTGATGGCAACACTAACGCGCGCCTCAACACCGGCTCTCAACTAGGGATGAGTATTAAAAGTTGTATCAGATACAATGAACTAGAGACACGGTTTCAATCTAATTAGTGAACTAGATTGATACAATGTCGGCGAAAAATTCACTTCTGAAATTTCAAATGTTTTGCTTCAATTATAGTATCAAAAAGTTTTAAGACTTTATTCATAAAATCGATAATACAAGTTTATTCATCAAAATCGATATGGTCCCCTTCAAAGTACTCCCCATCAACTGCAACGCACTTACGCCAGCGCTTGATCCAATCCTCGAAACACCGCTGGTACTCAATTTTCGGTATGTCCATCAGAGCCGTCTTCGATTTTTTCATGACATTCTCTCGGGTGCTGTAACGCGTTCGGCGAAGCGGTTTTTTAAGTCGGTTGAACAGGAAAAAGTCGCAGGGAGCCAGATCAGATAAATTCGAAGGTTGCTGGATAGTAGTCGTGTTGTTTTTGGTCAAAAACTCATGGAAATCATGTCTTTCACGATTTCAACGCGGTCCTTTTTTTGCATGAAATTGAGGTCTTTCGGCACTAGTTTTGCAGCGACACGTCTGAGGCCCAAATCATTAACCAAAATGTCTTGAGCGGATCCATAAGCGATGTTCAAGTCCTCTGCCAGCTCTCTGATTGTCAATTTGCGGTTTTCGGCCAACATTTCTTTGATTTTATCGATGTTTTCATCGGTTTTTGACTGCCACTGCTTTCGTTATCCTCGACCGACTCACGACCACTTATGAAGCGTTCGTGTCACCGAAAAACACTTCTCCAACATTTCCAACGTCTGCGGACCGTTAAATCCGTTTTTCACACAAAATTTAATGCAAACTCGTTGATGCACAGTTGATGCCATTTTCAAACTTGTAAAAAATCGAAAACACGCACAAAGGTAGATGTACTCAGTACAGCGTAACTTTTACAAATGTCAAGCTATGACGCTGAAATTTGAAGGGAAGTGTCAATGATAGATGTGGTAACCTTACCAAAAAATAATTCCAATCGGGTGACTGACAGCGCCACACGGTGGCCGGTCCTAAAACTTTTTGATCAAGGTAGTATGTCAACATCCTGTCGTGTAGCTCATGACTGAGCATCGTGACTTCCATGATAGTCTCTGAAGATCCTTTCCATCCATACCGGCATTCCATGGCTCCAAGGGCAGTTGTTAAGGGTTGTCCAGTTGCATCTCTCACTTGGTCATCTTGGTCTCGTTGGTTGATTAAGGATATTCCTTTCATGATAGTCTCTGACGACTCTTCTCCGTCCATCCCTGGTTGTTAAGGGTAGTCCAGTTGCGTCTCTCATTTGGTCAGTCCTTCCCTTGTGCGTCGTTCTTCCACGCCTCTAGTAACCATAAACCTCGTCAAACTGTCTCCTTGGTCACGTGCAATGTCTCCGAATAACCGGAGGACTCGTCGAAAGCATATTGTCGACAATCTGTCGGTGATTCATAGTTCTTTGAGAATATAGGCCTTTGTTCGTCGTGTTGTCCACGGAATTCGTAACTTTCTTCTCCAGCACCACATTTCAAATGCAACTATTATATAATACCCGGCGGTAAGTAATACACATCGTTTATAGAGCTTCGTCTCTGTCGCACGATGCGCTAACAGTCCGGTCCGGTAACGACTGACAAATCGCGACGAAACACGTGTATGAATGACAGAGACGACGCTCTACAAACGATGTGTATTACTTACCGCCGGATACTGTACGTCTCTCGCTTGCTCTCAGGTCTAAGTCTCTGCTCAATTCATGAATATTACGAGACGAGAGACTTAACTATACTTAAGAAATTGCAGCACGGTCCCTGAAACAGTTTACAAATTTGCCCCAATACAACCTTGTAACGATGTTCAGTAGTTTTAATTATTTTATCAACTTTTATATAATCCTCGATTCTAATAAATAGCGAGCTATTTAGGTAAATACATTACATAAAACTAACAATAATGACAAATTAATACATCTTGTTACAAATTGGCAAAAATGGGGCAGTTTGTTAAAATCAAATAATATTTGGTGACGTTTGTCAAGTCACTACGTTAGTCTGCATTGGCTAAGGATGGGGTATACGATAATTGGATTTTCGATTTTTTTATACTTAAAATGAAATGTTCGTAATTATAGTTCGGAAAATGTAGGATGAGTCCTATGACAGCTCACAAATTTACCCCAATACAACCTTATGTAATGTATTTACCTAAATAACTTGCTATTTATTAGAATCGAGGCTTATATTAAAGTTGATAAAATAATTAAAATTACTGAACATCGTTACAAGGTTGCATTGGGGAAAATTTGTGAACTGTCACATGACTCATCCTAGATTTTCTGAACTATAGTATTAATTCATAGTGGATCTTGGCCTATTTAAAGATAGATACAAATCATACAATACATTAGAAAGTCAGTATAATGATAATTAGGAATTAAAATGTCAGTTTAGAGAAAAACAATTTTTCGATTTATAAAAAAACTATTCGATTTGTAAAAAAAACGATTTTACCCCATATCTTTGAGACATGACGTTTCAAACGTCACAGGAACCATGCTACATTTTCCCAAGTATAGGCGCATTTTCATTGTGGTGGTGATAGTTCTGCTCTTTCATATCTTTTGACATAGTCTTTTTTTGCCATTCCAGTTTTTCTTTTAACCTCACCCTCACATCCTACATTATTGGTAATACTAGATAGAGCCTATGTAAATAAAGGACGCCGGTTCAAACCACGCGCTGTGCTACTCGCTTCGAATGACACAGTCATGTTTCCGTTTAAAATTCAGGAGTATAAAGATAGCTTTGACTTCGGCCATTTCTATTCTTAAAAAAAATGGAGATAAAAACATTCCGGTATGCTTCGATAGTTTCAATTCAGGTGTGCCATCGAGTCCAGTACAGTGGTGATACCGATGAGTTTGCTGGTGTGCAGTGGCTCACTCACTTGAAGAGGACAAAGAAAGAAATTGACTTTGGATATTTAGAGTATACTCGACTATAGTTCGGAAATTCTAGGATGAGTCCTGTGACAGCTCACAAATTTTCCCCAATACAATCTTATGTAATGTATTTACCTAAATAACTTGCTATTTATTAGAATCGAGTCTTATAATATATTAAAGTTGATAAAATAATTAAAATTACTGAACATAGTGACAAGGTTGTATTGGGGCAAATTTGTGAGCTGTCACAGGACTCATCCTAGAATTTCCGAACTATAGGAGATCCAACAATGAAAAGTATTTGAAAGACAAGTCATTTAGCACATTCACTGCGTCGAACACGGCTCCCGTGTCCATACAAAATAGCCTTGAATGTTGAGTGCACTCATAAACGTCTCCCGATAAGGATCCGTCGCCGGTTTCATGTGTTTTGAAGACACGAAGGAATACACTTGTATATGATGTTTCAATAGAAAGTAGAATTTGATTTTTAACAAAGTTTGGGGTTTTCAAAAATTCGCGAATTTTCAGCATTTCTTTATACGCAGTGAACGTGTTAAAGTGGTCACTACAATTATATGGACTTTTTGCCTGTCTTTTGTAGTATGTTATGCTCAGTAAACTAACCGTTTGCCTGGACCTTATTAAGGACATATAAACATGAAAAATCGATTGATGATTTGTATTGATTAAATAAACATTTCATTCCTCTGTCATAAATTTCCATTAAATATATAAATTGTGAGATCTTATTAATTTTAAGTATGTATCGTGTCAAGGGATGACCCCTTGGCGTACTTCATTATTTCGAAATAAATATATATTATATATTTATTGTTCTTGATATCGGAAAGATTGAACAGCACTGGCCAACATGTCACTCCACTGACCATAATGTCAGTGGAGTATATTTAAGTACTTACAAGGTCTTGTGTGCCATAACGATTAAGTGAAGACGAGTTGTACTCTATGCTATGCTATGCTATGCTATGCTTGTGTGCATAACTCTTGGTCCACGAGCTGTGTAATGTCCTTAATTGTTGGTTTTTATTTACACGAAACATGTTTATGTGTGTGGAAACCATTTCAGAGACTGTTCATCTGAGTTGTATTATACTTTCGTTGTATACTCGTACAGTACAATTTACTTGTATGCCGTATAATTTCGTTGTATACAGTATAATTTCGTTGTATTCAGTGCAATTTCGTTGAATGCAGTACACTTTCATTTTATATAGTATATTTTCATCGTATGCAGTGTAGTTTCATTGTATGCAATGTAGTTTCATTGTATGCAGTATAATTTCGTTGTATGAAATATAATTTCGTTGTATAAAGTATAATGTTGTTGTATACAGTAAGACTGCGTTATATACAATACATTATAATTCCGTTGTATACAGTACGATTTCGTTGAAAACAGTATAATTTCGTTGGATGCAGTATAATTTCATTTTACACAGTATAATTTCGTTGTATACAGTACAATTTCGTTGATTACAGTATGATTTCGTTGTATACCGTATAATTTCATTTTAAACAGTATAATTTCGTTCATAAAGTACAATTTCGTTGAATACAATATCATTTCGTTGTATACAGTACAATTTCGTTGATTACAGTATGATTTCATTGTATACCGTATACTTTCGTTTTACACAGTATAATTTCGTTGTATAAAGTACAATTTCGTTGAATACAATATAATTTCGTTGTATACAGTATAATTTCGTTGATTACAGTATAATTTCGTTGTATACCGTATAATTTCGTTTTACACAGTATAATTTCGTTGTATAAAGTACAATTTCGTTTAATACAATATAATTTCGTTGTATACAGTACAATTTTGTTGATCACAGTATGATTTCGTTGTATACCGTCTAATTTTGTTGAATACAGTATAATATCGTTTTATACAGTACAATTTCGTTGAATACAGTACAATTTCGTTGTATATATTACAATTTATTTGTATACAGTTCGATTTTGTTGTATACAGTATAATTTCGTTACATAAAATACTATCCAACGAAGA
This sequence comes from Odontocerum albicorne, assembly GCA_949825065.1. Taxonomy (NCBI): domain Eukaryota; kingdom Metazoa; phylum Arthropoda; class Insecta; order Trichoptera; family Odontoceridae; genus Odontocerum; species Odontocerum albicorne. The sequence goes on from OX463868.1 coordinate 5,927,110, forward strand.
CGGCCATCTAAATATAATATTAATATCAGAGTCGAGACAATTGTGGGGCAACCGGGACACTGGCTCAAGGTACGATATCTTAAAGGGCGCCAAATGCACTCAACAAAACCATATCACAATATTATAATAATATTGCTCTCCGGATATATTTTGTCAACGTTCTTGGCTATATAATATCATGTGAAATTATTTTTACATATGGTATTTTAAAAATAATCAAAACATTTTGACTTTCATCCGTTGATTTATTATTTTAATTTTATTTCATTTCAACAGTCAACCGACCGTTTTGATACAAATATTGAAAAACAACAACATATATTGTATAATTTAACATTGACATATAAGTAGGGATTATACAAGAGGAAAAAAACAGTACAGGTCGAGCAACATAACAAAGCAAATCCACACATAAAATTCAATCTATTCATTCCATCAAAAACGGCTTCTTCACTTTATTCCTGTAAGTACGAGGCGTATCCAGAAACTAAGGGTACTGAGGCTCTCACGACCGGATGGATTTTATTTTCGACATGTTGGCTACACTTCCGTGTAGCCTGATCCTTCCCCTCCGCAACGAAACCGGTTCGAGGTCAGTACGTTGAGAAGTGTCGACGCGACAACACGTTTCGTGAAAAATGTTAATCCCATCTCCCGCCAAGTTGAATCGAGTGGAGGCCGGGCAAGAGTTTTTGAGGCGCAGCAAACTCCATGGATATGAATTTCTCCGCTCCATCGTTACTGGAGATGAAACTTGGGCTGCACACTACACGCCTGAAACCAAAAGGCAGTCTCAACAGTGGCGTCACACCTCTTCACCCTCCGCCAAAAAGTTCAAAACCACAACTTCAGCCAGGAAAATCATGGCATCCGTGTTTTGGGACTGTCAAGGCATAATTTTAATTGAATATATGCCTCAAGGGGAGACCATCAACTCTGCAAGATACTGTGAGACCCTAAAAAAATTGCGGAGGGCGATTCAGAACAAGAGGAGAGGCATGCTGACAAAGGGAGTCTGCCTGTTGCACGACAATGCCAGACGGAACTGCTCGCCTCGTTTAAATGGGATGTCCTGAACCATCCCGCGCATTCCCCTGACCTAGCACCTTCAGATTACTATCTCTTTACCTCCCTGAAGCTGCACATGGGTGGAAAAAGGTTTTCAACCGACGAGGAGGTAAAGGAAGAGGTGGAGAAGTGGACGGAGAGGTTGGCGGGAAACTACTTCGAGGAAGGCATCAAAAAGTTGATACCCCGCTTCACCACCTGCATTGAGAGGAATGGCGACTATGTCGAAAAATAGCTTACATATGTACTACGGTAACCACGTAATTTTTTTGTTTAAATAAAAAAAATTGTAACCTACAAAAATTCAGTACACTTACTTTCTGGATATGCCTCGTAGTTAATGCCATATAAAAATCCATACAATGGACATATTGACTACGCAATCTATGTAGTCTTGTTATGCAAGAATAATTAATTGCAATCACTTCACTATGAAACAAAACATTTAGCCTAGTGAGCCTATAAGGAACGTGTAATATGACAAGCGGAGTTAGTTCCAGACTATTAACGTGTTCCTCGCGGGAAGCACAAACGCCTGTGATCTGATCTGTAGCATTCCTTTGTGTATTTTACGTAATGTTTAGTTTATCTCCTTTATTTAATGAGTCTCCTTAAGAGTAATTACTATTATTTATTATCAGAAAATTACTTGAATGTCATGTTTACTTGGTGTTGTAATCAAATATCGGTGGTTCTAAACAAAATACGCGTTTAAACTTAGAAATTAAAAAACGCCGAAATTGTGCCGCGCACAGCATTCGTGGAATTTGATTTTTAACGCGGTGTACAGGTTAAAATACGAGCTGACAATCTTAAACAATGCTGTGAAGTCAAACACCTTCCTTCTGTCTGCTAATGTTGTAGAAGCCTCATCACTTCCACCAACATATCATAGTCCAATTCAGTTATTGGAATCTTCAGTTTGATGTTTACAAATCGTTAAAACCTCCGCTGTACGCGTTCAATTTGATCAACATGGATATCCTAGTGGGGTAACCATATTACCGCATTGTAATCCAAAATTGTTCTTATCAGAGAAGTATACATTGAAGAATATCCTAGTGGGGTAACCATATTACCGCATTGTAATCCAAAATTGTTCTTATCAGAGAAGTATACATTGAAGAATATCCTAGTGGGGTAACCATATTACCGCATTGTAATCCAAAATTGTTCTTATCAGAGAAGTATACATTGAAGAATATCCTAGTGGGGTAACCATATTACCGCATTGTAATCCAAAATTGTTCTTATCAGAGAACTATAGTATACATTGAAGAATTTGATTTCAGTAAAATCATTACTTAGTTTGAGTACAAATTCCAGTCTAGACAATGGCGCAGATGCTGTTTTATCTATAAGCGGAACAAAGCTCAGCTTCTCGTCAAATATAGCTACGATGTCACTGACCTGCGATACAGTTTCTATAGTTCGGAAATTCTAGGATGAGTCCTGTGACAGCTCACAAATGTGCCCCAATACAACCTTATGTAATGTATTTACCTAAATAACTTGCTATTTATTAGAATCGAGGCTTATATTAAAGTTGATAAAATAATTAAAATTACTGAACATCGTTACAAGGTTGTTGTATTGGGGCAAATTTGTGAACTGTCACAGGACTCATCCTAGAATTTCCGAACTATAGTACCATATTTTAAGTAAAGGGATATTATAAAAAAACAATTCTATCCCTTTCGAAAAGTGTTCACAATAAAACTGTCACCTTATTATTGGGGGCGTGTTTTCTAATGGGTATCCTAGGCGTCAAAACTTCTTGTCCCTGCACTGATTAAAACAAGTGCAACATTTTGATAACTTAAGTAACATTTTGAATGAGATAACAAACATAGATGGCGAGATTCAGAATAGATTGAGCGCAGCTTCCTGGGCATTTGGACCTCTTCATGGACAAGTGTTTGATTGATAATCACGCGATTTTACACTGAAAACCAAAACGGCAGTCTATAAAGCTGTAACGATACCATATCTTATGTATGTATGTGAATTATGGGTTTCTTATAGACAATATCTTATATTAGGGTACTCGAAAAATGTCACTAGAGGTACTCGGGTAAATAATGAAGATTCAATAGTATTATACTAACCTAACCTAACCTCAACTATCCTAACCTAACCTAACCTAACCTATCCTAACCTAACCTAACCTAAACTATCCTAACCTATCCTATCCTATCCTAACCTAACCTAACCGCCCGACGCAGGCATATAGGCGCCGGATCCTGGAACGCATAATGGGGGTGCAGCAACTGGAACTAGACGTGGTGAGGAATTGGTTGATATCCAAAGACGAGGTAAATATAATGTGTAGTTACATTGAGGAGGCAGTAAGATCTATGTATACACTAAATAGGGAAAATAATGCCGAAGGAACAGGTCCCATGTCGGAAAGCCAAAGTGCCGGGCACCCCGACTGAGTATTCCGCGCTTTTCTCAGTTCTTAAGTAAATGCGGGGTGCATCCATGTGAAGACGGGCGCGGACGCAATCCTTCCCTCCCCACATTGACAGACACATACAAAGACAAAGTAGGGTGAACACAATACACGCAGGGCAACGTTTGGGGGAACAAACGTCTGAGTGACTCTGTAAAGAGTTGCTCTCAAGGAGCCATTGACTCCAACTAGGGCTGCAAACCTGGTGCGTTGCATGCCGGGTGACCTGTTTCCATAACCAGGCCCAAAAAAACCTAACCTAACCTAACCTTATCTAACCTAACCTAATTTAGAGTATCAAAGCAAAGTTTTGAGAAGATCAAATAACTATTGCGTCGGGATTCAGATGTCGCGTGCTAGTCTGCGTTGGTCTGCAGATGTGGCTCGCATGCCCGAGTGTATACTCTCAAGAAATGTCCTCTTTAGTGACATGATAGAAGGAAGAACAAAGTATGTTGGCAGCACAATATATACACATATAAGGGCACTACATGTTGGCAGCACAATATATACACATATAAGGGCACTACATGTTGGCAGCACAATATATACACATATAAGGGCACTACATGTTGGCAGCTCAATATATACACATATAAGGGCACTACATGTTGGCAGCACAATATATACACATATAAGGGCACTACATGTTGGCAGCACAATATATACACATATAAGGGCACTACATGTTGGCAGCACAATATATACACATATAAGGGCACTACATGTTGGCAGCACAATATATACACATATAAGGGCACTACATGTTAGCAGCACAATATATACACATATAAGGGCACTACATGTTGGCAGCACAATATATACACATATACTATAAGGGCACTATATGACATATAATGGCTCCACCATGAACCTCTAAGCAATCATGACACATAACTGCTTAGAAGTAAATAAATTGTTTTCAATATAAAACTGTTTGGTGTTGTGCTCCTTCATGTTGTCACCCTGTTGCTTTCTCGTTATTATTGACGCGATCGTCTCTTCCTTTTAACATCTGCAGCTCTTAGCAGCAGCCATCTTATAATTATTTCGTTTCATTATAATAAGTCTGTAAAACTTTGAATGAGGTGCATGGCTGCGCGGTAACACGCTTGACTTCCGTTCGGAAGGTTACCGGTTCGAACCCCGCGCTGTGCTACTTCGAATGACACAGGCATTTTTTACGTCTAGTATTCGGAGGTATAAGGATACCTATAGTTCGGAAATTCTAGGATGAGTCCTGTGACAGCTCACAAATTTGCCACAATACAACCTTATGTAATGTATTTACCTAAATAACTTGCTATTTATTAGAATTGAGGCTTATAGTATATTAAAGTTGATAAAATAATTCAAAATTACTGAACATCCTTACAAGGTTGTATTGGGGCAAATTTGTGAACTGTCACAGGACTCATCCTAGAATTTCCGATATCTATATTAGACATTAACATTTTCCAGACGTTGCGACATGAGACTTTCTACAATTGGTGATATTTCTATAGAAATCGATTTTTTTTATTTAATAAAGTAATTTATAACACAAACATTTCCTAAAGGCTATACCTATATATGGTACAGTACCCGGCGGTAAGTAATACACATCGGGCTTAAGAAAGAGACTGTCGGCCATAATGCGCTAAATTCGGCTTTTTAGAGCGTCGTCTCTGTCCCTAGAACGCTTGACAACGACTGATAAATCGCGACGACTGAGCACGTGTATGAATGACAGAGACGACGCTCTACAAAGCAAAAGTTAGCAGATTATAGCCGAGAGTCTCTTTCTTAAGCCCGATGTGTATTACTTACGGCCGGGTACTGTACAAATGTATATCATAAGAACTAATCTAATTTATATATTATAACTATAAACTAACTTCATTTTAATTTCCTATATGCTATTTTATTTTTAATATTCTCAATATATAATTTCTTAGACATAATTAACAGCTACATACTAACTTATAACTAGATAACAATTCTTACAACTAATTATTTAACAAATACATGTCCACACGTTCAGGCTACTTGCATGCCATCACATTCTCTCAGACCTTGGTCCTCCCAGCTAATACTGCAGGTGGACTGGTCAGGTAACAGATAATGCTTCGGGAGTCTGCGCTTATAACGGAAAGGTAACATAGGTCAGACTTACTCTCGTAAACTCCCAAGGACGAAATCTACCTAAAATGTTGAAGAGTTTATCTATATTTAATAATAATAATATTTATATAAATTTTGTTAATCGCGAAATCAAACGTTTAAATTAATATATGGTATAAAATTTCTTACATTCAAGGGAAACGTGTCTCGCCATTAACATTTTTTTCTAATACTTAGACCACATGTGGAATGTGAAATAGTAAGCAATATTTATTTTTCGTGTTAACAATCAAACCAACGCAGCCATCCGGAACTGTTGTCAGTGTTGCCAAATAATATCGTATCATTTCAACTCGTCAAGTACTAATTACTCGCCCATTACAAAACATGTGTATATTGTCCGAAAAGCTGTTTCGTATTTCTCGGATATGCGAGGTTTGGTAAAAAAAATAACTCATAATGTTAATTTTTATCGAAAAGTATTTATTCAATCGTTAATATTAATTATTGTCCCATTTAAAGTAGTCCCCATATAATACGTGAAACTTGTATAGGCGCGGTAGGACAAGTTGGCCTGAACATCACGAAAAGTGAAACGGTGTATTATTTTATTATTATTAAATATTTTATTTATTAATAAATCATTATTAATTGTTTTTAAAATTAATAATAATTTATTATCAATAATAATTAATTCTATTTTAATATTATTAAGTGTATTATATTATTAATAAAATTATTATTTATTATTAAAATGATCATTATTTATTATCAAAATTATTATTTATTATTAAAATGATTATTAATATTATTAAAAATAATTCTTTTTGGTATATATTATTTTTATATTAAAATATTTAAAAATTATTAATTTTATTTTATATTAAATTATTTTATTTAATTTAATATTTATTTTAATAAGTATTTATTTAAGAGATATAATTTATATTAAATATATAATTATAATAATATATATACGTTATTATAATATTATTATTTTATTATATTATTAATAATATAATAATAAATAAATAATTATTTATAAATAATTCAATTAATAATTAATAATTACACAAAAATATTAATATATTAAAAAATATAAATTTAATAATATTAAGTGTATTATATTATTCCTAAAATTATTATTATTTATTATTAAAAATAAAAAAATAAATATTTTTGTATTTAATTAAGAGAGATTTTCTTGAATTAAATTCCACATAACCATTTCCTACTCCTACAAAAAAATCGTTTACAAATGGAAAAAAACATAAATCAACTTTTCCTAGGAGCTAAGAAGTTTCACTTCTACCACGCGAGAGTCTCACGCGTCTGTTTTTTTTTCCAACCCGTAAAACATTTGTGGAACTAAAATTAGTCAAAATAGTCGCCGGATCGAACCTCGCGCTGTGCTAGTCCCCTATGGATTATCTACGAGTATGATTTAGATCATGTCTATTATTTCAAAAAGAAAATATAAAAAACATGCCGGTGCGGTCGGTGAGTTTGCTGGTATGTAACGACTCACTCACTTAAAAAAAGACTCAACGGCGCAGCTTCGTTTTCTAACAGAATTGACGTTGGGATGGCGAGGGGATCCTCGACTACGTGGTCGAGCAACGAAGGAACACCTCGCTTAAATACGAGTATACGCTATAATTTACTCGTTCTGCAGCTTAAGAACTTCTATTCTGACAACAACCACATTCTGATCCTCGGCCTGAAATTTTCGCTCCTTTTAGCTCTTATTGAATTTTATATTTCATTGTATCTCATAGGAATATTGCCTTTGGACAAAATATGCTCTAACATTAGAGATTGTGGATATTATAGTTCGGAAATTCTAGGATGAGTCCTGTGACAGCTCATAAATTTGCCCCAATACAACCTTGTAACGATGTTCAGTAATTTTAATTATTTTATCAACTTTAATATAAGCCTCAATTCTAATAAATAGCAAGTTATTTAGGTAAATACATTACATAAGGTTGTATTGGGGCAAATTTGTGAGCGGTCACAGGACTCATCCTAGAATTTCCGAACTATAGGTCAGATGCCAAGCGAATTATATTTAGGTCGAGTTAGTTTTTTAACTGTGCTTTACATTTGGGCCACTAATATATTAGGGAAGATTTATGAATAATATGGTTTAAGCGGTTTAAGCGGAAGGGGATCTTCATGAATAATATGGTTTAAGCGGTCCTCATCGAAGTCCACTGGTCGTCCGCGTCTTTCAGGTCGAAATTACCGTCTTTGAAACGCAAAAACCCTTGAAGAACTGTCCTTGAATTCATAACATCTTCACCGTACACTTCGCAAATATCGCGAGCAGCTTTGACAGCTTTATTCCCTCGATTGAACGCGAACAGAAGGAGGTGTCGAAAATGCTCACTTTCGTCTACTTGACATTCCATTTTGAAGGCTTGTAATCAAATAAAATAATATATGTAACGTAAAAGCAAACACAATATCTTGTAGAGCAGTAAATTTTCTTTCGAATGACGTATAAACCTTTATCATTTTGTTTTGCTTTTGGTGTTAATTTTTAAATTTGAAAAAAAATCGGACACAACTCATGTTAACACCTAATACAATAAGTGTCGATAAATATAGTATTCCCACAAAATAAGTGTCGATAAAACCTTTAACGTTTTTAAATCTAACAAAAATGTCAGACAAGCAACACAATAAATAATCTGGTTTGATATACCGCCATAACAATTTATGTTCCGGACGACCAGTGGACTTCGATGAGGACCACTTAAACCATTTTATTCATGAAGATCCCCTTCAAACCACCGTAGAATTGGCTGAGCAGATGAATTGTAGTCACATGACCGTACACCACTATCTTAAATCAATGGGAAAAGTCCAGAAGTTCGGCGCATGGGTTCCACATGGTTTGAACGAAAACAACAAAAATCAATTGTCGAACGTTGAAACGCAAAAACCATCGACGAGCTGTCCTTTCATTCATAGCATCTTCACCGTACACTTCGCAAATATCGCGAGCAGCTTTGCCAGCTTTATTCCCTCGATTGAACGCGAACAGAAGGAGGTGTCGAAAATGCTCACTTTCGTCTACTTGACATTCTATTTTGAAAGCTTGTAATCAAATAAAATAATATATGTAACGTAAAAGCAAACACAATATCTTGTAGAACAGAAAATTTCCTTTCGAATGACTATAAACCTTTACCATTTTGTTTTACTTTTGGTGTTCATTTTTAAATTTGAAAAAATAAACGGATACAACTTATGTTAACACCTAATGAAAAATATGCGGAAAATGTTCGCTAATCCGAATATCTTACGGAAATATATGAAATACCCAAGGTAAGGAAAAAATACATCGGTTTGAATATTAAAGATAATCCACGTTTGACGACAACATAATCTGACATGGAATTGATAACGCTCACGGAAAAGTTCCTAAAATCTCCTTTGTTTCATAAGTAGGAACCTGAAATATATTACACGTGTTCATAATACATGATATTTATGTTTGAGATGGGAAAAAATAAATCCATTTTAAGATTATCAATCCACAGACAATTTTTCATAAATGGGTATCTTTAGTGAAGCGATTTTGTATTTGAAAATAATGTGAATCGGCACTTAGTTTCGTACCATAACCTACCTTAATGCATTAAGTATTGGGAAAGCTTTTTGAATTGAATTGGGGTTTGTTCGATCTTAGAGGCATAACATATTGTTTCATATTCTATAAATATTTTTTTTATAATTGCCTTTTTTTTAAATTTAGTTATTTAAGATAATTTTGTATTCGAAATTTATATTTTTGGTATTTTTCAAGTTTTTATTTAGTAACATTCATCATAATCAGCATATAACACATATTTATTTATTTATTATTACACTTGACAAGAAATATACACAATTTGAGGAAAAACAACAGGTAATTTGATTTGCACATACAATTTTAATGGATCTGGGTTTGTTGCCTTTCATTTGTCGTATCCCAGTAAACTAGAATTTTGCCTGTATCTCACTGAGGATATTTAGCATGAAAAAATAAATCGATACTTCTTTCCGATTTTTGATTACACAAAAACAAAACACTGTTGCAAGCTCTCATCAACCTGACAAACAGTGACACTCAACTACAACTGGAAACATCTTGCGAAATTCAATTCCTCACACATCATCACTCCAGAAAGACCAAAAATATTCATCCCACAATATATAGTATACCGTCAAGCCGTTTCCTTGTCGATGTTGGCAGACAAAAGAAAGGGCTAGATCTTCCCATCGGATACACTTCCACATCCATATAACCTCTCATATGACTCCTTAGATTTCTCCGACTTTTTAGATTTCTTTCTTTCATAATACACTTGATTCAACCAGACTTTTCAGTCACATTGCACTGTGTATTTGTTTTGTCAGTTTTTTTTTCATTCGTTCAATCTCTATGTGTTCGAAAGGCATAATAGAGTAAAACTAAGTAAAGTTTGGTTAGATAAAGTGAGGAATATTTATAAAGAAGGTTTAGTTAGAAGTAAGAGAAATCGTAGGCGAAGGTGTATGGTAGTGTAAGAGGTTGTCGAGTAAGATAAAAATGTGTTGAGTAAGATGAAGAAGTGCACTCTGACATGATTTGGGCACGTGAAATGAATGAATGAAGAAAGACAAACAAAACGAATATACAGTGCTAGTGTGAGTGCAACGCGTGGTAGAGGAAGACCAAGAAAAGTATGATTGGGTCAAGTGTATGATATTTTGAAAGAAAGAAATGTAAAAAGTCAGAGGAGTTGTATAATAATGTGTATGGGTATAGAAGATGTGAAAGATGTGTATCGAGATAGGAAAGTCTCTGCCTACTCTAACAAGAAAACGGCGTGATGGTTTGTAATTATTTATGTCTTTTATTTCTGTATTCATTGAATTTTAATTGTATTTTATAAAAAAATATTAATCGTTGTTATTGAACATAAATAAATAAGTAAATAAATTAAGTGATTTCGGGCAACCAATTTAAAACATGTTATTACATCAAGCTATTTGAAACTGTGCGTTGTATAATTTTATTCGAACAACGCGTTAATTTGAACTCAATTAGGTGTATTGCATGCAATTGACATTATGATTTGTAATAGTCAACAAACCAAACTCGAAACAAAACTGTAATTACTAAATTAGTTAATATTATAAAAGTGATTTTAGCACATTGTTTCTTATTTATAACTACTTTAGTAATTTATTTTATAAAATTATCTGTTATTAAGGTAGTTTTTTCCCAGATGATGGAAGAATTACTAGGGATATTGAACGACGTGTAATGATAGGTCAATGGAGCACTAAAACAAATATACTCGTCCCGGATATTATCATAATCTGCTAAGATGATAGGAGTTAGAGGTCAATTGGTAGCATACTCGTACAAATGTCGAATAGGACCCACACTAGGGTGGCGTGTGCCACCAAATCAACGTCACTATGCAATTATATAAGTCGATTTAATAAAATATGTATATTTCTAAAAGTGTGACACAACCATGCGTTATGTCACCATGGATGTTCAATATTTATAGATCCATGTTTTCCAAAGAATTACAGAGATCAACTTGTGGCATAGAAATGTCGAATGAGATTTAATGCGGATTGCTGTATGCAGATGGAATGATAGTGTTGGCGGAGAGTGAAGATGTACTGCAGAGTTTGATAAGTAAATTTTATAAGAGATGCGAAGAGAAAGATCTGAGAATGAATGTTGCAAAATACAATGTAATGGTGATAGAAAAGTGTGAAAGTAAAAGAAAATGCGATAAATGGGTGAAAGTTGAAAGATTGGAGAAGTTGAGGAATTCTGCTATTTGGGTAATATTTTAGCGATAGGAAAAAAGTTAATGGGGTACTAAAACATGTGTATTCGAACCGAACAGTATCAAAATCTGCTAAGATGGTAGTTCATAATATTTTAGTGTCAACTATGATGTATGGAAGGGAAACTTAGATGGGGAAAAGACTGAGAGCAGCCGAATAAATTATGTAGATATGCGTGCATCGAGAAGAATATATGGAGTGACAATGTATGACAAAATACGGAATGAAGTGATAAGGGATGAATGTGAACGTAATGCTGATGTGTTAAGTAAGAAGAAGAAGAGCATGCTGAGATAGTTTGGGCATGTGGAACAAATTAATGAAAAAAAACTAACAAAACGTTAGTGGAAGTGGAACGTGTGTGAGAAGAAGTCCAAGAAAAGTATGGTTGGATCAAGTGAATGATATTCTGAAAGAAGGTATGGATATAGAAGATGCTAAGGATGTGTCTCGAGATAGGAAAGAAGAATAGGCGCTCTATCTTCTCTGCATATTATGACAGGGAAATGGCGTATGTATATATATTATATGTTAATCCAGCCATGACTGCAGCTCGGAAGAACTAATCCGAGAAATGCGGCGTAATTTTCTGCCTCGTTTGCCATTTATTTTTTCTTAGATAGTTATGTGTGTTAAATACTGTATCTTGTTTTGCTATAATTAATTAATAATAAGTGTCTTTCATGCCATTTATTGGCCAAATCCACTGGATGGACACTGTCGAAGGTTTTCACTATAGAGCATTGACACGATTACCTATTTGCAGAATAATGTAGATCAATCGTGCTTCAAAAATCTATCACAGTTCTAAAGTCGAATGTGTCGGTTGATTGAACACGAATTCGTAAAAAAGTAGGGAGCAAAAACATATTTTAAGAATCGTCACGTTTTCTAAGAATGAGTTATTGTACAACTTAAAGAATTTATCATCTTAAAATATTTGTGATCTTTTTAACAATATCGGTTTTGTCAAAGAAATCCGCTATTTAGGAAGTATTTTCTCAGACGATGGAGGAGTTACGAAGGAAATTGAATGGCATGAAGCAATATGAACCAAATCAATTGGAAACTTTGACATATATACAGACAGTGTCAAAATCTATTAAGATGATAGTCCGCAACAGTATTTTAACACAAACTTTGATGTATGGGAGTGAGGTATGAACGTAGAAAAATGCTTAGATGTACGTACATAGAAGAATACATGGGTGACAATATATGAGTTTTTCTCTATCTTGGATTCCTTCAAATATTGGTATCACTGGTAATTAATGTGTTGATCCCTTGGCAAAGGAAGCATATTCTACCAATGGGCGTTGGATTGGGATATAACTGGTGTAAATAAGGTGTCTAAATCTAGATCTAAATCAATTCTAAAGGGTCTTTAAAATTGAACGGTTTTTTTTAATTCTTGAATAAAACACACAATTAGCTTTGAATTCAAAAAACTTTTTATTGGTCGTTAAAGTATAATTTGACATTTAAACACAAAAAACAATATCCGCCAAATGTTCACCTCTCGCAGCTCCACAGATGTCCACTCTTTTGTCAAAATTTTCGATGACATTTTGGCATAATTGCAGTTTTAACTCACCTATAACGCGAATAATTTCGTCCTTCAGTTCAGAAATGGTTCGGGGGTCATTCTTATAGACCTGGCTTTTCACGTAACCCCAGAGAAAATAGTCCAACGGTGTCAGATCACATGATCTTGGTGGCCCATTAACATCACCGTTTCCGGAGATTACAATACATAAAATAATTCAACAATTTGAACGCGTTGTTGTATTGTATACGACTTCATTTTTATAAATGTCATACATTACACTTCTCAAATGTCACAAGACCCAGGCAAGTTCGCGACGCCATCTGTGTTTTATCCAAGAATAAAAAAAACCGCTCAATTTGAAAGACCCTTTACGAACGATCCCTTTGAAATCATGGTTTTATATATAATACAATAATAAGAATGAACAAGATGACAGTGTCGGTCATGTTGAGTTTGCGGACGGGCCACTGCGTGGTGGCTAGCCATCTTTATAGCATGGCTTTTGTGGAGAATCCCGACTGCGAGTGTAGACTAGATGATGAAACTATAAATAATGTATTTTTCGCTTATCCTTTGCTTAATAAAAGCCATATCTTGATCGCGTCCAATAAATATTGCGTTTCTTTTTTCTTCAAGGAACTTTTCCACTTCTAGACCAATTGTTAATTTTTTTAAACTTAATCAGTTGAAACTTTTCAACGACCTTCGTGGCCTAGTTGGTAGGACGCATGTCTCCCAATTCGGAGTTTGCGGGCTCAAATCCCGCTGGAACCTAGATTTTTTTCAAAGGATTGCAATTTAATTTTCACTAAAGCCTCTTTAACATTTTTCTGGTTGATTGGAAAAGATTGTCACGTGCCAATAAGCTCGCCAGACTGTAATGTATTCATCGAAAGTGTAAAATAAACTTTTTATGTCTATAATTGTCATCTTTTTTAATTTTACTATATTGACTCATATAATTGCATAATATGTATATAATTGCATAATGCCTTGAATTTGGTGGCACAAATCATCCTATATAGTTTGGGTGGATTGCATATTACTATATAAAAAAAAGTACCATTCAAATTCTATCGATTAATTTAATTCATTTTTTTTTTCAAACTAATATACTTTTCTCCCGAGACAGAGATCCATCACTTGACACCGGCGTATACTTATTCATATATTCACGGCTATTATCCAAGAAGAAGAAAAGCCAGAGAGATTGATAATGGAACACATTTGAAAAATCGCTGATTGCTCATTTGTTTTCCATAGCTGTGTTTATTTTATTGTTCGTTGCTTTTTGCCGCCAACGCGTGAAAAATTTTCTCCGCCATCCTCATACACGTATTGCTTATTTTTTCGGTGAAATAAAAATTCAATATGTCGCTTAGACCTTTCCCCCCTTCGTCAACATTTATTCGCATTTCTCATCATCAATCCAAACGCAGTAAGTTAAATAAATAATATTCATTATATGTATATATTTAAGAGTCAAAATAACTCAAATCAAAATGAGATTTGAAGTATTCCCGTTGTTTCAGTATTTCTCCTTTTTCTTTAATATATATTAACATATTTTAGTATCAATTTGAAATAGATTATATTTTAATAATATTCAGTGAAAAATAAATAGTTTTAAATTAAAATTAAATGTAGTAAAACTTTCTATTGTGGTATTAATGGAGCAAACCCTTCGCATTAAAATTGAGGGATAAGAGAGGAATAAATGTAGAAATTCGTCTTTGTATATTAGAATATTTGGTATTACAATGTTTGTTATAGTAAATAATGATCGGATAAAGAATAACTGTTTGACAAATTAATCTTGAAATGCTTTGTGGCCATATTGAAAGAATATGTTACGAAATAAATATGTTTGTTTGAGATAAATTAAGAGCGAGGAAAAAATAGACTATGAAAATGCGAATTAAATTAAAGTTAGAGAGATTTTTACTAATTAAAAGGGAAAACTTGTGAAAGTGTATGACAAAATGTACAGATGGTATACGCGAGCTGTTTACATGGATAGAAAAACGTGACAATGTATCTTATTCGCCTGCCCCAAACGGGACACGGCATGATGGATATGTATACATCAGGGGTAGCCAATTTGTTTATTGTCGCGATCGATTTTTCACGTTGACAAGTGCATGTAACGTATTGAGATTTGGTAACATCGCACGCCATATTGTAATTTACGAAGATGGCCGCGATTGACCGAAAATTGCTTCGCTATCGACCTTTTGGCCATCACTGGTATATATTATAGAAAAATATAACCGCGCGTCATGCGGCCTGGATAATGCACTGGAATTCCATGCGGAAGGTCGTCGATTCGAACCCCGCGCTGTGCTACTCCCCTCGAATGAGGCAGGGTTTTTTTTCGCCTAGTATTTGATGGTATAAGGATACCGATGACTTCGGTAATATATATTGTTTCAATCGTCTCATTTCGGTGTGTCATCGATGTATGCATAATATAATATATATATTTTTCATATTCTATTAAAAAAATATGTACGTTAGTAAATATTTGTCCTCGGTAAGATACAGGTAAAAGCCTAGTTAACTGGGGACACGACTAATGAAAAGCATCAAACACAGATCCATACAAATTGTGTCCAAATTAAATTACTTGTTTTTTTTTTTGTAAATTACATTTTTATAACATTTGTCATTTATAAATAAATAAATAATATATGGATGTTTTTTAATCAGCCATTTTTAAAATGCCTTTTTGTTCTAGCATACAATTTTTTTACTCTTTTTTTTTTAGATATAGCTCATGTTTTAAGCATCGATATATATTAAAATCATTAAAATGTCTGTCCAGTTGCTTAATGCTGGAATATTTAGCCTTTCGCGTAAAAAATGTGTTTGATTCCTATTTGACAACCAAACGTAGTGGTCATTTTTTGCATTTTCCAATTCATATACATATTATGTATAATATTCTAATGATTGGTTGGAATAAATTGTCAATACGTACGCTTGACAATATAACATACAATGTTAATAGATTAATATACGACATAAAAAAATTATATTCACGAAACTTGACGCAACTGTGTCGTGTGTTTTTTTTTTCTGTTGAAAAACATTGTCTATATGCGCAAGTTAGCCATCTTGAAATTATGTTATTATATTTTTCCAGTCGCATTGAAAGACATTTTTCGCCTTGTAAATACAATAAAAAGGTCGTTAAACAATAGTTAAATGTTTTTTCTTTATTAAATGTAATGTTTTATATTTATTTTATGGACTAATAAAATTTGTTTTCTCTTAAAGGAATATTTTTTACTGATACGTCGGTCTTTATAATAAACTAGAGAACTTCAGACCAATTAATTTTTGATGCTATTTTCTCGCAGAACTACGAGTATATTTAAAAAAAATGAACTTATAAAATTTGTATTCTTTTGAAGCATTGCTTTGTTTACAGGTGTCTTCGTTCTTTTTTTAACAAACTAGAGAACTGAATGCCAATATAATTTGGTTTTATTTTGCTTATTGAACTAGTGTTTATTTTTAATAAACATTTTTTTTTTTTTTGAAACATTGTTTTCTTTACAGATGTCTTGTTCTTTTTAACGAACTAAAGAACTGAATACCAATATAATTAAATTTTATTTGCGTCTTGAACTAAGATTTTTTCTAATAGATTAATAGAATTTGCATTTTTTTAAACATCAGTAATGTGTCATTTTTTATTAACAAACTAGTGAACTGAATACCAATTATGTTTTCTTGATGAGGTGGAAGTTTTTTTTCAATTATTAATGAAATAATTTAAAAAATATTCTTTCGAAGCATTGTTTTTACAGTCGTAATGTCGATCTTTTTAACGAACTAGAGAACTGATATCAATATTTTAAGGTTTTATTTACGTCTTGAACTAGAGTTTATTTTTCTAATAAGTTATTAAATTTGTATTCGTTTGAATCATTACGTTGTTTACAGATACCTCATTTTCTTAAACAAACTAGAGAACTGAACCAATATAGTTTGGTGTTATTCTCTTTACAGATTTTTCGATCTTTTTAACGAACTAGAGAATTGATATCAATATTTTAAGGTTTCATTTACGTCTTGAACTAGAGTTTATTTTTCTAATAAATGATTAAATATGTATTCGTTTGAATCATTACTTTGTTTACAAATATCTCATTTTCTTAAACAAGCTAGAGAACTGAACCAATATAGTTTGGTTTTATTTTCTTTACAGATTTTCCGATATTTTTAACGAACTAGATAACTGATATTAATATTTTAAGGTTTTATTTACATCTTAAACTAGAGTTTTTTTATAATAGACTAATAAAATCTGTACTCTTTCGAAGCGTTGTTTTCTTTTACGATAGGTGTTTTTTTAATGAACTAGTGAACTAAATATCAATATTTTTTGGTTTAATTTTCTTGAGCTAGCGTTTTTTTTAATAGATTAATAACATTTAAATTATTTTAAAACAATATTTTCTTAACAGATTGGTGATTCAGATGGTTCAATAAACTAAATAACTGAATAATATTATGTCGAAGTTTTATTTTCTTCTTGAATTAGAAATATTTAAATACGCTAGAAAATAGATTAAAAAATATATCATATGTACATACATACATACATACATACCAGCGCCCTTATTCCCTGACGGGATAGGCAGAGATTACAGAGCGCCAGACTTCTCTAACTCGATACACATACGTCGCCTCTTAAACATTCATACACTTTCTCCTACAACTCCTTTGACTTTTTTATGTTTACTTCTTTCTAAATATCAATCGCTTGATCCAACCATACTTTTCTTGGCCTTCCTCCTCTACCAAGCCTTCTACTAACATTTGTACCATATATGTTACTAGTATTTATTTTGTTAGTCTTACTTCATTTATTTGTTCTACATGCCTAAACCATCTCAACCTACTTATACGAACCATTATATTGTATTAAAGTACACCTGCGTTGTCTACCATTCAACCTGGCGAGATTTTTGCAATATAGCAATCTCTTCCAACCAACCAGATAAGTGTTAAAGAGGCTTTAAATAAAAACCAGATTGGAAACCTTCTTTTATGAAATCCCACCGGGATTCGAACTTGGTACCCCGGGCTGGAAAACAGACGTATTACTGATTAAGCCACGGAGGTCATCACATATTATACATACATACCACCTACAACATAACCTATTTATACAAACTATTGAATTATATTGTAGTTTATTTAAGTTGTATACAGTACAAACTGGCGGATATATTTGTAATGTATTATAGAAATTTCTTCCAGCTAACCAGAAAAAAATACAAACAAGTGGTTGTTTCTTTGCATTTCGCTTCTCTTGGAAGAATTTCCGCGGTTTTCTTACCAAATATGTTTTTCCAAACATATATATATATATATATATATATATATATATATATATATATATATATATATATATATTGTAGATGCGGGGAAGTTCCTTATATAATGACCTCAGCCACGACACGACCACCTCCCCTATCCTATCCTTACTCGCAGCTTTATTTTATTATTTGTAACATCTTCAATAATAATGGATTCCCGAGTTAGAGCGCCCTTGGAGTGAATTTGCTCTCTAAACGGCAATAGATTAATTGTGAATAATTCATTGTTTATTATTATTACTATATATATAAAAACAGAACTGTGACTCCTTCCCTCAACGGGAAACGACCGTCTTTCCAATAATACTACGAAGGTCATCATGCTGTCAACATGTCGGGAAAGGCAGAGAGGAAAGTACGCCGGACTGTACAATCCCAACATACATACATACTCGTATACCCTTCACTTCCTCAACATTTATATAAATCTTCATACGCAGCTCCTTTGGTTTTTACCATTTCTATCTAATCTGTCCTTTTTTCAACAATTTACTATAGTTCGGAAATTCTAGGATGAGTCCTGTGACAGCTCACAAATTTGCCCCAATACAACCTTGTAACTATGTTCAGTAATTTTAATTATTTTATCAACTTTAATATAAGCCTCGATTCTAATAAATAGCGAGTTATTTAGGTAAATACATTACACAAGGCTGTATTGGGGCAAATTTGTGAGCTGTCACAGGACTTATCCTAGAATTTCCGAACTATAAACTGTCTAACATTGTTCATTTAGTGTTGGATAATGTTTTTTTTTTTTCGACATCAATAGTGAAGTCTAATTCGGTCCCACCACGGGACAAAATAAGTCCCTACAGGGCAAAGATCGGAAAACTTATGATCTGTAGTCTCATCATCCATACCACACATACAATATAACGATACACGATATTTTTTATATGTAAACGATTATGGTACAACCTTACCTAAGTATAATATAAATTAGAAAATAATTGTTAATAATATGACAATTTATACAGCGCCGTTTAGAGAGCAGAGTCTCCTAAAAGGCGTTCTAACTCGGGATTCGAACCCATTATTATTAACAGATTAAAATCCCTTGCAATGTCGATTGTGTTGGAAAGCGAAGCTGTGCCGTGGATTTTTTTTTCAAGTGAGTGAACCGTTGCACACCAGCAAACTCACCGTCCATATCGCTGTACTGGATCCGATGGCACACCGAAGTTAGACGATAGGAACACATCAAAATGTTTTTTTTTCCCTTTTTTTTTTTAAATAATATTGTAGATGTGACCAAAGTCTTAGGTATCCTTGTACCCCCAAATACTAGACGGAAAAAATGCCAGTGTCATTCGAGGGGAGTAGCACAGCGCGGGGCACGAACCGGCGACCTTTTGAACGGAAGTATATATATAAAATAAATATATATAGTAAGTACCTTTGCTTGTAAGGATAGGAAGGTGGTGACTGCGGTCAGTATATAAGGAATTTCCCCGCATTTGCATATGTAAAGAAAACAATAGTTGGCAAAAAAACTGCAGCAAACTTACCACATGAAGACGAATCATACAAACTCCTTTATAAATATTCCGATATGTGATAGTAACACATTCTGGTTTAGGTGTAGTGTAGTGTAGTGTATTTGTGTAGTGTTCATATTTTTTATTAGACCTTCCAAAAAGGGTTGTCTTCAAGTGCTTCCTAAAGCTGCACACGCCACCCATATCCAATTGAAATCTCAGTCGAAAAAAAAGGAACATGAACAAAAAATTGTTAGATTACACCCGTTTGTGTGTTGTGTGTCCACAGTAAAATACCCGTTCTTCCTCGGCCTGGAGGAGCACCCCCATTCACACCCTCAGCAGCAGCAGGCGGCCGGCGGGGCGCAGCCTCAGGGCGGCGCCGGGGACTCGGCCGTGGGGCCGGAGCACGCGGGCCTGCCAGCGCCAGGTATAATACAACACGACCATTCATTTCCGTGTCCGGGTCGTCACTTATTCAAAGAATCCCTCGTCTTCTCTGTAATGAAGAAAGAAGGAAATGTGGATCTGTCGGTCGGAAGAGATTGCCGCTAGGCAGGGAGAGACGCCAGATTGTTTACCAAAGAAGTTTTATATAAATAGTAAATAAATATTGTAATACATGGGTTGATAATGTACGACGGAATACACAGAACTATATGATTAGGGATGAATGGGAACTTAAGGTTGATGTGTTGAGTAAGGTGGATAACAGCACACTGAGATGGTTTGGACATGTAAAACGAATGACTAGAAAAACTAACAAAAAAAATCATTTTAGTTATTTGTTGTATTAAAAACTGTTTATTCCACTTTTTGTAACTGTATAACCCTACCGGTTTCAAGGTGCACACCTCATCATTAGGGGAACATAACATAAACAGTGATTGATAAAACAAATTACAATGTATTTAACCCTTTGCACTCGAATGCCGCCATAGAGGCGGCATGCATGGTTTCCCGTATTACTCGAGTGCCGCCGCTGTGGCGCCAACAAAATAACGTCTTATTTCTCAATATTTTGAATATATTATTTAACCGAGGGTCACATTAGTACAGTTAAATAATAAATAAGTTACGGAATTTGTAAAATGATCGGTTGATCAATTGGCGGGAGGTTGTCGAGGAGGCTGTCTCCTCTCCTCTCCCTACAGAAGGCCGACTTGTAGATACACAGCACACTCCATACTCTACGTTCTGGAACTGGGGAGGACTGCGCAGCATGCTCCAATAGAAACAGGATTGTATCGCGAGACCTGCGCAAGTGGACCTGGACTTCACGTCGGGGACTGTTATGTAGAACATGTTACCATACGATGAGAAACTTCAAATAATCCATTCTCATGTCCATTCTATTCCTTACATACATATTTTACTTAAACAAATTAAAAAAAAGTTTTTTTATTTTTATAAATTTAATTATATTTCAACGTAAATGTTTTTTTTCTTCTTAAAAATTCTTCGAGTTGGCGGTAGGCACATAACAAAAAGCTCTCGAGTGCAAAGGGTTAAACCTCCACAGTGTTAATGCCTTAACTATGAAATAAAATAATAATTAATTCAAATGGCATTAAAATATATATTCTCGAACTGGACAGTATCAACATCTTATAGGGCATGCTCGGCGGAAGCGTTCTCGGCCTTAACGGGGCTCGCCCCGTTGGATCTGCCGGTCCCCAGCAACGTGGCGCGATTATCCTTCACGGTAAGGGTCATCCCTGGCATCACGCCATGCCAGGGATGACCACTCGCGCATATTTTAAAGCCTACCTAGATGCCCAATTGTCGACTTGGCAACATCGTCAGTCCTCTTCCTCCGTGAGAAGGCAGACATTAAAATTCTTTCCTTCCATCAGGGCGCACCTCGCCTCCCCGTGGGTACACCCAAACTATATGACTACCCAATTCTTTTCTGTCCATGGTAGCTTTAATGGTAAACTCTTTATCTCCAATCTTGTCCCTTCTCCCTGTTGCAATGTTTACGGTCATCTGGATTACTCTGCAGAGCGCATCCTGTGGTACTGCGATGATACTCGAGTCAGTAATTACCTATGGGAACTCCACTCAGCCTTACATCGGTCCATCTTCGGACCGACTGGCTACTCCGGTCTAGTAGCGTCAAAGGATAGTCAGTTTAGTGAAAGTACTGGCAACTTGCTGGGCTGTTTGGACTCCAGGCCATAAGCCACTGTATAAGGAAAATTTTACTGCGCTACGAGTCATGTTCCTTCTCCCGTGATGTCGGACCTTAAGTCCGTCGTCACTACTATTTACACTCGGGTGTGTCACCACTGGAGAAGGAGTCCCTTTGGGCAGATCCTTCTACGTCACTACGTGACGTCACGCTCATAAAATAAATAAAGGAGGTGTCGATCTTCTAATGTACTCGTAGATCGCGTTGGATGGTGACTTATTTTGTCCCCCATAACGCGGCGTAGCTGATGGTGGGATCAAATTGAACTACTTTTGTTTTTATTGGTCATATTACCAAAAATGTCCTCGAAAAGTAGGCATGTAAAATAAATAAATGTAAAAACTCCCAATTATCCAAGTAACGTTTAAAACATGCCAGCTTAAATATCGATTACCCGCCCGCCCGCTCGCGTTCCCAGATTCATGGCCAATACACACACGGGGGGGGTAACTAAATCACAGCGTGTTGGGTGTGCGGGCCGGACCCGCGGCCCGCGAGCCGGGCAGCAGTGGGGAATAGCGTCATTCACTCGTGCGGTGCCTTCGACATGTCCGAATTAGGGATTCTGACACGTAGAAGAGAGTGGCCGGTAGATAATATTATCTTTCATACAATCACGACATTTCCCCCTTGGGGTAGACAGATAGGACAAATCGACAGACTTCCCTATCTAGACACACATCATTCACCTCTTCTACATTTCTCATACGGCTCCTACGGTTTCTCTGACTTTCTACGTTTCTTTATTTCTTTCAAAATATCATTCACTCGATCCAACTTTACTTTCCTCGGTCCTCCTCTACCACACATTCTACTCACATTTGCACTGCACATTTATTTCCTTAGTCTGTCATATCATTTATTCGTTCCACATGCCCAAATAATCTCAGTGCTCTACTTCATCTCACCCAACACGTCAGCCTTAACTTCACTTTCATCCCTAATCTCTGTATTCCGTATTCATTCATTGTCACCCTATGTATAGTATTCTCAATGCAGTCAGTTGTTACAACGTTTTCTCTGCACACCGACCTTTCGCTCGCCTATTTCCAGTTCGCCTTGATCCGCTTGTTGGAGATTTGCAGAACCGAGGCATATGTGATGTTATAACTCCAGTGGATTCGAACGATGCGATGAAGGAAACGCTGGTGAAATATTTCTAGGTGCTGGATGTGCCTTCGATAGGGATATCGGGAATCGAACCCTACACCTCCGGATGGTGGTCAATTGTCGTACCAACCAAAACATAAAAGTCAACATATTGTCGTGTAAAATGCAAACAAGTCCATCTCAGCTTAAGCGACTTACAGAAGAATGATTTTAATATTAAAAAAATGTTTTATTTCCATCAAATCCCATTCCACGCTCTACTATATTTATTCCTTTGGGGAACACAGGGATACCACAAGATCTCTCAATCTAGGTCGGTCAGCAGCCCGGCACTCTAAGTTCTGATGAGTTAAGTCAAAACAAAGTAATCTATAAAACTCGTCTCTTTCAACTCAGGGCTTGCGTGTTCCATATCCGTTGAGACCGAGAGTTTTAAACAAAAATTCTGTCTGTTTTTCACTTCAGGCCTCTTAAACACTATTTTGGTCGGTTGAAAAAGATTGCCACATATTAATATGCCCACCAGACGGCACACCGAGGTAGAACGATTGGAGCACACCGCATATTTTTTTCATTTTTTTTTTCAAAGAACAGATATGACCGAAGTCATATATATATATATATATATATATATATATATATATATATATATATATATATATATATATATATATATATATATATATATATATATATATATATATATATATATATATATATATATATATATATATATATATATATATATATATATATATATATATATATATATATATATATATATATATATATATATATATATATATATATATATATATATATATATATATATATATATATATATATATATATATATATATATATATATATATATATATATATCCTTATGTTATATCCCTCTAGGCGGAGAAAAATGTCTATCATTCGAGGGGAGTAGCACAGTTGCGCAGTTTGAACCTGCAACCTGCAACCTTCCATGCAGAAGGCCAGTGAGTTGTTGCGTGGCCATGCAACTCTTAGTAGCACGACACCGTTGCCCTCGTAACAAACCGGGATCATTCCGTTTGAAGAGAGCCTCGGGATAGGGGGTAGAAACGTGTGTAACAGGGATAATAAGGTAATTTGTTGATAATTTTCAGGAAAAAATATATTTAATAAGAAATATACAAAACAAAATAAGCAAATTGATTTGATCTTGTATATGCAACGAAATGCTCTACTATATGTTATGTGTAGCCCGTTCCTTGGCAAATTAGTTTACTTTTAAGTAAAAAGGTTATCGGCATCTGCGATAGTGTAACGTTATTGTTTATTCGTACACGCGAAACCGTCCCAAGGTCGATATTGTAATATTCCCCCCGCGTTTGTGTGGCAAATCGGTTAGTTTTAGCTCTTTGATCGGCTGAAATTGCGTGGACATAATGCGCGCCCGCCCGCCCGGTACTCCTGGCGTGGTGTGGTATGCTCCGCGCTAAACTGGGGCGCGCTGGTCGGGGCGGCGCAGGCGGGCGGCCCGGGCCCCGCACCCGCCGGGAAACTGGGGCACGGCTCTGCAGCATCTAGGCCCTGAACTGGAGCGCCCTATTATATAATATTATATTATACTATGTGGTATATGTACGTGTATGCAGATGTATAGTCAAATCTGATTTAATGCAAAAAAAACACTGTACTAAAGGAATCCATACTGAATAAGAATGATTTGGACGTATACACATACTCGTATTTCCCATCAAGCAGTATCACTGTCGGTGTAATCAGGAAGGAGACAATGCCACACTTTCCTAACGCGACACACGCTTCTACCTCGTCTACACACGTTACATGGAGCTTCTACGATTTCGCTGACGTTTTACATTTGAAGAGTTAAACTCATAAACCACATAAGAACCATATTTTTTGTTTTTTTTTTTATGGAAAAACAGTCTATCAACAAGCGACAATATACCCATAAATGGCATATATGTGAATTCAAACTAAAAGTGATTCTGTTTTACAACCAAAGATGTCACTGGGCGCATATCCACAAGCAGTTTGCTCAAATACCGCATAGTTTTGTGTTATAAATCTTTACGTACTTTTTGGCTCTTGAGTGATTCGTGAGTTTAACTCTTCATTTCTTCCTTTAAAGTAGGATACACTGATCCAACCATACATTCCTCGGTCTTTCTCTACCGCGCCTTCCTCGGCCTTTCTCTACCACGCCTTCCTCTCGTATATTTGTTGTGTTAGTATCAATCTTATTTGGACGTAAATATGATATTAAACATACAATATAGTTGTATTATTGTGAGAATGTTGACTTGAATATTACTTGCGTTGTTTAATATTTTTTATTGTATGTTCATCGACAACCTCCGTGACCTAGTTGGTAAGACGTCTGTCTCCCAACCCGGAGTTTGCGGGTTCAAATCCCGCTGGAACCCAGTTTAAAAAAACAAAAAGATTGCAGTCTGGTTTTCACTTAAGGCCTCTTTAACATCTTTCTGGTAGTTGGAAGGGATTGCCACATGGCAATAATCACGTCAGTTTGGACTGTACACAACGCAAGTGTAATACAATATAATATACATATCATCACGTCGTGTTCATTACTGGGTAGGCAGGGAAAACTGATATCCAAGCACACTTTCGCCTCTTCCACATTCATACGTCTCGTCATGCACTATCTTCTTTATATTGTACGAATGAACTTCTCACGTTCGTTCTTTTTTGATGAACTAGTCTACTTGATCTAGCCACGTTTTCCTCGATCTATCTTTTCCACTTCAGACTTGTATTGGGTGTTAACATAAGTTGTGTCCGTTTTTTTTTAAATTAAAAATGAGCACCAAAAGTAAAACAAAATGGTAAAGGTTATACGTCATTCGAAAGAAAATTTTCTGCTCTACAAGATATTGTGTTTGTTTTTACGTTACATACTCGTATATTATTTTATTTGATTACAAGCCTTCAAAATGGAATGTCAAGTAGACGAAAGTGAGCATTTTCGACACCTCCTTCTGTTCGCGTTCAATCGAGGGAATAAAGCTGCCAAAACTGCTCGCGATATTTGTGAAGTGTACGGTGAAGATGCTATAAATGAAAGGACAGCTCGTCGACGGTTTTTGCGTTTCAAAGACGGTAATTTCGACCTGAAAGACATGAAGCGTTCCGGACGACCATTGGACTTCGATGAGGACCGCTTAAACCATATTATTCATGAAGATCCCCTTCAAACCACTTTAGAATTGACTGAGCAGATGAATTGTAGTCACATGACTGTGTACCGCCATCTTAAATCAATGGGAAAAGTCCAGAAGTTCGGCGCTTGGGTTCTACATGTTTTGAGTGAAAACAACAAAAATCCATCGACGAGCTGTCCTTTCATTCATAGCATCTCCACCGTACACTTCGCAAATATCGCGAGCAGATTTGGCAGCTTTATTCCCTCGATTGAACGCGAACAGAAGGAGGTGTCGAAAATGCTCACTTCCGTCTACTTGACATTCCATTTTGAAGGCTTGTAATCAAATAAAATAATATATATAACGTAAAAGCAAACGCAATATCTTGTAGAGCAGAAAAGTTTCTTTCGAATGACGTATACGACCTTTACCATTTTGTTTTACTTTTGGTGCTCATTTTTAATTTTGGAAAAAACGGACACGACTAATGTTAACACCCAATATAATCGCTTAGTCCTTCATTCTATTCACGAATCCAAACCATTTTAAACCTCCTTTCCTCATCGTATGCATACTTAAAACGTCCACTTTACCCATGTATTTATGTTTGAACTGTTCATTCCGTCTTCTCTGATTCATTAATCGTTTGATTTATTTTCAATGTAATTATTTCAATTTTTCTTTTTTTATTTCTAACGAAAAAATTAAAATAACCCGATGTTCAGTTTATTTGAAGGCCTCTGTTACCTAGTCGATAAGGCGCCTGTCTTCCAACTCTAGGGTTGCATTTCCTTATTAGGATAGGCAGAGAGAACAGATTTACACTCTATCCATACACAGCTTTGGTGGGTTATGGTACACAGGTTTCGCTTCTGCCGCGTGAGTCCATACACCTAGCCACGCATACTCTCATATTATAATGGAACGGCTTGTTACTCGAAGGTCTTTCAAAATTCGTCTACATTATATTATATTCGTATTTCAACATTATTTTATTCAAAGAACACTCTTTGCAGTAAGGGAACCCGTGTTTTATAAAGATTTTGTGGGTGGTATAAATAAATAAATACAGATTTATTGATAGGAACATAGTATGTACATAATACATTTAGACACATTTTAAGAACACATTAAAAAGATAATACATTAAAAAATAGAAGCTATCAAAAGGTCTGGGCTCATCTAATAACATCCCCCCGGCCAAGATACACCCCACCAATATAGGGCGAGCCCAGCCACGGGGGCACCGGATGTTTTTCAGCCACACGCCCTTGAACACGCAGAACAAGAAGATAAAAAAAAAACACAGAAAATAAATACATGACAAAAAAAATACATTCAACAGAGAATACATTAAAAGGTCCTGGTCCATCCCACAAACATTCCCCCGGCCGAGATACATCACACCAATGTAGGGCGAGCCCGACCGCAAGGGCATCGGGGCGCTTCCATCCCATACCCCCATGTCTAGATTAAATAATAAATAAATAAAAAACAAAAACGTATGGCAGAAAACAAAATAAAAAGTAAACCCACATACTATATACCACCTTAGGTTACAACTAACTGTCAGCAAGAACGGAAAAAAGAAAAGTCTCAAAGGAGCCCAAATTTTACAAAATGACAAATGGGAAATGAAATAGCTGAAACAGCATTGAAATAGTTAGGCAGTAATACATTGAAATAGTTATATCATCATAATAGTCAATCACACGTCATGTCCCTATTAGGGTGATGCCAGACATAATGGATCTTTACTTCAATATCTATCCTGGCACACGTATTTTGCTTCTATCACGTACATACACCTCGTCATGCATACTCTCTATAATAAAGGTTTTACACACTTCCCTCTTTCAGAATTCGATTAATTTGTTCGTACCACGTTTATATATTATTGGTTTATTGTAACTTATTGCCAGATCGCAATCTCTAACAACCAGACAAAAGTGAAAAAGGAAGTTACACGGCCGCAGAAATTATTCAAATCGTTATTTATTTCTGTAAAATTCATAAACAGTTGAAAAAACAAAAATAAAAGTGAGATATCATCAATTAAAAGGGAAAAAGGGAGGGGTGGGGAGGAGGGTAGAGGGAAGGGAAGGGAAATCGGGAATGAAATACGTTACATTCGTAAAAATGTCAAGCCCGATAAATGGGCATTTAAGTTAAATTATGTCTTCAGTTTTAACGCTCTATCGCGGGGTGATATTTCTTCCTCACTTATCTCAGGATGGGTAATATGTGGGTCATTGTTGGGGCCCTTGTTCAAAACGTGTTACGTCCATTTGTGTCGGTGGAAAAAGGGTAGAAAGGGAATTAAAATGTTTATAAACAATTTGGTTTGATTAATTGTGTTTTATTGCACTTTTGTTGTGTACAATACAACATGAGGAGTGTATTGCCATTTGGCAATCTCCTTCAGCTAACCAGGAAGACGTTAAAGAGGCCTTCAATGGAACCATTCTGGAAACGTTTTTAAAAAATTCGATACCGACGGAAATCAAACTCGTGACCCCCGAGTTGAAAGTCTTACCATCTAGGCCACGGAGGTCGTCGAATGATTAGAGATTTAAAGATTTCTAGCGATGAATTAGATAATGGCATTATTTTATTTGTATTAATTGTATTATTGAAAAATGTATATTGTTATTGCGTATTAAATTTTGATCTTTATTTTTGGTTTATTCGAGTTATATTCCAATTGGATCGATTAGAGAGACGGGTGGCGTGTGCGACTTTAGGAAGCACTCGAAGCCTTCGAACTTTTATACCAGATAACAAAACAAATCTAAAGGTACGTCTACGCAGCCCTCCTGCGTAAATTGCGCCCCGCGGGTTATACCTACTCGTATATATATATGATGCAGTCCGTCTTGTATTTCAATATGGCCCCCGAGCTAGAACCATGTTTTATTTATATGGACCTTTTTTTGTATTTATATAAATTAATTATTTAACATACTATATGTTTAATAACAACCTACGTCTGTCGTAAAGTATTATAAACCCCGAGTCGCATTGTCATTGTGCATGTCTAAACCCCGAGTCGCATTATCATTGTGCATGTCTAAATACAGCTAGTGTGACTTGTGTTTTCTTCTTCCCAGTGTCATGTAGCTCCCCCCCCCCCTCCCCCGACGTTGAGTATCACCTGAGTGTAGGCATCTTTTCCCCCGGTAGCCCTTATGCCAGTCCAGTGACGTATATTGCGGAGCCAGGAGATTTGCCTCCTGCCAACACCTCTTCGGCCCTCTATCTTGCCTTGGATGATCAGGTGCAGTAATTTGTACTTTGCTCCTCTAAGTACATGACCCAAATAGGACACCTTTCGGATTTTAATATTAGTCAGTAGCCCTCTATCAACTTTGGCTCTTTGAAGAACTCCTCGTGTTGCTGCCCATATCCGTCCAGGGTGTCCGTAACAGCATTCTCCGGTGCATCCACATTTCGAATGCTTCCAGTCGGTTCATACAACCAACTTTGAGGGTCCATGATTCCACTCCATGCAATAACACTGACCAAACGTAGTGACTTGTGTAGCCGTGTGTAATGCACAGCTGTCTACATAACTATGATGCATAAACCGTATTCACAAATACATCGATCACTCTTACCTCCGCGTTTACGCTTTTGAAGAATAGTGTGGAATTTAAAGAAATATTAGCTGTATAAGTTATTTTATTTTTGATGTCAACAATTTATTTCCCGGTCCCGTGTTTTAACGTGATAAACTAGACTTGCGTCTACTCGTAGTCCCGGTCCCGTGTTTTAGCGTGATCGTTAACTCTCCTAAGATAGGATATAAAACTGACGTCTAGCAAATATATTTGTAAACAGTTCAACTTTCTAATTATTGTGTCCTGATTTCTAGCATGGACAAGAAGACCCCTGGGTAATGAAAATATGCATCAATTGATTTATGATGGATATTTTGATGTCGCGTCACTCGAATCGGGAGACTATATCATCCAAACATGTTGTTAAAGAGCATGTCCAAACATGTGTTGGTATGTATCCCATCAACTGACAAAAGAGAAAAACCAAGACAAGAAGAGAAGGGAGACCCAGTACATGTGTATAGTAAGGAGTGCGGTGTGATGTAACTCTCCATGAAGGAGAATGTTGGTTAAATTACCGTGTATTAAAGTATATCATACAAATAGACGAAGTCTCGTTAAAGTATTCCTAATGTTTACTAAGATATTCGTCCATCAATTTTAGTAAACCCTTCATAAAAATGAGAATTCCCCAAAAACAGGTCGGGCAATGGGAAAGGTTGTCTCGATTCATACCGGCTTGTAAGTTAAAACAGTCGTATACAATAAATCTTATTTTATTTGTACACCCGTTCTTGTATTTAAATGCTCGGTGGGGTAGCCTAGCCTGGCCTGGCCTGGCCCTTCAGCCAGAATATATGCCCGTGCCGGGCCTGCGTTAACGGGGATTCAGAACCATTTGTCTAAAGCCTACTTTCGGGGAGGGCTATCTTCGGAACCCCTTGCGGGATAACGATAACAATCCAGATCTATCCGGAACGGTCTGAAGTTGGCCAGAAGTGACAAAAAAAATGGGAATCTCAAATATAAATGCAGATGGTGCCTTAATGGCACATTAATTTCACTATTGTTAATAAAACGGGGCGCGCGCTGTAATAGTTTCTTCTATACAAACCGTCACGCTGTTTTCCTGTCGAGATAGGTAGAAAGGAGAGAGTGCCAGAGTCTGCTATCGCGACAGACATCTGCCACAACCATACACCTTCTAATACTCCTAAAATTGACTTACTCGTAACATTTCGTTCTATCAACATATAATTTACTCCATTCACTTGTTCTGCTCGCCCAGACCGTCCCAGAGTGCTGTTATTCATTATTCATCTTTCGTCAACCTTAAGTTCACGTTATCCCTGATTAATTCATTCTGTCATACATCGTCACTCCGTGCATTCTCAATGGACCCATTTTCACAATATTTATTCGGCCTCTTTTAGTCTTAACATGAAATAATTCAGTAGTAAAATTAAAATAATTTCTTTTTATCCACATCCTGATTTAGTGTTCAATAAATAATAGTCACGAGTGAAGATTATATAGTATTGACATTCAGCTGTCAGTTGATGTGTCGGGGCGGTATTGTTGTGTTAAATGCAGCCTTTCGGATGCGATATTTTTTATTGCGAAGATTTTTTCGTTTTTGAGAATATATAAATATATATAGTATACATTTTTTTCTTTTCTTTGTCCTCGAGCACCGTTTGAAACACTTTTATAACAGTTCCAACAGTTTTATAACCGTACATGGCAGAGTTAATCGTTCTATTATAGTTTAAAATTATGTATGCCCATATCGAGTAAAAAAACTAATTTAAGGCATATGGTACATCCAAGCATATGAAAGGTATGTGTATGGTATATGTAGGTGTTGAAATATATTTTGCTATTTTCATTATTTATTCATTGTAGTTCGATGCTGTACTCATGATTATCCGGGGTGGAAAGGGGAAAAATTGACCCGGATTAAAATACAAATAATATCCGTAAAACAAGTTGTTGAAAAATATAAACAAAAAATAAAAATGATGGTAGGATCAGTAGTATGCAGATACTACTGGACCTTTTAGACCACATACCAGTAGTATGCAGATACTACTGACCCTTTTAGACCACATACCAGTAGTACGCAGATACTACTGGACCTTTTAGATCACAGATCAGTAGTATGCAGATACTACTGGACCTTTTAGATCACAGATCAGTAGTATGCAGATACTACTGGACCTTTTAGACCACATACCAGTAGTATGCAGATACTACTGACCCTTTTAGACCACATACCAGTAGTATGCAGATACTACTGGCCCTTTTAGACCACATACCAATAGTATCTACATACGAGTACTACTGGCCCTTTTATATCAAATATGAAAGCAAACAAGTTTATTTCTTCTTCTGTTCACTTTCCGCCGAATGGTGCTGTGCAGATTTCCAAATAACTGAGTAGGCTTTCAACGTTAATTAAAGCAGCACTGTGCTGCAAATTTTGTTCTTGAATGAGGATATCTACTTCCTGGTCTGTGTCATCAGATGACCACCGTGGCCTAGTTGGTGGGACGCTTGTCTCCCGATCTGGAGGTTGCGGGTTCGATTCCCGTTCGAGCCCAGATTTGATTAAAAGGATTCCAGTCTGGTTTTCCCTTAAGGCCTCTTTAACATCTTTCTGTTTGGTCGGAAGATATTGCGACCCCGGATAATCGAGGGTCTGTAACATTTATTTTCTAGTTCATAACAGTCTGGATTCACGATTAAAAAAATTTACTCTTAATTTCTAGTCAGTAATATAACGTATTACATTCCTGATTTCCCTTCCCTCTCCACCATCCCTTCTTTTCCTCTCCCCCCTCCCTTCCTTCCCTCCCCACCATCCCTTCCTTCCCTCTCCACCATACCTTCCTTCTCCTTTGATTGATGATATCTCACTTTAACTCTTATTATGTATTCTGTTCATTAAATTGTACAGATGAAGAATTATTTGAATATTTTGTTTGACCGAGTGATTTCCTTTATTTATTTTTGTCTGTGGTTGGTTGGAAAAAAATGCCGTCTGGCAATAAGCTCGCCAGACTGTTGAACAATAAAGTGTTAAATGTAAATATCGCAAATCTGCAGAGTTCTCACCACTCGCTAACATATATCTTATGTTTCAGGCCTGTCCGGCATGGTGTCCGGTTCCCCAGCGCGGTCATCTCCCACGAGCGGCGGCTCCGAGCCCGGCGGGGAGCGCTTCTCGCGGAAGGTCTTCGTCGGAGGATTGCCGCCGGACATCGACGAGGGTGAGTATGTTATAGTACAGCTTCCCCGTTCCACGATTCGTGACCCTCATCAAGGATACGTCGTCACCCTGTCGTGTAGCTCGTGACCGAGCATACTGTCTTCCATGACAGCTCCTCTCCATCCATCCATCCCTGCACTCTGCGGGTCGAAGAGCATTTTTAAACGGCAGTCCTGTTGCGTCTATCACTTGGTCAGTCCAACGCATTGAGATTTGTCCTCTTGTGCATCGTCCTTCCACGTCTCCAGTAACCACAAACCTCTCCGGACTGTCTCCTTGGCCACGAGCAATGTGTCCAAAGTATCGGAGGACTCGCCGAAGGCATATACATTGTTGACAATCTATTGGTGATTCTGAGTTATTCAAGAATAGAGGTGTTAGTTGGCCTTGCTGTCCATGGAATTGCTGACATCCTTCCAACGCCACATTTAAAATGCATCTATTCTACATCTCTCGCATGCTCTCAGAGTCCAAATCTCCGCGCCATACACGAGTATTGCGAAAACGAGAGACTCGACTATAGTTCGGAAAATCTAGGATGAGTCCTGTGACAGCTCACGAATTTGCCCCAATACAACCTTGTAACGATGTTCAGTAATTTTAATTATTTTACCAACTTTAATATAAGCCTCAATTCTTATAAATAGCAAGTTATTTAGGTAAATACTGTACATTACATAGGGTTGTATTGGGGTAAATTTGTGAGCTGTCACAGGACTCGTCCTAGAATTTCCGAACTCTAGGTGCATTTTTGTCGTGATGGCACATAGTATGCAAGGATAAGTAGTAAGATGCAAAAGCTTTGGGCCCAAGTATATTAACACCCTGTATCTATCCTGATCCCGTATTAAGTCCCGAACTCATGTTTTGATGCGATCGATACTTCTTCCAGAAAAGGACATGTTACTGTCATCTAGCTAATATTTTTGTCAACAATTCAACTTTCAAACGATAGTCTCCTGATTTTGTATTTCTAACATCGATAATGCAAATATCCACGAATGGATTATTGATGGATATTCTGAATTCGCGTCATCAGTGTGCAGTGAAGTGTCAGCTCTCGGAGACTGTGATTGGTCTTCGGATTCAAATAGAATGCAGAATCTTCCAAACAAGTTGTCAAATAACGTGTCTAAACGTGTGTTGACATGTATTCCATCAACTGACAAAAGACACACACCCTGCAGAACTTGCAAGGTGTGTGCTGTGCTGCACACAAGAAGAGAAGGGAGGGGAGGGGAGACCCGGTACATGTGTAAGGGAGTGTGGTGTAGCTCTCCATGAAGGGGAATGTTGACAGAATTACTGTACTAAAGTATTCTAATCAAATAAACACAGTTCCATTACAATATTTCTTATATTTACTTAGATATAACAATTTTAGTAAACCCTTAAAAAATCTAAATTCCTCAAAAATAGGCTGGACGCTGGGGAAGGTGTTGATATTGAGTGGGTCTTCTTATTGTGTTAAATAGATGATGGAATGAAACAAAAGTTTTTAGTTTTGAAAGTCCACACCTTACTGCTATTTCTTATTGATTTAGTCTTCTATCTTGTAACACTTGCTCTTGCGCAGTGTGCGACTGTTTCTGGTGGTCTGCCTTCTGGATTGTCTTCGATGGATTTGCCGCTGAGTGAAACTGTTTAACCCAATCTTTCATGTGGAATATATGACGAAGAATATTCTCAACATACCAGCATCTAATCTCTATCGGGCTTTCGCAAGAGTCTGAAGAGGGAGCCAAGGTGTGTCACAGCCAATACATGAATTCCGTTAACGTTCTGAAAGAAGATTTGCAGTTTGCCATTATGACAGCTTTGAAGACAAGAGGTGCAACTCGTAACCGTGGCCCGATGAATACCGAATAACAAATCTGCCATTCTCTCAATTTTGTAGATGAGAAATATCCTGACAAAACATTCAAATATTGCTGCCATAAACTAACTTCTTCTCCCTGGCTCCATCCCAACTCACTGTCTGCGAAGACTGTTGGGGTCAGCTCTCCTCTTCCTCAGGTTGTACGCTCTTCTGTCCTGGACTACGTCCCCCAGGCCGTGCCTCTACATTAGGTTATTTCTTTGCACCACCCATGAATTCTTTGGTCTTCCTCTGGTTGTTATTCGAGGAAGGTCCATGGAGATTGCCTGGTTCACAATGTGATCGGGTGCTCTGCGTCCAACGTGCCCGCAGCATCTCTATCCATCCGCCTCTCCTCCATCTTACTGTTGATGTCTGTAACACCTAGGCTTCCTGTCTCTTAGGGGCACACCAGCTGACCATCTTAACATGCGCATTTCAGCAGTTTCTTGTTGCCTGGAGTAAAAGTTATACATCGTCCAGCATTCGGAGCCATAGAGGAGTGCGCCATAAACTAACTGTTCTTCATGAAATTGAAAATGTACCACGACATCAGTTCCTTCTACTCTTGATGGAGCAGTTAAGCAATCCAGAGTGTCCAGAGTACCAAAACTTTAAAATAAACAGTTATTCATAAAAGTTTTACAGCAGTTCTTTTTCAACATTTTAGCTTAGCAAGTAAACTTAAAACCGGTGATTTTTCAACTTAAAACCGGGGCTACAACTAGTATATTAAATAATATCGGCGCTGTATGTTCCAGACGAGATAACATCATCATTCCGACGGTTTGGCGCGCTGGTGGTGGACTGGCCGCACAAGGCCGAGAGCAAGAGTTACTTCCCACCCAAGGGGTACGCCTTCCTGCTCTTCCAGGTAAGCCTGACTGCTGCTGCTGCAGCTCTCTTCTTATATCTGGGAGGGGGGGGCACATCAGTTATCCCTTTTGTAATAACTATTGTACGAGTACTTCAGGGAGGACTTTGGGATCATTGTGCACGCCTTATTTTTTTTATAACAAATGATGGGGTAACAATGTGTGACAGAATACGGAATGAAGTGATTAGGGATGAGTGTGAACTTAAGGGTGATGTGTTGAGTAAGGTGGAGAAGAGCACGCTGAGATGGCTTGGACATGTGGAACGAATGGAGGAAGACTAACAAAACAAATATATTGGTGCAAATTTGAGTAGAAGGCGTGATAGAGGAAGACCAAAGAAAGTATAGTAGGATTAAGTGAAGGATATTTTGATAGTAGGAAATGTAGAAAGTCAGAGAAAAGAAAGTTGTGTGAGAAGGTGCATGGATGTAAAAGAGGTAAAGAATGTGTATTGAGATAAGAAAGTCTGGCTCTCTGTTCTCTCTGTCTACCCTGACAAGAAGATGGTACGATGGTATCTATGTATGTATGAAAGAAAAGGGAAGGAATACATCAGAAATAAATGTATGAATGAAATTAATGTTTTTGTAAGATAATGAAAGGAACTTTGAGAGGGTTTGGACATGCGGAGAGAAAGAAAGGAAGGTAGAAAGAATGACTAAGTGAGTATACAGGTGAGAAGTGTAAGGTGTGCGGGAAAGAGGTAGACCGAGGAAGATGTGGCTGGATCAAATATGCCAAATTTTGTAGGAAGATAAAGTGAGAATTGTGATATTTTATTTAAAGTTAAGGCATTAGTGTTGTGGAGATTTCAAACACTGTTTTCAAACATGACGGATCAAACACTGTTTATTCCACAAAAAGTAGAATAAACAGTGTTTGATAAAACAAATTACAATGAGAATTATGGAGTAGGGAAGATTTTCCATGGTGAAATGTATGAATATGAAGAATAAAAATTTGTGTATTTGTACGGAAAAGTGTGGAGATCTGTTCTCTCTGCCTACTCAGCAAGGGACAAGGCATTATGATACGTAAGTATGTAGTTATTAGAATGCTGAGAAACTGGGTTCATACGGGTACGGTTTGACATATCCAAACTGGTGGGTCGGGCATAGAGCTGTGGGTTTGTCTCGCGCGTGTTTACAATATTCCGCATGTGAGTATTATTAACAGACTAGATTTTTTAAATATTTTTTGAGTACCATCAAAAATCGAACCCAAACCTCCCCTCCCGGGAGGAAGTAGAGCATCATATTAATTAAACCACGGAGGTTTTCAATCCTGGTCAGTCTGGTTAAAATACATGCCTTTTAACATGTTTCTCATCAGTTAAGGTTTGGTTCCTTCTTAAGTCAGGCTTTGAGAAAATACCAGACCTTTAAAAAATCTGGGTTCCAATGGAAATTAAACTGGTCACTCCTTATAGGATAGCAGGTGGCATTGCTAACTACACCACAGAGCTCATCTTGATGATGACCGACCTCTGATTATACGAGTACATAACATTATGCCGTGTTGGGGTAGGTAGACCACCAGACTTTCCTGTCTCATCCTCGTTCATACAACTCCTACGATTTCTCTAACTTCTTATTAACTTTATCTAATCATACCTTCCTCGGTCGTCCTTGACCACGCCTTCAACTCGTAATGATTTACATATTTACGCATAATTGCCTTGCAGGACGAATGCAGCGTGCAGCAGCTAATGGACGCGTGCATAACTGACGAGGAGAAACTGTACCTGTGCGTGTCGTCACCGACAATCAAAGACAAACCTGTCCAGATAAGGCCGTGGCGGCTGGGCGACGCGGACTTCGTGCTGGACGCCAGCATGCCGCTGGACCCCCGCAAGACAGTCTTCGTGGGTGGGGTCCCGCGCCCCCTCAAGGCTGTGGAGCTGGCCATGATCATGGACCGGCTGTACGGGGGCGTCTGCTACGCAGGCATCGACACCGACCCCGAGCTCAAGTATCCCAAGGGCGCGGGCCGGGTCGCCTTCAGCAACCAGCAGTCCTACATCGCCGCCATATCGGCGAGGTTTGTGCAGCTGCAGCACGGGGACATTGACAAGAGAGTCGAGGTGAGTTGGTTAGTTAGTTTCCCTCTCCGGATCACCAATTCAGATAACGGAGATCCCAGCGCCACATTATTGGCAACATTCTAAAAGCACTAAGTTTATATGTACCCAATAAATATATCCGTACAAGGAATCACCCTCTGTTCTACATACTAACTTACAGGACGAATATCATGGCTAAACACTCAGTCACGCGTGGTATAGAGATATTGAACCAACTGAATGACACTGTGGATATAGTCTCGGCACCGCCTAGCAGTATGAGAAGAATCCTGGCTGATATTCTTCCTAACGAATAAGCTAACGCTAGAAGCAGACCCTCTTTGTGTAACAGGAGAAATCCGTGCAAATGGATAAAAAAAAAAAAATCAGGTCCTCCTGCCCAGAGCACCCCCACAATCAGATTGATTCAGTGGTGCTTTAGTTAAAGAAACCCCATATTTGTGTGTTCTCCTTGTATTTATTATTTAGTTTATAAGCATTTGATTCATCACTAAAAATTAACCTAACCCTTGGATTGCAATAACTTTATATTATAGCATTTATTTACAGTGCTGTACCCATAATAACCATTATGGGTACAGCATTAAGTTATTGTAATCAAATTTTAACATTTTAAGGGGAAAACCATAAAAAACATATTCAACTGAAACTAAAATAAATCATTTGTATGGAGTTTCTCAGGTCCAAAAGAATGCTTATTCGGTAGAACATATAATATGTTAAGTAGATAATATCTTAAACGAGAATATATTAAGTAGACTTTAGCGTATTTGTTACTTTTTTATGAAAGGCATCATTCTGTAGGCTATTTTTTTTTACAAGTTTTGCAGCCCACCTGGAAGTACGCAAAGTGTACAATCAACACCTCTATACAATAAGTGGGAAACTTCTTAGAATAGATGTATTTGAAATGTGATGCTGGAGAAGGATGTTAGGAAGTCCATGGACAGCGAGGGGAACTAGCGCCTCCATTCTCCAAGAACTGAGAATCATCGACGACAGACTGTCGACAATATACCTTCGATAAGTCCTCCAATACTTTGGGCACATTGCTCGTGGCCAAGGAGACAGTCTGGAGAAGTTTGTGGTTACTGGAGGCGTGGAAGGATGACACACAAGAGGAAGAATCACAATGCGTTGGACTGACCAAGTGAGAGACGCAACTGGACTACCCTTGACAGCTGCCCTTGGAGCCGCGGAGTGCAGGGGTGGATGGAGAGAAGAGGTCAGACAGAGGCTATCGTGGGAGTCACGATGCTCAGTCATGTGCTACGCGACAGGGTGACGAATCATGAGAACAACAATTGGGTTATCAAATTCAGGAGTGTCCTTCACTGGCATTTGTTCAATCTTAGCTCTTCTGAGATTGAACAAATGCCGGTGAAGAATTCTGTTATTTAGAATTTTTCTTATCATTTCATATTCTCTTGAGAGGGATTTTATTTTTCCCTTCTCAAGTCTTGTAGTGTCGATTGATTTTAATTGTATTTGAATTTTTTTCTTTACTTACCGTGTTGTACAGTACCCGGCGGTAAGTAATACACATCGAGCTTAAGAAAGAGACTGTCGGCCATAATCGGCTAACTTTGGCTTTGTAGAGCGTCGTCTCTGTCATTCATACACGTGTTCCGTCACGATTTGTCAGTCAATCGTGCGACAGAGACGACGCTCTACAAATCCGAAGTTAGTTGATTATGGCTGACAGTCTCTTTCTTAAGCCCGGTGTGTATTACTTACCGCCGGGTACTGTTCTATACATTGATATTTCCATGTATCGGAATAGTTTTGGATGACATTGATACATTATATTTTCTTTATTACAAGCTATATTATAAAGGACACTTAATAATTGCTTATTTTGTCAGTAAATAAACAAATGCTCCGCAATGTGTTCTAGGTGAAGCCGTACGTGCTGGACGACCAGATGTGTGACGAGTGCCAGGGGGCGCGCTGCGGGGGCAAGTTCGCCCCCTTCTTCTGCGCCAACGTTACCTGCCTTCAGGTAATGCCATCCACAGCATCCACGTTCGTTTGGTTGTTTAACTCTCACGCGAGTATGTACATTGTAAATGACAGATGAATTGCTTTAACCCTTTAAAGATTGGTGGCTTAATATTATATGTGTCCAATATTAAGGCTTAAACCATCCAGAATAGTTGAGATACATAATTATGAATGATGAAAAATAAAAATAAATATTTATGTATAGCCAGAATTGGGTTTTCATGTGTTTGGCCATAAAATCACTGTGATCTATAAAGGGTTAAAGCAATGTATTCCAGACCAGATCAACCGGATCTCGTTTCGTTATTATTATCAGTATCCATAACCGACACAGCAATACCTTGCGTAGTAGATAGTACGGTAAGTGCGTGGCAAAAAACTTTGTACTTTGCAAATCTGCACTGATTGATGTTCTAAAGTTATGTGTTCTTTTCATACTAATTTGTGTGTTGGCGTGTAAAAATATTTAATAATTTGCTTACTCAAAGTAATGCACATTAAATGCGAGCAAGGGTTCTATGTCTACATCCGTACATACATACATGTCATCGTGCCGCATCCCTTGTGGGGTATACAGAGAGAACGGATCTCCAAACTTTTCTATCCTAGAACACAACCTTCATCTCTTCCACATTCCTCTGTGCATCTCGTCATGCACAATCTTCTATTGTTCGTACTTCTCACTATACCTTCTTTCAAAATCTGATCCATTTGGTCCAGCCACGTTTTCTTCGGTCTAACTCTACACTTTGCACTCCTGACTTGTATATTCACTTAGTCATTCTTTCATCATTCATTCTCTCCACATGTCCAAACCATCTTAAATCTCCTCTCTTCATCTTACTTAAAACATCCATTCTATCATTGCATTCATTTCTGATGTCTTCATTCCACCTCCTTTCATACATTGACACTCCACAAATTTTCCTTAGTGCACACATCTCCACACCATTAATCTTACTCGTATATTTCTTCTGCCAAGTTCAAGTTTCACTTCCACGCATCAAGGTGGACACCAAGACACTATTATGTATTGTCATTTTAACCACTGTTGATATTGCCCGGTTGTTGTATATTGTATAACATGAAGTGCTCCGTCCACCTTTGCTGTTCCCTGTCGCCACCCTTCTCCCAATGCCCCTTTCAACTCCCCCAGCCCACGTAAACACACTGCCCAGATAACAGAACCCATCAACCTGCTCCAGTCTCTCTGAGTTAACCCATACATCACACACACTTTATACCACACTCCTTTCTATTTCTTTGTACTAAAAATAAGTAGCACTAAAGATTTTTATTCCAAAACAGATTTTTTTTGTATCAACTTTGATGTATGGGAGTGAAATGTGGACATGGAAAAAAACAAAGGACACCCGAATAAAAGCTGTAGAAATACTTTCACTTGTTCAAGAATACACGTTGTGTACATCAGCCTTCCCCAACCGATGGGCCGCGGCCCTCTGGTGGTCCGCGGAACTTTTCTGCTGGTCCGCGAATGGTTGTCACCCGTTTTAAAATGCCTGTGACAAAAATTAAAAGAAAAGCATCATCAATAACAAGTGCGCTGTGAGTTTAGTGTTCACATTGTGGTGTTGTTATTAAAATATACATATCATAAACCGGTGGCGTGCAATATGCAATGGTGACATAATTTTTCCTTCAGTGTCGCGTCAGCTCTTCTGTTGACAGGACGTCTTCAATCTGCGCACACCGTGCCGTAACCGAAACATTTTTAAATTGGCGGCACACGTCGTTTGATAATACGGTTTTGTGATATTTTGGAAAACTATTTCTTGTGTTGAAAAATTTTAAACCTTGCAAAATGGAACAAAAGAAACATAAACAGCGAAACATTTTAACCTTCTTCCCAAATAAGAACAATAGTATAACGAAATATTTCGCCTATTTTCACCGGGCCGCTGGCGTAAAAAGGTTGGGAAATGCCGGTGTACTACATCCTTCTCTTGCATCTGCCCTCCCACCAGCTCACGAAAGAGGATAAGTCTCGAGAGACCGGGGTCAGGTACGTGAGCCACATGTCCAGACCAACAGGAGTGGGCACGCGGCACCAGAATCTCCATGTTACAGCAGTTGGCTCTGTTGGAAACATCATTGTTCCATACTCTACGGTGGCGTCTATTCATACTTTATATTATACCGCTGTTAAAGCATCACTCATCAGGTGGATCTTTTGTATTGTACTTGTTGTTCGTTGTCCTCTCACTGTTTATTTCATATCGAGTCATTGATAAGGGTAATAGAATCCAATTCAAATCACCACTAACACGGTCAGGGCTGAAAATGCCTGGTCACGTTAACTTTTATGGGAGAGGAAGTAAAAAAAAACTAAACATTAGAATGGCAATTGAGGAAATGTTGTATCTTGGAAGTATGCTCACATCGGATGGCCACTCCAAGTGCGATATTGCAAAAAAGAGTAGCACCTGGCAATTGAGTGAATGCTCTGCTGGGTCATATGGGGAGTTTTCTCATTGGAACATTTCAAGACGAGCTAAGCTGGCTGCCGATAATGGAATGCTGGTTCCAAAATTAGAATATGGAAAAGAAATATAGAGGTGATGAAAGTAAAACAATCATAATAATAGAATAAGGATAGTTATGGGAAAAACAATATATGATAGAATAAGGAATGAGAACATTTGGAAAGAAGCGTCGAGATGGTTTGGCCAAGCAGAAAGAATGAATGATGAAATATTTACAAAAATAATCTATAAGAGTAGTACAGAAGATACGAAAAGTTTGGGGAAGACCTATCGAATGGCATTCTGAAAGAGGGAAGAAAGAAAAGACATTTTAATAGGAGAGTATGCCTATTGA
Source organism: Odontocerum albicorne (assembly GCA_949825065.1). NCBI lineage: Eukaryota > Metazoa > Arthropoda > Insecta > Trichoptera > Odontoceridae > Odontocerum > Odontocerum albicorne. The sequence continues at coordinate 5,969,969 of OX463868.1, forward strand.
GATGTATAGATATGGCAGAAGCAAAAGATGTATGCCGGGAATGAATTAAGTGGAGATCTGTTCTCTCTGCTTGCCCGAATAGAAATGTGGCGTGATGGTAGTTATAATAATTATTATTCCAGTCCCGTACTTTATTATTATTTTTATATTTCCAGTACTACTGCGAACACTGCTGGGCGACGATCCACTCTCGGCCGGGTCGCGAATTCCACAAGCCGCTAGTGAAGGAGGGCGCAGACAGACCTCGCGCCGTCCCCTTCCGCTGGTGTTAGCCGTCACAGGTGGGTACTAGCGCCTGCCCTGCGCAGCACCGCAACGGGAGGGTCCCGCCCGCAGCGTATCGCAAACTTTGGGGATCCAATGCTAGCCGAGATACAATATACACACCGTAACAACGTGCATTGCCAATGAAGAAATGGGAGAAAAGGGCAAACTTGATATCTCATCCGATAGTACTTTGTACGGAACCACCGATTGTCGCGCATCTCTTTAACACGTTCACTGCCAATTACACAATATCGTGTGGTGTAAACCGCACACTGAGGGACATGTACTCGATGTGCGGTGAACTACAGTAACTTTGTGTCGGCCAGTATAGTCCCGGCCACATTAGGAAGTGGATTTGTTGGTTGTGATCAACATATCTGGACAGTTTATGGTATATTATATGTATTAGGGTCATTTTACATGTTTTTTTTTATTTTTTACAGTCAATGTGAAAATTAAATTTCAAACACCCATCGAAACGCTCATTTGTGCGTACTTTAACTTGCAAAATAACTAGTCCCGATGAAATTGACAGCTATATGCGGTTATATGAACGTACTATCAGCTCACGTTTTGATTCTGTTTTTACTTAATGGAATGCATTAGTCAGCCAATAAATATAACCGATTGTGTTTTTTTTATTAATAAACGGTAGGATATATTTTGTCCATGGGAATACAATACTTGACTACTACTGTATTAGGATCGGCAGTGAATGTGTTAATGTAGAATTCAAAAGAACTTTGTATTGACCATTCGTTTTTACATATATAAGTGTCAAATACATTTATCTTCTCTTTATCAAGACATTATATAGTATGTATTTATCCACATAACTGCAATAGAAACCTTCTGTTGTGGTTCTTATAATATCTTCAATGGAAACCTTCTGTTGTGGTTCTTATAATAACCGCAATAGAAACCTTCTGTTGTGGTTCTTGTAATAACTGCAATAGAAACCTTCTGTTGTGGTTCTTATAATAACTGCAATAGAAACCTTCTGTTGTGGTTCTTATAATAACCGCAATAGGAACCTTCTGTTGCGGTTCTTATAATAACTGCAATGGAAACCTTCTGTTGTGATTCTTATAATAACTGCAATAGAAACCTTCTGTTGCGGTTCTTATAATAACTGCAATAGAAACCTTCTGTTGCGGTTCTTATAACTACTGTAATAGAAACCTTCTGTTGTGGTTCTTATAACTACTGTAATAGAAACCTTCTGTTGTGGTTCTTATAACTACTGCAATATAAACCTTCTGTTGTGGTTCTTATAATAACTCCAATAGAAACCTTCTGTTGTGGTTCTTATAACTACTGCAATAGAAACCTTCTGTTGTGGTTCTTATAACGACTGTAATATTCAAATGAGGGAAAGGAGTGTGAGATGAAGAATGTCAATGACTGATTTTTTTTATCTAAGGAACATATTTGATGTTGGACTTTCACTAACAGCCTATTCTAATGGAAGATAAACACAGTCCTCCCTCGGTATCCGCCGGTATTAGTTCCAGGACCTCCCGCAAATATCAAAATCTGCAAAAACATATTTCAGAGTAAATGTTGTGTAAATATTATTGTTCAGGGAATAAAGCCGTGAACAAAGTAACATATGGAGATGTTCCATACAGACGTAATAGTGCCGCTGTAGGGCTAACTATAGTGTATGCATGGTACACGCCAACAGCGTATTGTAATATCTTACGTTCAACACTTAGGGCTGCTTTCATTTCATGGAATGAAACACTTAATATTTAAAATACATTTCATTGGATCTCTGACACTAATTGGCAACTGACATTTTACTGTTTCTGAAAGATTTTACTCTTGGAAAGTTGAAACTGTTATGTACACATCTGGACTGTTATATATTTTCTACTGTGTCGAAATAATATTTCCAGTTGAAATATTAACTTCAAATTTTTACCTGGCATGCACCGACCAGACTAGGCGGCTTCCGTGGCCTAACTGGTAAGATGCCTGTCTCCCAACCTGGGGCTTGTGGGTTTAATTCCTATTATTACCCAATTAAAAAAAAAAAAGGATATTTGTTAACATCTTTCTGATTGATTGGTTGGAAGAGATTGCCGCATGATAATAAATCCATCAGGTTGAACTGTATACAACAAAAGTATAATACAATACGATACACATTGTCCATTTGATAATAAGTCTCAATACCAATCTCATTTTACGAAATGTTGCCACTGATGAAATTTCAAATCCAATTTTGGCACAAACCTGACAAGATATCAAGTATAATTATAAATAGGGAAAATATAATTTTTTTTTTTAATCTGCGGTTGGTTCAATCCACGAATACAGAGGGGGCCGACTGTTACAAGCGGTGTTGTTAAAGTCTCGTTGAAAAGTAGCACCATCATTTGAGCGTGGTCATATCGTTAGCTTGCTTGCTTGTCAAGCGGTCAAACTGTCGTACTGTGAGCATGCTACGTTCAGCTCATGGCCGACCCGACAGCAACCTGTAATATGGCCACAAACAAGCGGGGATTCAGCCTAAAAGTGGTTAGTTAGTACAGCTACAGTTAGGATGACATATGCCACTTGGAGTATGTTGCTTAGTTATTTGTCAAGCTGATTATTCTCTATTCCAGAGATTTCTGATACATGCGTACCTCACTTATACAGCGAGTCACGTTCCAGATCACAGTTTTTTTTCACTTGCCAGGGCATATATAAAACCTTAGAAATACAATTTACACTACAATTTATTAATTGCGTAATATCCCGAGGTGTATGTAAAAAACCAATACGTTAGTAAAAATAATAAACAAATGTTACAGGCTAACCTTAGAATATACATTTTCATTTGTTTATGTTATACTTGTTAAATAAGATAACAAACTATTTGAGTGGGTCAGAACCAGATATGACTATCCCACATTTAGATAATTGACTTCAAAGTTGCAGATCTATTAAAAAATGGTTTGTTTTCTGTAGTTTCCAAAATGTAACGGTAGATGTCTGCACTTATGGTGAACTATAAACTAATAATAATGTTTGGTTCTGATAGAAATGTACATGTTATCGAGAGCCTTTCGGTGGTAATCTCTAATTCTCGGTTGAGAGAGACGCCTCCGGCAGCGCAGCGCATCCACGTTGGTTTGTCATGTTAGTGATAAAAGTTTGACGTATGTTATGCGGCTATTTCCTAGATAGCAAATACTTGTTAACCGTTTGTTTGTTTTTCAAAAAAATTTATTTTTCTGCTTTTTTTATCTAGTTGATAAATATGTATAAAATAAATATATATTCGAAACGTGTGTAGGGAAATAATTTAAATAATATTGTATTTTAGTTAAATTAATTAAATTTTTGCATATTTATTATATTATAAATTTGAAAACCTTAATATATACATATAAATATATTTAGTATCGAGGAAAATGCATCTAAATTAATTATTTTTTTTATTTATTTTTTATAAGCACTCGCCTACTTCACTAGGTATATATGCCTGCCCTAAGGTAGGTTGATTTCACAAAACATACAAAAATGAAAGAAACATAAATAGGGCAATCGTAAGAATGAATGTAGGGAAACCAAAGGTTATGGTTATAGAAAGGAGTGTGGTATAAAGTGTGTGTGCTGTATGGGTTAACTCAGGGAGACTGGAGCAGGTTGATGGGTTCTGTTATCTGGGCAGTGTGTTTACGTGGGATGGGGGAGTTGAGAGGGACATTGGGAGAAGGGTGGCGACAGGGAACAGCAAAGGTGGACGGAGCACTTCATGTTATATACAACAACCGGGCAATATCAACAGTGGTTAAAATGACAATAAATGATAGTGTGCCGGTGCCCACCTTGATGTATGGAAGGGAAGCTTGGACTTGGCAGAAGTAGGATAAATTTTAAGAATATTTGTGGAGTGTCAATGTTGGAAAGAAGGCGGAATATAGACATCAGAAATAAATGCAATGATAGAATGGATGTTTTAAGTAAGATGAAGAGAGGAGATTTAAGATGGTTTGGACATGTGGAGAGAATGAATTATGAAAGAATGACTAAGTGAATATAGAAATTGAATCGCATTACACCGAGAAATAGCGTTAAAATCAGAAACACTCAATCCACAGAATCTAAAAAGGGGACCTTTCGTAGAGTTTAAGTTTCCATCTTGTGTTGACGTTATAATATGTTATGTTAAAGGGCTCTTTTCTCTGTAGAGATCTTGTGCACAGTTTTTGTCTCTGATTAAAATAATTGTTTGTACTGCTAATTTTCAATCTAAGGTAGTAAGTAGGATCCTAATCAAGTATAAAGTAGTGAAGGGCTCTATATTCCTTGCAACTTAGGTATTCTCCTGTTTCTAAAATGGAGTATCCTAATCAAGTATAAAGTAGTAAAGAGCTCTATATTCCCCGCAACTAAGGTATTCTCCTGCTTCTAAAATGGAGTATCCTAATCAAGTATCAAGTAGGAAAGGCTCTATATTCCCCGCAACTAAGGTATTCTCCTGTTTCTAAAATGCAGTATCCTGATCAAGTATAAAGTAGTAAAGGGCTCTATATTCCCCGCAACTAAGGTATTCTCCTGTTTCTAAAATGGAGTATCCTAATCAAGTATCAAGTAGGAAAGGCTCTATATTCCCTGCAACTAAGGTATTCTGTTTCTAAAATGCAGTATCCTAATCAAGTATAAAGTAGGAAAGGCTCTATATTCCCTGCAACTGAGGTATTTTGCTGTTTCTAAAATGGACAGACGGGGAATGCCAGACTAGATAGATCAGTCCATTGGCATTTTATAGTGGATACGATGCCTTCAAAACATATTTCTAATAGGCTGGAAAAAAATTCTAAATAGCTATAAATCTGACAGGTTTTATTAAACACAAACAAATTGTCGTTAACTTAGGTGCATTTTTCTCATACATTGTTAATTGGCCGGAAATGTGCAATGATTAAAAAAAAAATTAAAGAAAATAATTTTAATGTTACTTTTAATAAAGGAAAATTAATATTACCCCAGTATTTAATTCATTATACGATCGAGTTTTTTTCTATAAGGATAATTCATACTTTTTTTTTATTAATAAATAATAATTATCGATTCAAATTTAGTTTCAAATGCATAATGTGAAATTTCGAATAGGTAGGCTCATTTTCTTTTTTCGCAAATGGATCGTATGAATTTTTGTTTTATTGTAACACCAAAGTGATTTAATTTTAACGAAAGATAATTTCACAATTTAAAAAATGGACACGTTTTTATCGAGTGAATCAAAAAAAATACATGTTGAATATTCAATTCTAAATAATCGGTAGACGCTAGTCTTCAGCTCGGGAGTTGAGGATTCAATTCCCGATATTATACAAAAGCTCTAAGCCCTAAGGAAGAATAAAAAACAACCTCCGTAGCCTGATTGGTATGCCACCTGTTTTCCAGCCCGGGGGTTGAGAGTTCCATTTCCGTCGGTGTCCAGATTTTTTTTAAAAAAGAGTTCATGTTTTTATTTGCTAATAAGTTGGTCACATTATTATGTATACTTTTTCATGTAGTGAAACAATTTCAGATCTTAATTCTCATTTCCTAATAATTTCGAGTCATTTAATTTCATCCGACTTATTTGAATGTCTTTCTGTGATTTTTTATGTACATTGGAAAAAATATGCTTTTTAGTTTAACCTGTACACCGCGTTAAAAATCAAATTCTACGAATCCTGTGCGCGGCACAATTTCGGCGTTTTTTAATTTCTAAGTTTAAACGCGTATTTTGTTTAGAACCACTGATATTTGATGACACCACCAAGTAAACATGACATTCAAGTAATTTTCTGATAATAAATAATAGTCATTACTCTTAAGGAGACTCGTTAAATAAAGGAGATAAACTAAACATTACGTAAAATACACAAAGGAATGCTACAGATCAGATCACAGGCGTTTGTGCTTCCCGCGAGAGGAACACGTTAAGTAAGAGCTTATCTATCTTTTAGGAAGTTAAAAATGGAATGGATTCACATTCAGCTTAAAAATAATATTTCACTTGCATTCAGCGTATTACTTTCATATAAAAGGGTAGGATTAATAATATTACTTCCATCGAGACTCCTTAGATGGCAGTGTTTTATTTATCGCAACTATCAATTTACTGCATAGATGGCAGTGTTGATTTAGTTCCTACAATTATTGATTTATTTCCATCAACGCTACATAGATGGCATTGCTGATATATTCGTCGCAACTATTGATTTATTATATTTTCATCAGTACTCCATACGTGGCAGTGTTGGTACGAGGGTAGTCCCAAAATTACCCTACCTAACGAAGAAAACACAAAAAATTTGGGAAAAAATATTTTTATTTCTCAACATAGTCTCCTTTCAGCTCGACGCACTTTTCCCAGCGATGTTCAATAGCTTCGATACCCTGTTTATAGTGAGAACCGTCGAGCGTCTCAAAATAGCCATCAACCGCAGATTACACCTCTTCGTTGTTGGCAAATCTTTTACCACCGAGCCATTTTTTCAAGTTTGGAAAAAGAAAATAATCCGAGGGGGCTAAATCTGGCGAATATGGTGCATGAGGAAGCAATTCGAACTTTAATTCATTGATTTAGGCCACCGCGATAACGGATGTGCAAACTGGTGCATTGTCTCGATGAAACAACACTTTCTTTTTCGCCAAATGCGGCCGTTTTTTCTGAAGGAGAAGACTCCCCCAGAGTAGAATCTAGCTCGGCTTTGATATTGGTTGGACTTAGACCTTTCAAATGAAAGTATTGTATCACATAACGATGACCAATTTTTTCCATGTTTACAAATTCACTGAGAGCGTTCACTATTGATGGCTGCCCCAAACAAATACTAAACAACGTAGCGTCTTAAAACTTGAGCTTTATAAGTTTTGTACTTTCTACCACAGTCATTTTTTAAAGCGACAACCGCCATATATACGTCAGGTCGGGTACTTCTGGGACCACTCTTGTATATTTATCACAACTATTGATATATTTCATAAATCAACTCTCCATAGAAAGCAATGTTCATTTATTTACCACAATTATTGACTTTCACTAACACTCCATAGAAGACAATTTTGTTATATTACCGTAGTAAAATTAAGAATTGAATATTCAACCGCTGGATGTGAAAATATTCACCGCGACTATTTATTACAATTCTCGGTTCACTTTACTCAAACAGTTCCGTTTCCAGTTAGTGCGTGTGCGTGTATGTGTGTGCGTGTGTGTATTATATTTTTATATTCTCGGGTATGTCGAAATTTTTATATTTTTATATTTTTGTATTTCGGATACATGAGGAGAAATAATTGAAAATAAAACTTTGACACTCGGTAAAGAATGCTTACGATCGATTCCTAATATATATATTGTATATATATATATATATATATTAGTGTTTTATCTTTCATCGTTAATTATTATATATCAAAACGTCCTTACTTAAGTTTATCGTAAATGACACTCTCCCTGTTAGTAAGATTAACGACAATATACCATAGACTACATAAAAAATAATTAAATATGGTTAAATAATATATAAAAATGATCAGTTTTAAGGAATATTTTCTCAGTTAAATATTTATTATGGAAATGATGATGTCGTCGGAAGTTATTACTTGATTCCCGAAGGTGACTAAAAATATTCAAAATCCATTCGTTTATTTTACATCTCGGTCGGAGGAATCACCTTAATGGATTTTAATATGCGGCGATGTGTCTGTTACTCTATGATCGGAAAAATCCCTGCGTTATACGCACATGATCTCCACTTGATGTTTTGCATTAAAATACTAATAAACATAGTTAAAATATGACATTTTATTGTGTTGTCCGGAAAGTAATTTTTGTTGTCCGGAAAGTAAGTTTTCAGTATCTTAACGATCTCTCGTGTCATAGAACGCCGGTTAGTCTCGACCGATGTCTCTATTTAACCGTCAATGGTAATCGCTCTTCCAGAACGAACACCATTTTCGAATGTTGTACCACCGATACGGAATTTAGCAAGGCACATTTGCCACCCGTGATTGTTCACTACATCATCACCGTACACTGTTCATATATACATATTTTTTTACTTTGCATTGTATTTGTTTTTTTGCGGTACTCAAAAAGCAATACACATTAAAAATACAATGTTTCATCTTCAAAATTACGCTAAAAATACGATGTTTCATCTTCAAAATTATGCTAAAAATACAATGTTTCATCTTCAAAATTACGCTAATAATACAATGTTTCATCTTCAAAATTACGCTAAAAATACAATGTTTCATCTTCAAAATTACGCTAAAAATACAATGTTTCATCTTCAAAATTACGCTAATAATACAATGTTTCATCTTCAAAATTACGCTAAAAATACAATGTTTCATCTTCAAAATTACGCTAAAAATACAATGTTTCATCTTCAAAATTACGCTAAAAATACAATGTTTCATCTTCAAAATTATGCTAAAAATACAATATTTCATCTTCAAAATTACGTTAAAAACCGCTTAAAACAATTTGGGCAAACAATATCCGAAAAAAAAATTTAAACTTCTTTCATAATTAATATATTGTATTTTCAGCATGCTTGTAATGTACTGAACTACGACAATCTGCCTGAAACAACTTCCCGGGCAAACATATTATTATTGTTTTGATCAATGATAAATAAGAGATTTTTTTTAAAGCGCCTTTTAATAAGTGGACTCACCTTAAAGGTGCTTTAACTACACTAAGTCTCTATTTAATTGGGAATTGAATCCAATATTTAAATAAGTGAAAATCTAACAAAATATGAATGGTGTATAGTAAAAAAGAAAACAAAATAGATTTAGTAAGTGTAAAGACAGGAAGGCATCTCCTGTAGCCTTTATTCGGGAACTTCCCCGCATTTCTGCGCGTGCAGGTGCATATTAGGCGAGAAAACTTGCCAGTGGAAGACAGAATACAAAAAATTACAGATCTGCTGATTTGTGTAAATGTTTGGGAATGTATGTGATTGGTTGCAATAAAATTATTGTTATAAAGGTTAAACAATAAAAAAAAATCTTTTGTAAATGTATTAAAAAAAAAACCTTATATAAGTCATATTAAATTAAATATCGACCGAATAAGAAAAATTCACCATCAGCAGTGGCATAGCAACAGGGGGCGAGGGAGAACAGTTGTCATTAGGCCAAGACTTAAAGTGGGCTCATAGTCAGGGACCAAAATAATATATTTTTTTAAATTGTAATTTATTTTTATCAAACACTGTTTATTCCACTTTTTTGTGACGGTATAACCCTACCGGTTTCAAGGTGCACACCTCATCTTCAGGTCACAAAAAAGTGAAATAAACAGTGTTTGATAAAAATAAATTACAATGTCTTTAAACCTCCACAATGTTAATGCCTTAACTATAAACAACATATTTTTTAAAAGTATTTTCTTAATTTTGCCACGCCTTGCCGGCATTAGATTCAACAATTAAAAAAATATCCATGATTCCACACAATGTCCGTCATTTTTCTGTTACTCGCACTTACATTTTGACAAAGAAACTACAGTATGAACTATTGTATTGTAATTGAAAGGATGAAACTAGTGTTGGTACTAAATTCTTTAGAATACTATAGCTTCTGAAGTGTATAATTACTGTTTATAATGCATTCATAGTATATGTAACAAATTTAAAAAGGGATATTATGATATTTAATAGTATATAGTGTACAGGCACATATTCCCACACGACTCCCTGCGCTAAGGGGGGTGCATATTTAATATTTTGTTCCCGGGCGCAGAAGACCCTCGCTACGCCACTGATCATCGGCTAAGTAAATTACCTTTTTATTTGGATAATAACAAAAATAGAGAAAACTTAAAATTTAGTTTCAATATACTTTGTAGGCGAATTTATTTATTTATCAATTTAATTGTTCCTGAAAAATAATTGAATACAACAAAATAATTTAATTTTGTGATATAAATTGAGAATATGTTTTAAGATATCGTCACTGTTCAGACCAATTATATCGTCACTGTTCAGACCGTAACCCTCAATTTTTTATGATAATTACACTTATTGTGTATTGAATTGTTTTATTTGAAACGAGTGTTTGAGCCGTCACCCAGATTAGGGTGTTCATTTTGGTTTTGCGGGGCCCAATTAAAAATGAATTAAATAACACATACAGATAACAATTAAATAGATTTCAATAATACAAAATACGTTACTTGTAGTGGTAACAACATTAAATCTTATTAATCCGTGGATCTCATCAGATCTTAGTGTTATGGTAGATGGTCTGCATCTTAGGGCATCTCCAGTTAGTCAGTGCTGTCTGTTTCGCTATTTGGAGCTGTAGTAAACACCTTGACTCGCGCAAGTGTTATATATCGTTGTATTAATGTTGTCTTTTCACTTTTTAATTTCTACCACAACCCACCCAAAAATTTGTAACTGTATCCAAGTGCCTCGTCACTTTGTATTTCTCTCCATAGTTGTCATTCTCGCGGTTGAGGGTTGTGATCTTTACAGTGAGGTCTGCGCACTTTCTGTTTCTGACAAGATACGAAGCTTCGTATAGAATGGAATCGGTAGCGTCCTTGATCTGGGCAGTCCAACGCGAGGGGACGCAGCCTCTTGGTCTTCTACCAGAAATATTGCCCAGCGTGACAGTCTTTTCGAGACGTGTATCATCGTGTTTCAATATGTGTCTGAAGAAACGCAATACAATTTGTTGACAGATTGTGGAGAGACGAATGGAGTTGCAGTAATAGAAACTCATATGTTCTCCTTTTCGTCCAAGATATTCGCAGCATTCATCTTCAGCACCACATCTCGAACACATCGTTCTTCCGTCTATGGATATACTTCATTATCCATTGTCCTGTCCTGACATATTTTGACTAGACTGTCATAGCGTTCTTTGCCATTCCCAACTACGCTCCATCTCTGCAGTAGTGTCGCCAGAGGGTAGTTATTGAGCGCATTCTATTTATCATTTTTCTAAATGTCTGATGACAATGTCATTCAAAATGCCAACTGGCACAATTTTAAATGGTGATCCAGTGAGTTAAGAAATTTGGTTTCACACAAACAGTCCGAATTTGCATTAAAATTATTTTCTTTCGAAATTTTCCAATTATACGTCCAGTTTATTAAAAAAAAATTTATTGTGTTAGTCGCTAACCATGTCATATTGATAGCTGTGTAATTTATTTTAAAATCGTGATAGTGCTAAAAAATATGCCCATATTTAAAATATCTTTAAAAAAATTAGTAAAAAAGTTCAGAGTGTTGCCATATACCCTTACACGGTTAACACTATCCAGTCAGTGACCATTAGTTAGGCCACCCCACTCCGAGTTTGCACTCGCCTGTTTCCAAATCCATCCGCAGCAATTGGGAATATGAATATGCAATGGGCACTTTGTGCGTGTTTCCTATAAAATTTCACTTTTGAGGGTTACTCACAGTTGGCCCGGACAGCGGCGATATTTTTATAGAGCCCCCAATTTGGGCTCTCTCATTAGCCATGTTGTTACCGTAGTTGATAAGAATTTTTTTTTTATTATTTATTTATCCATCCCTAATGGCAAATAAAAGAGGCTTTTATTTATTATTCCGATAATATTTATTTCTGTTACGAAATAATAATACCTTCAATAGGCTATTGTTATGATTTTATTATTTTCGATTGATGTACGAAGTGAATTCTTCATTTTATTTTGTTTTCTACTCTGAATAAGATACAACGCATGGTTTGAACAGGTCTCGAGAATGTCCTCGATCAAATAACTTATTTGTTGGTGCATTTTTTTAAAGTTCTTTTAGAAACTGCAACTTAACCGTTGCTTGGCCATCCTCAAAAAAAGTCTCCATTTATAAATTCTTTCTTTTAATTATTCTACATGTACAACACCGGACGGTAAGTAATACACATCGTTTGTAGAGCGTCGTCTCTGTCATTCATACACTTGTTACGTCGCGATTTGTCAGTTGTTACCAGACCGGACTGTTAACGCATCGTGCGACAGAGACGACGCTCAACAAACTATGTGTATTACTTACCACCGGGTACTGTATGTATACATCTCATTGTATACTACATTTTCTACTATTCGTATATATGTTTTGAGGCTTTCGTGGTTCATTGTAACTGTTGTATAATATCTTTTGGAATATTGTACCGTACGGTTTGGGTTGTGACGGCGACATTTCAAGAAATGTTGCCATTTTTATCTTCGGAGATTGTTTGTGGTGAAATTGACTACATACAAGCCTCGAAGATGAAAACGATTGCGTTTTTTTAAAATGGCATTTTAAGCCAAAACACACGGGTACACAGCACTCGGAAAGACCTTATACAACATATACAAAGAACTGCGAAATGGCGCCACATCAAATGCTAAAAGGAAATTCAGTTACATGGCGCGACAAATGGCACCTGAATTTTCTATTTTCTATAGTTTTTTTTAACCTGGCGAGTTTATTGCCATGTGGCAATCTCTTCCAACCAACCAGAAAGATGTTTTTATAGGCCCTAAGTGTTAACCAGACTGGAATCCTATGTGCCAAAAAAGTTCTCGAAAGAGGAAAGTTATTTGAGGACATTCTTAAGACGTAACTGAGATATTTCTTCATGTCGACAGAGTAGCGCATAGCGATTGCTTTCGTAAAATATTTAATTTTTATTTGTGTTAATTTATATGTTGTATGTATATAGTATGTCGGGTAAAAGTGTTCATAATATTTCTTTTTATCATTTTCTTTCTTATATAAGGATTATAATAACTCAAACTGGACCCAAAAACCATTTTGTCTGATGAAGAATGGCCATTCAGATATTTGGACGGTTCATTTATATTATCGAGGTCTGAATTAAGACGGCGACCTTAATAATAAATACTTGATCCAAATTTTTTATTTAGTGAATACTATTAGTAATAACTCGATGCTTGTTACTTTAAAGCGGTGTTTCTCAGCATTTTTTCAAACGTCCCTTTTGAACGATTTGGGATAAGTCAAAATCTCCCTGGTATAATATCAAATAGTTTTTGGTTCTTGCAACATTTATTTTTAATTATTTATTTTATACATTACTGGAAGTTTTATAAATACGTAGGAAATTTATGAAAAAAAACAACGGGTAATTTTAAGTGGACACGAAACTTATATGGATCTGGGTTTGTTGCATTTCATTTGTTGTGTTCTCAGTAAACTAGGCTTTTGCCTGTATCTTACATGCAGGAAGTAAAAAAAAAAACTGAAAAATAATAATATTTTGTCAATAGACAATATTTTGCAGTGGTTAGATGGATGAAATTACGAGTAAGTAAGGCTTAGATATTTTTGTTACTTGAATATTTAATAAATATCGTAATGACCCCCTCGATAACCCTATCACCTCCCTAAACATTAAAATGGCTCCCTAGGGGGGATATTGCATCCATTGGGAATCGCCGCTTTTATGTGACATCATGAAATTACCTGATTCACATCCCCACTGACGTAATGACTTTTTAGCGTTTATAGCTCTAAATAACAATTAAAAAATTATAACTCTTTTGATTAAGAGACCGCACATTTTGACAAAATTAATTATTTATACACATTCGGAAAAAATCACCCTTTGAAGTGATTTTATTTGACATTTTTTTTTTATCAGTTATTACCATTTGCTTATAAAGCAGTGGCGAAGCGAGAGAGGAAAGGAGACAGTTGTACCCGGGCATAGGTCTGAGAGAGGCGCAAAATCTGGGTCCATTAGTAATATTTTACAAAGCTTCTACCTTAATTTTGCCTCACCCTGTCTGCGACAGATTATTTATTTGTTTTATCTTAAATTACAAACAATATGTTTCGAAACTTTTGCTGTTTTTCGTATCAGTTGGATAAGGTATTTTGGAGTGTTGTACCTCGTGGTTTGACTTATGATGCTGGCATTTTTAAACATCGCGGTTTTCATCCTCGGGACTTGTTCGTAGTTAACTTGGCCGAGTTGATTACAATGGACAAGCTTCGAAAGGGAAAAATGCAACAATTTCAAAACATCCGCATCATAAGCGAAATCACACGGTACAACATTCCGAAAGACTTTATTCGACTGATTGCAAAAACAAAAAAATACTTTTAAACTAAATAATTATTGCTTTTAATTTATTGAATAATTGAGAGTATTTTGTTATATGCGTACAATAAGAAATATTATGATGTACGCGAGAAGACATATTATACAGTGTACAGGTCATGCCTCGATTGTCGGGCTTCGACCGTCGCCGTCCTCGGATGCCAAAGTCCCTCGCTACGCCACTGTTTCATAGGCAATGTATAAAAATGTGTTATATCCAAACCATCGACCTGTGTTGCCGTCATGCGTTGTGTAATAGACGTTATTACATAAAATTACCAAATTAATCTGAAACGATACCACGATTCCAGGATTGCTCACCCACGTACGTTTCTTAGTGGATCCGACTAATTTTTGTATTGAACCAAAATACACGTACGAGTATGTTACTAATATATTGTAATTTTGAATATGCAATGTTCCTCACGTTGTTAATGTGTTTGTTTTCATAAATGATATATTGTTTATTTTGTTGTTTGTGCGCTGCCGCTGCATTACCATTACGTATGACGGGGAATATTTTGTTTGTTTCGTTATATTTACTGTCATATATAGTATTGTAATAGGGTGACAGGAACTTTGTATTACCTATTTTTATACAGGAAACATTTTCTTCATACGAGAGAAGCTCCGTTTCATTTTATTCGCCCCAATCGGTACAGCCGCACATCCGAGGTTCGTTTGAGCGCATGGCGAGGGCCGCGTTAACTTTTTGTATCATACATATGTACATACCGTCACGTCATATCCCTTTTTTGGCTACGCAGAGAAGACGTATCTCCGAGCCTTCCTATGTACACAAATTGCTACTTCACACTCATCCATATGGATCTTCGATTTCTCGCTCTTCTCACCTTTCCTACAGACAAAATTTCTCCAACTGACATATATCCATCTTTCCTTGGCCTGCCTCTTCCTTGCACGCCATTCATTCCCATCTAATCTAATTGATAAGACGCCTGTCTTTCAACCCGGGAGTTGGTGGTTCCATTCTTATTGGTACCCATTTTTTTTCTAATGGGTCTGGTTTTCATTTTATTCTGGTTGGCTAGAAGGGATTGCTACTCGACAATAAGCCTACCAGATTTTTTTTGTACACAACGAAAGTGTTATATAATACAATTTCAGACATGTATATATACATATATTTGTTGTTATTCTTTTGATATTTCCAAACCATCTCGAGACTCTCCTTTCTTTATTTCACTTGTAACACGTAACTCTAACATACGGTTATCCCTAATCTGGTCAGTGTTTACTCGTATCATATATAGTAATATCGCATTCATTCTATTCCTATCACTCCTGATTTCTCTTCCAGAAATCAACGTGGACACAGACACACCACTGGTCAGATAATAATCATTTCCTCGAAAGGGAGAAAACCTTCGAGAAGCTCATCTAATATCCTTTGCCCTCATTGACCCGACCACGTTCATTCGAGGCTCTTTCGGCTTATTTCAAACTAACGTTGATTAAAATGTTTTCAATAGAATTTAAATAATATTTAATATTTGCTAGCACACCGTAAATATTTTGTTTTACAAAACAATTGCCTCATTTGCCTGTTGGAAATAAATTTCATATAAAACTTGTTTTTATTACAATAGAAAACAAGTCTGCTGGAATGATTATGAACATTTGTTTAATTTTATACTCCACATAATTCTAGTACATAAAAAAAAATTGTTTAATGTTTACGGTAGATCAGTATTTTGGCATGACGTTTTGCGTAAACATTTTTACATTTTATATTTGCATTTTTGTTTCCCCGTCATATTTAAAGTAACAACTTTGTATCTGATCTTCAGGTTAACAAAATACATAATCTATTTGATATATGGCACCTCCATTTCTATTAAACTGGTAATTGCATTCCTCACCGTCTCTCCATCGCATTGCTGATAATATATACCTCTCCATCTCTATCTATTTGATATATGGCACCTCCATTTCTATTAAACTGGTAATTGCATTCCTCACCGTCTCTCCATCGCATTGCTGATAATATATACCTCTCCATCTCTATCTATTTGATATATGGCACCTCCATTTCTATTAAACTGGTAATTGCATTCCTCACCGTCTCTCCATCGCATTGCTGATAATATATACCTCTCCATCTCTATCTATTTGATATATGGCACCTCCATTTCTATTAAACTGGTAATTGCATTCCTCACCGTCTCTCCATCGCATTGCTGATAATATATACCTCTCCATCTCTATCGGGACCCTCCTATTTTATCTCGGACCACCAGATACAACCTCCGGGGTCTGATAGATAAAACGCCTGTCTCCCGAACGTCAGGAGATGGAATCCCGTTGAAACTTAATTTATGTTAAAAGTGTTTCCAATATGTGTTTCACTTCAGGTTTCTGTAACATATTTCTAATAAGTCTGAGAAGATTGCCACATGGTAATAATCTTGCTTGATTGTATTGTTTACAGTTAAATTGTAATATTGCTTTTCATTGTATATTTTTGTCTACTCGCATCTATTAGTGTTAATTTTCCCAAAGTATTTGAGAATTGACAGTTGTATGTACCATTAATGACCGAACTCTGTTCAATTTACAAATAATTCTTCCAGAATCAATGAATTTGTTCTGCGTGCTGTCCAAAGTACAAGCAAGGCAATCAGCGCTACATCTCGCATTCCTTTTCTCTCAATGTCCGCTTTAACACCATACACAGAACTAAAGGATCTTTCAAATTGAGCGGTTTATTTATTCTATTTTTTTTTAATTCTTGAATAAAACACACAATTTGTTTTGATTTCAAAAAACTTTTTATTGGTCATTGAAGTATAATGTATGACATTTAAACACAAAAAATAATATCCGCGAAATATCCACCTCTTGCAGCTCCACAGATGTCCACTCTTTTGTCAAAATTTTTGATGACATTTTGGCATATTTGCGGTTCTAACTCACCGATAACGCTAATAATTTCGTCCTTCAGCTCAGGAATTGATCGGGGGCCATTCTTATAGACCTGGCTTTTCACGTAACCCCAGAGAAAATAGTCCAACGGTGTCAGATCACATGATCTTGGTGGGCAATTAACATCACCTTTTATGGAGATTACAATACATAAAATAATTCAACAGTTTGAATGCGTTGTTGTATTGTATATGACTATTTTTATAAATGCCATACATTACACTTCTCAAATGTCACAAGACCCAAGCGAGTTTGCGACGTCATCTGTGTTATATCCAATAATTTAAAAAACCGCTCAATTTGAAAGACCTTTTATTAGGAAAATCTGTGTTTCAACAAACTTAGCTTTGGTTAACCTAGCAATGTTCCTGTCTTTCCGTGTGCCCTTCAGCTTATCTATAGTTGACTATGTGATGGTGCTTTTCCTTCTTATTCCCGCTTCACATCCGCCATTGTCGGATATCAAAGTTCCATAAAATATGAATGCAAGTATTCATAGTTGAACGAATGAAGGGTTATATACAATAACATTTATGAATTAATTTCCACAGATTATAAACTGAAGGATCAGATACAATACAATGCAAGCAAGTTGATATAAGTTGTAGTTACCAAATAAAGGAATGGTCTTGTATTGTAGGATTTGTTATTGTTTTAATATTGTTTTTGTTTCATTAGCTAATTTTAGTTCGTAAACATTATTTTATTTATAATTCCCTGTTAATCTTTTAAATGAATTTTATGAATGTCTGCCTGTACCGATGCCCTTAGCTCGAGTCAGTTTTTGCTCTGGTCGGTAGGAAAATAATTCTACGTGACAATAAAAAAAAATCATCCGATAACATCCTCTATAATGTTATGACAGAATGCACGTCTAATTAGGGGTTTCATGTCGGAGACAAGATCCAGTATTGTCTTTTCATTTATAAGTGTCCCTTGTTGTACGTGATTTAAATAAAATTAACAATAAAAATATTAAAAACCAATTTAAACAGAATCATTCTATGTGGGATGAAGTTGTATGGGGGGTGCATTATTCAGTCTCACTGACTATTTAAAAATATTAAAGACAGAGACCCACCAGTTGATTGGTACCCACCTTGATTGAAAGGAATAAGGTTCAGCTTTAACTTTGTAGAACTCCATATTATTATATTAAAATAATACATTTCCTTTGTTATTCCACTAGATGTATCAACCACTTAACAGTCGAATTTTTAACACGCGACGTAACACAATGACGAACTGTGAATTAATAAATTCTGTACGAAAATATATTCTGTTCGGATAAAACAAGTTGAAACAAGATCTGGCCGAACGACGCTCGGGAGAAACACTCCCAACAATTCAAAACAAGATTTGCTGGAACGGGGCTCGGTCTCGTCAATTTAAAAAGAAACTTCGTGCCCGAGTCCCGCTCGGGCAAAACTGTCAAGTGGTTAATCCTCGCTACACGAGTTACTGCCTGAATAAGGTATTGACATAAGAGGTAGAAACACGTGTTGCAGGGATAAATGCAACGAGTGAATACAGTAGACTCTTGAGAATCCGGGGTCGTGTTAACCAGGTGGCAATTTAACTAGGGCAGTAAATAAATTCTTGTATAATATTTTAATATTTCAAAATTTTTCCAAAAATGTTTGGAATATTTCACTGTCCCTTTTAATCCACAGCCTGGTTAATGCTATCCCAGATAATCGAGAGTCTACTGTAACAAAGTTACTTATTACCGTATTAGCCCGACTATAAGGGGAGGTTTTTATTTAAAAAGGCGACACGTAAATAGGGGGGGTCGCCTTATAATCAGGGTCGCCCTATAGTCGGGCCAATACGGTATTTAGTATTGTATTTTTTTTTTTTGTTTTGAATCAATTCCTTTTCACCTCAATCATTTCACTTTACGTTGTATAATTATTCCTAATTGTATCATTTTTCTTGAAGCCAATGAATCATGCAAAGCGAGGGATACCTGTATGTATATATTTGTGGTTAGTTGGATAAAATTTCCACCTGGTAATGAGCCTGACAGGTTGTACTGTATATATATATATATATTTATATATCAAAGTTTTATGCATTACAATTGAACTGACTCGACTTGAGGGGCATCGAAATAACAGAATTTTAATAATTACTTTAAATATATTATTTTCTATCTTAAATCACAATTTGTTTTTATTTTTTGTAGTTTTGTATTTTTGTAGAACTAGATAAGTATTTTTTATATATGTATATTTTTTAAATTATCTTCAGTACAAAGCAGTCCTCGACTTCCGTACATGATTGGTTCCTGAAAATTTGTACTGAAGTTGAGGAATATTAAAAGAAAAAAAATTAAAAAGACAGTTTTAAAATGTAGGATTATCCGGATAGTAATTTCGTTTTTTTAAATAAAATTTAAATGCACAATTGCGCGGAATTTAAATGCAAAATGTCTATGAGCTGACGTGGACGATACAATCTCTCGTATCGTAGAATGTTGAATGAAGACCTCCGTGGCCTGGTGGTAAGACAATTGTCTGCCGATCCGGAGGTTGCGGGTTCGATCCCCGCTGGAACACAGATTTTTTTTAAATAGGGTTGGAAGAGATTGCCACATGGCAATAAACTCGCCAGGTTTAAAAAAAAATTGTTGGTTATTCTCGACCAATGCCATAATTTGGTATTTCAGAGCAGGCACTATCTTCCAGTGTCGTATCACCGTTAAATATTTATTTAAACTACATTTGACACACAATTGCTTACTGCATTGTTGCTATGCAATATAAATTTCTTTATTTCGGTTGTTTTATGTTCAGTTCTTCATTTATTATAGTTGTATAAAAATTCCAGTTGTATTCTTGACCCAATATAATTATTTTGCTGAGGCAAAAAAAAAATTATGTCCTAATGACATCTATCCAAAAAAAATACGAACTTACTTTCCGGACAACCATATATTATATGTTAATGATTCTAATTTCACATAAAACCATAAACAATTTAAATTTAAAAAAAATTAAATTCATATCAATTTAAAAATTCTCCAATTTTGTACTATCATTAATTTTTTATACCAACTTTACTATAATTTGATCTCATATATGTAAAGCATAAATAAATAACTCGAATGAGGTCTAAAATAATATAATACATTTTTAAAAAATCTAAAAAAAATTCTAAAAAAATATCGTTTTAACACGTAAGTTAAAAAAAAATTACATGAAATTATCAATCGACAGTATTTTTTTTTATTATTGTACTATATTTAAAGAATATTTTATCATGCACACCTTTTTTAATCCCATGTAAATTTGAAAATTTTCAGTAGATAATAAAATTTGAGGCAAACCCATCTCTCTAAGACCTGAATTAATTCTAAGGTTTTAAAAAAATATTCTTAATTGCGAGTGTATTATTTGTATTAAATGCAACATTATGTCGTATTAGTTTAGATAGATGGCGTCCAAAATGTTCCAAAGCTATAATACAGTTTCCTGCATTTCATTTGTTATCATTGGGAACAAAAATATAACACAAAGTCGTTTACAAGTGCGTATGAACTCTATGTGTATTATAATGGACGTCCGGTCTGCAGAAGTTAAACTCACCTGTCCTACATTCTGATCTCCCACCAAATGAATACTACTTGTTTATGCATTTGAAGAAATATCTTGTGTATCGCAGGGGTTGAAAAATGATTATGAACTTATGAATAAGGTTAATAGATGGTTCAATGTTCAATACTCTGACTGTTTTGACCGTGAAATAAGAAAACTGGTGATACAATATCAAAACTGATGATACAATATCAAAACTGATGATACAATATCAAAATTGATGATACAATATCAAAACTGATGATACAATATCAAAAATGTGTTAAAATCAATGATGACTGTGTAAAAAAATTGCCGTAATGAGTAGATCTTTTTCCGATATAAAAATCATTTTTACCTTTCACGATTTTCCTCTAATAGCAAGCAATAGAGTGAATGGCAGGTTTTATAATGTATTTATCAACATAAACATTTCAAGAGAAGCAAAGTTGATTGCTCATAACGGTCCATGTATTAGGATTTACAAGCGAAACTTGGACGTGACGAAAAAAGGGATAAAAGTGAGATATGCTGTAGAAATGAAAATGACACCCTCACTCTATGTACAGTACCCGGCGGTAAGTAATACACATCGGGCTTAAAAAAGAGACTGTCGATCATAATCGGCTAACTTCGGCTTTGTAGAGCGTCGTCTCTGTTTGACAACGGCTGACAAATCACGACGGAACACTTGTATAAATGACAGAAACCACGCTCTGCAAAGCCAAAGTTATTGATTATGATCGACAGTCTCTTTCTTAAGCCTGATGTGTATTACTTACCGCCGGGTACTGTACTCACAGCTGATAATAAACCAAATTTTTAAAATCAGTTGTGTACAGTACATATAAATATTATATTGATGTCATCCATGTCCTAGTTGCTAAGACAAAAAAAAATCAAACTTTTAATTCTGATTATTCATATTTTTTTTTATAATAGTTCTCCTTCCATGCAAATTTACACCTTTTACGAGCCCCAAAAAAATACGAGCTGTAGGCAGTTGCTTAATATGCCTGGACCTATGTCCAGCCCTGGTTTAGACCGGTTAATTCATACCCTGATCAGACTTATCACAGCTGATTTTTATAACAATATTTCTTTCATAAACATAAACACTAATATAACATATTAAAAAACAAGAACAGAAATTTAAGATAACAGAAGACAACCAGCTAAGCTTGTGAGTATTGATAAACCAGTTATTTGCATGTTTCATATTAAACATTAATAAAACTCAATGAAAGATAAAAAAGTGCCATAATCTCTGCATTATTCTCATATCTACAGCAATATTCAAGTACTCCCGTAAATTATAGTATTTGCCTGTTTTAAGTGCCTACTTGTTACTTAAGAATGGTATTTTAAATTGCGGCAATAAAATATGATAAATTTAAAATTGGAACAAGGATTAGAATGCAAAGAGTATAGAAAATCTTAAGAGGAATAGACAAAAGAAATGCTTTAAAAAAAAGTACATATTCTAATTTTTATGGAAAAAATTTTAAATCTAAAAAATATTTATAATACAGATTATTATATTATTATAACAAAACTCTGACCTGAAAACCTACTAAGAACACATTTATTCAAATATCTTGGCTCAGTCATCACAATAGATGGGGAGGTGCTACAGTATGTAAAAAAATTAAAAATGGATGGAAAAAATGTAGAGAAACGACAAGGGAAAGGGGTTGTGTGTGACATAAGGCTACCAATAAAGTTTAAGAGAAAGATCTACAAGACAGTGATCAGGCCTGCTATACTACAGTACCCTGCGGTAAGTAATACACATCGGGCTTAAGAAAGAGACTGTTGGCCATAATCGGCTAACTTCGGCTTTGTAGAGCGTCGTCTCTGTCCCTAGAACGCTTGACAATGACTGACAAATCGCGACAGAACACGTATATGAATGACAGAGACAACGCTCTGCAAAGCCGAAGTTAGCCGATTATGGCCGACAGTCTCTTTCTTAAGCCCGATGTGTATTATTTACCGCCGGGTACTGTACATGGATCCGAGTGTTGGCCTCTAAAGAACAAAAGAGAAACAGCTGCTTCATGTCGTGGAGACGCGTATGCTATGTTGGATAAGATTCGAAATGAACAAATACGTGGAATAATTAAAGTGACGTCAATAGTAGTTATAGCACGGGAAACACGACTACACTGGTATGGGCTCGTGCAACGGCAGAATGAAGGGTCTGCGCTAAAGACATCCGTGAATTGGAAACTCCTAAATAGACGCAGAGGAGACCCAAGAAGAACCTATATAAAAAAGTGGAAGAGGACATGACGAGACTCGGACTATCGCCGAGTGGTTGGCAAGATCGAGACAGATGGAGGGAAAAGGTTCAAGCAGCAGACCCCAAACATGTGGGATAAGGCAAGGGAAAAGAAGATTATTAAAGTGATTAATTATGAAATTACTGCAATAAAATAATTACGGGGTGGCGGGGGGCCTATCATTGAAACAGTATAATGTTTTCACGAAGATCCTTTTGCTTTCATATTGGGTGGTTGATGTTTGTTTTTGCAAAGGCACCGTCTGTCTTCTCTCTGGGTGGTGTTATTTTGAAGCAGTGAAAATTTATCTGGTGCGATGAGCGAGATTTATTTAAGTTGCGTGTTTTACCCACCGATTGGGATCGCCGCCATGCAACAGAAAGAAATAATATCTCGATAGTGAGAGAAATGTTTGAACTTGGCAATGATGTTTGATTTCGATTTGAATTCCATGCCATAAATTGTTATTAAATTAATAAAATAAAATAATTACGGCAATAAAATATTATAAATTCAAAATTGGAACAAGTTTTAGAATGCAAAAAGTAGAGAAAAATTAATTAGAGGAATAGACAAAAGTAATGCTTTTAAAAAAGTACCATAATTTTTATCAAAAAAAACTTAAAACCCCTAAAGAAATTAAGAACTCAATTTATTATATTATATGCTAAATTTTTCCTATATATACCTGCCTCGAATTTTAATTTGGAACAAATCTAATACAGAAGACTCTTGATTACCACGTTAACTAGACCAAGAAATAATTCCGATTTTTTCAATATACTATAGTTCGGAAATTCTAGGATGAGTCCTGTGACAGCTTACAAATTTGCCCCAATACAACCTTGTAACGATGTTCAGTAATTTTATAAACTTTAATATAAGCCTCAATTGTAATAAATAGCAAGTTATTTAGGTAAATACATTACACAAGGTTGTATTGGGGCAAATTTGTGAGCTGTCACAGGACTCATCCTAGAATTTCCAAACTATAGAGCGCCGATCATCCGAGGTACAATTATCCTTAAGTTGGATTAATCGTGGTCCTCTGTAGTGTATACTCCACTCGAAAAATATTTTTTATTTATTTAACACTTTTATTGCAAATACAATCTTTCAGGCTTATTGCCAGGCGGCAATCTCTTTCAACAAACCAGACTAAAGTAAATGAAGCAAGTTAGGTGGTTGCATAAATCATTCAAATGACTATCCATCCCCACGAAATTCATAAACACATACGTGAGCATACGCCCACAAACCCCACAAAGACAGACAATCACCCGAACATTCCTTTTCATAAAGTGAGATATCGTCAATCAAAAGGAAAGGAAGGGAAGGTGAAGGAAAGGAAAAGAAAAATCAGGAATGAAACACGTTATATTACTGACTAGAAATTAAGAGTTTTTTCAGTCGTTTCTTAAAGCATGCCAAGGACGGAGCGAGTCTTATATTGGTTTGTAACTGGTTCCAGAGTCTCACTGCATGTACAGTAAGGGACGACGTAAAAAAAAGAAGAACGGTGAACTAGAAAGGCCAATAGACAATCTTTGTTTGAGCGTAGCGCTAATCCATGATTGGAAAGACGCTGAAAATTTTCGACGAGATAAGAGGGGGCAGCGAGACAGTTAAGGATATTATACAATAGAGACAGTGTGTGAATTTGGCATGAATGATGAAAAAAAATTCGAAAAATATCTTTTTCAATTTAAAAATTACAAAGCAAGGATCTAAAACTGTTATTAAATCTATGGATCTTATCTGTCATTATACCAATTGACTAACTGTTATTATAATAAATCTATGGATCTAAACTGTCATTATACCAATTGACTAACTGTTATTAAATCTATGGATCTAAACTGTCATTATACCAATTGACTAACTGTTTTTAAATCTATGGATCTAAACTGTCATTATACCAATTGACTGTCATCTAGTAAGTTGGCGGTGTTTCGTCACGTCCAGGCCGATACGAATACATGTAGATCGGGGACTTCCAATATAATTGTCGCAGTATAAATACCGACATTTGGCAGTTTTATCCATCAAGCATTGAGAAAGCTTGTTCGTGTACTTATCTTGCGTAGCAAAATTTATCTAGCATTTCAACTCTTAAAATGTTGAAGGCAATAAAAAATACATTTGGTTAAACCATGTTTTTTTTTTAATTATCCGGACTCGAGTGTCCCCCAATTACCACGGATAGACGTCGCAATACTTTATTTTTAAATACGAGTATTATTAAAAATGTAAAAATGTATTTTTCATTCAACTATTGTATATAATACGTACCAGAAAATTTAATTGGCGAAGTTGCAAAGACGTCATTGACCAGAATTTTTTCGTTAATTGTGTGTTTGCAAATAAATATTTAGACCAGCGGTGTCCAAAACGTGGCCCGGGGGGATACGTGTAGCCCAATTTAAGATTTTGTATGGCCTTTTCGAGATTTTTCTACTTTCTATATATTTTATTTATTTTTTCAAAAATTACTTTGAAAAATACAAGACATATTAAAACAGAAGAAAAAATTACATAGAAAAAAATAAAAAATAATGTATATGCATGCATACGAGTATATACACACAAACATATGATACGCACATATAGTATTCACAGTCACTTAAGTGCGTTGATGGGTGCTTTCTAACGCGCTCAATCTTAGAAGATAATTTACTTTTGCTTTTGGTAATGTGATATGGAATATGTCAATATCCGAAGCAGTCCCGTTCAGAAGAGTTAAGGCCCTTCCAACAGGCATAGCGGCTGGGAGGCCCCGTTCTTGCGTATGTTATTGAGAACAGTTCTTGCCGGCGCAGTCTAGTGTAATTGTTAGGAACATTTAACGCTAATCTTTGTAGTAATGCTGGACAGCTCATCACAACTCCTCGAACGAGTCTGACAACGTATACCAGGAGACGCAGATCTCTTCTTACGCTCAAGGAGTTATACCCGAGCATGCTTAGCAGAAACTGAGTAGGATAAAGCCATGGATAGACACCGAACTCTCTCATGTAGAGATATCGTAGATATTTCTTTTGTACTTTCTCCACCATGACCAAGTTCTGCGCCCCCACCGGACTCCAAATGCAAGCATTGCTTTCTAGTTTGCTACAGATCAATGAATTAAACAACGTTTTGAGCACTAATTGGTTTTCAAACGACTTAGAGATTAATTTTGTTATTGATAAAGTAAAAAAACAAATTCCGCGCACGTTAATTATAATAATTTTCACATATTATTAATTTTGTGAGTGACAAATTTATTACCTGGGTCCAAATAATACCAGTCGATATTAAAAAATTATCTTCTTCTTCCTCTTGGCTTAGGTCTTATGACCTGTTTGTGACGGTGGGCTGTCTTAGGATGATGATGTCTAGCTGTCCTTTCACCTTTTCGGCGGCCTTCCTGGTAATCTCCCGCTGTTAGGGTTTTCAGTCTTGGCGATTCTTGCCAGTCTTATATCCTCCATGCGGTCCACATGATCCCTCCAGAAGCGCCTTCTGCTTCTTCCCCACCTCACTATGTCTTCAACACCACAGACAGACCTTATCGTCTCATTATCAAATAATTGTAAAATTAATTTTACAAAGTAATAAAATATATACATTGTAAGTTGTTTGTTTATTTTTATATAAAAAAAAACGTCATATTATTATTAAGTTATAAAATATTTATATGTGTGGCCTGTCAAAGACTCGTAATGTTTTATTTGGCCCACCAAATAATTTCAGTTGGACACCCCTGGTTTGGTTAAGACCAGTGTTTCCTAACGTTTTTTGTGCTATGCCCCACCTAATCCTTTCTAAAATTATTATGCTCCCCCCTACGTAACGGTGACGCGAAAAATTTGTGTGACGCCATTTCTTTTTTTTAGCAGCAAATCATTTATGGCACTAAATCCACATTCAGCTAAATATGAAGATGGAAACGGTAACAATAGTTTTCTTGCACATTTGGATACATAATTTCGGTTTCCTTACAAAGCCTTCGTCGCCTGGTGGTAAGACAATTGTCTGCCGATCCGGAGGTTGCGGGTTCGATCCCCGCTGGAACCCAGATTTTTTTAAAATAGGATTACAGTCTGGTTAGCACTTAGGGCCTATAAAAACATATTTCTGGTTGGTTGGAAGAGATTGCCACATGGCAATAAACTCGCCAGGTAAAAAAAAAATACCATGCCATTGCATCGCTCCTTTTATATTAAATATGGTCAAGCTTTAATTGACTCATCATTTTGCAGTACAAAGAAACGCCTGTACTCGTGAACCATGATACAAGTATACAGATAAAGCAATCCGGATCGCAGCTAACTTCACTCCACTGTCGCGTATTACGTCACGGCGTATACGCGACAGTGGAGTAAAGTTAGCTGCGATCCGGATTGCTATATCTGTTATACTTGTGTCATGCTCGTGAACCACAATATAGAAATATGGTTAACTTAAACTCTGAACGAGTCAATTTTCAAATTGCCCCCTTAAAAATCAAATTGCCCCCCTGTAGACCTTTTTAGATTCAGTGTTTACTTTTGATTCAAGTGGGTGTATGCATCACGTTAAATTTAAATTATGTTTAAATTAAAATTTTTGTATCTGTTACATAGCTTTATGCTCTAACTTTATGTGTATTTATTTACGTATACGACCTCCGTAGCGTAGTCGGTAAGATGCTTATCTCCCAATCCGAAGGTTTTGGGTTCAATTCCCGTTAGTTACCAAATATTTTCAAAAAGAATTCCAGTCTAGTTTTCACTTAAGGCTTCTTTAACATTTTTCTGGTTAGTTGAAAGATATTACCACATGGCAATAAGCCCGCCAAGATGTACTGTATACAACGAAAGTGTAATACAATTAATACAATATTTTTTAATATTCTTCCGTGGGTTTTCGAGTCGTTGCATCGTATTTTTTTTGTACGAAGATTATCCGGGTCAATTCTTTTTCTACCACCCAGAATAATGGAGAGTCTACTGTATTTGGAAAATCATTTAAATAATCATTTAAATGATTTAATATATTACCTGCTACTATTGCTTTGCCTCTAAAAGTATTATTTTTATAAGAAATTACCTTTTTTTTATTATCTTCTTGAATAATTTACGATTTATAGGTACAAAAACTACATAACATACTATATAGAAGTTATATAAGGTGTGTAGCCCCTTTCAATTGGTGTTACCATAAATTGCTTTCTTTTTTAATTTACAAATTAGTTTAATTTTAAAATGATTATTAAATAAATGAATGAAAACTTTTTTATTTAAAACTAAATCATCTCAATTTAGTAATTTTGATATATTTTTGTATTTTTACTTCATTTTTTGATGTTTTTTTTTTTTTTTTAGATATTGTGTTTTTTTTATGATATAACTTTTTTACCTTTCTGTTTTTATTCTTTTTATGTATTTTTTATCATATTTTTATTAATATATTTAATGTTTGTTTTATTTTTTTCTTTTTTTTTTTAAACCTAAACCACACATCCACATTCCTTATTAATCCTTATCCACATTCCTTATTCATTCCTTATCCACATTCCTTATTAATCCTTATCCACATTCCTTATTAATCCTTATCCACATTCCTTATCCACATTCTTCATTCATTCCTTATCCACATTCCTCATTAAACCTTATCCATATTCCTCATTAATCCTTATCCACATTCCTTATTCATTTCTTATCCACATTCCTTATTAATCCTTATCCAAATTCCTTATTAATCTTTATCCACATTTCTCATTAATCCTTATCCACATTCCTCATTAATCCTTATCCACATTCCTTATTCATTTATTATCCACATTCCTTATCCACATTCCTCATTAATCCTTATTCACATTCCTCATTAATCCTTATCCACATTCCTTATTAATCCTTGTCCACATTCATCATTCATTCCTTATCCACATTCCTCATTCATTCCTTATCCACATTTCTCATTAATCCTTATCCACATTCCTTATTAACCCTTATCCACATTCCTCATTAATCCTTATCCACATTCCTCATTAATCCTTGTCCACATTCCTTATTAATCCTTATCCACATTCCTCATTCATTCCTTATCCACATTCTTCATTCAATCCTTATCCACATTCCTTATTAATCCTTATCCAAATTCCTTATTAATCTTTATCCACATTCCTCATTAATCCTTATCCACATTCCTCATTAATCCTTATCCACATTCCTTATTCATTCCTTATCCACATTCCTCATTAATCCTTATCCACATTCCTCATTAATCCTTGTCCACATTCATCATTCATTCCTTATCCACATTCCTCATTCATTCCTTATCCACATTCCTCATTCATTCCTTATCCACATTCTTCATTCAATCCTTATCCACATTCCTTATTAATCCTTATCCAAATTCCTTATTAATCTTTATCCACATTCCTTATTAATCCTTATCCACATCCCTCATTCATTCCTTATCCACATTCTTCATTCAATCCTTATCCACATTCCTTATTAATCCTTATCCACATTCCTCATTCATTCCTTATCCACATTCTTCATTCAATCCTTATCCACATTCCTTATTAATCCTTATCCACATTCCTTATTAATCCTTATCCACATTCCTCATTCATTCCTTATCCACATTCTTCATTCAATCCTTATCCACATTCCTTATTAATCCTTATCCACATTCCTTATTAATCCTTATCCACATTCGTTTACAATTATTTTTAATATTTAACACATTGACTACTGAATTAATTTCTTTTTAAAATAACAGTGATGCCAAACAATATTTATATGAGAGATATTTTAAATTTCGGTAATAAAATATGAATTAAATATTTGGATGGAAGACTAAAAGAGATATCGAATGGCGTGTAGCGATAGGAAACAACGTCAATTATTGACATTGTAATTTGTTTAATCATGTTTTTGAACTAAAAACATATTGTGCTATCACTTTAAAGCAATAAATGACCTGCTTAACATAAATATATTTCCACACAGTGTATACAAATAGAAAATATTAAAAAAAACTTAAAGAATGACGTTAACCTAAAAAAATTATACATAATGAAAAAAAAACTATACAGAACAGAACTATATTATATGTACAAAAAGGAAGAAAGGGAAAAATTATTAATGTACATAAGTAATTTATTTTAAATATCTACATATAACGGTATAACCCTACCGGTTTCAAGGTGCACGCCTCATCGTCAGGGGAGCACAAACAATGAATTAAACTATGTTCAAACTGATACTGACATAAACACTTCTAACGATAAAAAATCGAGTTGAGGATTGTGGGTGAAGAGAGGCAGGAGGCAACTTCAGCAAGCAGCGATGAGATCTTGGGATATACGTGTTTGCCAGATGTTCATCTTGATGCACTGACTTAGATATTTCTAGGGCCTCTAATCTGTCTAATTTATTTCCGTTGCTACTGATATGTAAGAATTTGGCATCATAAATATTTTCTATTGATTCAACGAGATTGCGAGTTCAAATCCTGCTGGTATCCAAATATTTTTTAAATGATTCCAGTCTAGTTTTCCCTTGAGGCCTCTTTAACATATTTCTGATTGGTTGGAAGACATTGTCACGTGGCAATAAGTCCGCCAGGTTGTACTGTATACAATGAAAGTGTAATACAATGCAATACAAACCATGACTATCGACTGAATGAAGAAAATATACATCATCGTACATACAAAGTTGTTTCCCTAAGTCTTTGCAATGTTCTATTCTTCCAACTCTTTCCCTAAGTCTTTGCAATATTCTATTCTTCTAACTCTTTCCCTAAGTCTTTGCAATATTCTATTCTTCTAGCTCTTTCCCTATGTCTTTGCAATATTCTATGTCCATCTTGTGCATTATATTCTTCTAACTCTTTCCCTAAGTCTTCACAATATTCTATTCTTCTAACTCTTTCCCTAAGTCTTTGCAATATTCTATTCTTCTAACTCTTTCCCTAAGTCTTTGCAATATTCTATTCTTCTAGCTCTTTCCCTATGTCTTTGCAATATTCTATGTCCATCTTGTGCATTATATTCTTCTAACTCTTTCCCTAAGTCTTCACAATATTCTATTCTTCTAACTCTTTCCCTAAGTCTTCACAATATTCTATTCTTCTAACTCTTTCCCTAAGTCTTCACAATATTCTATTCTTCTAACTCTTTCCCTAAGTCTTTGCAATATTCTATTCTTCTAACTCTTTCCCTAAGTTTTCACAATATTCTATTCTTCTAACTCTTTCCCTGAGTCTTATCAATATTATATTCTTCTTACTCTTTCCCTAAGTCTTTACAATATTCTATTCTTCTTACTCTTTCCCTAATTCTTTGCAATATTCTATTCTTCTAACTCTTTCCCTGAGTCTTATCAATATTATATTCTTCTAACTCTTTCCCTAAGTCTTTGCAATATTCTATTCTTCTAACTCTTTCCCTAAGTTTTCACAATATTCTATTCTTCTAACTCTTTCCCTAAGTCTTCACAATATTCTATTCTTCTAACTCTTTCCCTGAGTCTTATCAATATTATATTCTTCTTACTCTTTCCCTAAGTCTTTACAATATTCTATTCTTCTTACTCTTTCCCTAATTCTTTGCAATATTCTATTCTTCTAACTCTTTCCCTGAGTCTTATCAATATTATATTCTTCTAACTCTTTCCCTAAGTCTTTGCAATATTCTATTCTTCTAACTCTTTCCCTAAGTCTTTGCAATATTCTATTCTTCTAACTCTTTCCCTAAGTCTTTGCAATATTCTATTCTTCTAGCTCTTTCCCTGAGTCTTTGCAATATTCTATGTCCATCTCGTGCAAAGTCTCAATGTGCTCGTTCACAAACGCTATCAGCACAAGGATAAAGTTTTTCTTCCGTTTCTTCACGTACACTTGCAATCAATCAGACACTAAAACACATATGTATTGTATATTCGAACTGGACAGTGTTTGCAAAGTCGATAAACACAACTCAACGGCACGGCTTTGTTTTCCAACTGAATTGACATTGGAATCACGAGAGAATCCTCGACTGCGAGGACAATACAATGAAAGTGTCGTACAATGTTTATTTATGTACGATCGTGAAATTCATAGTCATGGCGATAGGTATGTCTTTTACATCATGACCTCAATGCTGAGGAATGTTACCCACTCTGAAAATTCATTGCGTATAGTCATAATATAAAAATTCATTGCGTATAGTCATAATATAAAAATTCATTGCGTATAGTCAAAATATATAAATTCATTGCGTATAGTCATAATATAAAAATTCATTGCGTATAGTCATAATATAAAAAGGACAATTTATATATTATTTATATAATAGTTAAAGCATTAACACTGTGGAGATTTTAAGACATTGTCATTTATTTAGTCAAACACTGTTTATACAAATTAAAATGTTTATACAAACACTGTTTATACAAACACTGTTTATACAAATTTATATAATTTATATAATTTATACAAATTTAAACTAATTTATATAACGATATAACCCTACCGGTTTCAAGACTTTCACCTCATCATCAGGGAAGCACAAATAAGACTGAATTTTGTTCCAACTGGTACCGACATACAGTACCCAGCGGTAAGTAATACACATCCGGCTTAAGAAAGAGACTGTCGACCATAATTGGCTAACTTCAGCTTTTGTAGAGCGTCGTCTCTGTCGCACGATGCAACTGACAAATCGCGATGGAACACGTGTATGAATGACAGAGACGACGCTCTACAAAGCCGAAGTTAGCCGATTATGGCCGACAGTCTCTTTCTTAAGCCCGATGTGTATTACTTACCGCCGGGTACTGTATACGCTTCTAATCTGACAATAATAAACCATTTTAGAATTAGTGAAAATCACACATTTTCTATTGATGATGCCAAATTTTTGCATATCAGTAGTAACGGAAATAAATTGGACAGATTACAGACCCTAGAAATATCTAAGTCAGTACATCGGGGTGAACATCTGGCAAACACATATATTTCCAAGATCTCACCGCTGCTTGCTGAAGTTGTCTCCTGCCTCCCTCCATCCACAATCCTCAATCCGATTTTTTATCGTTAAAAGTGTGTATGTCAGTATCAGTTCGAACATAATTCAGTTCATTGTTTGTGCTCCCCTGAAGATAAGGTGTGCAGCTTGAAACCGGTAGGGTTATATACCGTTATATAAAGTGGAATAAACAGTGTTTGACTAAACAAATTACAATGACAATTTATATAGTGCTGTTTAGAGAGCAGACTTCTCAATTGGGATTAGAGTCCACTAGAAAAAAAGTTTTGTGTAAAAATAGGAAGATGACGGCTGTGGTCATTAAGATTAAGAACTTTCTTAAATTCCCAAATGGGTATTTCATCACATCTACATATAAAGAATGTTACGAAAAAAATTTAAAAAGGTAAGTTTTGATAATAGCTAAAATATAACTTAGAAAAGAGATCAAATCTACAGGAAGTTTATTGATTTACACTTTCATGTGAATCCGGCGGATTCGTTGCTTTAAAAGAATTTCTTCCAATCGACCAGATTTTGTTTAAAAATTACTATTGATATCATTGATCAATCATTATCCTTATAAGATTGAGCATGAAATCTGTGCGTGCATTGGTTCATTATGTGCAAACTATTGCACATCAGTTAGCACCAATTCTTGATAGATTATCCCTTCATTCCATGTGATGTGTAACTATTTCACATTGCTTCTAAACACTTTAATATCTCTATAAATATAATAAATACTGGGTTCAGATTTTAGGTATTCCTCCGTAATACATTTACGCATTGAATGAAAAAATAATATTAAAAATAATTAACACTTATCGGCCACATCAGAGATATTTTGTGAAAATTGGGAATAAATTCACCGATACAATCAAACGTGTGCCAGTGTGTGACGTAGGTATATTCATTCTAAAAAACCGCTATGGGTGAGGAAGCGACGCTATTTACATCTCACTCTCACTCAACTTTGATATATGGGAACGCAAGAAATAGAATCTCAGTTTGCTCGTTTCATTTGTTTGAGGTGGTCGCTTTGCCCGTTTTGTGAACGTCGGCCGATGTTTTTTTCATGTTTTCAGCAATTAAATTTCAATTATTATCACTTTTGAATTCAAATTTAATTAATTTAAGCGATTGGCTATGAATATTCTTATTTTTCCGATTTTAAATCGCTCATTTTTACATGTGTATTGAATACACAGCACTGGAACGCGCTGATTTTTTTAGCACAGGATAAGAAAGGTTAAATTCAGTTCCAATGTTCCATCAAATTCACAAATTTAATTGACTGTAGCCTTTTGTTATGCAGTTTTATACAGTGCTATTTTTGTATTGCTTAAAATCACTTCAAGAATATATGATAAACAGTATATTATTTACAGAAAAATACAAAATCATATGTAAAATAGTCTAATAGTACAACCAGTTTCCATACAAACCAACCATCATGTCATTTCCCTATTGGAGTAGGCAGAGAGGACAGAACTCCAGACTTTTCTATCGCAACACACATCCTTTGCCTCTTCAACAACCATACATCTTTCCGCGTTTCCTTTGGGAATTTCTTTCATTTGATCCAACCATACTTTCCTTGGTCTTCCTCTCATACACCTTCCCCTCAGATCTGCACCGTATATCTGTTTTAATAATCTTTCTCCATTCATTCGTTCCACATGGCCAAACCATCTTAATGTCCTCTTCTCCACCTTACTCAGCACATCAGCCTTAAGTTCACATTCATCCCTAATCACTTCATTCCGTATTCTGTCATACATTGTCACTCCATGTATTTGTCACAAATCACACATTTCTACAACATTTATTAGGTCTCTCTAAGGCTAAGGCCACACTGAAGTGCTTCGTTTAGTGTTAAGCTAGGTGCTACATGACTAATAGACTAGGTGGCTATAATAGTCACGTAGTGTGGCACGAAGCGTGCAGTGTGACCATTGCGATAGTATGGGGTGCGTTGGTTCGCTAGGATACGTCACCTAGCTCGCAGCGTAGCTCTAAGCACCAAGTGAAGCTCCTACCTGTGTGGCCGAGGCCTAAGTTTTTTTTTAGGTCTACGTTACCGCGCGGCCATGCACCTCAATGCACCGTGCAGCCATGTCCTCAGTAAGATACAGGCAAAAACCTAGTTTACTGGGGATATGACAAATGAAAGACAACAAACCCAGATCCTCATACATTGTCACTCCATGTATTCTTCTCAATGCTTGCATTTCTACAACATTTATTTAGTTCCTTTGTATTTTTCTATGTTCACGTTTCACTCTCAAACATCAAAGTTGACACCAAACTACTATTGTGGACTATCATCTTAGCAGAATTTGATTCTGTCCAGACTAAATGGACCAGATTTTGAAAGAAGGTATAGTATGATTGATAGAAAATTGTGCATGATGAGATGTTTGAATGTAAAGGAAGCGAAGGTAATTGCTTGGACAGAAAAGTTTAGAGATTTGTTCTCTCAGCCTATCCTGCAAGAGACACTGCGTCGTGATATCTATTAAATTAGAAATGTGAAATATTTTGAGATAAATAACGCTTTTTTAGTTTTTTCTTGAATATTGATAAGTATAAATTGATTTTGATTGAGTTACGAGGATTGTGTTACGAAGATTGAGTTACGAAGATTGAGTTACGAAGATTGAGTTACGAAGATTGAGTTACGAAGATTGAGTTACGAAGATTGAGTTACGAAGATTGAGCAAAATTCTTAAATATTATTAACAACGAAACATATTTTATTGAGCCAGGAAGATCATTCCAAAGTTGAACCGAGTGAACTGTGTACAAAGGATTCTACTGTCACCAGATCAGAGAGACAGTCCATGCTCAGAAAGAGAATTGAATTATCCACGCAGATACTGAGGACAGTTTGGATTATCCAACACTCCAAAGATGGTTGACAGTACGAGATTTCTTCACTGTCTTATTTTAAGGTGTTCGAGTCTGGCACAATATTAAAATTGTTACATTCTTTTGTAAAACAACCAACCCAAAAATCTACTCCCGACACTAAAACACTTCTGAATATAACATACATTCCACGCCTGAATATACGAGACGCGATAAAAAAAGAACGAGAATTTTTGATATTCGTGGCCTATTTATTTTTGATTGAGCCCATCTTTTTTCTTCACATTGGCGACATGATTGAGCCCATCTTTTTTCTTCACATTGGCGTGATGTACATTTAAATTCTCAGACATATTTGATTGGCAGTTTATGT
This sequence comes from Odontocerum albicorne, assembly GCA_949825065.1. NCBI lineage: Eukaryota > Metazoa > Arthropoda > Insecta > Trichoptera > Odontoceridae > Odontocerum > Odontocerum albicorne. The sequence continues at coordinate 6,006,368 of OX463868.1, forward strand.
TTGACATGTGTTTATGCAAGAATTCACTATGCATTTTGACAAGTTAGCGATTTTTTCAATTTAAAAATGCAATAAAGTGCTGTGAAGTGGTGCAAATGTTGGAGAAGGCTTAAGGTTGAGGATGCTATGTCAAAACCAAGGGTTTATGAATGGTACAAACATTCTCAAGAAGGTTGTGAAGACACTGAAGATGACAAGAGGAATGGGCATCTTAGCACATCAACTACCGATAAAAATGTGGAAAAAATTAAGAACATTGGATAACGGGTTTATGAATGGTACAAACATTCTCAAGAAGGTTGTGAAGACATTGAAGATAACAAGAGGAATGGGCATCCTAGCACATCAACTACCGATAAAAATGTGAAAAAAATTAAGGACATTGGAAAAATTAAGGACATGAATGGTACAAACATTCTCAAGAAGGTTGTGAAGACATTGAAGATAACAAGAGGAATGGGCATCCTAGCACAGCAACTAACCGATAAAAATGTGGAAAAAATTAAGGACATTGGATAACAGGTTTATGAATGGTACAAACATTCTCAAGAAGGTTGTGAAGACATTGAAGATAACAAGAGGAATGGGCATCCTAGCACATCAACTAACTGATAAAAATGTGGAAAAAATTAAGGACATTAGATAACGGGTTTATGAATGGTACAAACATTCTCAAGAAGGTTGTGAAGACATTGAAGATGAAAAGAGGAATGGGCATCCTAGCACATCAACTATCGATAAAAATGTGGAAAAAATTAAGGACATTGGATAACAGTTTGCAACCGATATGAAGAGGTCGTCGGATAACAGATTATGGTTGCAAAATGTTATCCTTTATCGTTATGGTTGCAAAACAATAAAGGATAACATTTTGCAACTATAGAGGAGATGAAAGCAAAATCGCTGGATGAGCTAAAGGCTATCCCAAAAAGTGTGTTCCACAAAGGTTTCACGGATTAGTAAAAAAACGTTGTCAAAAGTGTATTTTATCCTATGGGGACCCCATACTTTGAATGGGACAGTATTAACATTAATAATTAAGATTCTCGTAACTTTTTTATCATGCCATGTATGTTATGCATCATGTCTTTTTATTTGAACGATCTATCTTTGATTTGCCGGCTACTTATAATTTATTAAGTTGGAACGGTCACGTTCCTGGTCCAACGTGGGCTGCTGCTCTATGGTGGTTATCCTGCGGCACAGAATAACTGAGATGATAAGGCCGTCCACAGAGCTTGAACTGTCCTGGAAAGAGTCATTTCCTTCTCCTTTTAAGTGGAAATATGTTGGATTCCGACATCAGATGTACCGTCGATATTCGATAGTCAAGGTCTTGTCTCTTGCCAGCAGATGCACCATGGACAACCATGAGGTTGTCTTTTGGACTGCTGAGGATGATGAAACAGCCCCTTTATTTATACTCGTAACTTTTATGGGCATTCGATTCAATATGTATAATTTTTTTAATTTTATTTAAACATGACAAGAAATCTATACATACACAATTTGCGAAAAAAAACAAGTAATTTAATGTGGACACACAATTTTAATGGTTGCCTTTCATTTGTCGTGTCCCCAGTAAACTAGGCTTTTGCCTGTATCTTACTGAGAACAATTAACTATAAGTTTTTTTTGGAGGATATATTCATTTGATTTTTTAATTTTTACTGTGTTATTTTAAGAACACTTGAGTGTTGTATATTGTATCAGTAAATAAACAAATGTTGATTTTCACTGCGTTATTTTAAAAACACTTGAGTGTCGTCGATATTGTATCAGTAAATACAGTCAACTCCGGTTATAGTGAACTCGGTTATAGTGAACCTTTGGCTATAGTGAACTTGAGTGTTGTATATTGTATCAGTAAATAAACAAATGTTGATTTTCACTGCGTTATTTTAAGGACACTTGAGTGTCGTATAATGTATCAGTAAATAAATAAATGTTGATTTTTAATGCGTTATTTTAAGGACACTCGAGTGTCGTCGTATATTGTATCAGTAAATACAGTCAACTTCGGTTATAGTGAACTTGGTTATAGTGAACCTTTGTCTATAGTGAACCTAAATCTTCGGTCCAATCCCCATATATTAAAAATGTTAAAAACTTATACGAGTATTATAGTGAACTAAAACTAGTAGATTTAGGTTCACTTTAGCCACAGGGTCACTATTACCGAGTTCACTATAACCGGAGTTGACTGTAAATAAATGTTGATTTTTACTGCATTGTTTTAAGGACACTTGAGTGTCGTATAATGTATCAGTAAATACAGTCAACTCCGGTTATAGTGAACTCGGTTATAGTGAACCTTTGGTTATAGTGAACCTAAATCTTCGCTCCAATCCCCATATATTAAAAATTTATGGTAAAAACTTATACGAGTATTATAGTGAACTAAAACTAGTAGATTTAGGTTCACTTTAGCCACAGGGTCACTATTACCGAGTTCACTATAACCGGAGTTGACTGTAAATAAATGTTGATTTTTACTGTGTTATTTTAAGGACACTTGACTGTCATATATTGTATCAGTAAATAAATAAATGTTGATTTTTACTGTGTTATTTTAAGGACACTTGACTGTCATATATTGTATCAGTAAATAAATAAATGTTGATTTTTACTGTGTTATTTTAAGGACACTCCAGTGTCGTACATTGTATCAATAAATAAATAAATGTTGATTTTTTCTTCTTTCAGAATTTCCGATACCACCTCAAAAAATAAACACGACTTCACATCTGACAGGCAACGTTTGATCGTAACCATCTCTGCTCTGCTCTGCACGCACTCGTATAGGATCACGTCTCGCCATCCTTGTTTACGTTAATCGACCAACTATATTCATTAGTTGATCTAGCGAGATATATATATATATATATATATATATATATATATATATATATATATATATATATATATATATATATATATATATATATATATATATATATATATATATATATATATATATATATATATATATATATATATATATATATATATATATATATATATATATATATATATATATACAATATATATAATAGCATTTAGAGAATCATCGCTGAAGTTGCGAGCAGGACCGGCAAAAAAAGATCGCCACATGTCTGCCGCGTGTGAAAAAGAAAATAAAGCTCTTTAAAAATTCTGTGAAACATCGACAAATATTTAATAAAAGGTTTGAAAACAACAACAACAAGACCGTATGAAGAAAAGACGATAAGTATTTTTTATTGCTAGACACGATGATGATTTTTTAAAAATCAACATGACTTATCTAATAATAATATTAATCAATATTTTTTTTCTCTCAAGAAAAATAATATCATAACTTGACATGCGATATGTATTTGAAAATCAATGAAATGAAAAATACAGAGGAAAATTCACACGTTTAAAAAATTGATAATGTATTTTTTTAATAACAGTATTTTGATTGTCTATGGTTCGACTTAATACAGTTGCTATATTGTAAAATCGTTTAATTATGCTTAAATTCAGTTTAATGATACTTAAATTTTTTAAATTGTAATTTGTTTTATCAAACACTGTTTATTCCATTTTTAGTGACGGTATAACCCTACCGGTTTCAAGGTTTTCACCTCGTCATCAGGGAAGCACAAACAAGTTTCTTTGTCAGACTCGAGTCTTATTTATGCTCCTCTGATGATGAAGTGTGCACCTTGAAACCGGTAGGGTTACACCGTTACAAAAAGTGGAATAAACAATGTTTGATAAAACAAATTACAATTTATTCAGTTTTTTTATAATGATATTTTAGCTTCATAAAACGTCGATAGCTAGCAATAACTTTGGAGATAAATTATTTTAAATATGCCAATGCTAGTCCATGTGAATCTGCTATAACAAGGTACCATTAATTGACATTAGTGTATACTCCGTCAAATATAGAAGTAAAATACTCTTAAAATAATATCTTCAAGTAGTTTCACTCCATAGTATATCACTAGATAACAGTACTCCCGGGCTGAGTTGCTTTTAGTACATGGATCGTCCAGAAAGTAAAGAACGTTTTGGCATAAGTAAATAAAAACTAAAGATATCAACACAAAACTTTATTTACAAAGTCACAGTACCTTACTCTATTTTTCAATGTAATCGAAAAAACTGTTGCCATCACTTTTCTGGTGTTGAGATTCGGTTTTTCTTTTCCGAGCACACATTGTTTTGTAGCCAAGGTGCTCTATCACTATTTCATGTAGGGACAATCGTGAAACTTGTGGGAAAGATTCATCATATACTGTGCTTAAAGTTGCCTATAAATTCCGATAGGTCGAACATTCTGTGCATTCAGAAAACGAATGACACTACGCACTTCCCATTTGGTGGGATTTTCGATGGGCGCAGCCATTTTGAAATGTTACAGAACAAAGACGCACGACCGTTCAGCAACAAAACTCGGCTCGCACTGAAGCAAGAGAATGAATTAACTTGTGCGCATACGATCGCGGTGGTGGGAGATTGGCACAGGGTGTGGTGCCCAATCATTCTTTACTTTCTGGATGTGTCTAGTATGAGGACACACGACCGTTCAGCAACAAAACTCGGCTCGCATTGAAGCGAGAGAATGAATTAACTGGCGTGCATACGATCGCGGTGGTGGGAGGTTGGCACAGGGCGTGGTGCGCAATCGTTCTTTACTTTCTGGACGCGTCTAGTACGAGTATACTAAAAATATCAACTACGGATCTGGCAATCCAAGTGCGCCAATGTGGCACATGTCAATAGAACGAACGAGATTCTATTAAAGTGGACACTTGACTTATCTAATAAATATAACTTGACACTGACGTATACTCCTTCATATATAGAAGTACACGGTCATTATTCAAGAAAGGTATGTAGTACTATATATACAATAGCATAGATATGATATATTTTTGTGTATTTTTCCTCTGTAATTTTTAAATCATTGCCGACTATAGGAAATATTAAATAAAATATATCTAATTATAATAATTATTAAACATTTATCTTTGTAAAACATTTTTAGTCCAATTTCAATGTAAATAAATTGAAAATAATACTTATAACCGTTTTAAACTGATCTCAGTTTGGGTAAAAATAATATCTCGATGCTTCTTTTAATATTAATATGATTTTTGTAAAGTAGATTAGAGATCAAAATTATTTTTGATAAAACATTTCTTTCTTATGAACCAGTAATGAAGGAAATTAATTATGTGTGAAGTTTTATAGTCAAAACAAATTTCATATTTTTTTCACTGTTGAATTGGTTAATGTATTTTACATGTGTATTTTTTATGATTCATCGATAAAGTAAAACATGTGTTTTAGGTGCGTTTTGTAATACGGAGTTCTTACTTATACATTCTTCTTCTTCTTTAAAGCTCTTCGGAGGTGAGTTATCATCATGACTTTCTTGACCCTTGAGACAGTGACTCTGAACAAAAATACTGTAGCTTAGTGAAACAATTTCTGTAAGTTCTGCAACAAGAATATATGTCTTTTCCCGCACTCCTTTTGTCCTGAGTCTAAACAAAGATACTATACCAAAGTGAAACAATTTATGTATGTTCTGCAACCAGATGTGTCTTTTCTCACACTCTTTCTGTCCTGAATCTAAACTGAAGATACTGTACCACCGTAAAACAATTTCTGTAAGTTCTGCAACCAGAATATATGTCTTTTCCCACACTCCTTTTGTCTTGAGTCTAAACAAAGATACTATACCAAAGTGAAACAATTTCTGTATGTTCTGCAACCAGATGTGTCTTTTCTCACACTCTTTCTGTCCTGAATCTAAACTAAAGATACTGTACCACTGTAAAACAATTTCTGTAAGTTCTGCATCCAGAAGATGTCTTTTCCCACACTCCTGTCCTGAGTGTTCCCCTGTAATATCAACTGTACAATTTTATATTTTCATATTGAACTTTTCCTTTTGATGGTGGATAATACTTGACCATCTTTATGCAAGATGTCATCATTAAAGACTGTCAATTCATGAGATTGTTAGTATGCTTTGAAAGCACCACATTTCAAAAGTTTCTAGTTTCTTTATGGTGACCTGAGTGCTTCTATTCATGCTTCAATATCTTAAAACAGTACGAACAATATGTGATCAGTCACTATTGAAACACTTATTGCAGAAGAGATCCTGCATTTTGAAGAAACGGATTCGTGTCATTTTTATCTTACTTAAATCTCTCGAGACTGGACCTATTGAGTATTCAGCCAGCATCCCTGATATTTATAACATACAATTGGACTCGTTCAACAATTTAATTATTAAATTACCAATCTACTGTTGATTTAATCTGTATCATTATGGTACTGAGTATTCTATATTTCTGTCTATGGTTTTTGTAGTATCAAGTCAAGACGCCATCATTTGATACCGGCGTATACTCCTTCATGTATAGAAAGTTCATAGCATTCAAGAAGAATATGTCAAGTGGGAAAATTTATAGATAATTTTAGTTATAATTTGAGAATGTGAATGAAATTAGAAAGAAATCATTGTAATTTCACATTCTAAATGGTTAATCTGTTTTAAATATTAACCATAGATGTTATTTGTTTTTATCTAGGTACCAATTGAGAAGTGAACGTATATGATTTTTGCCCAAATCTAGAGATAAAAATAATAGTCAAATTGTAAATACATCTAGTCAATTTTATTACAAAAATAAATTTAAATACAAAAAGACATATTCACACAATATGAGATCTTTGCTTTCTATATTAAAGCACAATATGGCTAAGAATGGAATGATACTTAAATAGAATTTTGTGATATTAAAAAAAAAAACTTTAAATCCTCGAATATTCCGCGACTAAATAATATAAAGGTGAGGTTTATGACTACCAGTCGAAATAACATTCTGAAAAAAAATTACACTCATAATAGACGTGACAGAAGTGGAGATTTGTTATCTCTAGCTATCCCAATAGGGTGATGATTATAGCTAATAGTTTCCTTTCCTCTTTAATCGCTATTATTAAATAAAACTATCACTTTACAACTACAATTTCAATAATTAAACATATATTTTAAAATTCATAGTTATTCAAAATTCTATTTAAATATCATTTAAAGCTAACAGTATTCTGATAAATATTTTTCTAACTGATAAATAAATAGCTAATCAATCTTTATATTAACTTTTGAATTTTTCAAATTGACAACAGCAAATTTATTCACTACTTTTGTATTTCTATAAAATAAATTTTTAAATAAGTAAAAGCACTTGTGACCACATGTTTATAACTTTAAAATTGAATTATTTTCTCTTGAATCTTTGAAAAGACTTTAGTTTCACTTTGTTGTGCCATGTTTTATGTAAAAAGGTATAAAATAAATCAATAAAACGTTTATTTTATATGTGTTGTGTTCACCACTGGTTTATTTTGAGTTTACTAGCGGTTTCGTACACCTCCCTCCGTCTTCATCGTCAGGTGAAGTTTATCTTCACCTGACGTTTATCTTCACCTGACGTTTATCTTCACCTGACGTTTATATTCACCTGACGATAAAGACGGAGGTCTTCGAAACCAGTGATGAACATAAAAATATAAAATAAGTGTTTTATTTCTTTTTACATGAATTATTTTCATTTGGACATCTGTATAAAAGGTAATAATCAACACTTAAGAAGTTTTGGTATATTTGAAGATTGTTCCTACATACAACACAGCGAGATGGGTCTCTCAAACTCATCAATAATCAATCAATTATACTTAAGAAAATGTAGGATGATCCCTGTGACGTTTGAAATGTCATGTCTCAAACGGATTGGGTAAAATCGTTGTTTTTTACAAATCTAATAGTTTTTTTATAAATCGAAAAATAATTTTTCTCTAAACTGACATTTTAATTCCTAATTTTCATTACACTGACTTTCTAATGTATTGTATGATTTGTATATATCTTTAAATAGGCCAAGATCCACTATGAATTAATACTAATTACGAACATTTAATTTTAGGTATAAAAAAATCGAAAATCCAATTATCGCATACCCCATCCCTAGCCAATGCAGACTAACGTAGTGACTTTTGATAAACGTCACCAAATATTATTTGGTTTTAAACAAACTGCCACATTTTTGCTAATTTGTAACAAGATGTATTAATTTGTCATTATTGTTAGTTTTATGTAATGTATTTACCTAAATAACTCGTTATTTATTAAAATCGAGGCTTATATTAAAGTTGATAAAATAATTAAAATTACTTAATGTCGTTACAACGTTGTATTGGGGCAAATTTGTGAAACGTCACAGAGACCATGCTACAATTTCTCTAGTATAATTCTTCTAACTTTACATCAATCATGTGAAATCTACCACAGGTACCATGCTACATTTTCTCTAGTATAGTATTTTTAACTTTACATCAATCTTGTGAAATCTACCTTCGATACAACATCTTAACACTTGCCACCCTGTGATGGATAGTGAGTGACCAGGACCTATTTTTATAGCTAATTACAAAAAATAACCTAGCAGATTTTGCATAATTTTAATTTAAAATATACATTTTTCACTGGATGCTTAGCGTCCAGCACCGTGACTGGCGGAATTTTTTAGCACAGTAAGGCAAGTGTTAAAGGAGTCAATTCTATGTCTGTTGAACTCTTTAAGTATTGAAGGTTTGGACTAATCATGTCACAGTAGTTTTTTAAAATCCTTTCAGGTAATTTTGAGGTGATTCATTACTCCCTTAGCCATCTGGGTTCTGCGTATTATCTCTTCATCGCAAGAACCCGTTGTTTTGTTTTCTCAAATATCTCAAAACTTATATAAAGTCGGTATAATCAACTCTTGAAATCCAAATGTATTTTAATTAATATTTTTCTATTTAATTATTGTGCTAAACGATTTGAGTCTTTTGATTCTGATAGAAAAATTTACGTTAATATTTTTTAATAACTTAGAAAAATAATCCTTTTTTTTTTATTTAATTTTTTTTAATAGTTAATTCGCAAGTATTTTCTAAAAAAAAAATATATAGATACATTTAAAATGCTCAATAAAATGTTAGTTAATATATATATTATTATTTTTAATTTAATATTTTTATTTTTTAAAACAATTTCGGTATAAAATAATATATTTTTCATAACACTATGTTCTCTGAAACATTTTTCGACGCAGGTATTCCTTGTTTTACACGATTCGTTAATTTTAGGAAAATTTGTGTAAAGTCAATTGATTTTAATCTGGGTTATAGAAATGTGCAGACTGCGCTGGTTTGGAGACTTATACTGCATGCAGGACACTGTTTTTGCAAGGACGGCTTTTTACAGTGATCCGATAGGGCGTATGAGAGAGAGGATACCAAAGTCGAGATTGTTGAATGGGGTGACGACAGTGAACTGTCGCACACTGGGTTTAACATATCGGAGGAAGAGTGTGGCTGTGAGAGAGAGAGAGATAGGTTGCAGAAAATCAAGGTTCATTCTAGGTTGTATGGCTGATGATGAATGTGAAAAGGTATTTGTTTGTCGTTCTTTTGATAAAACATCCAGAAATCTAACTTAGCCAATTGAAGGACAGGTGCTGTTGAGAGAGAAAGAGAGAGAGAGATAGGTTGCAGAGAATAAAGTTCCATCGTAGATTGTATGGCTGATGATGAATGTAAAGAGGCATTTGTTTGTCGTTCTTTTGATAAAACTACATGAAATCTAACCTAACCTATTGAAGGACAGTTGCTGTTGAAAGAGAGAGAGAGATAGGTTGCAGATAATAAAGTTCCATTGTAGATTGTATGGCTGATGATGAATGTAAAGAGGCATTTGTTTGTCGTTCTTTTGATAAAACTACATGAAATCTAACCTAACCTATTAACCTATTGGAGGACAGGTGCTGTTGAGAGAGAGAGAGAGATATAGGTTGCAGATAATAAAGATCCATGTAAGTTGTATGGTTGATGATGAATGTAAAGAGGTATTTGTTTGTCGTTCTTTTGATAAAACTACATGAAATCTAACCTAACCTATTGAAGGACAGTTGCTGTTGAGAGAGAGAGAGAGATAGGTTGCAGATAATAAAGATCCATGTAAGTTGTATGGTTGATGATGAATGTAAAAAGGCATTTGTTTGTCGTTATTTTGATAAAACACCCAGAAATTGTCTCCAGCACCACATTTCAAAAGAGTCTATCTGTGATCTATCTCTGTCCTTCATTGATTAAAACCCATCTTAGGTTTGTTGGACTGATGGTTATGACAAGATAGGGAATCGTTGCAAACGTAACAATAGTCATTTATCAAAGATTTTAGTTTTAACCTAATGTAACTCCATATTAGATTTAACAATACTATGTTCATTCGTGGTGGCTGTTCGAATTGTGATTTGTACGAATGCAGAATCAACTATTCCACAAAGAAATAATTTCAATTAGATTAATCCATTCCACACACCCTGACGATTGTTTATTTAAATCTTTATAATCAATAATACTTCAATCATACATAAAACTAATAAATGTACATGGAATAAGTGAGGGTGGACACTGTCAGGACAAAAAGTGCGCTAAGGACAACTATGCGTACGGTCTAAATTCCTGTCCAATGTTGAGAGCCAACGCCAGTCTGTTCACGTGACTCAAACTCTATCGGGACAGATCACGTGATAAGGTCTGAATTCTGGGCAAATGTACGAACCCTGACTCGAATATCATCTCTCACAAGGTGGTTGCAAAGTTCAAATTAATTTTATATAAATCTTTATATTAATTTTATTTGAATTGTGTTTAATGTAATGGTGTATAACGAGGGATATCTGTGTTTAATGTAATGGTGTATAACGAGGGATATCTGTGTTTAATGTAATGGTGTATAACGAGGGATATCTGTGTTTATAATACTCGAGATGAAATGTGGTTCGAGAAAAAATCTAATGTTATTTTCTGATCTGACTTAAAGCTGCTTTGAGATAATTTTTCATTGATATTAAAACCATAACCAATTGAGACTTTAATTGTATTGTTAATGAATGGTTGACAAAGATTTTAACAATGTTCCAGTTTAAGATAGTCTTTTTTAAATTATATCAATGGTAGCTTTAAATCTGATAACAAAACACATTTGTCATTAATGTAGAATCTTGATTCAATTAATTTCATTCAAACTGTCTAACAAAAACTTCTTAAATAAAGAAATCATTCGCAAATTCTTTAATGGTCTTCAGCTATATACAGTAGTCATTCTTTGTATGCAGGAGATATGTTCCAGGATCCGTAGTGGATGCCCAAATCTACGGATTATAATGATCCCTATACCATATATCAAGTTTCTGGAATAAATCGGTAACTAACATTTGCCTATTCCTGAAATATTTCAATTTAAAAATTACTTCAACGACAGTTGCATATTTACGAGATACAGTACCAGGCGGTAAGTAATACACATTGGGCTTAAGAAAGATACTATCGGCCATAATCGGCTAACTTCAACTTTGTAGAGCGTCATCTCGTTAAATTCAAAGTCAAAAGTGATAATAATTTAAATTTAATTACTGAAAACATGAAAAAAACATCGGCCGACATTCACAAAACGGGCAAAGCGACCACCTCAAACGGATGCCCGAAAGCTACTGAAGCGAGCGAACTGAGATGCTATTTTTTACATTTCCATATACCAAAGTAGAGTGAGACATGAATAGAGTCTCTTCTTCACCCATAGCGGTTTTTTAGAATGAATATACCTACGTCACACACTGGCACACGTTTGATTGTATCGGTGAATTTATTTCCGATTGTCACAAAATATCTCTGATGTGGCCGATAAGTGCTAGTTATTATTAATATTGTCGCACGATGCGCTACGCTTACGCTTGACAATGACTGACAAATCGTGACGGTATGAATGACAGAGATGACACTCTACAAAGCCGAAGTTAGCCGATTATGGCCGACAGTCTCTTTCTTAAGCCCAATGTGTATTACTTACCGCTGAGTACTTGTACATGGTTGTGCGGTAATGCACTGAACTTTCGTACGAAAGTTTGCCAGTTTGAGTCAAAAGTTAGAAAGAAGAAGTTAAAAATATCTTATTCTAACGTAACGTATCTCGTTTCTAGTGACGATGTGATAAATGGAATGAGATGAATGGCGTTAATGTATTGACGTTCTTACGAAACTTTGGAATTTTTCTTTAATATTGTTATACTGTTCGTAACTGGAACTATGGATAAGGAATGACTATTGTTTATGTTATATATTTATACATGACTGCACTTTTTCTCTCGTATTGATAACAATTTTCTTAACTAAGAAAAATAGTCAAAATATACAAAGAATATCTAAATAAATGATCAGTTAGAAAAAATAAATGATAATGGTAAATGCAAATTTTAAAAATTTGTTACGCTTTGGGCTTTTTGATTTTAAATAAAATGAATTGTGGTATTTGACTGACGTTCAACATAACATAACATGATAACATCATACAACTACTAGAAGGGATTCGAAAAGAAGTATTTTAATCCTTGACGTTACACCACGATAAGGCGTCAAGTTTTTTTCTAAACATGTATTTTTTTGGAGTATGCAAAAAGGATAGATCTCCATGCTTTTCTATCTATTCACACGGCTTTCCTGTATTAAAAAAATCCACGCGTTCCGGTGCTGTGTATTCAAATGTATTAAAATGAGCGATTTAAAATCGGAAAAACAATAATATTCATAGCCAATCGCTTAAACTAATTAAATTCGAAGTCAAAAGTGATAATAATTTAAATTTAATTACTGAAAACATGAAAAAAACATCGACCGATGTTTACAAAACGGGCGAAGCGACCACCTCAAATCGCCCGAGAGCTACTGAAGGGAGAGAAGCGAGCGAACTGAGATTCTATTTTTGCCTTCCCATATACCGAGTGAGACGTGAATTGAGTCTCTTCTTCACTCATAGCGGTTTTCTAGAATGAATATACCTACGTCACACACTGGCACACGTTTAATTGTATCGGTGAATTTATTCCCGATTTTCACAAAATATCTCTGATGTGGCCGATAAGTGCTAATTATTATTAATATTATTTTTTCATTCAATGCGTAAATGTATTACGGAGGAATACCTAAAATATGAACCTAGTATTTATTATATTTATAGAGATATTAAAGTGTTTAGGAGCAATGTATACTAGTTACACATCACAGGGAATGACGGGTTAAATTGCATAATCCTTCATTATAAATCACTTAATATAACAGTCCACATCCATGTATCTTGTCATAGAACTTTGTGCCCTAATTATCAAATATTTGAGCTTAGAACATTGAGAAATAATAATCAAATCGTTGAACTTAAAACTGAAACTCTAATAATAATAATAATAATAATAAAAAGACAGTTTATATATTGATATTTAGAGAACAGACTCTTATCGAGCACTTTCTTACTCTCTTATTATTTTTGAGTGTGAGGATAGAAAGGTGGTGGCTGCGTCCATCTCGTACTTCCTAGCATCGACACATGTTTAGAAAAATATGTTTGATTAAAAAACATACCATAGAGACAGAATCAATCACTTTTCCATCACGCAATATTCCCCATTTCGTCATATTATCTTTGGTCCTCCTTGTTAAGAGATTTTCAGATCCTCCGGGCCAGTTCGAAGCCAGGTGGTAATACCTCAACAGGTGAAATCCATCCACTGCAGTTGGATGTTCCTCTTCACTTGTCCGTCATGGCAATACCAGGAGGTTGTTCAAGAAGCTGAGTGGGCCTAAAAAAGCTATTAAATCTAATCAAATCATTATTGCCATATCCACAATTTTATTTGTAAAAAAGGCCCAAAGCATTTAATATATCAAATAACTTTAATTTAACTTTTTCCCAATGTTTTGTACTATATTTTTTTGTTATTTATTATAGTATTTTTTTGTATCTTTAAGCGGTTAGACTGCTGTATTGTTTGTATTATTATAATTGTAAAAGGTTGTAAATTCAAAAAAATTTATATAATATGGACTTGAATCACAGATCATATTAAGCACGTTTAAATCAAACCACTCAATGAACTCGAAGTCCAATCTTAAAAATGACTCGATTCCAATCTTAAAACTCGTTCGATTCCAATTTTTTAAAACTAATTTTTTATTTTTATTATTTTGTGTAAATAGTAAATCAGGCAAGTTTATTGTTATACTGCAATTTTTTTTTCAACCGACCAGTTTATCTTGGATATGTCAAATTGATTTAATCTATAACATAAAACATACTTGACTCCAATCTTAAAACTTACTCGAGTCCAATCATAAAACTTACTGGAGTCCAATCTTCAAACTTACTCGCATCCAATCTTAAAACTTACTCGAGTCCAATCTTAAAACTTACTCGAGTCCAATCTTAAAACTTACTCGAGTCCAATCTTAAAACTTACTCGAATCCAATCTTAAAACTTACTCGAGTCCAATCTTAAAACTTACTCGAGTCCAATCTTAAAACTTACTCGAATCCAATCTTTAAACTTACTCGAGTCCAATCTTAAAACTTACTCGAGTCCAATCTTAAAACTTACTCGAGTCCAATCATAAAACTTACTGGAGTCCAATCTTCAAACTTACTCGCATCCAATCTTAAAACTTACTCGAGTCCAATCTTAAAACTTACTCGAGTCCAATCTTAAAACTTACTCGAGTCCAATCTTAAAACTTACTCGAATCCAATCTTAAAACTTACTCGAGTCCAATCTTAAAACTTACTCGAGTCCGATCTTAAAACTTACTCGAGTCCAATCTTAAAACTTACTCGAGTCCAATCTTAAAACGTACTCGAGTCCGATCTTAAAAATTACTCGAGTCCGATCTTAAAATTTACTCGAGTCCAATCTTAAAACTTACTCGAGTCCAATCTTTAAACTCACTCGAGAAAGTGAATTCATAAGAGATATCAGGAAACAATAATTTTATTCTAAGCCTCAAATTCATAGTCAGACCACTAAATATTAAATATTAACAATTTTTTACTGAAGTAATAAGAATTCTAAGTAAGATTTTGTACAAACTTGTCGTAGATTCCTTAAAAACGAAAGTCACGTGGTTGTATAGTCTTATTTATAGGGTTTGGAGCATATAAAGTCTGACTCTGAATACAGATCACGAAATTGTAAAGTAAGAAATTAGTATTTAGGTTGGACTATGAATTCGTGTCTAAATGCAGCAGTCGAAAATGGTGCTTTGATGTAAAATGGACAATAGACGAATTTGATTTTAAGTGCTTAATATGACTTGTGGATTATCAAAATCCACGGATAATTTACCTCAAGATAAAAAAATGTACATGTCGAACCCTTCTGGTTTATCTATGGTATAATTTTGTTTAATATAATTAAGGACGGATTGGTTCTGACGTTGTTATGTAATTTTGTACCACCTAAGTAACGCTGTGCAATTCTTGGCTTATTTAAGTACGTTTCCTTTCGTAGAATGTGATCATAATTAGTTCTTGTTAATTGTTTTGTTATATTGATGGAAATCTTGTTTAATAGACGTTACGTGTTACAAACACTTATCTTGAAAGTGACGCATTTAAAATTTAAATTGAACAAAATCATCATCACGCGCATAAGGCAGGGGAAGAGTCAGAGTTCATTACTTTTTAACATCAAACTATGGCAAAATGTTTCGACAATTACTTTTTAACCTTTCCCTTACTGTGCTAAAAAAAATCCACGTGTTCCGGTGCTGTGTATTCAATACACATGTAAAAATGAGCAATTTAAAATGGGAAAAATAAGAATATTCATAGCCAATCGCTTAAATTAATTAAATTTGAAGTCAAAAGTGATAATAATCGAAATTTAATTGCTGAAAACATGAAGAAAAAAAACATCGACCGACGTTCACAAAACGGGCGAAGAGACCACCTCAAATGGATGAGCGAGAGAAGCGAGCGAACTGAGATTCTATTTCTTGCGTTCCCATATACTGAAGTAGAGTGAGAGTGAGATGTGAATAGCGTCGCTTCCTTCACCCATAGCGGTTTTTTTTAATGAATATACCTACGTCACACACTCGCACACTTTTGATTGTATCGGTGAATTTATTCCCGATTTTCACAAAATATCTCTGATGTGGCCGATAAGTGCTAATTATTATTAATATTATTGTGTTCATTGAATACGTAAATGTGTTACGTAGGAATACCTAAAATCTGAACAAAGTAAACTATTTTACAATCTAGGGATTAAAGCTAACATAAAAACTTAATACGAGCCGACCATCCTGACAAGTAGGGAAACACCACCTTACAAATTTCATATTTAAGTATTAAATCATTCTGTTTGAAAATGAAGTTCAACAATCGAAACCACAACCTTTATTGGGAGACAAGCGTCTTACCAAGTAGGCCACGGAGGTCGTCTTGATAGATCAAACCCAAAGTTAAATTTGTCGCAGCTATTATGCAAAGGTTTTATATAGCATTATTTCACACTGTGTTTAGCTTGATTTGAAAAACTATAGTATATTTGATATCGTCTTGATATATCAAACCCATTCTAGATAGATCAAACGCATTATTGATAAATCAAACCCATTCTTGATAGATCGAACCCAAAGCTTAATTTGTCGCAGCTATTACGCAAAGGTTTTATACAGCATTATTTCACGCTGTCTTTAGCTTGATTTTAAGATTCGAAAAACTATATAGCACACAACAGGCTCATCTAAAATTTCATAGCACACAACAGGCTCATCTAAAACTATATAGCACACAACAGGCCCATCTAAAACTATATAGCACACAACAGGCTCATCTAAAACTATATAGCACACAACAGGCTCATCTAAAACTATATAGCACACAACAGGCTCATCTAAAACTTACCACGGGAAAATTAACTACAAAAAAACCTTTGTAGATCTTTTGATTTGTGTCATCAACACTTTCGGCTTAAGGTGGAAAAACGTAGCCATTTAGAACAATTATATTACACTTTTGTTGTATTTACGACAACCTGGGAAGTAAATTGACGTGTGGTAATGTCTACCAACAAACCAAAAATATGTTAAATGGACTTTAAGTGAATATCAGACTAGAACCCGCCATTTAAAAAAAAAAAAAACAAATAGGCATTAATGTGAATCGAACCCGTGACATCCGAGTTTAATTCAAATAAATAAATGCGTCA